>WOXC01007810.1:0-600000 GCA_011680675.1 Gymnobelideus leadbeateri | reverse complement strand
ATGTACTCTCATTCCTTTTTCTTGAACCATGCTTTATTGCATAGTCCTTCCCATCCCTGCTTACACTGTTGCATTGAAATTACTGTGTATTAAAATGTATATTGGCTTAATTTGAAGAGCCTTATGGTATTCCTTTTAGAATTTTCCCACCATTTCAGAATCATTGATTGATGTTTATGGGAAATGACTTTTTAAAAAATATTTATCATACTGCATTAAATTAAGAAGTTTTTACAAAGCCAATCCAGCCAAGATTAGAAGAAAAGGAGGTGGGGGGAGGCATTTTATAGCAAATTTCTCTGATGGAGTCTTACTTTATCAAACATACAGTGAATTGAGTCATATTATAAGATTATAAGTGACAGATAAATGGTCAAAGAATATGAACAGGTATTTTCACAAGAAGAAATAAAAGTATCTATAGTCATATGAGAAAATGCTCTAAATCACTATTGATTAGAGAAATGCAAATTAAAACAAGTCTGAGGTACCACCTCACAATGATCTGATTGACTAACATGATAGAAAAGGAAAGTGACAAATGTTAGCGGGAACGTGGTGAAATTGGGGTACTAATGTACGATTGTAGAGTGGTAAACTGATCCAACTATTATGGAGAACAATTTTGAACGATGTCTAAAGGTCTGTAAAACCACATGTGCTTTTTTTTGAAGCAGCAATGCCACTACTAGGCCTGTATCCCAAAGAAAACTTTTTAAAAAGGAAAAGAACTTGCATGTGCACACACACACACACATATATCAGTTCTTTTTGTGGTGGCAAAGAATTGGAAGTTGAGGGGATACCCATCATTTGGGGAATAGCTGAACAAGTGGTGTATGGTTGTGATGAAATATTGTTGTGCTTTAGGGCAGCTAGGTGTGCAGATAGAGTGCCAGGCCTGGGGTCAGGAAGACTCATCTTTGTGAGTTCAAATATGACCTCAGACACTTAATAGATGTGTGACCTTGGGTAAATCACTTAACCCTGTCTGCCTCGGTTTCCTCATCTGTAAAATGAACTTGGAGAAGGAAATGAGAAATCACTCCAGTATCTTTGCCAAGAAATCCCTAAATAGGGTCACTAAGAGTCAGACGTGACAGGAAAATAGCTGAAAAACAACTTTTGTGCTATGAGATATGAACAAGATGTTTTCAGAAGAACCTGGAAAGAGGGTCAGCTAGGTGGCGCAGTGAGTAGAGCGTCGGCCCTGGAGTCAGAAGGACCTGAGTTCGGATCCAGCCTCAGACACTTAACACACATACAAACAAAAACCTAGCCATGTGACCTTGGGCAAGTTACTTAACCCCAATTGCCCTCCAAAAAGGCCAAAAAAAAACCCAAAAACAAAACCTGGAAAGACTTGTATGAACTGATACAAAGTGAAGACAGTAGAACTAGGAGAACATTGCCCACCATGACAGCAATGTTGTACAATGATCAACTGTGAATGAGTTTATTGTTCTGAGCAACACTGAAGGATTTGTGATGAAAAACACTGTCCACCTTCAGAGGAAGAACTGATGTGAGTCTGAATTCAGATCAGAGCATTTTTTTTTTAACCTTTTTTTGGTCTACATTTTCTTTTGCTAACACATAGCTAACACACAAATATGTTTTGCATACTTCACATGAATGATCTTTATCAAATTTCCTGCTTTCTCAAGAGGTAGGAGAGAAGAGGGCTAGAATTTGGAACTAAATTTTTTTTAAACAAATGTTTAGAAATTTTTTACAAGTAATTGAGAAAAATTAAAATTTAAAAATGTATCAGTCATACAAGATGACCAAGTATCCTCTGAAATGTTTCTTACTGTCTTTTGAAGTATGATTTTAAAAAAAGTTATTCACACCTTTCTTTGCTTTCTAAGTCGTATTTATGACACTTTCTACCATTTAGCTATAACTAACCTTCCTTCTACTTTTCAATTAAAGAGTTGATTCAGCTCTTTGAGCAGTGAAATTTGTTTGTCATTAGATAAGAATCTCATATTTAGAATAGTCAAATCAAAGTTTATCCATGATCTAAAAACTGTGTTGCTGCTGTTGTTTCTTCTTTTTAGTTTAATCAGTTGACGTGGCTAAAAGACTAATCACCAAGTGGCCACCCTGCTAATGATTTTGACTTTATCTTAGTACATCATGTAAGATGTTGGTCTGAGACATGCCTGGTTTCTGCCATACTGTTTTCCAGTTTTCTTAGCAATTTTTGTCAAATAGTGATTTTTTAAAAATAAATTTTATATTTATTTTTAGTTTACATCATTCATTTCCACAAAATTTTGAGTTGCAAATTTTCTCCCTGTCTTTCCCCTACCCACCATCCCAGAACAGTGATCCCACTGGATAGCCCCTCCCCCAATCTGCTTTTTCCTATATCCTTTCCCATTCCCCCTTTCCAGTAGGGCAAGATGGATCTCCATACCCCAGTACCTGTATATCTTATTTCCCAGTGCCAAATAGTGATTTCTTATCCCAGAAGATGGAATCTTTGGGTCTAGCAAAAAGTTGATTACTATAGTCATTGACTTCTATAGTCTTATGTACTTAACCTATTCCACTGATACACCACTCTGTTTCTTAGGCAGCAAAAAGTAGTTTTAATAATTGTTGCTTTTTAATACAATTTTAGATCTGGTACTGCTAGGCCACCTTCCCTTGTATTTCTTTTCATTAATTCCCTTGATACTCTGGACCTTTTGTTCTTCCAGATTAATTTTGTTACTATTTCTTCTAGCTCTATAAAATAATTTTTGGTAGTTTGATTGGCATGGCACTAAATAAGTAAATTAATTTAGGTAGAATTGTCCTTTTTATTATTTTAGCTTGGCTTACCCATGAGCAACTGATGTTTTTCCAGTTATTTAGATGTTGCTTTATTTGTGTGAAAAGTGTTTTATAATAGTATTCATGTAGTTCCTGGATTTGTCTTAGCAGGTAGATTCCCAAATATTTTATATTGCCTACAGTTACTTTAAATGGAATTTCTCTTTTTATCTCTTGCTATTGGGTTTTGTTAGCAATATATAGAAATGCTGATGATTTGTGTGTTATTTTATATCCTGGAACTTTGCTGAAGCTGTTAATTATTTCAGGTAGTTTTTTAGTTGATTCCCTAGGATTCTCTAAGTATACCCTTATATCATCTTTAAAGAGTGATAGGTTTATTTCTTCATTGCCTATTCTATTTCCTTAAGTTTCTTTTTCTTCTCTTATTTCTAAAGCTAACATTTCTAGTAGAATATTGAATAACAGTGGTGATTGATAATGGACATCCTTGTTTCACCCCTGATCATATTGGAATGCTTCAAGCTTATCCTACATATATATACACACACATATATACACACACACATACACACACACACACACACATACATATAATGCTTGCTGATGGTTTTTGATAGATGCTACTTATTTTAAGGAAAACTTCATTCTTATGCTCTCTAGTTTTTTTTTTTAATAGGAATGGTACTATATTTTGTCAAAAGTTTCTTCTGCATCTGTTATGATAATCATATGATTTCTGTTAATTTTGTTATTGATATGGTCAGTTATGCTGATAGGTTTCTTAATACTGCATTCCTGTATTCCTGGTATAAATTACACTTGGTCATAGTGTATTATCCTCATGATAAGTTGCTATAGTTGCTGAGCTCTTTTCTTAAAATGGGGCTTTGAAACCCAAGACTGGATCTACCCTCTCATCAAAGAGGCTGAGGATGTCAATGAGGTACTTGAATCAGTGTCCCAAGATCTGTGAGAGCTTAAAAAAGAATAAGATTATCTCCAGGCCCTGCCAGGGCCTTGCTATGACAGAGAAGTATGTCATAGTAGTCCCTTGGTAGTTCAGACAGGTGAAAGATGTGGAGATGTCTAAGTTGATGTCCCTCCCTAAATGGCGGTTTGGAGTGATGGGGAGGAGATACCTAGGCTGATGAGATCATACAGCTTGATGCAGCTATTCCCAATAAAGAGCTTCCTCTGGCATGGTAGACAAGTCAGTCTGAGAAGTCCCAAAGTAGTGCGGCCAAGTAAGAAATAACTTTTGACTTTTAAAAATTAAGCATTCTTATTCTGTATTGTACAAGATGTTTGTCTGAATATATTTTTCACCTCACTGCTATATCTTATTTTAAGCAGTTTTTGTTGAATAAATATTACTTTTATTGGAAATATTTCTAAAATGTGTTTCATATACTTACTTTTAGTTTCTTTGAAAGTGGGATGTGCTAAATGTAATTTAGCCTTTTCTTGATGACATTGGGTCTCTAGAACTCTTTTACCCCAATAAAAAATGGGGAAAGGTAACTATGTTTTTTGATCTCACAATGTATTTTTTAACTTGATATTTTCTCCTTTCTTAATTTACCAGCTGACACTTCTTGATGGTGTTAGTGTCTTAATATAGTTTCAGAAGTCTTAAAAGACCCTTTCTAAACTGCCACTTTGTCCAGAAAAAAAAAGAACTTGTAGGAAATGTGTGTAAATTAAGATTTCATAGGACATGTGATGGCCTGAAAAAAATATATGATTAGTTGAATAATGTATATAAGCAAGCTACACTGGATCTTTGAATGTTTTAAATATTTATTTTCTGTTTCTTGAATATTTTCCATCTTACTGAATTTGCTGGGAAACAACTAGGTAATTGAATTGTTGCAAATATGGAGGTAACATAATATAAAATAGATTTTACAGCAGAATGGGAGTAATTGAAGATTAAAAATATGTTTTATATTATGATTATACAGTTCTGCTCTTGGAGTTAGAAGGCATAAGTTATTATCTAGGTATCTTAGGTGGCCCAGTGTATTATGTGTTTGCTGCGCCTGGAGTCAGGAAGACCTGAATTCAAATCTAGCCTTTAGCTTTGTGACCTTTGGCAGACAAATGAGAAGGAGTGGTATGGCAGCTATCAGA
Organism: Gymnobelideus leadbeateri; assembly: GCA_011680675.1. Taxonomy (NCBI): domain Eukaryota; kingdom Metazoa; phylum Chordata; class Mammalia; order Diprotodontia; family Petauridae; genus Gymnobelideus; species Gymnobelideus leadbeateri. Next base: position 595,077 of record WOXC01007810.1, on the reverse strand, counting down.
AGAATTATAGGAAAGACATGTCAAGAAACTCTAGAGAAGAGAGTGAGAATTGAGGGAAAAATCATTAGATTTGGCACTTTTAAAAACCATTGATAACTTCGGAGACTGCTGTTGGAATATAACAAATTGCACATAAACTATTGCTTGTAAGCCAGACTTTAGGGAATTAAGAACAGAATGAGAAGAAAGGAAGTAGAGGCCCAAATTATACGTAGCTTTTGCTCAAAGACTTTAGCTGTGAAATGGAGGAGATAAAGTAAGATAGCTAGCAAGGTTGGATTGATCAACTGAGGGTTTTTTGAAAATGTGGTGTGTTTGTAGACAGGGAGAAGAACAGTGTAAAGTGTAACTGATTAGCTATAAGGTTAATGGGTAAGAAGGAAGAAGGGAGCCCATTCTATTTTCAGAAAGTTCCTAAAAGTCAAGTTTTTATTCTTGGCCCACTGTCCTTGTATAACTAGTTCATTACTCTGATTTCTGTTTTCTGGGACCTGTCTTCCCATATGACAATCCTTCAAATACTGAATTCTGTCACTTTGCTCCCTAAGTGTTCAGGCTAAGTGATATTCTTTCAATATCTCTTATTATTAATCTTGGTTATCTTTCTTTAATCTTGCTTGAGATTATTGTTCTCTTTCCAGGAACAAAGTACACAGAACTACAGATAGTTTTGTAGACATCATCTGATCAGTAAATCAACAATTTGGACCTTTTATGGACCATCTCTTTCTCTTAATACAGATTAAGATCACTTTTGCTTTTTTGTCACCCAGGTGATGCTGTTAACCAGTTTTGAAGTAAGCCATAAATCCTTAATCACGTTTGTTGTTGCTGAGCTGCTTCTTCCACACCCTTTGTTTCTGCAGTGAATTTTTTTTTGGCCTTTTTTTTTTTGGAGGGGGAGGGCAGGGCAGTTGGGGTTAAGTGACTTGCCCAAGGTCACATGGCTAATAAGTATTAATTGGTCTGAGGCCAGATTTGAACTCAGGTCCTGACTCCAGGGCCAGTGCCACTGTGCCACCTAGCTGCCCCCACTGCAGTGGATTTCTTAACCTAATGTGTACTACTTCATAGAGCTCATAGTCTGTCAGAGTGGTAAGTCATCTAGCTGGTCTACTCCTTGTCCTTCTTATATTAATCTCCAAGGAATTGAGTCCTAAAGAAGAAGTGAGTTGACCTAAGAGCCCAGGTATTTTCTACTCAAAAAACCAATATTCTTATCTTAATTAAAAGTTCACCCTTGTGCAATAAGAAATGATTAGCAGGCAGATTTAAGAAAAACCTGAAAAGACTTGTAAGAACTAATACAAAATGAAAGAGCAGAACCAGGAAAACATTATACACAGTAACAGCAGCATTGTTCAACTATGAACCAACATGATCAGATATGAATGACTTAGTTCTTCTCAGCAACACAGTGATCCAATACAGTTAGAAGGGACTCATGATGGAAAATGCTATCCTCATCCAAATAAAGCACTGACGAACCCAGAATGCAGGTGGAATCATACTTTTTCACTTTGCTATTTTTTTGGTAATTTTTTTTCTTTTTGTCTGTTTCTTCTTTTACAACTGTGACAAAAATGGAAATATAACTGTATAACCTATATCAAATAGCTTACCATTTTAGGAAAAGAGGAGGGGGAGGGTGGGAGAGAGAGAAACTTGGAACTCAAAACCTTTAAAAAATGAATGCTAAAAATTGTCTTTACATTTATTTGGGGAAAAATTGGGGAAGAAATACTATTAAAATTTTTTAAACTTAAAAAAACCTATGATGTGTGTGTATAAAAAAAAAGCAAACAAAAAAGTTCACCTTTTTACTTCACTAATTATTCCAACCTATTATTCCTTATTTGTCACCCACGTATTTTTTCCAGTATAAACTTAATGCCTTCAAAAACAATACAAGGATGGTTAAGGACACAGTCCTGCCATAAGATCTCCCTCTAGGTTGGTTTTATTAAATTCCGTAATCAAAAAACACTGTTTGTATTTAACTCATTCAGCAAGTTACAACTTTATCTGCATTTTATCTAAAAAGGTATTCTGATCGTTATACAGCAAGTTTCTTTCTAAAATCCTGATGCATGTTCATGTATGTATAACAGAAGTTCTTAACTCCACACACCTTGGTCATAGACCCACTTTGACGTTCTGGTGAAGCCTATGGAACCGTTCTCAAAATTATGTTTTCAAATGTACGAAATAAATTGAATTTGATCACAAAATAAACCAATTAGATTGAAATGTACACACATATACACACAGAGAATTTTTAAAAAGTTCTTGGACCCTCCTCCCCTACTTTCCCCCATTGGATTTAGAGGTTGATGTGATCACAGATCAGTCTCTGTCAAATTAGATGATTTGTCTGAGGTCACTTTGTCAGTGTCATTATACCTGTAATAATTTGGCACCCTCATTCTTAATGATCCCATGTTGGCTCCTGATAGACACTGCTTCCTTTTCTAAGTATTCAAAAACGTACTCTTAAGTTAACAGAATACAGCTTTTCAAAACTGTCCTTATCTGCTTCATTTTTGTCCTTTTGCTCTCTTCTCTGACTTTAAAAAATAGCCTCATTGACTCTCATTTTTTTCCTCCAATAAACATTTTTCCCTTCTAATTTTAGCTGCATTGGTTGGTTTTATTTGTACAAAAATGCTTTTATATTACACAATTTAAAATTGCCTATTTTGTCTCCTGTTATCATTTCTATCCATTGTTTATTCATAAATTGTTCTTTAAGTAGATCTGAAAGATAATTTCTTCCTCGCTCCAATAATTTGCTTTATGACCCTTTATGATTAAGCCATGTATCCCTTGGGAGCTTATGTTGGTATATGGTATGAAGTATAGATCTGTTACTAATTTTTGCCAACCTTCTATGCAGTTTTCTTAGCAGTTTTTCAATAATGAGTTTCTTACCTCAGATCATTGACTTTATCAAATACTTTGATAGTATATTCATTTGATAGTGTATTCATTTGCTTTTGTAGGTTGTGTACCTACTGTGTTCCAGAGTCCCTTCTCTTTTTTTTAATAAATATCAAATTCTTTCAATGATTATGGCTTTGTAGTGTATGTGTATATATATATATATATATATATATGTGTGTGTGTGTGTGTGTGTGTGTGTGTATATGTATATATATGTGTGTGTGTGTATATATATATATATATACACACACACATATATATATGTGTGTAAATCTCCCATTACTAGGTCTCCCTCCTTGCCCCTTTTTTCATTATTTTCCTTGGATTTCATGACTTTTTTGTTCTTCCAGTTGAATTTTATAATTTTTTTCTAGCTCTGTAAAATAAGCCTTTTATATTTGTATTGTTACAGCATTGCATAAGTAAATTAGTTTAAGGAACATTTTTATTATTTCATTTTAGTTATGTTGGCTCAAGCTGCTCATGAACAATGAATATCCAGTTATTTAGATTTGTCTTTGTTTTTATAAAGATTATTTTGTAGTTGCATTCATAGTTTTCTGTGAATCTCTTGATTAATAGATTCCTAAGTAGTTTATATAGTCTGCATTTAAATGTGAAATTTCACTTTCTGTTCCTGCTGTGTTGTATTGGCAGTATTCAGAAATAACTGGTTTTATGTCCATATAGTTTATTTCTGCAGGTTGCTGAAGTTTTTAATTGTTTCAGTTACTTTTTTACTATCCATATACCATCATGTCATCTGCAAAAAGCCATTATTTTGTTTGCTCTTTCTATTTGTTTATTCTCTTGATTTATCTTGTTTAACTGTTGTAGCTTAGCATTTTTAGTACTAAATTATTATTGGTGGTAATGGGGATCCTTGTACTACTTGTGATCTCACTACAAAGCCTTCCAACCTTTCTCAGAGATATACATATATATATATATACATATATATATGTATATATATGTAATTTTTGCTTTTTTGTTTCAGATACTTACCATGTTAAGAAAAAGTCCATGTATTCCTGTGCTTTGTAGTGTTTTGTTCTTTTTTTTTTTCAAAGAAGAAATAGCTGTTGGATTTTGTTAAAAAATGTTTTCAGTACTTCTTGATATATTAAAGTGGATTGTTGTTGTTTTTTTTAATGTTCATTATAGTTTAGTATCTTTCTGTAGCTTCTTGGTTAACATTTTATTAAATATTTTTGTTTCAATGTTTAATAGGAAAGTTGATCTGAGGTTTGTCTCTTCCTGGTTTGGGTATGAAGACTACGTTTGTATCACAGAAAGATAGTCAGTGATCCCTTTTCTTATTTTCAGAAAGTAGTTTATGTAGTATTCAGGTTAATTGTTCTTCAAATGTTTGAGAGAATATACTTGTAAATCCATTTTATCTTGGAGTTGTTTTATTTGGGGATTCAGTTATTTGACTTTTTTTTTATCATATTTCTTTATTTAGTTTTTTTTCTTCTGTCTATTTTTATAAATAGACTGACTCAGTGTTTTTGAGTGTCTTCAATTTGTTAGTTTCTTTGATATTAAGAATTGTTGCTTTGTTTTTTAGTTGCGACTTAGTGTTGTTTTTTTAGTTGTGTGTTTAATTCATTGATTTGTTCTTTCTCCATTTCATTACTACAGAAGAGTTTAAACATACAAAAATTTCCCTAAAGTCTTATCAGGATCTTATAAATTTTGGTAAATTATCTCATTTTAATTTACTTTCATGAAATTGTCTATTTTTGGGGGATGGTTTTTGAAACACCAGTTATTTAGCACTATTTTTGCTCTTTGATTAGTTTTTATTCTTCAAAGGTGTTTTATTACATTGTGTTCAACAAAAGATGTATTGAATATTTTTCTTTCTTATAATTGCTTTTGAAGTTTTTATGTCTGAAAATATATTTGTCATTTTTTTGTAAAGGTCCCATGAATGATAAAGAAATACGTAAACTAAGTGAAGCAGTGAATAGAGCACTGGTCTTGGAGTCAGGAGGACCTGAGTTCAAATTTGACCTCAGATACTTGACACTTAACTAGCTGTGTGACCTTGGGCAAATCACTTAACCCCAATTGCCTTGCCTCCCCCCTCCCCAAATATGCAAATTCCTTTCTTTTCCTATTCACTAATTGTTGGAGGTCTGTCATCTTTAATTTTTCTGAAGTTTTATTCAGGTCCTTTTTTTTTTTTTTAAGATTTATCTACATCTGAAAAGTGTACTGTGAGTTCTTTCCTACTAAAATTTTACTGTTTCTTTTCCCTGAAACTAAAATGATATTCTCATCATTTTGCTGCTTTTGCTGCATTTAAACATTTGAATTCATTTAATGGTCTGTTGCTTTTAAATAATGTAGTTTCCCTGATTATGTATTTTTTTCTGTTTATCTTTGTCTGAAATTATGATGATTTTTCTAGCATTTTAAAATATTTAGTTCAAGCATTAAAATTTTTGCTTCAAATTATTTGAACTCTTAGTGAACTTTTTATGTTTCTAGTATGCTTTTAAAAATAATATTGTTGCATTGCATTTTCTAATTCATTTTGCTTACCTCTTCTTTTTTCAGGTGGCTTCTTTGCATGTATGTTAATTGTTGAAGTTGTTAATTGTGCATTTATCCTCTCATTCATTCTCCCCTCTCCCACCACTTATTTCTTCTGTCCATCCCTGCTCCCTTTGCTAGGAAGAAGGTGTTGAAATAGGAGTTTGCCTAACACTTTTATTCTATAAATGATTCAATCTGCTCCCACTCATTCATTTTATTTTCTCCTTTCCCCACTCCCATGACAGGATTTTATTTTATTTTTTAATCCTTCCTGTCTACTCCCTTCCTATCTACTCCCCACTCATCACACTGAAGTTTGTTTTTATTATTATTCCTTCACTATCCTGCCCTTTTTCTTAACCACCCCCCCTTCCCCTATATCCATGTATTTATTCTTGAATTTAATGTATTTCGATAATACGTACTTTGTGTGAGTGTGTATATATGTGAGTGTGTGCCTAAGTGTTTTCATGATTCCTTTCTCTAAACAAATAAAGGTAAGTTTCTTGGAATATTCCTTCCTTCCTCTATGCTTCTACACACCTCATCATATGTACCCTTATTAGTTGGTATGGTTAGTTAGTTCTTCTTTTCTTCCCCATTATAGGACCCTATCTATTTTTTTCTCTTAAGACCATCAGAACAGATCCTTGAGTACACTGAGATTTGTAGAAGATTCTTGTTTCCTCTCTCCCTATATTAGTATGTAAACAATTTATTTTCACCTAGTCCCTGTACTTTCCTGAGTTCCATTAAATTGATTAAATGTCAGCCATTCCATTGTCTTCTTGAACAGATTGCTCCTTTTATCATTCAGACTCTTATCTTCCATCTATTCCAGATTGCTTACCTACTGCCTATAAACTCTTCTTTCCTCAGTAAACCCTCACTTGATCTACTGTCTTTCACTAGCTATTATCCCATATTTTTTCTGCTTTTCATGACTAAACTCCTTGAGAAGGTTATATACAATCAGTGCTTCCACTTCCTTTCCCCTCAGTCTTCTTATTTCTCTAAAGTTTGGCTTCTAACCAGTAGTTTGTATTACATTCCAGCTGCTCTCTCTAAAATTGCCGCTGATCTCTTGATCACCAAATCCAATGGCCTTTTCTCAATCCTTATCTTTCCTGATAAGTCTTCAGTCTTTGACACTGTCACTTACCCTCTTCTCCTTAGCTTTTACCAACATAGCTTTCTTCTGATTCTTCTGCTGCCTCTCTCACCAGCCCTCAGTCTCCTATGTTAGATCTTTACCCACTTCGTTAAGGTGACCATTAACTGTGATTGTCCCCTAAGGCTGTCTCCTGGGCCTTCTGCTTTTTTCCATCAAGACTATTCCAGTTGTGGATCTCACCAGTCCCATGGTATCAGTCATTGTGTCTTTATGCTAAACATTCTGATAGGAATTTATCCATTCCTGTGCTCTCCTTCTTTCTAGTCTTGCATCTCCAACTGCTTCTTGGAAATATCAAACTGGATGTCCCGTAGATATCTTAAATTTAACAAGTCCAAAACTGATTTCATTATCTTTAGCCACCTAATCCCCTTTCTTCCTTATATCCTTTTCCTGTTACAGTCCTTTCCCCTCTAAGCCATCAAACTGGTCTTCCTAATACACCTTCCCACCCCAATGCCTCCCTACTTTCCCCAGGATCGTATATAAAATCCTGTTTGACTTTTAAAGCCTTTCATTCATTACCTTGTCCCCTCCTACTTTTCCTTCCCTTCTTCTCTTACCCCCTCTCTCCAACTCTGTTATCTTTTCATACTGGGCTCTCTCTCTCTCTCTTAATCACAGAAGATAGCATCTCTGCAATCTGGTCATTTGTACTGACTGTTGACCATGCCTGGACATACCTCTCCCTCACCCCTTGTCTTCTCACTTCCCCGACTTCCTCCAAATAGCCAGCAAAAATTGACATTATTATATTTCTGTATTATATTAATAATTTATATCATATACTATGCCAATGACTTTAATAATATAATTATAGTGTAACATATTGCTAGGATAATAATTTTATGTTATATAATTATATATTTCTATAGCTTGTATTAATACTGTACTCTCAAGGAGCTCACAGTCTAATGGAGACAATATGCAAGTAACTATGTACAAAAAGAGTATATACAGGATAAATTGGAATTAATTAAGAGAGAGGGAGGACCCTAGCATTAGGAGGAATCAGGAAAGGCTACCTGTAGAAGGTGGGCTTTTAGCTGGAACTTGAAGGAAGCCATGAAAACCAGGGGAGAGAACAGTCCAAGCATGTGAAAGGAACACAGGAAAGATGTCACTGTGTTGTTGAGTCTGTGGGAAGACTGGAATTGGAGTGATGAAGGGCCTTGAACACAAAACAGATGAGTTTATTTTTGATACTAGAGGTGATAAGGAGTCACTGGCGTTTATGGGGGTGAGAGGGGACTGACATGGCCAGTCCTGCACGTACAATAGAGAGGAGGATGACCTGGAAGAGAGAAATGCTGGTGCCTGTGAGACTAGCCAGGCTGGGACCTTCCTCTATTGATTATTTTCAGTTTATCTCTATCTAGCTTGTTTGTACTTACTTGTGTGTGGTGTCTTCTCCCCTAAAAGATTGAATTCTCTTAGAAAAGGGATTGTCTTTTGCTTTTCCTTGTATCCTCAGCTCTTAGCATAGTGACTGGCACAAAGGAAGCAGAAACAAATGGAAGCTCGTTTGTTCCTTGCTTATTGCCTGAGTAACTGACTCCTTGGTTTTCTTGCTCCCTTGTACTCTGTACGTGTTCTGCCTGATCCTGACCCAATCACTTCCATAATCTTTGTATCCCTCGCACTCATGAGGTTGCCTAGTACTAGGAGATTGATGATGAGGAAGAGGAGGCGAATGCACTGTGCTAAGCACTTTACAGTTATCATCTCACTTGATATTCACAACAACCCTGGGAGGCAGATGCTACTATTATCCCCATTTTTCAGAAGAAGTTAGGTTGACTTGCCCAGGGTCACACATCTAGTAAGTGTTTACGATAAATTTTAACTCAGGTCTTCCTGACTTCGGATGTGGCATTCTATCTATTGCCAACCAGGCTGTGTTTCTTATGTTTCCTATATTTCTGTTTCAAAGTGTCTAAAAAGTTCTGATCTTTTTATCAGAAAGGTTTCAAATTTCTCTCTCTCTAAAGGTCCATTTTTTCATGATTGAATTAATTACATGTTGTTTTGCCCAATTGATTATAGTTTGTTTTGAAATCTTTATATTTTGCCTTTTATAATACTGGATTCTGCTTTTTTACTTTTATTTTTCTTTATTGTGACTGTTGTCAAATCTTTTGTGATCTTACCATGAATCCTCAGTATTTAAACTATTTCTTTATAGCTGTTTGCATTATTTATTCATAACTTAGAAGTTCTGGATTTCATCTAGTCACATTCCTGGGAGTTTTCACTTGTGGATTTCTTTTAAGAGATGAGCAAGTAGATTTTTTCTCTTTATGCATTCCTAACTAATTGCAGTAAATCTGAGCAGTTCTCATTTGTGATTTTGTGGAGCATGGCATGCAAATTTTGGTTTTGGTATGGTTTTCAGGTACTCTTATGTGCCTATTAAATGCTAGACTCTGTACTGAAGACTTTACAGATATTGTCTCATTTTATCTTAACCACAGCCTTGGGACATAGGTACTATTTTATTCTCATACAGTTAAAGAAGCTGAGGCATGCAGAGATTAAGATGGTAAGGCCCCATTCACAGTTAGGAAGTGTCCTAACTGGGTTTGAATTCTGATCTTTCTAGCTCCAGGCCCAGAGCTCTGCCCACTTTATCACTGCCTTGCTGCCTCTGGGGCCCATGGATGGCTTCTCCAGCATGTGATTCCTCATGATTATGGCGTTTGGTACCAGTTAGGACTGGGAAGGGGAGCATAGAGTTCATTTTTTTTGTTTCTTTTCTTTTATCTTTACTTCTGATGCATTTTCAGGGTTTACTGGAAAAATTTTTGAGAGACATTTGTTCCACTTTGTCAAAACACACTATAATCTCTTTATAAGCCTTGCATTGACTGTATTTTAAAAGTTTATTTCTTTTTTCCTACAAAGAATATTTTTATTGCTAAAATAATTGTGTCGGTTTTTTAGCTGTACAGTGCTTTAAATTTGTAGTTTGCATTTTGCTTTCATTTTACTATCCTCAATTTTCCAGAATGGTGTGTGTGTCCGTCTGTCTGTGTACACACACACACACACACACACACACACACACACACACACACACACACACACGCAAACATTTTATTAAGCACATGCCAGGGACTGTCCAAAGCACTGGGCATACAAGACAATCCCTGCTCTCAAGGATCCTACAAACTAATGGACACATACAACATTTAGATAAATATATACAAAGAAAGCTATGTGCTGGATAAACAAGTAAGAGGGAAGGCAGTGAAATTAAGAGGGGTTTTGGGGAAGACTTCAAGTGAAGGAAAGGATTTTAGTTGGGACTTAAAGGAAGCCAGAGAAGTCAATAGTCTGAGAGGAGGAGGGAGGGTTCCAGGCCTGAGTGACAGCCAGAGAGAATGCCAAGGAGATGGAGTATCTTATTTGTGGAACAGGCAGGAGACCAGCACCATTGAATAGAATAATATATGTGTGTATATATAAACATACATATACATAAAATAGTTATGATGATGATAACTAACACTCCTAAAGTGCTAAGCACTTTACAAAGAACAAATTTGCTATGTGTGTGCCTGTGTATTCATATATCCCCTTGGAAGCTTACTCTATCACTGTTACATGAATCACCTTGCTGCTATGTTGGTCATTTAAAAATCTGTTCAATGTTAATATTGTTTTCTACCCACTTTGCAGTTCTTTTCAGTTTTGTATTATCTGCCAATTTGTTATCAACTCTTTAAATTTTTTAAAAAAGTATTCTATACTTAAACTATAAAATACATACCCAGAACAAAAAAGAATATTCTATATGAAACTGAATATCCATCTCTTAACAGTTGTATTTTTTAATAAAAAAGTATTTAATGAAGTAAACTCATTACCTTCAAAACTGTCTTGATTGTTCACTTCTGAATTTTTCTGCCTTCTGTTCCTCACTTGCCATTCCTCCCTATTAAGAATGAATATAAAAAGAAGGGAGGGAGGATCCTTGGTGATTAAATTGTCATTCCTAGTTGTTTGGTTACTGTCCTCATACAAATTGTTTTCCTGGTTCTTCTCCCTTCCCTCTGTGTCACTTCATATTATCCAGGATTGTTTTAAGACTGCGCCTTTCATCATTTCTTACAGTTCACTAACCTTTTTTATTTTTATATTACAATATCTTTAGGCATTCTCCAATTGTCTTAAGAGAAAATTTACTCCCCTCTTCCCCTTTAGATCCTAGGTCTTTGTCATTCCTTCCTCTCTACCCTCCTTTAATTTCCCCCTTCAGATTAGGAAATCTTTGTTTTAGCTTGAGATTTCCTGTCCTATATTATCTTCCCTTTTAACTACCCATGCCTTCTCACCTTATATCTCTATGAATTTTTGTGTCTTGACAAAAGATTTTCTGCCTGTATGTTCAACCTTCTTTTGTCCATTTCATATAAGAAAGAGTGCTCATTCTTCTTACCCCTTCCATATTTGCATAAGAAATCACAAGTCCTTTTTACATCAAAGTATTCTTTTTATCCTCCTTTCTCTTTATCTTTCATTTTCTCTTCCTTTATTACAGAACCAAATCCACTCCTAGGACCTGTTTTTTTTGTTTGTTTGTTTGTTTTTGTTGGTTAGGGCTTTATTGTTGTTGTTGTTATTCTTGTTATTTTTAAGGAAAGGTGATTCCTTCAATACCCTTTTAGGTTATTAAGGTTATGTAGGAGCTCTTCTGTATTACCTCTTATTAGAATATTAGCACTATGTTATCTATCAACTTCTTTCAGTTCTTAAATGCCTTTACCTTTTTAGGTTTTTATGGACTCTTGAATTTGTAATTCTGAGTTCCTACTCTGCTCTGGTCTTGTCAGATATTCTTGACAGTTCCCTTCCATTAAAGGTCTGTTTTTTTTCCTCTATAGAATTATACTCGGGTTTTTGAGGGTAAATTATATCTCTTTTGCTTTTGGAATATTGTATTCTAACATCTCATCTGTTTTTTATTAGAACCTGCCATTTCTTTTGTGATCCTAATTATAGTTCTATTTCTTTCTAGATACTTCTGGTATTAGTTTTTTTATCTTGGGCGCTCTGACTTTTCACTATAACATTCCTGTGATGTTTCCTTTTGCAGTTCCTATCAGGACGTGGTTTCCTTCTATCTTCACTTTTCAAATTTATCTGTACAGTTTTCATTTATGGTTTTCAAGGAGTCTGAAGATTCTTCAATTTATCTTTCCTTGAACTGTTTTTCAGTTCTTTTTGACAGCAGCTATCTTAAATTATTTTCTGTTTTTCTTTTCTTTTTTTTTAAACAATCTTTTGGTTTTGTTTTAATATTACCATCTGGAGTCATTGATTTCTATTTGGTATAGTCTAGATTTCATGGAATTCATTTCTTGGATAAAGTTTACCACTCTCCCTTCTAAGCTATTCTTCCAACTTTCCTACAGTTCTTGTGGGGGAAAAATGTGTGTGTGTGTGTGTGTGTGTGTGTGTGTGTGTGTGTGTGTGTGTGTGTGTGTGTGTGTATTTACCTTGAGTTACCCATTCCTTTTGTGTGAATTCTAGATTGACAACAATTTTTGATATTATTTGCTGTTTTCTTTGATTTATTTATCTCATCAGTTTGAATTGATGCTTTTGATAAAGGACAGATTCTGTGGGCTTATTGTCCTGTGTTCCTTACTCTGACCTCCATCTCCTGGGCTTCAGCACCTCTGCATCATTGAGGTTCATGGCGCTACCTCTTAAGAGGCCTCTATGGTGTCTATGCTAGTCGTTGCATTACTTGTTTTTCTTCAGGGCTTCCTAAATTCCCACACTGGGACTTTCTGCCCATCCTGGGACTTTTTCTGGGGTATCTTTTGCTCTTTTGCCTCTGAAAAGTTTTTCAAGCTAAATTTTTTTAGTTCTCTCTATTTTTGTTAAGGGGCAATCCTCCCCTAGCAGTGGCTCTCTATACTTTTTCCTTCTGGTTGAGCTTCTCCTCCTTCCATTCCCCAGTTCTGGGGTAGAAGAGAATAGTTAAGTTTCTTTGGTCATTGATTCAGTTTGGTATGAATTTTGAAGTTTTTCTTAATGTTCTACCACCCACTTAGCAAGCCATTTCATTTTATTTTATTTTTTGAATTTATTTACATTTTATTTTTCCTTAGTTATATGTAAAAACAATTTTTTTAGCATTTGTCTATAAAGCTTTGAGTTTCAAATTTTCTCCCTGCCTCCCATCCCTCACCCCTCATTGAGAAGGCAAGCAGTTTGATATAGGTGTTATACCTGTGTAGTCATACAAAACATTTCCATATTAGTCATGTTGTGAAAGAAAACAGACCAAACTTTACTCTCATTGAATTTGGTTTAGGGAGGCAATGACGTAAACACTAAATAGAGTATCTTGCCCTACATGAGAGTAAGACGGAAGGGGATGAGAGGGGGGGATGGTATGATGGAGAGGAGGGCAGGTTGGGGGGGAGGGAAGTTAGAAGCACACACTTTTGAAAAGGGACAGGGTCAAAGTAGAGAATGGAACAAGTGGGGGGGGTTGAATAGGATGGAGGGAAATATAGTCAGTCTTTTACAATATATCTACTTTGGAAATGTTTTGCATAGCTACATATGTACAACCTATATTGAATTGCTTATCTTCCCAGTAAGGATGGGTGACAAGGGAGGAAAGGAAAGAATCTGAAATTCAAAGCTTTAAAATCAAATGTTTTAAAAAATATATTATTTTTTTTACATGCAACTCGGAAATAAGATATAGAGGCACTGGGGTATAGAGATCCATCTTGCCGTACTGGAAAGTCAGAGGGGGGATGGGGAAGGATATAGGAGAGAGCAGATTGGGGGAGAGGGTATACAATGGGATGGCTGTTTTGGGGTGGTGGGTAGGGGAAAGATGGGGAGAAAATTTGTAACTCAAAATCTTGTGGAAATGAATGATGTAAACTAAAAATAAACATAAAATTTAATAAAAAATATAAAAGCTCTTATTAAGCAAAAAATAAAAATAAAAATCCAAATTAAGAAAGGAAGGAAGGAAACAGACCAAAAGAAAAACCCTCAAGAAAAATAAAGTTTAAAAAGTATGCTTCAATCTATATTCAGACACCATCAGTTTTTTCTCTGGGGATGGATAGAATTTTTCATCTTAAGTCCTTCAGAGTTGTCTTGGATCATGTATTCAGCAAAGCCCTTTTAACCAGAAATCTTTATGTCAGTTATCAACCTTTGCCTTATATTGTGAATTATGTTGAGGATCAGTAGAACTAGATTACGACAAAGAAATTCAATCATTGATTTTACATATGTCTTCATTTACTTCTGAAATACTAGAATGGTCTCACTAAGCTCATTGTGCATTTACATTTATTCTTTTTATTAGCTTTTCTGGTTCTTATGGATGATAAAAGTTAATCACTCAGCATTTATTAAGCACCTTTTCTGTGGCAAGCATGTGCCAAGTGTTGGGGATAGAAAGGCAGAACAGAACAAAATACATCCCCAGTACGTAGTCATTACTTTTAAGGAGCTCACAGTCTAACTAACAGTCTAATTGTTGGTTTCATACAGCAATGAAGTTGGCTTGAAATTTCTTCATTGTTCAAATAATGTAGTCTTTATAAATTGATTTTCTGTCATGGCAAGCTTTTATATTGCTTTGTTGATATTGGAATAATTTTTTGAAACCTTATAAATTTTCTAGTGCTTGGGGGAACAGTATATTCTGGAAACTTATGGGAAAAAATTTAAAATTACCAAAAATAAGAGCAAATAATTGATTCCATTGAATTCAGACCAATAGATCACTTAATCTTTTTGTCAGTACAATTCTGTACGCTGACTTCAGAAGATCTCAGTTTATCTCTCCAAAGTACCTACTTTCTGTGTTGAATTGGGGGATGAAAGCAAATTACAGCTTTACACAAAATACCAGTAGGAAGTTAACCCAATTATATACTATTATAGTAAAACAGAACTTAACTTTGAGAATAGAAAGTTAATATAGCTCTTTTTAAGAAATTGCATGAGATAACATATAAAATTCTTTACTCGCATTAAAGCTGTTATTATTTCCTCTGGGTTATCCATAGTATTGTACTGGTCTTCCCAGAGGCCACTGGTAGTGCAGCGAATAGAATGCTGGACTTGGAGTCAGGAAGACTTCAGTTCAAATTCCGCATCAGACACTTACTAGCTGTGTGATCCTGGGGCAAGTACCTTTACCTCTATTCGCCTCAGTTTCATCCATTTCAAAATGAAAATAATTTTAGTACCTACTTCCCAGCATTATTGGGGGTGATTTATTGAGATAATATTTGTAATATGCTTAGCACTGTGCCTGGCACATAGTAGCCACTATGTAAATTCTAGCTACTATTATTACTTCCTGATTCCTGGCCTATGAATATTATACTAATGGAGTGGGTTAATAAGCCATCTGTAAGAGTGCATAATGTGTTCAAAATGTTTGACACATCAAAATTTATATGATCAGAGACAAAAAATCTCAAGATAAAGAACATGTTTCCTACAGTCACACTTAATATTACATTTCATAAGAGTGTTTACAGCCAATGTACTGTTCCTTCATAAAAGGAAGACAGTGCATCAGGATGTTTGTTTTGAGTAGTTATTTTTAGTAGCAGCGCCAAGAATTGTTTACATTTTCATTTTAGGCTACACTGTTGCATGATTTAGTTTGGTAATTCTAAAATTCCGATGCTACAAAAGTAAATTATTTGAGAGAGAGAGTGTGTGTGAGTGTGTGTGTGTGTGTGTGTAAATCCTTAATAGCAGGAGGGGATGGAAGCTTACTCAGTCTATTATCATAAAGCTCTGCTAATGTAGCTTCTGAGTCATGTGACTGCAGAAAAGGCTATTATCTCAATGAAAAGGAAACTGCTTTTTAGAGCAAGCAATAGAACAGAAGCAGGAGGAATTTTCGAGTACTCCACCATGCTGGATTGTCAAAGGAGATCTGTGTGATCAGCAGCTAGAAAAGGATTTGTGTGGCTAGTTTTGTCAGCTCTGGTTAGTTACAGATGATAGAGGAGATAAGCGGCTGTGTACTCAGCATGTGCTTAGGTTTACGTCAAGATGTAATGTTGGTTTGCTTTAATAGAGGGTATTTATCCGAAGAGCAATAAACTTATTGCTAATTTGTATTTTTGATTATTTGAAGAGTGATGTGTTTTTTATTTATATTAACTGTCTGAAGATAAAGAAAACCTGCAGAAATCTCATTTGAACTGCAAAGACTGGAAGATTACAAGGTGTGTGTTTTAGAAGTGTTCTGATCCAATATTTGAGATTATTCTTAGAATTCTGTGTGTGTATGGGGGGGGGAGAGAGAGAGAGAGAGAAGGAGGAGGACTGACTGTACATGACATTCAGGCATAGTAATACTCTCAAGTAACAAATAGATGGGATTTGGTCCAAACCAGTTTCTCAGAAATCAGTTTCATTTGTTATCTTTATTTAGTGATTACAGATGTACTTACAGTTGCATTCGGTACCCAAATATCACATACTTTTGATAGTAAACATTTTTCTAATATTCAGAAATAATACTCTCTAACTCAGAATCATGAAGGAAGAGCTACATGTAAGCTTCACTCTTTTCTTTTTGTACTTATTTTTCAGTATGATGGT
Organism: Gymnobelideus leadbeateri; assembly: GCA_011680675.1. Lineage (NCBI taxonomy): Eukaryota > Metazoa > Chordata > Mammalia > Diprotodontia > Petauridae > Gymnobelideus > Gymnobelideus leadbeateri. The sequence goes on along the minus strand of WOXC01007810.1, from coordinate 578,792 downwards.
TCTAAATTAATAATGTGTTGAAGCCTTGAAATTCTTTAAATTTTGGATTAATGAAGCTTTTGGCAGGAGAGCAAGGCCTCAAATAATGAAAATCTAAAATAAAAGGGTTTTGTGTTAAATGTAATCACAGAACTTTCTCTGATTTTTTAATTTTCTTTACATCCTTGTAGTACTGTATAGAAAAGATTTGAATGACATTCATTTTATCTACTTTGCTTGTCTGCTGTTTTTCGTGCTAATGCTATTAATTCTGTTAGCAGTGTATATGTACCTTTCTTTTAACCTTGGAGGACAATGCTCTACTAAAATTTTTTTTTCAGATTTATAAACATATTTGAAAATAGTTAACTATTTTTCAAAACAGGTACTTTTCAGGAGAAATTTTTCTCCTTTAAATTCTAGAGCATTTCGTTTAAAACCCCCTTTCCTCAAAAGTTCTTTGCGGTGTCTGTATATATGTCTATAATTATACAGTGTTCATGGAAACTGTGCTGAAATTGAGTATGTTTTTCCCTTTGAATAGACATTAAAGGAGATATGAGACCTTTTAGACTTTAACTGCAGTGTGCAAGCAGCTTGCAGAAAATTAGTTCATGTTGTTCTAATAAGAGGTGATGAAAGCAGCTTGAACACCTAGAATTTTTAATTATACAAAGTGCAAGGAATTCTTTGCTTTCCTCCTTTTAATATTATTTATATATTATATTTTTGAAATAGATACTTCTAAATGATCATGTGAAGTTTTTTTACTTTGTGGGTATCATCCATTCTTCTATTTTGATATGAAATGCTGTAATTACACAATTATTATGTAGCCATTAATATTAAATTATTTTTGCATTTTTACTCTAGGCCTTCAAGGCTCCTCGTTTGGTCTTTGTGTGTGTGTGTGTGTGTGTGTGTGTGTGTGTGTGTGTGTGTGTGTGTGTGTGTTTTGTTTTATTTTTAAATTGTGTTAATATATAAAGTAACCCACAAATGTTCTAAGGAATTTTGGAAGAACTTAGGGTATTTGATCTAGGAAGATATTTGTAACTAGCATGTGGAACATGGCCTCAATAAATACAATTGTCCTACGGGTGTAGTCTTATGGGAATAATAATGAATGAAAAGAATTCTGAACAGAAGGCTACATTTCAGGTAGCATTTTCCCTTGATTTTCTGTGTATATTATCTCAGACGAGCCCATCTGAGCATAATTGTCATTAGTGTGCCTCCATAAAATTGTGTATTACACATTAATTCCAAACAAAATACTTTATTTACAAAGCACTGTACTGAACAATGAGATGACTTGATTTTGAGTTGGTAGGAACTTTAGAAAACATCTAGTCCAACACTCTAATTTTTGGAGACAAGAAAAGTGAGGCACAGAAAGTTCTAGGGAATTGCTTACCCTTATACAAATAGAGGTCAGAATGAGAATTTGAATTGAGTTATTGATTCCAGTAATGTTTAGTGAGGTTTTTTTGTCTACATCTTATGTCTTAAAAATGAAAATATGATGTAAAATGATGCCTATATTATATTCCTTAGGAATTATTACAATTATACCTCCATTTCTTTTTACAAAAACTTTTGTATTGTATTTAAGGCTTGGGAGTAAGATGCATATTTTAGAATTATAGTTAAAAGGCAAAGTTTTATGGTCAGTATAGTGTCTAAACAAGCCAGATTGACTAGCTTGCAGATCCTGCTACACTTCAGAAATCTAACCACAGTCATTAACCAGAAATACTATAATCAGGTCTGATCTTGTCAGGCTGTTGTAAGTATTTGCACCTAACATAGGTTTTCATTTTTAAGAAAGAAAAGCTGTAAGAGAAAAGCTTGAAAGCAAGATTAATGTTTTAGTTATTTAAAAAGACTCAGTAAAATGTATATATAGGGTTTTATTTAGGAAAGTGAAAGTTTTTCTAGGCTTTTTGGCTGTGGTTTGGCTCTACAATCCACTTTAGTTTGGGAGACCGAGGAAATGAAGAATTCAGAGTTCTGAAGCCTGTGTAATAATAATAAATAGAAAATTTGGCCAACTCCCCTCTTTTCAGAAGTGACCTTTTTGGTTATCTTTCTCAAATGTTTCAGTAGGTTAAAAAAAAACCACCTTTGGGGCGGCTAGGTGGCGCAGTGAGTAGAGCGCTAGCCCTGGAGTCAGAAGGACCTGAGTTCAGATCCAGCCTCAGACACTTAAGGCACACACAAACAAAAAAAAACCTAGCCGTGTGACCTTGGGCAAGTTACTTAACCCCAATTTGCCCACCGAAAAGCAAAAAAAAAAAAACAAAAAACACCTTTGCTCATATCTATCATGATTGCTCTGCAGTCTTTAAACTTGTTGGTTTTGATAGTATTGGGTTTATGCTCATTTCTAACAGTTGCTGTACATGCATTCATCACTCAAACATTGCTTATAGTGTAATCATCCCAACCTTTTAAATACTGTAACATGAAGAAAAGTGTATTTACTTTCTATCTTAATTAAATGATTCGGGATACATTTCATTTTTTGAGAAACTTTAAATTCTTTCTTCGGGTCTGTTTTACGCTGAGCCAGTCATTCATCTCAGAAATTGAAGCGTATTGAGCAGTAGACAATCTTTTGGTGTAAAATCACTGCCAGTTACCTATTGTACATCAGTTCAATCAGACAGTAAAATATTCTTAAGGCTTCACAATTAAAGTACATGTTTAATTTGTTATCCTGTAAATTTTTATTTTTTAATCCAGTCATATAACTATTATATAGAAGCTTAATCAGATAATAATCCTATTCAAAATTGTCATCAGCATGTCATTCTATTTTGTTTATTAATTGCTATTTCTAATTTTGTTACATATAAAAAGGCTATATTTTTCTGGATTTAGGGGTCATTTTTTTCCCCACACAGTATTTACATGTGGGTATAGAAGAATCAGAAATCTTTAGAGTCTTTAATTTTACTTTTATTTGGAGGTTTTCAGAGAGAGAAAGAGAGAGAGAGAGAGAGAGAGAGAGAGAGAGAGAGAGAGAGAGAGAGAGTGTGTGTGTGTGTGTGTGTTCATATGCCCATTGCATTTTAATTTATTTTAAATAAGTTTTGCTAAATCTGTAATAGTGGACTTCCTAGGATACAGATGGGAGTTTGAGTTGCTGTCTAAACATGAGCAATTACTAAAGTAAATAAATAGTATAAAAGTAAGTAGCTACTAAATAGCTATGGAGCATACGACATATCTACACTATGAAAGTAGTATCTTATTTACCAATGGAATGAGGAAATGTGTGTGTGTATTCCAGTACCCTTTCATACATTTCTGTTCCAATTACAATAACTTTATTGAGAGTACTAAAGCAATTTTCAGTTTTTTTGTTGACAAGAAATTCAAGCTTATGAAATAAAGCTCACAGTCTAAAATACAGCTTTCTATTTGAGTTTTTAAAAGGACAGAGGAGGGAAAAATAGAAGGGATAAATAGAGAACAGAAACTAGATTGGGATCTAGTAGAGTGTTTCTGTAGTAATGTGATTCAGGAGAGGAAAATATTTTACATTTAGATTTTGTTCTTATGTCTCTATTAAAAAAAAACTAAATAAAAAACCTCCCAAGGCTTCTATTGATTATATTTCTTTGGTATAATTTTCAGTTATGCCAACAATGTAAATCTAACTTAAGCCCTGTGACAATAGTAATTATGGGTACTCAAAAAGAATGCATAGTACTTTTAACCTAGGATTTTCTAAAAGGCAATGAAATATCCATATTAGATATGAATGTTCCATTCATTTTCCAAACAAATGACAGTTTTTAGTGGTTTATTTTCAGAGATGATATTCAACATTTTAAGGAGTGAAAACATTTATGCTTATTGAAGAAACAGCTGACAGTTCTGGAAGGGATAGTTCGTAGATTTGACTTTTGACAAGGTGACAAGAAATGAACTAAACTAAAAAAAAATAAAATTTAATAGCAATGAAATGTAAAGCCTTGAACTTGGGTTTTTTAAAATGAATTCTATAAAGCACTGGTTGAATTGGCAAGTATGGCTGTAACACAGTATGTGTGAAAAAAAAAATCCAGAAATTTTAGTGTGTTACAAACTCAATATGACATATTGTGACACAGAAACCAAAAAATGCCAGGCCTGGAGTGAGGAAGATCTGAGTTCAAATTTGGCCTCATACACTTACTAGCATTGTGACCCTGGCCAAGTCACTTAACCCCATTTTCCTCATTTGTAAAATGATCTGAAGAAGGAAATAGCAAACTATTCCAGTTTGGAATCTTGACCAAGTTATCTTTACCAAGAAAATCCCAAAAGGGGTCATGAAAAGTCAGACACAACTGAAACAGCCGAATATCAGCAGAGATCTAGAGAACAGGGAAGGTGAGGAGGATTGTGCTCAACCCCAAGCACCTCCTGTTTGAAAGATTGACAGTCTTGAGTGAATCCAGAGCAAGAACATCTGGATGGTGAAGGGATTGGGGGATATGCCACGGAAGCATTGATCTAAGGACCTAGGGATGTTCTACTTAGAGGAGAAAAGATCTCAGAAGAGTATGTTAGACCAGATATATGCCCTCTTCTCTCTCTCTGCTACTTCCCTTAGCCCCATCATACCCCATAGATTTACAATTCTCAAATTTACCTATCCTTCTAGGGCTCACCTCCAGTTAGCAGGCAGTCCCAGTTCAACTGCTTTTCAGACATCTCAAACTGAATAGCCAGTAGATAAGTACAAAATTGGACTACTTATCTTTTCTCTTCCTCCCCACTATTACCTCCCATATCCAGTCTGTTGCCAAGGCCTTTGTAACATCTCTCCAATACTCTGTGTTCTTGCTACTTCTACCACCCTGCTACAGGCCTTCATTGATTTCACACCTGGACTAATGAAATAGCCCACTGGTGGGTCAAATCCATCCTCAATTTAGCCACCAAAGTGATTTTCCTAAAATGTAGGTTTAACTATATCCCGTCACCCCCCCCTCCCCAAAACAAAACAAAAAAATCAGTGTCTGTCGTGTCTCCATGATCAAAATATTAAAAATGGAAGAGTTTGGACTTCAAGGCCATTTGTGATCTCTTTCTTCCTAATTATTTTTTTTTTAAAGCAATTGGGGTCAAGTAACTTGCTCAAGGTTACACGGCCAGTCATTATTTATGTGTGGGTGCTCATTTTCTGAGGCTGGATCCAATCCTGGGTTGTCCCAACTCCGGGGCCAGTGCTCTTACTGCACCACCTAGCTGCCCCTGGCTCTTCCCTAATTCTTAATACTTGTCTCTGCCATTAGATTCTAAGCAGGGACTGTCTCTTGCCTCTTTTCATATTCCTACTGCTCAGTATAGTGCCTTGGCACATAGTAGGCACTTAATAAATGTTTGACTGATATTGAGGGAAGAGGGGGGGGAGTTGTCCCATGCAGCAGGAGAGATTAAACTTGTTCTCAGTGGTCCCAGAGGCCAGAATTGGAAAACAATAGTTAAACTGAAGAAATACACTTAAGCTCATCGCTAAGAAAAACTTCCTAATAACAGTTATCCAACAGTAGAATTGACTGTTCTAGGAAACAATGGCTTCTTCATTAGAGATCATCAAGCAAAAATTAAATGAACCCTTGTTGGGTTTACTACTCCAGAATAGAATGTTCTTTGACGTTTCTCCTAATACTGAGATTCTGTGATTCCTGTCCCTCCTCTGATTAACAAGATTTTTCAATTCATAAGTAGTTAGCACAGCTAAATTAATAAGTAATTAGTATACTAGTTTCCAGGATATGATTTAGACTACTTTGAGGTCACCTGAGATTTATGATGACCCCAGAGCTGAAAGAGGTTAAACCAATAAGACTTTAGAATGTGACCATTATAGATTATCAAAAAGCAGGAAATAATTGGTGAGGTGGGGAAACAGATTACAAATCTGTCATAGAGTCAAGATATTTGTTGTTCAGGTGTTTCAGTTGTGTCCAGCTCTTTGTGACCCCATTTGGGGTTTTCTTGCCAAAGAAATGGGATTAGTTTGCCATTTCATTCTCTAACTCATTTTACAGCTGAGGAAACTGAGGCATGCAGGGTTGAGTGACTCTAGTCCTGACACTCTATCCACTATGCCACTTAACAGTGGAGTTAGCCATCTTTTACTCAGCTTTACTTCTTTACCACAAATTCTATGATAGACTGGTCGTGTTTTTCAGGTTTCTTGTCATTTCTTCTTTGGCAACCACTTCTTTTTTGGTCAGGATCTGGTCCAAAGTTCCTTTCCATCTATTCCATGTTCCTTCCATGTTTCTTCTACTTTTCCTAGAATTAAATTTTCATTCATTTAAGTAAAACATTTTACCAGACTGTTCAGATTCATTGTGACAGCTTAGTGCCACAGGATGCCCAGATTACTTTAGTTTCATGTTTGTGGCAGATTAGATATAGGAATTGTTTACATTTTTTGGTGGCTTTTCCCAGTTACTTTTGTGATTGCTACAAAAATTGGGCTTTAACCAACTTGGCACATTGTTAGTCTTGTCTTTTTTCTCTATGAATATATAGCTTCTACCTTTATCCCAGCATTTCTTTTAACATTATGATTGTCTTCCAAATATATCTTACAAACTAATTTTCCTATGGCTTGGTTTGAAGGGCTTCAACTTGCCATTGTTTGCCAAAAATGTTGCTTCCTGTCAGAATGAGTTCTACAGAACTATAGAACTGAAGATATTGAAGGAAACTTAGAAATAATCTAGTCCAACTCCAGTCTAATGAATTGTCAGATTGAAACCTGCATGCAATAGAAACTCATTAAGTTGCAAAGAAACTCATTCCACTTTTGTACTTTAGGTGTTTAGACTGAGTAAGGCAGTATGTGGTATTCAGATCTTTTTCATCAAAAATCCTTAGAATACTTGAAGACAGTTGCCATTCTCTTTTCCCTCATTATCTCCAAAATCATCTTTGTAGGCTAAGTATATCGACTTCCTTTGGAAGTTAAGGTTCGTTCTAGTCCTAAATCTATTATCCTATCATCCTTCTGATCTTCAGAGAACATATTTTTCCAGACTCATCATTATGCTAGTTGTCCTTTTGAAAATGTTGAGGCTTCTTTATTTCTTTAATATAATGTGGCTTGCAGAGCTATACAATACCTTGGATGTATGGTCTGACAAGGGCAGATGGGTCTTATCACCTCAATAATTAAGCCTGAGACCCTAGAACTTTTTTGTGTACTATTTTGCATTGTGACAAATTGCGTTTAGATTCCTCTACATCCTCAGGTCTTTATCATATGAATTGTAGTCAAGTTAGTTTTGTCTTTTAGTATCGAGCACTTCAGAGATTGCTGTGGGGTCACAGATAGAGTGGTCTTCAGTGTCCAACCAACTTCCATGTGCTCCACCGTGCTTGCATTAGCCACTTTCATGGCTGTTGGAACAAATTGTTCTCATCTGCCCATTCTGCAAGGGGGGCAAACACCCCTCTCAGTGACCCTCAGTCTGGTTTAGCCTGTCTGCTGAGAGAATTTTACTGGGGTGTGGTTGCTGCACCTGCTGCAGCTTCCTGAAGCCACAGATGAGAGTTGGGTGAGGGGTGGGTGAGCAGCCCTGGAAAGGGCTCAGCAAGCGCTCACACATGGGTGAATACCCCCATGCACCTCCATACAGGATAAATAGGATATAATTAAAAGAGATAAAGCACTAGAATTAAGAAAGTTTGGTAAAGGCTTCCTGTATAAAGTGAGATTTAAGTTGGTACCTGAAGGAAGCCTGGGAAACCATGGAGGCACAGCTGAGGAAAGAGAACACTGTAGGCACAAGTAACAGCCAGTAAAAATGCCCAGAGTTGGAAGATGGAGTGTCTTGTTTGAGGAACAGCCAGAAGGCTAGTGTCACTTGAATCACTAGTACATCAGAGGTTATATGGTGAAAGGATATTAGAAAGGTACAGAAGCAAGTTATAGAAGGGTTTGAACTCCAAACAAAGCATTTTGTATTTGATTTCTAGAAGTGATAAGGAGCCATTTGAATTTGTTTAGTAGGGTGGGGATGTGAGTAGGGAATGATTGGAAGTTTGTCCTTCAGAGAAACTACTTTGGCAGCTCTCTGGAGGATGGACTGGAGTGGGTACAGACTAGTGGCAAGTGGACCAACCAGCAGGCTATTGCAATAATTCAGGCTTGAGGAGATGAGGGCTTGTACCTGGGTGATGGGAGTATCAGAAGAACAGGGGGCATTTAAGAGATTAAAGGTTGAATCGACAGACCTTGGCAATAATTGGATATGGGGGATGAGAGAGAGCAAGGAGTCGCAATCGACACTCAGTTTTTGAGCCTGGGGAACTGGAAGAAGATGGTGTCCTAAGAGGTAATAGGACAGTTTGGAAGCAGGGTGTATTTGGATGGGAAAATTGTGAGTTCCATTTTGGATATGTTAAGTCGAAGATGTCTACAAGACTTACAATACAAGATGTCAAATAGAAAATTGGAGATGTGAGACTGGAGGTCAGTGGAGAAGTTTAACCTTTTTTAAAAATCTTAAGTCATGACCTTCTAGTTCTCAGAATCAATTATTTTTTTTTTTTGGAGGGCAATTGGCGTTAAGTGACTTGCCCAAGGTCACACCACTAGTTTTTTTGTTTGTGTGTGTTGTGTCTGAGGCTGGATCCAAACTCAGGTCCTTCTGGCTCCAGGGCTGGCGCTCTACTCACTGCGACACCTAGCCACCCCCCTCTCAGAATCGATTCTTAACACCATAGTATTGAGATGTAGATTTTTCCATCTACAAAGCAACAAATGATTGTATTGAATCTATAATGACTTGTGGATATATTTGTGAAGCTTCTATTTGTCTCATGGCTATATTTTAATCAAGATTATTTTTCTACTTGTTTCATTATTTGACTCTTTCTATAACTGGAGTAGGAAAAATATTGGATCATTTAGAATCCAAATAATCATGACATACAGGAAATATTTTTTAGAATATAGATTCTCAACCACCTGCTCTGTAGAGCCTTCTATAGTCAGTACATGAGGGAAGTACAAGATTATTTGACACAGATTGTATAGTTAGGGACTGAAGGAATTTAGAATAAGGGAAAATGAAAGATCATTTGCATGAGAAGTCTTCAAGAAGTTAGTGATTCTTTGGGTGTTTTAAGAAATGTAGGATTTAGATAGATGGAAACAGATTTTCTAGAATGGACAAGTATTTTCAGCAAGAACCCGATTGCTTATAGGATATAAACAAACGAGCCTGATTGGAACAGAAGATGAGAAATGAATAAGCTTAAATGGATTAGGTTGGACTAAATGATGGATATAACTTCGAGTACCAAGCTAGAGTTTGGACTTAGTAAACTTGTAAGAACTTAATAGATAGTAGGTGGTTAAAGAGACAATCTAAAAGTACTTATTTTGGGTTGTCTTTCCTTTATATCAACAAGAAATTGATGTTAATTAAGGACTTAAACTCATGTAAAACTTAATTGTTCAAAGCACAAATGTATTTTTGCCCTAAGGAATAAGTACTATGCTTTGTTTTGAAATACTGACTTAAAAGAAAGCACTAAAAGAAGTAATTATATGTCTCTGTGTATATGAACATGTGTTAGTATGCAAGTTTCCAAACTGGTTTAATGTGGATGCATCATCTCTGACACATCTGGACTCATAGTTAGCTTCTAAGCAATAACTTGTACCTTTGACTTGTTTACAAAAGGAATATAATTTACTTAACTGCTTGAGAGTCTCTAAAGTGTCAGATAATTACCTTAAAAAGGTGGGAACATTTTCCTTCTGAGGTAGCTTCTTGGCACAAATTTAGGCATATTGGTTATATTGATAGTAAAAACCAAATTCATTTATCCTTAAAAAGTCATTTTGTGAGCAGTAATTTTATAAAAGATTTGTCCTCTATTCCGCCTTTGGAGACAAACCTTTGAAAGAAACTTTAAACACTGAATTATCTGTTAGGCAAACTATTCTAAAACATTTTATGTTTCTGTATTTCCAATGTCATCAGAAGGGTTTTGTGAAAAATTGGAACTCAAAATCTTATGGAAATGAGTTGAAAACGAAGAATAAATAAATAGTTAGCTTGAAAAAATAGAAAGGTTTTGTAACAGATATTTTCCTTTGAACCTATAGAGGTATTTGAATGATAGAAAGAGGAAATTGGAGAGGAGTAGAAGAGAATCCAGAATGTTTAAAAATCCATTTAATAAAGATTTTCCCAATCTTTTAATATTTTAGCTCAGGAATTGGCAAATCATAGGCCAAGAAGGCCTACAAGCTAAGAAAGGAATTTACATTTTTATATGCAGCAGGGGTCAGTAGTTTGCCAACCTTGGTTTTCATTGAAGCGCAGGTATGATTAACTCATGCTTTCCTAAAATGTAATTAGAAGAAGTGGTCAAACATAATATAGGTGCGGGCAACAAAAAAATACGATACCATAGTTTAACTGCATGCAAATAATCTAGAATTTTGCACAAATTTAGTTATATTTCCTGTTTAGGTCATTTTTATTTCTAATTTCATCACCAATGCCAATCTGAGAAAAGTTAAGTGGATACATTTTCACATCATAAGACACCATAGAGATATCTAGTGCAACTTGCTCATTTTATAGAACATTAAACCACCAAAGGAGGTTAAATGATTTGCTCAGGGATACATAGGTAGTGAGAGATTTTGGATTTGTACACATTTTTAATATTCTGAATCCGTTGCTCTTTATAACTACCACATTGAGTTGCCATTGTGGGGTAGTACTGGTTATAACTTCATGATTACCATGACCATGTTCCCTAAGTGTCTATTTATTGAATTTTGAATTGAATTTATTGAATTGAATTAAAATAGTCATGGGAAGCTGTTTGTTGCTTTTGGGTTGGTTTTTTTTTTTTTTTTAGGAGCCCAACTGTTAATTCTTTTGTAAAGTCAAGAATTCTATAGTAATTAGTGATTTTTATGTTTTCTGTAAATTAAGTTTTTAATAGATAGCATTTAATCCAAATAAGCTAAATCTATCCTAGAAGTACTAGAAATATTTAATAGCTAGCTGGTCTTGTGATTTCAACAATATTAGATTTCTTTTCAGTAAATACTCTCTCCTCGTGTTGAGAAATGATTCTGATTCACAGTCATGTATTTTGCTTAAACAAAGAAATGTGTTTATAACTATAGAATTGTATTTCTTAGTTTAAAAAAGTTGATTTTAATTGTAGTGATCATTCAATCTTAGGTAAATCATTAGAATGATTAAAAATATGCTAATCTCTGTGGCATACAGCAAGATGGACACATTTAAGAATATGAACTGTTCCCTTTCTAATGAGTACATGGACCTTAATGTCACTACACTGTGGTTTGGAGAAAAAATGAATGTGCTACACTACAGAAGAGATTATTTATATATGTTTATTTTTCAAGTAGATTTACAATTGCCACAGATTGTAAGTAAAAGAATAATTCGTGGGGGGAAATGTTTGCCCCTGGGATTTCAACAAGATTTTCCTTATAAGTTAATTTAGACTGCAATTTTTTATTCTAGTAATTGCAATACTAATTAGTTCCTCAAAGGAGAGAGAGAATAAAATTTTTACTTGAGAAATTTTGATACCAAATCGTAAACATAATGCAATTCTTGTTTTGATAACATTTTTTTTCAGGAATGCTAAGCTTTCAGTTAAATCTGCTTTGTAGAATGTTAAACACCGAATAAGTACATAGAAGGTGAGGGTTCAGGGTGGGGAATCACTTAAATTTATACAAAGACTGTACCTTTTTCCCAAGATGTTTTTTCATCTGAAGTCTTGCTATTCTTGGGCATATTAGAATAAGCTTACGTAGTCTGATATATAAGCAGTTCAATGAATGACTATATTAAGTGACTTAGACTATGGTAATACAGAAAGTAGCAGCCATTTTATGGCGTTAATGTCAGATTAGAGGTTTTTTCCCCAGTTTATAATGATAGTTAAGACAACTCCCTGCTTCTTTATATACTAAGCATTTAGGTTTGGTCAAAGTAATGTTTAAAAAGGGTCTTTTTGCCACTTAAAATACAGGTAGATGATGGATGTGGTAGAGTGAAATAGCTGTGTAACCATTGAACGTGGATTTTAGCTATTGATTTGATTGCTGCAGCATGTGTTAAAGAGCTGTGCCTGCCCATTTGCAGCCTAATGTGTTTATTACAGTCTTCCCAATGGCATCTTGAAATATCTTTCACCTAAAAAATTCATGAGTATTATTGGCTTTCACTCAGAAAATGGAGTATGACTTCTTGTTACTGCCTAGTACTCCACTTTTAGATCATTACACAAAAACAAATCTAAGGGAAAAGCCTATTGAGGGGAAAGGAACTTTTAGGTTAAACATTTGCTTGTGTACTCTGAGCACGAGTTAAATGCTGGAACCAGCTTAAAAGAATTGAACCAGAAAAGAAAAGTGATTGTAATTGTAGGGCATTATAATCCTGTAGTCACCTTTAGACTTTACATTTGTTTTATTTGCAGGTTAAGTTTTTGTTAGTTTATTCTTGTTTTTTAAACAAATAAATGAGACCAGAGCTTTAGAGTTAAGTTGAATTTTGTCTCCCGGTATTAGTGTTTTTTTGAATCAAAAGGCTCAGGTGTAGATTTAGAGACTTTATCTGTCTCTGTATAGTTTTATGTAAAGTAAATCCTTTTTTCAAAATTTCACTACCTGACTGATGAATTTCTGGCTTAATGTGGGCATTTATAAGTCTAAATATCCACACACCTTTTGTAATAAGAAAGGAAACTTAAAATGTTTCTCTAGGAAAAGTGAGGGCCTTTTATGGTGTAGTGTTATATAAGGACAAGCACCTGATTAAAGTTTCTTTATAATAATAAAGGAAATAATAAAATAATAAATATAAAATAAACAAAATATAAGTATATATTAATATGAAATATAATAAAAACGAAATTTTTAATAAAACATTTTATTGCCTACAGCATATTTTTTCTGTAATGCAATATAGTGCTGTTGGATATATTTTTTGGCAAGAGAACTTATTTTCTGTTGTCTTATAACAGAGAGAAAATGTCTAGAAGTCCTGCATTTCCTTCATGTCTTTATTTCATATTTGTGTTACTTTTTTTTTCCCTGTTTCTCAGTCGCACTTATATATTTATTTTTTAAGAAAGTCATGTTGAGGACAAGGGAAAGAAAGGTTGGGCAAAACCAGTATTTTTTCTTGAAAATATATTTGCAGTGTTATCCACAAAGGTCTTTAAATATCTAAAAGAAGCCACTATAAGAAAAAAAAATTGCTGTTATGTTATGTAATCGATCAAGATTTGTACCATAAGGAATTACATGGTTTGATTCTTGAACGGTTGTCAGTTGTTGATAGGAATTTAACTTTTATATTCCTTTCTCATTTTTTAAAATAATATAAATTGATCAGGCCGCATGGCATTAATTCTCATTTCCTTCCTTTTTGAGCCAAGCTGCCTACCTGAATCTAAAATAAAGATCTACAAGTTAAATTGAGCATTCTTACCATCAGATGAAGAGAACTTTTGTGATCAGCATAAGGTTATTTAATCATTCCAGCTTAGGCAAGTCATTAATTTATGGGCCTTGGTTTGTTAATTTGTAAAAACAAAGGAGTTGGGGGGCGGCTAGGTGTCGCAGTGAGTAGAGCACCTGTCAGAAGGACCTGAGTTGGGATCCGGCCTCAGACACTTAGCACACACAAACAATAACATAGCCCTGTGACCGTGGGCAAGTTACTTAACCCCAATTGCCCTCCACAAAGAAAACAGACAAACAAAAACAAAACAAAGGAGTCAGACAAAGATAACCTCTGGTCCTTTCCATTTCTAAGTCTGTGTTTCTTTCCTTATCTTTTAAAAAATTCTGAGCCCCACACAAAATAAGATGAGCATCTCCATATACAAGATAAAACAGAAAAGAATATGGAACATGAAGCTCTAACTGTTACGAATAGCTTGCTTTTCTTTTTTGTTTTTGCTTTTTTTTTTTTGGAGGGGGAAGGCAGGGCAATTGGGGTTAAGTGACTTACCCAATGTCACATGGCTAGTAAGTGTTAAGTGTCTGAGGCCAGATTTGAATTCAGGTTCTCCTGACTCCAGGGCTCTATTTACTGCCCCATCTAGCCACTCGCAACTTTCACTTATTTTTTTAGCTCATTCTGTACCAAGTTTATCGCTGTGCAGCCAGGTTGTGTATATTGTGTTTCATTTACTGGATCCTTTCGAATTTGTGGTCAGTTATTATTTTGATCAGAGTTCTTAAGTCTTTAAAAGTAATTTCTTGCTTTACAATATTATTGTTATTATAAATAAGATTGTGAGCTCCTTGAAGGCAGGGAATATCTTTTGCCTCTCTCTGTAGCACCAGTGGTAGCACAGTGTCTTGAAACCAGTACATACTTAGTAAATGCTTATTAACTTACAAATTTATTCCTCTAGTTTTGTTCCCTTAATTCTGCATCAGTTCATATAAATCTTTTTTTTTTTTTTTTTTTAAGCAATTGGGGTTAAGTAACTTGCTCAAGGTTAGCTAGTCATTATTTATGCGTGGGTGCTCATTTTCTGAGGCCGGCTCGGTCATCCAAACTCCGAGGCCGGCGCTCTTACTCACTGCGCCACCTAGCCGCCCCTTTAGGGCAATTGGGGTTAAGTAACTTGCCCAAGGTTACACGGCTAGGTTTTTGTTTGTGCGGATTAAGTGTCGGAGGCCGGCTCCGAACTCAGGTCCTTCTGATTCCAGGGCCGGCGCTCTATTCACTGCGCCACCTAGCCGCCCCCATATAAATCTTCTTAGATGTTTAACCATCATCCCTGTCATCTTTTTTAAAAAATAATTTAATGTTATTAATAGATGCATTTTCTCCCTTTGCTTTGTTTCCATTACTTATGTTCTGCTGCCTTCCAAAACTTGACTTTCCCCAGCTCCTATTTTAGGTAGGAAAGGATAATAAACTCCTAATATTTAAATATAAAAGTTTCAAGGTCATGATTGCCAGAGTTAAAAATTAGTCCTTTGAAGGGAACTACCAAAGTATAAACCAGAATAGAGAAGATATTTTTGGAACAAGAAGGTATTATAATAGTAAAATGCTTGAAATTTTAAAGTCATTATAAATACAGACATTTCTCACTTTGCATAAATTCACATTATACAGATCCAACTCCCAGGAAGGCTGCTAGCCCTCACCAAGGGTCCTCCAAATGAAACCAAAGTCTCTAGGGGTTGACAGTGAGATGGCACCAGAGCCAAAGAGGATTCAGGGTTTGGAGAAGAATTTGCTTATGTTAAGCAGGAACTGGCTGTATTTGGATAATGTGACAAGGAGCTAAATGTTAAACTTCTTGAGAAGACCAGAAGAACAATCTAGATCTTTTTCTTTCCTTATATTGGGGAATAGATTTATATGAAAGTGTTCAGACAATTTCTCACTCTTAAAACACAGGCACATAGTGCTTAAGTTTTTGACACAAGGCATGTTTTTTTCCTCAAAAGAAAGTTTGTAGGAAACCAAGAAGAGATTATGGAGAGGAGCCACTGACAAAAGAAAACCCCAGATTATCCTGGTTTTATTTCAGGAAGGACTATATAGCTTTGGGGTGAAGAACTACTTAAATGAAATGATGTATTTATGACTTGAGATCTTGGTGCTAATTTGTTTGGTGTAGGATCATTTTTTAAAATGAACTGATTGCATTACTTGAAGAATATAGATCTGCTATTTGGTCACCTCAGGTTTCAATTGTACAGCCATTTTGAAGATGCTATCCTTATTCTTTAACTGAATTTTTTTTAGACATTAGAAATCTGATATTTTAATATGTTTTATTTGGAAAATGAGATGATAAAAGCTAGTATAATCATCATCTTCTTTTACATGAACTGAATGTTTTCATTTTGTTTGATTATTTATGTTTTGCTGCCTTCAAAAGTTTTATCTTTTCCTGCTTCCTTATTTTGAATTTGTTAGCTCTGACCTACTATAATAAACCATGGACCTTATATGGTACACTACATTGATGGATTTTTTTAAAAGTAGAAAATGATCAAAACATCTTTGAATAGTGTTGGAAATTTAAACTTTATTTTATTGTTTTCTCAAGAAGGTTTGTGACTCTCAGTCTTGTCAAAATTTCCCCCCCAAAATGGATGTTTGACTTTTTTAGAAATATCATGTATGCAGTCTTTCACATTTTAAACCTCCTGTTCAATTTTAAGTTGTAATGTTTGAAAGCAGACTTAGAGGATGTAAAAGCTGAACTATTGCTTTGTTATTGATAATGAATGAGAACATATCAACTGAAGCTTCTTTTCCAGCCTTATCCTTTCATAACTTCCCAACATCTGGTAAGAAACTAGATTGCTCTCAGTGATTATAATTACCAGCAAATACTGCCCAACATTTTACTTGTATAATTTTCTCCTTCTTGTGGTTTATATTGAGCTGAGATTTGAAAGTCTCAAAGAATTTTGACATACACATGTTAATGTTGAAATTAGACTATAAATTCTTTTTAAATTTGGGATTGTTACAAAGCAGAACACATTTTATGTGTTTTAACAATTATAAATGTAAAAAAAATTGTACTACATTAAACACCCTAAGTCAATTTTTACGTATGATGTGTAATATTGTTATATATATTGTGTGATCCACAGATACATAAGCAGCTTTTGACTTGACTATTTCTCCCTACTTATTCCCATTTGAAAAGAATATTGGAAAAAAATATTCCCTTCCCCCCCATTTTTTCCACCCAAGACTTCTGCTAATTATTTATTCATACATCAGTCACTTGCATAGCCAAAGCCAGAGTGATCTAGTTCAGGGGGCTCCAAAGTTGAATGTAAAACATGTTCCATTGAAGAAAGCATTTGAACTTTTTCCCCCCTAGAAAATAAGTAGGAAATTTAAGTTTTGCAAATATTTAGTAAACAGATCAATACTGGTTGCCCCTCACTTCACCCATGTGAGATAGTCATATGTCATGGACAGTATACAATGTATGCTGATGAATGGAATATATATTATGGAAATAACTAACTCTCAAAAGATAAAAAAGTATCTTGCAAAGAAACTGTTGATTGAAGAAAACTTTGATATTTTCTTGCAAACACAAGCGAAGATTAAGGCAATCATAAACTTCTTAGTTCTAGTAGGAACTCATCAGTAGCCCTACTAGGAGGTGAAAACATGACAAGAAAAATGCAAAAAAAAGGTTTAATTAGTATTTTAAATAAGACTTTATAGCCAATCAGCCGGTCTGTTAATAAACAAACATTTATTAAGCACCCGTTATGTGCCATGCATGTACTTAGCACTGGGGATACAAAAAGGTGAAAAACATGTCCTCAAGGAGCTGACAATCTAATGGATTATTGTAATGGATAGTCACTGTTATTAATAATGAACCTTGTCTTAAGTATATATTATGCCTTGAAATAATAGCTAATAAGAGTCTGAAGCCCTCAAAATTATCAAAACCTAGGGGCGGCTAGGTGGTGCAGTGAGTAGAGCTCCAGCCCTGGAGTCAGAATGACCTGAGTTCAGATGTGGCCTCCGTGTGATGTTGGGCAAGTTACTTAACCCCAATTGCCTTCCAAAAAAAAAAAATTATCAAAACCTTAAAAAACTCAACCTTTGTTGATTAAAAAAAAAAAAGCAGTAGATGTCGCCTGTAAAAAATCATTAGCATATTTAGAGAATTTTCTTAATATTTAAAAATCTCCTAACATTTTGGTGGTTTCTTTATCCATTTGTTTAAAATGCTTTCAAATTAGTTAAAAGCCTTCCAACTAGTTCCCAAAAATAGCTGACAAGTATCAAGGTACATTAAATCGTACTGACTGAATTTCAGCTTAAACCTGTACATAATTGGTGGATACGATTGGAAAAAAAAAGAGTGTTATATTTTAGCAAGTACAGCCAGTGATTAATTTCTTCTATTTCTATTCCTTTATCTCTGTAAGATATCTTTTCGGGGCGGCTAGGTGGCACAGTGAGTAGAGCATCGGCCCTGGAGTCAGAAGTTTGGATCCGACCTCAGACACTTAACACATACAAACAAAAACCTAGCCATGTGACCTTGGGCAAGTTACTTAACCCCAATTGCCCTCCAAAAAGAAAAAGAAAAAAAAGATATCTTTTCACCTATCATGGTAATTAAAACCAAATATCAAAACATTCATCTTAGAAGCAGACCTATAGAACCATAGCTTTGGTTTTTTGTAAGTGTTAAATTGAGATTTTTAAAAAGCAGCAGAGCTTTCCCTAAAATATTGTTATTGATGATTGAGCAAAGGTTTTCATACCATTAATAAAGGTAATAAAATTATTTTTGAAATATTGTTTACTTTTTCATCTTTTTAAAAATGCTTTTTTGGTACATGTTTTATAATGATCAGTATATATTAGTACTAGGTGATTAGATGATAAATTAATTAGCTGTACTAATTGATACACTAAAATATTGAGATAGGCTCATTTTTTTGCTGCTGAGCTATTTGACCGGAAGACTTTGAAAATCATCTAAGAGTACTACAGTTCTTTTAAGGGCCTTAGTGAAGTCTTTTAGCGAAAACTTTGCATAAAAGTCAGACGTCTGAATACACAGTCTTTACCCCTTTTCCTCTGGCCGAGGTGGGAGAAAGTAAGAGAATGAACTAGTACTTATTCCTCTAGAATTAACATAACAGCCTCTTTCTCCTCTTCTTCCCTCCCCCCCACCCCCCATCTCTGCTTGGCTGTTAACGCCCAGCTTAACTAGAAGTGATCTATATATAGTAACTGCCTCTGCTTAGGGGTGAGTGTTGAGGGCTGGGAACGAGGTTAGCTCCTTTAGTCATATGTTTGAAGACTTAGTGCATCTCTAACTGTTTGGGGAGCATCTCTATGAGTTTGGGACACACAACTATACAGTTGCCTGACAGTCAGCTTTAAATGCCACCTAACTCAAAACATCCATTTTGCAAATAACTTCACACCACTGTCCTCTTTAAAAATATATGTATTATGTCTCTGATTATTTAAAGTATACTAGAAAAAAGGGTATTTATGAAAGTTCTGTCAACATGGAATTATTGTGGGGATGTGTGTAATAAACAGGAAGAAAAAATAGCAATAAAATATGCCTGTGGACCTGCAGTTGTAGATTTCCAGGAAATGTGTGTTTTTAGGTACCATTATATTATGATGAAAAAAAACAGTTTGGCATTTATCAGTCTTGAGTAGGTGTAAATTAAATACAAACAATCTGTTCAGTTAGATTACTATACTTAGCTCTAAAGATGCTGCCTCCTTTCTTAAGTCATTTATCCCCATTTATTACTTTTGAGGAAATATGTCAATGATACCAGTCACAGAAAGATATAATTATCATGATGGTGCATTTTAAAAAAGTAACTTAATGACAAAAACCCAATCTCTTTTCTTAGATTATGGAGAAAGTGTCTGACTCCATTTTAATAAGATAGTACTTGAGAATCTTTCTGTTGAGATGGTTCCTTATCTTAAATTTGGACCCACTGGAGTGTGAAAAGGGGAATGATAACATATTCTAAAGGCACTGACTCCATGCTGGACCCTCAGCAGCTTGGATCAGGATAGTGCCTTAGCCACATAGCAGACATATATTCAGTTTGGTGAATTGAAGTTAAGTTGTCATTTCCCAATTTTTTTTAAGTCTCAAGGGCTCCCATAATATCCAACATGGCCTTTAGGGAAATGGTTTACTCCAAACTGATTTTTTTCATGCTTTTTCCTTTTTTCTTGAATCCCCTTCACGCTCCCCCATGTTCCAGACTTTGTATCAGTTAGTCATCAAGCTTCTACTAAGTATCTCCTATGTGCCGAGCCATGTATGAGGGGGAAGGGAGGGGTCAGAAATGAAACAACCCCAACATCATTTCACTTTACTAAAATAATGTGTTATGCCTATAAAAATACATAAAATATATAATATAAAGAAACATGATGGGAAAAATAAAAGGCACTTGCATGAAAGGCAATAGCAGCTATTGGATCAGGAAGGACTTTGTATAGGAGGTGGCCCTTAGAGTGGGGTGGAGAACCAGTGGCTTCCAGGCGGAAGGTTCCCCACCTCTGTCCTAGAACTAAGATTGGAAGGGGGTGGAGGGATCTGAGAAGCAGTGGTAATGTGAGATAATACATTTCCAGGCATGGGGGATAACCTACACCTAGGGACTGAGGTGGGAAATTGGAATGTCATGTGTAAGGAGCAGCTGGAGGGCAGTTTGGTGCGCAGCCTAGAGTGGGTAAAAGGAAGTCATACATAAGTCTGGAAAGATAGCTTAGAACCAAACTGTGAAGGACTTTTAAGATCCAAACTGAAGACCTTAAATTTTATCTTAGAGTTCATAGATTGTAGTAACTT
The DNA here is from genome assembly GCA_011680675.1 of Gymnobelideus leadbeateri. Lineage (NCBI taxonomy): Eukaryota > Metazoa > Chordata > Mammalia > Diprotodontia > Petauridae > Gymnobelideus > Gymnobelideus leadbeateri. Next base: position 558,398 of record WOXC01007810.1, on the reverse strand, counting down.
CTTAACCACGAAGAGTTTATATTCAGTCTAGAAAGCCAGAAGCAGGACTGGAAATGACCAGGACGTACACCCCTCCTAATTTTTTTGGACACCATGACTGCCCCTGTTATCCACTACCCTACATTGCCTGATTATACCATTCAGCAATTATCTTTTCCACTTGTTAACTCAGCATTTTGGTTAATAAATGACAGCTGACAATTCTTAGATTAACAAAGAACTTTACACTTTAACTCACTTATCCCTGTGAAGCAGGCAGAATAGGTATTATTATACCCCTTTTATAGACAAGGAAACTTAGTCATAGAAAAAATTAATGAGCTTGTTCAAGATTATAAATGTAATGAAAGGAAGAGTGAGAATTTGAATCCTGGTCTTCTGACTCCTACATGTGTTACATTCAGAAATGGGAAATCTGCAGCCTGTGAAGTTGGATTCCGTCAAAGGGCCCCACTTGAGGACCTAGAGGGCCACATGTGGCCTTGAGGCCACAGGTTCCCCACCTCTGTACTAGATTATATGACATAGTAACAGATTGGCAAATCCAATGAGATCCTCAGATAATATTTACATAAAAGCTGTATCAGTATTAGCTATTACTGATGTTATTAACCTGAACAGTTTTATAGTTCTATCTATATAGTTTCTGTCTCATCCCTAGTAGATTTTCAGCATCTTCAGTTCCAAAAACCTAAGAAACCCCGATCTATCTGTTTTCCTCTGTCTTTGTATTTTCATACATTGGTTATCTCTTCATCTTCCATGTATTGAGTTATCATCACTCTGAAGATGACATCCAGATCTTTACCCCCATGGTCTTTCTCCTTATTTCTCATTGTGGATCATTAACTACCTGTAAAACTAGATATCCTGGAACCATTTTAACCTTGGCGTGTCCAGCACATGAACTTCCCAGTGACTATCAAGGACAGTCACCCTCCCCTCTAGCCACCCTGATTCCCAGTCTTGTTGTCATAACTCTCATCCATACCATCTCTCTCATCAGTTACCCAACCTTCACAACATCCCTAGCATATATTCCTTCTCAACACATACAGCCGTAACCCTTGTTGAGGCCCTTCATCACATCTTTCCCAGACTATTGTAGTAGCTTCTGAATTGATCCTCCCATAGCTGTTAAAATGGTTTTCCTACAGTGCAAGTCAGATTATATCATCCTCCCCACAGCCAGGAAGCTCTACTACCTTCCTGTTGCTTCTAGGATCTAATATAAAACTGCTCTTTTTATTCCTGTCATGCTTTCTAAAATCTAGTCATACTGACCTAATTGCTAACATGATGCTTCAACCTTTGCACTTACTGTCCCCATGTCTGAAATTCTTTCTCTTCACCTCTGGCACCTGGACTCGATGGTTACCTTCAAAACTCAGCTCAGATCCCTTCTATGGGAGACTTTTCTTGGTACCCTGAGCTACTAGTGTCTTCGCTTTTATACACTATGTGTCTTGTAAACATAGTTTAATGTTCATGTCATAGCACCTGTGAAAATGTAAATTCCTTGAGGACCAGGTCTATTTTTGCCTTTTCTTTGTATCACTAGCATTTTACATACTGACATATTATAAACCCTTTTAAAATGCTTCTTTGCTTGACTGATTTCTGTTCTCTAACAAGCCTTTTCCTATTGATGGCAGATAAGAACTTGGACTTGGTGACAGTGTTACCCCATACTTCCAGCACATCACTACCCTATCACGACTGTGTCCATCCATTTGGCCTCTTGAACTGAATGTACAGTTGTTTCCACTTTCCTTGCATGATACTGTTTATTGATCTACTTGTACAAGGCCCTTTTTTAAAAATCTGGATTTGGGTGGCAGCTGAGGCAACAGCAGTATTTGTGTATCTAGGACCATGCCAAATGACGCAGCAATTTGCCTTTTTATTCATTAAGGCAAATGACAACTGATGGACCCTTAAGGATATTTTGAGGCTTGTATTTGTATTATGGAAATATGTCACCTGTTTATTTTAAAATGTAAAATTTATAAATATTTATAAAACAAAATTTATTTAAAAATAAAAACTTATTAGTTATTACTAAAGATAAGTAATATGTAGCTAATATTTATATAGCATTTTAAGGTTTACAAAGTGGTTTACAAAGATCTCATTTTAGCCTTATAACAACTAAGTGAGTTATATAGTTAGGTGCTGCTATTATCCCCATTTTATAGATAAGGAAACCAAAAAAGAAAGATGTCACAGGGCCACACAGCTAAGTGTTTGAGGCAAGATTTGATTTAAGCTTGGGTTTCCTTGATTCCAGACCCACTGAATTTCACACCTACCATCTTTCCTAGGTACTTTGTAGGTGCTAAATTTTTGCAGGCTACAATGATATGTTGTGTAGTTTCCATTATTTCATTTCACAATCTGTATCACTTGGATACAATCTTATAGCAGCAAGCACCCCAACATCGCCAAGGTGGCTGCCAACACATGTTCTTAGATCTGCTTTTCTAAAGGAAAGCAACTCAAAATGGGTTAACAAGCTTACTTTAATCAATCAAACAGATATATCATTTACCTAGTTTAGGGGGAAAAAGTCAGCACCCTGAACTTCAGAGTATACAGACAGTAGTTTCAAAACAGAGAAACAGACAGATCAAGCAGACAGGCTTCCAAACTGCCCAACCATTACATCAATACCAAATCACAGTTACCAGAGAGGGAAGCATCAAAATCTGGGTTTTCAAAGCCAGGGAGAGGGGGTGCTCTCAGCTGCCCAGAGTCTCATCTGGTCAAAGCACACAACACTTCTCAAAGTGAGCCCCAAAGCAAAGCCTCACATCAGAAATTACATAGCCTTCTCCTGGGTCAGAGAATGTAACCACCCTCTTGACCCACACTGCCCAATCACACAGCATCAAGGTGTGGGCATTCCTGAAAACCAAGCCTCCTGCCACAGGCTCCATGTGACCACATTCAGCCTATGGGGGAGGCAGGGCATATTTTCAAATCAAGGAAAGTTCTCAGAGTCTCTTAAGCTAATCAAAGGGCCTAGGGGCAGGGAAGATCTTTAAATTTGCATTTCTATTACAAATCTCCATAAGGATAACTTTTGTAATTTATAATTTATAGTGTCAGTGACCCCCCATCTCCTCTGTTAACATATATATATATATATATATATATGTATGACTCAACTACTTGTTCGTTGCCTCTTTTGTGTCTTATTATTGGTTGAACTCATATGGATGTCACCTATGAAGTGCCTTCCACTCTTGGGTATTAGTCATTTAATTGACTTTCAGGAGAAAAAAATTATTTTTTAGTACATTAGATAGATCGGTGGCACGTACCTGTTGTCAGCTTTTATAATTACTTTGTGAACTGAATTTTCTTCCAAAAGTATTTCTGTGATTTTTAAAATCCTTTATCTTGTGTTCCAAGAATATCTTATTAATCTTCTTTCCTTTGACAAAGAAAATCTTGCTACAAGAGTTTTGTTTTGCTTTTTTACCTTGGTTGGGTTGGGAAGGAAAGAAAACACATTTGTGTTCATTAAAAACTAAAATAAAATTTTAAAACAATTAAAAAATTTTCCTTTTAAAAGACATTATATAGTTATAGTTTACACTAAAATGTCTTTTTGCCTGTCATGATTTCAGAAAGCTAGTGAGTCTCTTAAAATATTTACCTTCAGATTTTACATTGCTAACCTCGTGTTACCAAGGTATTTGCAATTTATAAGTTCTGCCTTCACCCACTGGTTGAATTTGATATACATATTCAAGTTGAAAATACTTAGTCCCCGGGGGTGGCTAGGTGGTGCAGTGAATAGAGTGCCGGCCCTGGAGTCAGAAGGACCTGAGTCTGGAGCCGGCCTCAGACACTTAACCCACACAAAACAAAAACCTAGCCGTGTGACCTTGGGCAAGTTACTTAACCCCAATTGCCCTCAAGGGGCGGCTAGGTGGCGCAGTGAGTAAGAGCACCGGCCTCGGAGTTGGGATGACCGGAGATCAAATCCGGCCTTAGAAAATGAGCACCCACACATAAAATAATGACTAGCCGTGTAACCTTGAGCAAGTTACTTAACCCCAATTGCTTTAAAAAAAAAAAAAGAAAGAAAATACTTAGTCCCTATTCTTCCTTTCCATGAATCGAGAATTTTACAATTCAAGTTTAAATAGCATTTTGATATTGTTGAAGAAACTTTCCAAGGAACGAAGTTGCTATTTAATGGACTTTTCATTGGAACCATATAACTTGGTCATCTATATATACCTAGCAATTAATATGATATTTGGTTACACCTTGCCCTTTGATTTGAAAGGCCTATTAAATTCTTTTCGGGAGTGATATTGTTAATGGATTTTATTTTATATAGAACTTTAGTGGACTTAAGCTTTCTCCTTGGAAAGTGCTTATTTTTTCATAACTTTTTCTTGTCTCTGCCCTAGATGGGTCAGAGGTATTTTGTTTGTGCCACATTTTAATTATATCATAGTTTTCCTTATAGATATCAAATTGTTTAGTGTCCTCACTGCGCTTCTATTTTATATATTTGCAGTATCTTACTGAGTTATAAGCATAGAACTGATTCAAAAGCATTTCAGCAGTCAATAATGGCAGTGTAAATATTAGTGTTTTTAGGTATTTCATTCAATAATTACTGAATTGATTAATTATACGTTATACCCTTGATACTTTTTGGCATGCCCTGGGGGATTGTTTTGGTGAAGAGCAATAGAAGTTATGGATGCTTTAAATAAAGCATATAACTATGTTTTGGGTGTGGTTATTGTCATTCTCATCTTTTTGTTAAAAAATATAGTTAAATTTGGCTTTAGATAAAAATTGTGACAAAATAAGCTAATATTTGTATAGTGTTTTATTAATTTTCAAAGCACTTTTGCATTTTGTTTTCTAATTTGTTTCATCTTTGAGATTGTCAGGATTAATTACCTACATTTAATAGATATGGATAATATGACTTATTAAAGTTTAAGTGACTCATCTCATATCATTCAGGTCCTCAGTGTCAGAGCCAGAATTAATACCCAAGCCTCATGATTCCTACTCTTATATACTATTCTGGGTTTGTTTGTTTTAATTTTAAGTTTCTATTAGTCTGAGATGGTATTCTTTTTTATTTTTCTTGTGTTGTTGTTTTTTTTTTTTTTGAAAGTGGGTCTGCAGGTGGGGGGTGGGATGAGTGGGAGGGAATTATAAGCAGCCTTGTACAATATATCTACTATGATAATGTTTTGCATAGCTAGACATGTACAACATATACTGAATTACTTATCTGCCAAGAGGGAATGGGTGACAAGGGAGGAAGGAAATGGATCTGAAATTCGAGGTCGTGACATTAAATGTTTCAAATATATATAAATACTATTATTAATACTCTTTTGCTTGTAATAGAGAGATAAGATGTGCAGTCATTGTGGCACAGAGATCCATCTTGCTCTAATGGAAAAGTCAAAGGGGGTATGGAAAAAGGTATGGGAGAGAGAAGACTGGATGAGGGGATATCTTGTAGGACTGCTATTTTGGGAAGGTGGGTAGGGGACTCAAAATCTGGCAAAAATGAATGATGTAAAACAGAAGTTAATAAAGCATTTGTTTAAAATTAAAAAAAAAATAAAATAGTATGGGAAGTAATAGTCTGGAATAGATCTTTAGACTTTTGTTTTTCAGTTGTTTTTTAATTGTGTCTGACACTTTGTGACCCCCATTTAGGGTTTTCTTGGCAGATACTGGAATGATTTGCCATTTTTTTCTCCATTTAATTTTTACAGATGAGGAAACTGAGGATTAAGAAAGGATTAAGTGGGGTCATCTAGGTGGCGCAGTGAGTAGAGCATCGGCCCTGGAGTCAGAAGGACCTGAGTTTGGATCTGGCCTCAGACACTAGCACACACAAATAAAAACCTAGCTGTGTGGCCTTGGGCAAGTTACTTAACCCCAATTGCCCTCCAAAAGGCAAAAAAAAAAAGGAAGGAAGGAAGGATTAAGTGATTTACCTAGGGTTACACAACTAGTACGTGTCAGAGGCCAGATTTGAACTCAGGAAGATGAGTCTTCCTGACTCAAAGGCCAGTCTCTATCCACTGTGCCACCTAGCAGCCCAGATGTTTAGATACTAATAATAAAAATGAATGTCGACACACTGGTTCTACCTGTTGTCTTGTATCTCCTCGTTTTTTTCTAGTTTGAAATTACCTTACATCAAGACACAGTTCATTTTCCCAAGGAAAAAAAAAGAAACCCGTCTCTGGAGTTTGAAGTTGTTAGATTGATTGAGCCTTGGTGAAAAGTCCTAAAGCCAACTCAGAGAAGGAATAAAGTCACCACAGAAAATTGGATATGCTATGTGGCAGTCTGACATAGGAAACTGCCTTTGAATGCAGGGGATGGAGAGAATGGGGCAAACTGCCATAGAGGGTACTATGAAGTGAGGGGTAGGAGAGGTCAGAAAAAAATCTTAACTACTGAGGCAGGAGAAAACTTCTTTTATAGATTTGTTTGGGGGAGGCAAATAGGAAAAGGGTTCAATATCTGTTTGACTAAAAGCTTTTGGAATAATTAAACTTAGTTATTCAGCACTCCTATATATACCCCTCTGTCATGGGGAACTCGTGCAGAGTTGGCTGAACCAGAACAGAGACTAGGAAGAACCTGTTTACAACAGCCTATGAGTTTCCACATAGTGTCAAAATTACTCCTGAAACTAGGACAATTGTGGTGACACTGTTAAGCAGGAAGATGTAGTTCCATGTGTGTGTTGCTGGAATGCAGCTTGCTTTGACAAGTTTTGTACCAACAAAAGCAGTTTTTTTCTGTTTATTTCTTAACTATTTCACTGCCCATTAATTTATTCTTTTGATGTAAGCCCTAAATGTCATTTGGAGGCATGTGAACTTATTAGTCAACTTAGTGATTTATAATCAATCTCTGATACACAAGTCAAGAACATGCTATTGTTCTGATACACTATCATTACCTGTTGTTCTTCTTTCATTATAGTTGCTGATATGTGTTCAAGATGAGTGGGATGGGAGAAAATACCTCTGACCCATCTAGGGCAGAGACAAGAAAGCGCAAGGAATGTCCTGATCAACTTGGACCCAGGTTTGAATCATTCCAACAAAAAAAATTTATATTATTGGAAAGACATGTAACCCTGATGATTTTGCCAGGTCCCTGCCACCCCTAAAAGTTGGATTCTAAGACTTCCAGTGAAGACTTCACTTCAGATATAAATATACTCTTGAATTTTGCTTATTTATAATTCTTTAAGTAAAATATGCATAATTTTTTTATTCTGGATATGCAAAAAGTTACAAGGGGTTTTTTTGTGTGTAAAATCAGGAGAGCTGAGTTTATTTCTTTTGAATCTTCATGTCCAGCAACCCCTAAAACTATTTGAACTGGTAATCCTTGGTTTTTACATTTTTTCTTTTGGAGTAACAGAATGTCAAGAGGTTTATATCACATGATAAAAGGCATTATACCATTAACTTTAATGTTGGGATTGGAATACACACACACACACACACACACACACACAAAATTCGGTTTTGAGAGAAAAAAAATTAGAAAATTCATTTACTTGGAGTAGAATAAAAAGAAAAAAAAGCCAAAGAACTTTTCAGTGAATATTACTATTATAAAAATTAGTCCTAGATTATGGGAAGTTAAAGGTCAGGTGAAAGTTACTGAGGGATTTAGAGAAAGAGATTAAGAATAGAGAATGTAATAAACTTCTACTAGCCCAAGTCTGCTTCATGGAAAATGTGCCCTCCCTTTAGGTAGGGTTTGATTAATTCATCTATTCCTTTTTTAGCCCCAGCCTTCTGTTCTATGCCTTCTCACTATGTAGTTGTCCAAAATTTCCTAATTGTTTAAGTATGCCTCATACTGAGAAGGCCTGGAAAGAGAAGCGGTGGGTTATAGTGGAAAGAAAACTAAAAGTCTAAAAAACATAGCTTTGGTCCTGTGTCTCTTTAACATACTTTTGAGTGTATTGATTTTTGGGAGTCTCAGTTTTTTGTCACCTGAAAAATTAGATGTTTGGTCTCAATATCTCAAGTCTTTCTTTACCAGCTTTAATATGATACCATCAAAATAAATTTAATATAGTGATAGCGGCATGATTATTTCAGTGTTTTAGATGATCAGATTTAGAAGGGCCATATATACATGAAGATGTTTTTATTATAATCTCAAACAGAGTAAACATTTAAAGTATTTTGACTTGCTTGCCATTTATGGGTTGATAACTCTATTACGCTTTAGAAAGAAATGATATTACTTAATAAAACAGTTATCAAGAGAAAATTTTGAGTTTTCCACCTCATCCAATACACGAGAAATTTCAATTATATTTTATAGTAAGTCTTAAAAACCTAAAAGATTGAACATGCTTTATTTGTTTACATTTTATGTGTCATTTGACTTGGGCAATTAACCATTTAGGGGTTCAGTTTCACTTTTATTTTTAGCTATGCTCTTTGTCTTCTGGTTTTCATCCACTTATACCAAAAGTCTGATTATTAAGCACTCCAAGGTAGTGTGTAAAAATTACACTTTTTTTCATTCTTTTGAAATTAAAATATTTTCCTTCTATTAGCTTAGGAATTTCCCCCTTCTCTCCTACCACCCCCCCCCAGTAAATTTTTTTTATAGAAGTTCAGATTTATTTTAATTCAGAGTGTGTGTGTGTATGGTGAGTGCACAAGCAACTTGTAATATAGTATCTTTAACTTCTCTTGTATAAAAAATATCCACAGTGGTATACTTGAAGTCAATGTTCATTTCCATTTTAGCCCTAAAAGGAGCACAGAAAAACGCAACCGTGAGCAGGAAAATAAGTACATTGAAGAGCTTGCCGAACTGATTTTTGCAAACTTCAATGATATTGACAATTTTAACTTTAAACCTGACAAATGTGCAATCTTAAAAGAAACTGTGAAGCAAATTCGTCAGATTAAAGAACAAGGTAAGAGTTTTAGTTGATTTTTTTGGAAAGTTTCATTTCTGTTTGGTCTGAGTCTGATAGACACTTCAGTTTCCCCTCTATCCATTTTTTATGTTTAAATTATTGATGAAGTAATGTTGACATGGTACGGGATAAGATGTAAGTATCATTTGCAGGAGTTTATGGATACACTATACAAAATTCATCCATTATCATAGGTTCAGATGCAGGTGACTTCCATAATTTGTTGGGGAGAAGCCAGTTTGATGGAAGCCAGAACTGTAGAACATGAAGTAGCTCCTGTTTCAACTAGTCAGCACATTTGACTTAAGTCTTGAGCCTCAACTGTCGATGTCACTTAGGTTAGAACTTCATATCCTGGATGACAGTAGATTTGAAAGACCCTAATCTCTAGCCAGAATTCTTTTGTGAAGTTTAGACACAGTACATGACAGCCTTCTTCCTGTCTTTTTTTTTTTTGGTCTGAGACCAGTTTTTCTGTCTCTTTTCCTTTGATATTTTTGCCTATGGGAAAAAAAACGTAGTATTTTTAAAAAATACTTTTGACTTTGTAGTGCCAAAAAGACGTCGTTGGGCAGGCATGAACAGTGTCTCAGTGCTTGGGGCTAATACATACTCATGAAGTATGTGTGTACTGTTTTACTTCAGGGCTAAAAAGATTATTATCTTCTTGTAATCTGTTTTTGAAGGCATCGTCTTAGATTCCATACTCTTTCATCTAAAACCTTTCATATAATATTCCAGGAGTAAATCCTTTAGAAAGATAATATTCCCTTTTGCATTAGTTATATTAGTCTGAAACTCTTACTTGACCTGTCAACCCCCAAATTTCTATCTCCCTGCCAACATCATGATCACAGAATTTTCCATTTATAGGTGTATACTTTTCTTTTAGTTTCTGGTTAAAGCAAGTGACCAAGTGTAGAAAAATAGAAATCTAAAACTTGCATGAAACAGAGAATATCTAGTCTCCAACCCTCTTGTTTTCTGAAGCTGGGTCCACAAAAAGTTAAGTGATGTACCCAAAGCCATAAAGCGGTACATAGGGGCAGAGCACGAACTAGAAATAAATGCCCTGACTCTTTGCTTTATCACTGGGAATATGTGAATATGTCAGTTAATTAAGTACTGAGGATGCAGAGTCTAGTCTCAGCCTGCCCTCAAATTAATAGTTTTTCATTTCCTGGTTTCCTTATCAAAAGTATATAGTAGTTTTAAATTAAGAGCTTCTTTTGCCTCTTCCTATGGGCTCCCTCCCTCCCACAGATTTTAAAATGTCTGTGTCAGACTCTATACTTATACTAACAAACTTAAACAAACTCTAAAATTACCTGATTGTCTTTGCAAAAGCATATGTGTTCTTCCTCAATTTCTCTGCATGGAATTGTTAGAGAGCAAGGCTTAGCTCACATGACTAATGTGAGATTTAATTGGTTGAAGTTTATAATCTTTGAAGATGAATAGGGCTAGTTTTTGTCATAATAACTATGATTCATTCATTCAAGTGAAGAAACCATTAAGTTTGCTTAGATTTCTTAAAGTCTGAAAGAGATTTATTTTCTACATACCTATACATACAAAATAGGGAATCTTACATTTTAAAACATCCATAAGTATTTTCCACTGCCTTGTACCTACAAGAAAGTTTTGCAGAACACTGTTGATTCCGCTTCTAAACAAAAGACTTGTTAAGATCTGTCGCCCTGGGATTTTGCCATAACTTCATTAGGTTTTTAGGTAAAATATGTTACACCACCCAAGAAGCTGTAACAATAAATAACCTGTCACTTCGTATTGTTCTGATAATATTCCTACTGATTTTAAAAGTAAATTGTACTTGATGACAGAAGTAAACCTGAAAAAGTTAAAAGACAAATTAAATTCATGTTCAGGCCATTTCAGACCTTTATCCCTTGTTTTAAAGAATGCTTCTTGCCCATTAAGCAGACCTAAAGGTCTTCAACCAGTGGAGTCTCAACACAGATGGCAAGTGAAAAGAGCATTTTGATATCTTCCAGGAAGGAAATTTTCTTGAACAAATAAAGGTCGAATTTTCATCATACCTAAGTACTAGTGACCATGTAGTGTAGTGAGAAGTACCCCGACAGGAACGCCCACTTAATTTTACCTCCTTATACAAAAATAATTCACATTCATAGCACTTTAAAATTTTCTTACTTTCCATATAGTAACACTGTGAAGTAGGTAGTTTCACCATTATCCTCATTTTTTACATATGAGGAATCCCAGGAATAACTGTTAGGAATTTTCCAGAGGTCACATAGTAAGAACTGGAACTCAAAACTCAGTTCTTCTGACACCCAGACCATCCCCTTTTCTAGTATACCCCACTATAAAATTGATATCCAGAAAAGTAAAGAACGACCACACAAATCATAAAGTATACACATACACTTTTCTTTTAATACCATAATCATTCAGTCTTCTTCTCTAGTATGAAGGGATTTTCCAAATTTTCCAACCCCCATGGTATAGAAAGGATAATTGTATAGGGGAAAAATTTTTATTTCAAATAGAAATCTATTTAGACACTATTCAGCAAATTGTTATTAGCTAGAATCTCAAATCCAGAATCCTCATGAAATTTTAATACCATATGGTGAGGGGCAGAAGGAAAAGTTTACAGTAACTAGTAATGAAAAATAAAATGAAATGGGAAGGAATTAAAATTCTTTTAGGAAAAGATAAAGAAATTGATATATTTCTATCATCCCTGTATCATTGCTTTGTAGTTAAGTAATGCCTCTTTTGCTTCACAGAAGTTGGAATACTTTTTTTTATTTTAAAAATTATTAGAATTTCTTTACTACTTCATTTACCACCACGTTTGTTATTTACTTGAACAGTGAAATGTATGCATCAGTTTAGAGAAAATTGGTTAAACACTTGAAATGCTATAGAGAAAAATGTGGTTTGCCTACCAAGTATCCATAAAGCTACTAGTAAGTATATTTTAGAGAATTGTTCTCTTTTGTGACAAGCCAGAAAAGTAGAGTCCCTAGTCACTTTGCATCACCTGAATGGATTATTTTCTTTTTATATTTTTGGTTCTAGTAAATTTTGATCTGTGATAATATGCCAGAAGTTTGATTTGATTCATATGATGCAGGATCTCTTTGTCCTTTTAAAAAGTTGGATCAAAACCATTATTAGATAAATATTTGTTTTGTGATTATTTTTTCTACTATGATGTGGTTTCCAGAAAATCAAAATCAGTTCAGCAGGTATCATTTGTGAATGTCCTAAATAGTTATGACTATGCTAATGCTTACACAATGTCTATGAATTCCATTTTAATTTCTGTATACCCAGTGCCTTGCACAGTTAATAAATACTTGCTATTTGCTTGGTTGTGTGTGTGTGTGTGTGTGTGTGTGTGTGTGTGTGTGTGTGTGTGTGTGTGTGTGTGTGTGTGTGTAGAAGATAAGAGTAGCTGCAGAACTAATTTTTTATCAGTAACACAAGTTGTGGACATGAAGTACCAGGGCTGAAATAAAATTTCCTTCATGGAAAAATTTATATTTGTGGGGACAGCTTTCATTATATTTGCTATAATCATGCTGGTGTTTTCTCTGTCTTGTTTTTTATATAAAGTAGCAATAGGTAAGTTGGTAGGAATCACTAGAGTAGAAATAGGTAACCTAACTGGGTAGAACCCAAGAAAAGTCAAATGAAAATTTTTTTAAAGAGTGCTTTGCAAAATTCTTTATTTCACTCTTTTTTAAGTGTTTTAAACTCTTTGAAATATAATTATGTTGAAGGATTTTTTCTTACTAGGTCATTTTAGCAGCAAACCCCTTATCATAGTCTAGTTTCCTCCAGGCAATAATAGTTTCAGTCCTCTTCTCCCCAAGCTCCTCCCCACTATTTTGGCATTCTCGAGGAACATGGAAAGGATTTGTTCCATGAAGTAGCAAAATATCAATCTGACTGTCGATAGAGAATAGTTTCCATTTTCTTGAAGCTTAATACTTATGTATTATTAATGTTGTATTTTTAAATACTAATTTTTAGACATAGTTGTGTACTTGAAACTAGTTTTACACATTTGTGCAGGTATTCAGGTAACTGGAATGGAAGTTTAAATTTTTTCTATGCCATTATTATTAAAGAAAAAAAATTTTTAAGTTATGTGGGAAAATATTCATAAATGATAAAATAGAGGTCACCAGTTCTCCTATAAGGATTATTACATCTAAAAACCTAAACTGAAAAATAGGGTTTTTCCTGTTTTTAAAGAGGTCACTATAAATAAAATCTTTAGAAGGACCTAAAATTTAAAGTTGAATGGTCATTTTAAGTAGTATCACTATGTTAAAACACTTTAGAAAATGTAGTACTCTAGAAAAACTCATTTTAATTGAATGAACAATAATTTTTAATAAAGTAAGTACTTCATTTTTAGGATCACAAGATTATATATTTCCAATTAAAGTCATCTAGTTCAGGCCTCATTTTACTGATTAAAAAAAATAACTGATGCTCCAAGAAGTTACATGACTTGCCCAATATCACAGAGATTCAAGTATTTATTATTGTACCATATGGTGGGAGATACACAGACAAAAATGCAGTAGTCTCAGCTCCAAAGGGAATTCCAGATGTAGCAATCATCCTATTCAAAGGCAGAGATGGAAGATGAACTATTGTATATCAAAGAACTGCAGGGAGTCCATTCTGTGTTGCAGAGTATGTGAAAAAGCAATAATGTGTGTTAAGCCTGGACTGGTAACCTGGAGCCAGATTTTAAAGGGCTACAGAGTATGTAATTTATATTTTATCATAGAGTCAATAAAAGAGGCATTGGAAATTTTTAAGCCGGAGCATATGATGATCAGACCTATACTCTAGTATTATCAATTTGCATCTATGTGTAGAATTTATTTTCCCCAAGAAGCCCATAAAAGGTCCATCTTTAATAAAGTCCCTCATCACCTCTTGTAACAACTTCCTAATTAGTCTCCTTCCCTAAGTTTCTCACCACTCCACTCCATACTAAATATTGCTGCCAAAATAATTTTCTTTAAGAAGTAGCTCTGACCATGTGACTTTACTACTCAACTAACTCTGGTGGCTTCCTCTTGTCTCTAGGAAGAAACATATATTTCTCTGTTTAGCTTGTGAAGTTCTTGATCATCAAGATCCAGTCTAGTTTTCCAGCCTCATTGGACATTATTCCCACTCTGATACTGTGATCAATCCCAACTGGTCTTTTCTCTGTTCCTCACATGATATATACTCTATGTCCCATCTCTGTGCCTTTGTACTGAACACCTACTCCTGACCTCCAGGCTCCTTCCCAACCCCCTCCCCCCATGCATTTCCTGTCCCTCATAAGAGTCCTTTACTTCCTTTAGGATGCAAGTCACGCACCATCTTTTATGTGATGCGTTCCTTATTCTTGGTCTCCAATTAGTAGCGCCCAGCTAACCTTCCAAGCCACTTTGCATATATTTACTATTTAATTTTATATATGCTTTATATATTTTTCTCTGAACTTCTTTCCAATATACTTTATATAACTTTGAACTTTCTCTCCAATTAGAATTGTGAACTCCTTGGAAATATAAAGATGTAAACTCCTTGGAAATAAAGATTATTTTATTCTTTGTACTTATATCCCCAGTACCTAGTTCAGTGCCTGGCACACAATAAACACTTAATACTTATTGATTGAAGAATTATTTTTTAAGCACCTACCATGGGCCAGGCATTGTGATGAATGCTGGGGTTACAGAGGACAAAAATAAACCTATCCCCTCCCTTTATAGAACTCACATTCTACTGGGGAAGGGATATCATGTATACAAATATATAACTTTGAAAAAATTTAACAGCAGAGGTCAGAGAAGCAGGTAGCACTTAAGCTATGTTTAAAGATTCTGTGTTTTCATGTCATGGGGACCCTTTCACACATTCTATAACCCTTCTCTGGCTTAGGAGTGTGACTGCTATACAAGTGATGAGCCTTTACAACTTTATTATCCTATCTTGGCCACTTATTCCCTGTATTATAGTCCTGTCCTCTTTTCTTTACACTGTATGATATCTAAGTCCAGAGTACTTTTGAAATGTTAGTTTATATTTTTTATCATGAAAATAAGTGCCAGCTCTCGTATCTAAGGATTTAAGTTGATATGTCTCTAGAAATTTACTATTAACATTTTCTTCTGTTGTTTCATTTTTAAAAAATAAATTTTATTGATATCTTTTGTTTTTAATTATCAACATTTTCTGCTTTACCCTTCCCCACCTCTGCCATTTCTTTAGAATATATATATATATAAGTTAGCACAACCAGCCAACATACTACAGCTCTTAATTCTGCAAAAGAAGTAGGGAGTGATGTCTTCTATCTCTTCTTTAGGGCCAAGCCTGGTCATTAGAATTTGCTGGATTTGGGGTGGCTAGGTGGCGCAGTGAATAGAGCACTGGCCCTGGAGTCAGGAGGACCTGAGTTCATATTCGGCTTCAGTCATTTTAACACAAAAACTAGCCGTGTGACCTTGGGCAAGTCACTTAACCCCAATTGTCCCCCAAAAGCAAAAAAAAGAAAAAGAAAATTTGCTGGATTTGTTTTCCATTGTTTTGTTGTTGATGTTTTTCTTGAAAAAAAAAATTTATGAGAGAGATTGAATGGTTGGTTCTCTATATTAGTGGGGAGTAGCAGCTCTTTCTTTGGTCTTGCCCATCAGGTTGTCCAGTTGGTTACACAATTATCTTTCCTTGACTTCCCCCCCCCCCCCCTCCCGCCCCAGGTCAGTTGTTTTTGATAGGATATACATTATACTTGCTTTTGTATTTTTTTTTCAGTCTTTTAAAAATCCTTTCTTGTCATTTTATGGAGCCAGTAAATTCCATTCTGATTTTCAGTCTGTTGTTTCAGTAAGGCTTTTTACCTTTTAGGTAATAGACTTTCCAGTTCTTTCTTCCAGAACACTCATTTCTAGATTCCCCCCCCAGTACTTGTACTTGTCTTACATTTGCTTCCCTCTAGTGTTCTCATTTCAATTACAAAATCAGTTTTAGCTTTTATTCAAAGATCTAAGCTTTTGTTCACCTCTTCCAGGTATTCTGTTTGAGCCTGTGCCCCCCAAGCTATGCTTTCCCTTGCAGTTTTGCATGTAGCTTTTAGATCCAATTTGGAATTAATAGCTGTAGGACTGCTGCTGGTTTATCTATTTCCTTCTCACTCAGTCTACAAGGTAATAGGAACTTCAAGTGCTCCTCCCTCTTGGACAGACAGCTCTAGACAGCGGTCTCCTCCTCATCCCTTACAGAATCTCTCACCTCATATTTGGTAGTCAGCAACAGGCTTGCTGGTTGGCCCAGTTCCTGCTCCCTACAGAAGGTCAGACCCTTTCATACTTTATCTGGGGCTTCTTTTTACCTTGTGACATGGCCACAGCCAAGCCCTCCTGTAATCCCTGCATTGCATTGCTCTACACTGTAATTCCTGACTAGATGGCCCCACCCACCCATACTCACCCCCACTGCCTTTACATTTATATAGGTCTTTGTCTGACTGTCCTGACCTGGATAGGGAAAAAATGGCTTGTTCTGATTTTTTCTTCCCCTTGGATTTCCTAATCACAGCCCAGTCTGGTGCATTTTCTAGAGCTTTGTTGAGTTGTTGTGGGGGAAGGCTCAAATGGAATATTATTATTTGTCATTTTTCAGTTATGTCCAACTGTTTCTGACCCATTTTGGGGTTTTCTTGTCAAAGATACTGGATCGGTTTGCCATTTCCTTCTCCAGCTCATTTTATAGATGAGGAACTGAGGTAAACAGGGTTAAGTGATTTGCTCAGGGTCACACAGAAAGTAAGTGTCTGAGGCTGGGTTTGAATTCAGGAAGTTGAGTCTTCTTGACTCTAGGCCCAGCACCCCTTAGGTTCCCATAGATGTTATTTATGCTTTTCTTTTCATCTCATGTCTGCTTTTCTCTGCCTATCTTCCTTTGAAGGTGCTAATGTAAAAGGCAGAGAAATAAGAGAAGAAAAGACATAGATCACCTATAAAATATGTTATATTTATATATTATGTCAGCATAAGCCTTCATAATCTATATTCAAAGTAGTGCCACCTCCCTTGCTGCCCTCTGTCCCTTTCTTGTCTGCAGTGGCATATACAAAAATTATAAGAATC
Organism: Gymnobelideus leadbeateri; assembly: GCA_011680675.1. Lineage (NCBI taxonomy): Eukaryota > Metazoa > Chordata > Mammalia > Diprotodontia > Petauridae > Gymnobelideus > Gymnobelideus leadbeateri. The sequence continues at coordinate 541,253 of WOXC01007810.1, read as the reverse complement.
TTGCTTCTGGATGAATTTGATTGACAACAGGAATTTTTCAAGTTTTATTTTCTCTCCAGTTTACATTGGAACAAAAAAACCTGGTACAAATCGGTCTGTGATGCAGATAGAATCTAAAGCTTGTTTTACTGTTGGAAACCTGAAACTGGAATATTTATTTGTCACTAGACATGACAGAAGTCACATAAACTTTTGAGATGCCAACAGGGCATCAGGCGGAGAGAAGTGGTGGCAGATCTGTTTGGCAGGAAGCTGGGGATTAGAGTCAAGAAAGATTAAGAATGTGAAGAAGTAGAGATAATTTTCAGCTATCAGAAATCAGGGAAGGATATGTGGAGGTATTGTTTGTGTTGAGATACGATGGGTAGAAGAGGCAGCTAAATGGCTCAGTGGATAGAGCTCTGGGACTGGAATCAGGGAGACCTGAGTTTAAATCCAGCCTCAGACATTTACTAGCTGTGGCACCCTGGGCAAGATGCTTAAAGTCGGTTTGCCATAATCCACTGGAGAAGGAAATGGCAAACCACTGTGATATATTTGCCAAGAAAACCCCATGAACAGTATGACCCCCAGGGTCATAAAGACTGAATGGACACAACTGAACAGCAACAAATGATGGATAGAAGAGGGTGTCAGTGGTTGAGAAATGGGAGGCAAGGACATGTCAAACACATGAAAATAGAGGTGCTAATAGCAGTAGTTTATGTGTATCACTTTAAGGTGCCATGTCTTTGTAAAAGAGATAGTGGGGTTCCAGTTGAATGAACTCTGGACTAGGAATTAGCAAAAACGGTTCTGGGAGGTTCTGCCTCTTCTGTCCCTCTGTCTTCCTTCCTGAGACTTCTTTGTCAGCCCACCCACCATTGGTCTTGGCACATGCCCCTGAGACTTTTCAGGATGTTCTGTCTCAGCCCCAGATCTGGGCCTCTAGCTTTTGTCTTAGTTTCCAGGGCCCCCTTTTCCAGAGGCCATTCCTGGATCAGACCCACCCCAAATTTCCAGGTCCTGCCTATTCCTAACATTCACAGGACACAGCATCACCACATGCCCTTAATCAATCTCATCAGTTCCCTCTCTCAATGGACTTCTCTCTAGCCACTCATAATATGCCTGGAATCATTCTTCAGTGGTTTGCATACTCATACCCCATCATATTCCCTGTTTCCTCATCTCTCACTCCTCATTCCTTTACTCCCATTCCCCTCTAACCATCCTTTCTCTGCTCTCTTTGGGATGCCTGCTTAGCAGGTAAATAACTTGCTTTCTTCTTCAGTCTTTTCCTTACTTGGCTTTCTCCTAATGACACTGCATCCCTGGCTGCCCTTTTCAGTTCCACTTGCATTTTCACTCATATCTCCCTAAAGCAGGGGTGGGGAGCCTGCAACCTTGAGGCCACATGTGGTTCTCTAGGTCCAAAGTGCAGCCCTTTGACTGAATACAAACTTAATTCAATACTTAATAAATATAAATCCTGAGTGAAAGGATTTGTTTGTAGTGAAGTTTGTAGTGAGAATGTTGGAATACGTCTTTTTTTCCCATCTATCGCCATCATTCAGTAACTCTAATCATTTCCCCAAGATTTTAATGGGAATTATCTGTCAATTCCCAAAACACTCCTTTTGTCCTACATGAATTCAGAGCCTTGCTCCTAGTCTTTCTGTCTACCCCCATACCTTTCTTCAGTCTAGGGAATGTCAGCATACATAGAGCTGTTTGTTCCTAACAACCTAACATCTCAGTTCTTCACTTTTATAATTTTATGTGTCCTCCAATCTACCTCATTACACACGGAGAATGTCATATCCTTAACCTGGCCATTGCCCATAAGCATTCACTTCCATATTCTTGATCTGTCTTTTATCCTATCTTTCCCCTTGCTTTATAACCCTTAAACCTGTTCTTAAAACACACTTAAGGGGTAGCTAGGTGGCACAGTGAATAGAGTACCAGCCCTGGAGTCAGGAGGACCTGAGTTCAAATCCAGTCTCAGACACTTAACACTTACTAGCCATGTGACCTTGGGCAAGTCACTTAACCTTAATTGCTGTACCTTGCCCCCTGCAAAAAGGAAAAAAAAGGTAAAGAACCCACAGTATAACCTCTCCTCTTTCCACCATTTAGTTCTTTGCTAGGACATCACCTCCACTTGTCTTTTCTTCCCTTCTTGTTGAGTCTGTCCAACCCTACATCATCTTCTACACCCCAATCCCTCGTCCCCTTTATCCTATTGTTGTTTAATGCCTTGCAAGCCCCAACCTTGGATTATACCCACTATATGTAGCCTCAGCTCCTATTTTCTTGATGCCAATTATGGCTAGAGAAAATCATAAAATTGTGTTGATTGACTTAGCATCTGCACTCAACATCTATGCTATTCCAAATCTTTTTATCCTTCTGTAAGCCTGTACAGCCTCTCTCTACCCTCTCAGCTGACAACCTTGCCTCATATTTCACTTTTTAAAAAATGAAATGGTTTGGTGAGAACTCTCTCTTTTCTTATCATTCAGATGCCTTAAGGTAGCTAGATGGCACAGTGGATAGAGAACTGGGGTGGTCTGGAGACCTGAGTTCAGAAATTTAACCTCAGACACTAGCTAGCTATGTGGCCTTGGGCAAGTCACATAACCTCTGTAAAATGGAGATAATATAAGCACTTGTCTCATGAGGATCAAATGAGACACAAGAATTATAAAGAGTTTAGCAGGTGTCTGGCACAGAGTGGATGCAGTATGAATGTTTATTTCCATCTTCCCTTCCCTCTTGTTTCTAGTGGAGGAGAGTGGAGAGAGGGAATGTGGGTAGGAAAAAGTAAATGATAATTACCAATTTAGAAGAAAACATAAGATAATTCAGAGTGAGACAGAGAAGTAGGACCGTTTTGACATGTTGAATTTATCATATATAATATATGCATATATTCATTATTTATTTTAAGAAAATAAAGTATAGGGGCAGCTAGGTGGTGCAGTGAGTAGAGTGTCGGCCCTGGAGTCAGAAGGACCTGAGTTCGGATCCGACCTCAGACACTTAATGCACACACAAACAACAACAAAAAAACCTAGCCTTGTGACCTTGGGCAAATTACTTAACCCCAATAGCCCTCCAAAAACAAAAACAAAAAAGAAAATAAAGTATAAATAAGTGATTCTTCATTTTCAGTGCTATCTTTTTCTGTTTTCTTTTATGAAAATGTTTTCAAAAAATTAAAAAACAAAATCTAAAAAATTTTTTAAAAAAAGAAAGAAATGTTCTCCCTATTTTTGGTGTTTCTTGCATTTTAAATGAATGAATGAATGAATAAATAAATAAAGAGTGAGGAGTAGGGGTGGGTTAGAGACCATTGCAATTGCTCATACTAGAAATGATAGGTGCCTTGCTATAGGGTTATAGGTTTTTTGTTTCTTTCTTTCCAAGCAAGTCATTTATTTCTTTTGCCTCCACTTTCTTATCTATAAAACAAGGATAATAACATTTGAATTCCCATGCCACATGACCTACATACATTTCACCGATGAAATCCTTTACTCTGGTTCTTTTCAAAGTTCCTTTTTTTATTATTTTAAATTTTATGTTTATTTTTAGTTTGCAGCATTCATTTCCACACTATTTTGAGTTACAAATTTTCTCCACATCTTTCCCCTACCCACCACCCCAAAACATCGATCCCACTGAATATCCCCTCCCCCAATCTGCTCTCTCCTATATCCTCCTCCATTCCCCCTCTGACTTTCTGGGAGGACGAGATGGATCTCCATACCCCAGTTCCTGTGTATCTTATTTCCCAGTTGCATGTAAAAAAAAAAAATAATAAAATTTTTAAACATTTGATTTTAAAACTTTGAATTCCAGATTCTTTTCCTTCTTCCCTTGTCACCCACCCTTACTGGAAAGATAAGCAATTCAGTATAGGTTGTACATGTGTAGCTACAGAAAACATTTGCATAGTGGATATATTGTGAAAGACTTAAGTATATTTCCCTCCATCCTATCCTGCCCCTCACTTATTCTGTTTTCTCCTTTGACCCTGTCCCTTTTCAAAAGTGTGTGCTTCTAACTATCCTTCCCCCCAATCTGCTCTTCCATCATCCCCCCCTTATGTCTCCTTCCCCCCTACTTTCCTGTAGGGTAAGATATATAGGGTGATAGTTTTGTGAATGCAAAATACATTATAGAGGTAGGCATTGTAAAGTTCGCCAACTACCTGTTAAACATTTAAAATTAGATGATTGAGAGAAACTCAATATGTTCAAAGTAGAACTCATTATCTTTCTATAAAACCCTGATAGAACTTACCTATTTTGTTAAGAGCACCACATTCTTTGTCTCCAGGTTCAAAACCAAGGTGTGCCCCATAGTCAAGTCAGTTGCCAAACTCCATTTTGTTTCTTCATCTCTAACTCCTCACCATTTCTGACATCTTACCCCTTCTCATTATTCATACATCAACCCCTTCTCATTGTTTACACATCCACCTCTTAGTTTACACCCTCATCGATCTGTTTCGCAGTTCTTCTGCACTCCGGTCTGCCTTCCACACAGTTGCCAAAGACATCTCCTTTAGATGTGGGTCTAACCATGTCCCTTTCCTATTCAGTCATGTCTAGTTTACCCTTACCTCTAGGACCAAATATAAAATCTTGCCATTTTAATGCCTTTAAAATCTTGGCCCCACTCAATTTTTTCAGTCATGTTATATATTATACCTTGTCCTACATTCTGTTCTAGCAAGACTGACTTTATTGCTTTTCCTCGCGTGTGCCATTCCCGTTTTTCACTCCATTGGCTTTGCACTGGCCATCCTCCACGTCTGGTACTCTTTCTTTTGCCTTTCAGAACCTTCTACTTCCTTCAGGACTCACCTAAAGTATTACTTTGTACTAGACGTTGTTTTTGTACTGCTGTCTCTCACAGCTAGAGTAGTGCCTTGCAGATTGTAGTTTCTTAATGAATGTTTGTTGAATTGGGTGGGGTGGGGGTGGCAAATGGATGAAATCTCAGCTGCTCCCCTCTTTGCTTCTTTTGACCCTATGTAATACCTTTATGCTCAGTCACCAACTTCTACATGAAACCTGTACTGCTTGCCTCCAAGTACTAGTACCCTTCCTCTCTGACGACCTTTTATTTAGCTACCATGTGTTTATCCTGCACATAATTCTTCTGAACATCCTTAGATGTGAATATGTTTCACCCCTGATAGAATAAACTTATGAGCAGAGTTCCATTTTTTCTAAGTACTAGGCTCAGTTTCTGGTATAGGGTAGGTGCTTAATAAACATTTTTAGATTAATTGATTGATTGCAAACAGGCCAGTCATCAAAAGACAGCATGACAGATAATGTGCTTATTTTCCTGCCTTGGGCTGTGTATTAGTAGTGCTGTACCAGGACCATTAGATACCCCCAAAATGGAGAAGTTGATGTAGATTCATGGATAGTCTCTTGATCAGAAATGCACATCTTCAGAAGTATCCATAAGAGAACTTTACAATACATCCCCATACTAAATTTCACCCTCCCATGCCAGATTTAAGTATTAAAAATCATTGGAGGAAGAGTGCTGAAACTCTTTATGTATCAACTCAAGTATAAACAGGAAGTCCCTGGGGTAAGTTTAAGATCTTTCTAGGCATTAAAGTTCTTAATGAAAGAAACTGTCAAAATCAAAAGACTTTATGTCTATTTAAACTGTTCATTGTAGTGCCAACCTTTTATTTTGTTCATTATGAACATGATGCCATCATCCTAACATAAGTAATCAGTGGCAAGTTTTGTTTTTTTTTTAAGTTGGAACTGTGATTTCATCTAATAAGTTCCTGATGAAAAACTCCCTATACTAGTGCAGATTAGTGCTTTCTCTACAGCTTTTAGTCTTAGAAAGTTTCCAGGGGTACAGAGGAGTTGATGATTCTCCCAAGGTGATGTATTTGCCTAGTGTTAGAGGGAGGATTTGGATGACAGGATGACTGCCAAGTCAGCCCTGTATTCATGACACCAGGCTGAGGGACTATATGAATTTGTTTGGAGAAATGAAATTGGCAGCCTTTTATCAGATGGGGAAAATGCTGATTCTCTCAATCATCCAATACATGTGTATTTTATTTTATACGTGTGAAATCATTTTTTTTCTGAGAAGAGGTCCATAGATGGCTTCATCAGGCTACCAAAGACAGTGAGAGGTAGGGATTGGGAAGTAGGTTCATGACACATAAAAATGGTTGAGAATCCTTGCCATTGAATCAGAAGATCAGTAATAAAATCATACCATTGACACCTACTGTACTGTGTCACACTGGTGAGTTACCAAATCTCTGTCACCCAAAGTTTTTCTTCTGTAAAAACAAGAAGTTTGAGCTAGTTGGCTCTCTACTTTCCCTTCTCATACTAGCATTCAACAGTTCTGTTCTTGGTTACATTCTATTAAATTGCTTGATTTTTTTTTCAATTACCAGGCATTCATTTCTTTTTTAGTATAGATACAATAAAAATGTTCCAAATTAATTATAATTAAAGCAATTCTGAAGTTTCACCGTCCACAGAGTAGAAAAGATGACCAACAAAGACATGGCAAATGTTGGCAGGGTTGCAGGAAAACTGGTACACTCTTAATGGAGCTGTGAATGGATCCAGCCATCCTGGAAAAGAGTTTGAAATGTACAAAACATTACTAAATAGTACATGACTCAGTTGTACATGCTGCTCTGCTTATCCCTATAACTCAAAGAGATCAAATAAAAGTAAAGGTCCTGTGTGTACAAAAATTTATAACAACTCTTTTGTGTTAACAAAAAACTTGTAATTAGCATGGCTGAAAAAATGAGTTGTATGGAATACTAAAGGAAAAAGATGGTTTCAAAGAGACAGACAGATTTGGATGAAATGATGCAGAGTGAAGTGAGCAGAACAAGAACAATTTATACGGTGAAATCAGTGTTTTAAAGCTGAACAATTTTGGAAGACTTAAAAATTCTGATAAACTAAATTATCAGCCATCATTTCACAGGACTGGTAATGGATATTGCCCACCTCGTGACAGAATTGATGATCTAATATACAGAATAAGAAATGCATTTTTGGGAATGACTAATATGAGAATGAGTATTGCTTGTCTATGCTTATGTTAAATTTCTTAGTGGTATAGAGACAATAGATGTTAAAAAGGAGGAAAGGTCTTCTACTTGGCAATATTTTTTTTACTTCAGTTCCATAATTTTTTAGTGCTTAAATGCTCCCTTCCCTATTACAGATAGCAGACTGTCTCCACTTTATTAAACAGTCAGTAGTAGTCAAAGTAGCTATCAATAACCAAAATATTACCTCCAAAATATTGTATTCTCTAGCCCTGATCCTTTGTATCCTTGACAACTATGTACTAAATACCGGGTTTCTGTGGTATCAAAAGTACATGATAAAATTGAAATGTACCTTATTCTTGTCATTACCTAGTAATACTTCTCAAGGTACGAAGTGGCAAAAATCTACAGAGAAAAAGGTGTATTATTGCACAAACTCTGCTTATTAGTACCATATAGTGTATGTACTCAACATTTATGTAGTTTCTTTGCAGTAAGATGAAAAGAATACAGTTCTCATATCTGGTGTAGAATATAGGGAAAAGTAACTGGATATCCTCTGGAATGGGAAAGCATTGGCCTTTTTTCTCTGTTCACCATCACTACCATAATCAATGTAAAATATTTATTAATTCAGTTTAGTTTTAAAAAAACAAACAACTTCTTACTTTTTGCAAAGTACTATGCTGTATGGTTTCAGGAGTAAGTCCCTGCTCTGTAATACTTTACACTCATGAAGTTAGCACAAGTAAACATAATAAAAAGAAAGATGTGTCATAAGGGAGTTATTGCCAAATACCATAATGATTGAGACTAGGAAGAAATGGCATCCTCTTGGTGGAGCCAGCGATGGCATCATAAAAGAGGTGTTATTTGAGCCAGGATGAGAGGCCAACATGGAATGTTGAAATAGGATGATCACACGTGCAGAGGTGGTAAACTTGGGAATGATAAATAATCAGTTTGGATATTTATCAGTTTGGAACTGAATTTCAAAAGAGTTTAGACTTTTATTTCATAGGTGACAAGGAGTCATTGGCTCTATGGAACTTAATTTTCAAATCATGAACATTTCTTTTAGACTGTATAAGGCAAATAACTTTAATAACGATCATTCACTCTTAACAGTTTGTAAAACACTGTACATATATGACGTCATTTGATAATAAGCTAATAAGATATCTAGAAGCTATTGAAAACTTTGTGCCTCTATGGACCATGCATGTCCATGGGGTTTCTTTGCAAAGATACTGGAGGGACTTGCCATTTTCTTCTTCAGTCTATTAAGGCAAACAGAGGTTAAGTGACTTGCCCAGAGTCACACAGCTAGTATCTGAGGCTGGATTTGAACTTTCTGACTCCCCCAGGCCCAGTGTTCTATCCTCTGAGCCACTTAGCTGCCTCATAAATCAGTCAATAAATATGTGGGTTGGTGTTTTGGTTTTGTTTTGTTTTGTTTTTGCTTTTTGGAGGGCAATTGGGGTTAAGTAACTTGCCCAAGGTCACATGGCTAGGTTTTTATTTGTGTGTTGTGTTAAGTGTCTGAGACCAGATCCGAACTCAGGTCCTTCTGACTCCAGGGCCAACGCTCTACTCACTGCGGGTGTTTTATTTTTTTAACAAAGGAATTATATTAAATGACTATTTACCCGTAGAATTTTGAAATGTTGGCTTTATTCTTATTTTTTTATTAAAAATGTCATAATATCAAGAATATAAAGTAAAATAAGGAATTAAATCCCAAATAAAACCTTAACCTAAGATAATAATAACTTCTTTTATTCCATCTGTGTTTTGACTAGTAATGAAAAAGCTTAGTAGGGTAGGGTGAACATGAATATACCCTTAAGCTCTTCCTTCTTGCCTCTTCCCCTCATTAAAAAAACTGCTATATGGAATGCCTCCTAAAATTTATGGCATATTTGAACTTTCTGATTTAGTCCCTATTTCCCTGTGTAAGTGGCATTCTTCATTGTCAGCTTTTCTTGTCAGTAAAAAACAATTAAAGATACCCCCAAAATAAAAAGTTAATGCTGGGGCAAGGTGGAGTTAATGTCTTATGATTAGCAGCAAGCTTGAAGACCCAGGCTCTCAAAGAGCCTATAATCTAATCTCTATCTAGTCTGAACAAACACTTGATATATTTTTCTTTAGTCATACAGGTTCTTACTGTCTCTTCATTTTATATAGCTATGTCTTTTGTTTATTTAGAGGTCTCTCACCTACTTAGAAAGGTGTTATCTCCCATTTCAGGAAGTATATTACAGGCAAGATAGCAATCATTTGTCTGTAAGTATGACCATTTCATCCACTGCATTTACAGGAAGCATGGAAGAAATGGAATCAGATAGAATATACAGAAGTAAGAGCATTGAATATTTAAGCTATACACGTAATCATTTGGCTTCCTGTATTAAATTTTTTTCTCAGAAGATTGGATGAAAAGGCAAATTGCAAAATGGTAGATTCCACTAGGGAAATAATCATATTGGATTTCGGATATCTTTGAGGCATCTTGGCAAATTTAAATATTTAACTGTCTTTTCCTCTTTGAAATGTTATTTCTTTTTCAGTCTGTCATTTTAAATGGAGAGAGATTCCCAATTGTGCTTTTGGTCTAATAGGAAACATAACTTAATTCTTGGGTGGGTAGAGCTTTTGCTTGTATTGACATGTTTTGGTCTTAGTCCTGTTGTTTTAATTTTACAGTCTATGATAAATTAAGAATCTCCCCCCCCCCCAATTGACTTCTCTGTTGAAAGCAAAAAATTCATGTTGTTAAAGAAAAATGAAATAAAGAATTATTTACGCTGGGTATAGTACTGCAATGGCATAGCAAACTTCCCATACACTAAAGAAATTGCTTGCTAACATCCTGAATTTTTACTCCCATCTTCAGCTATTGGATATTTCAAAGAATGTCCATTCTACTATGGAGCTGTTATATGCTCTAACTTTAGCTTTTAAGTGCCTTCGCTTCCATTCTGCTGGTATTAAAAAGGCATAGATAACTTGGGCAGACACATGCACTGATTGTTTTGATATGTCGATTGACATCCGTTTCTTTTTTTTGTCTTTAATAATTTGTTTACTTTTAATTTACAGGATTCAGTCCCACAAGCCCTTGTTTCAAATTTTCTCCCTCTCCTTCTCCTCCTTGCCATGGCAACATGCAGTCAAGCATAGGATCTGCCAGTACTTTCACATTAGACAGTAGTCAGGTTATAAAGAAGAATTATAACTGATGGAATGAACAATGGGAAAGAGGAAACAAAACCAAACAAGAAAAAGAGAGAGCAGGTAGTTTGCTTCAATCTTCCTTCAAACTCTGTAGTTCTTCCTCTGAATGTAGACATCTCTTTCCATCATGATTCTTTTGGAGTTGTCTTATAACTTTGCATTGCTGAGAAGAGCCCAGTCTATCAAAGTTGGTTGTCACACATAGGTTGTGTTTGAAATTGTGTACAAATTCTCCTGCTTCTGCTCTTCTCACTCAACATCAGTTTCTATAAGACTCTCCAGGTAAACATGAAGTCCGTCTGTTCCTCATTTCTTATAGCACAATAGTATTCCATTACATTCATATACCACAACTTGTTTAGCCATTCCCCAATTGAAGGACATCCCATTAATTTCCAATTCTTTGATTGGCATCAGTTTCAAATATTTGAAATCACCTTCCCTAAATCTGAAAAGATTCTTTGCGGGTACAGATTTAATCCTGACCCCAAGTTAGGAAACCAGTACAAAACTCTTCATGTGCAATATCATTGAAGCCCTAAAGTTGTCAAGAGGTAAAAATTCTTTAATTTAAAAAAATTTTTTTTTCCTGGTGGATGATTATTGTGGTGGTATTCTTTTTGTTTTTTATACTTGGTTCTAATTTTTTTTTATTTCCATACTTTCTTTTTTTTGTTTGTTTGTTAAGAAACCAATGTTTATTTTCAATCAGCATTTTTCCAACACTATTAGAGCATCTGGGTTTTAAGACCACTCTGTAGTAGTTCCTACCCACTCAGTGGCCTGAGCAATAGGAGCCGCAGACCAGTCCTCAGTAGCCAGCTGAGCACTCCAATCTTCGGTGGGGAACTGCTGAATGGGCACAGATGGCAGCTGTACTCCCTTGGACCAATCAGCCACCTCTGGTTGAGTAGCAGTGAATTCTGGGGTGGGTACAATCCATTCCCCTGAAACTCCTACTTTGTCACTGCCTTCTCAGCTGCGGCCTGCTCTTCCGTTTCAATCTCCTCTGGATCCCTGTAGAAGTAAAGATCAGGCATAATCTCCCATGGGTGTTCCTGGGAGATGGTACCACGCATCCGCAGGACTTCACGGGCCAGCATCCACCACATCAGACCCACGGAGTGAGCTCCCTTGTTGTTACATGGAATGGCAGTGTCCACATAGCGAAGTGGGGAGTCTGTGTTGCACAGGGCAAGGGTTGGGAGGTTAACATACGATGCTTCAGTCAGAGGCTGGTGATCTGCCCGAGGATCAGTGACCACCAAGAGGCGAGGCTCCCTGAAAGCTGCCTGCATCTGGTTGGTGAAGGTGCCCGGTGTGAAACGTCCAGCAATAGGTGTGGCACCAGTGGCAGCAGCGAATTTCAGAATAGCTCTCTGGCCAGTGTTCCTGGATGAGATGACACTAACATCAGCTGGGTTTTCAATGGCTACAATGGCATGTGCTGCCAGCAGAAGTTTTTCCCAAGTTCTCTTCAGATTAATGATGTAGATGCCATCACTCTTTCTCTTGTAAATATATTGTTCCATCTGGAAGTCCAGATTGGTGCCGCCCAGATGGGTTCCTGCAGCCAGGAACTTGAGGACATCCTCCTCCTTCATCTGCAGGACATCCAGGGCTCCGGACATTGTGAAAGTTTCCCTTTAAAGTTACGATGGAAACCGAGAACAACGCCATATGGAACCCTCTTCGGGGCAGCACGGAAAGGCATTTCCATACTTTCTTAAGAAGAAATATAAGCAATCTCCAACTTAACAACCATTTACTTTGTTTGTGTGTGTGTGTGTGTGTGTGTGATTTTCTTCCATTAGTTGAAAACTCAATAACTTGTCTATGAAAACAGAGATATATAAGATAGGTCCCAGAAAAATTTCTTTAACCCAAAGTGTTCCTTAAACCTAATTAACTATGATGAAAAAATTATCTTATATTAATATAATGCTTTAGGGTTACATAACATTTTCTGTGAGTCAGTAAATGAGAATTTAAAATACTTCCTGTATTACAAGCATTGTGGTAAGCCTTAGGAATTAAAAAAAAAGGTGAAAGACAGTCCCTGCTTTCAAAGGAGCTGACTGTCTAATGGAGGAGACAACAACCAAGTCATATATAAGATAAAGGGGAAATAATTATAAGGGAGGCACTAGAATTAAGAGAGGTTGGGAAAGATTCCCTGTAGAGAATGGGATTTTAGTTGGGACTTGAAGGAACCAAGGAGTTGGAAGGAGGCAGGAAGGAGACAATCAGAGAAAATGCCTGTATCTGAAAGATGGAGGGTCTTGTCTGTGGAACAGCCAGGAGGCCAGTGTTACTGATCAAAAAAGTATATGGCAGGGGGCGGCTAGGTGGCGCAGTGAATAGAGTGCCGGCCCTGGAATCAGAAGGACCTGAGTTGGGAGCCGGCCTCAGACACTTAATCCGCACAAACAAAAACCTAGCCGTGTAACCTTGGGCAAGTTACTTAACCCCAATTGCCCTAAAGGGGCGGCTAGGTAGCGCAGTGAGTAAGAGCGCCGGCCTCGGAGTTTGGATGACCCGAGATCAGATCCGGCCTCAGAAAATGAGCACCCACGCATAAATCAAATGACTAGCCGTGTAACCTTGAGCAAGTTACTTAACCCCAATTGCTTTAAAAAAAAAAAAAAGTATATGGCAGGAACTAAGATTTAAGAAGACTGGGGGTGGAGGGGTGAAGAGATAGACCTTGAGGGGCTTTAAACACCAAATATAGGGATTTTGTTTTTGAACCTGGAAGCAATAGGCAACCAGTGGAGTTTATTGAGTGGGAGAATGTCATGATTAGATCTATGCTTTTAGGAAAATCACTTCAGTGACTGGATGGAGAATAAATTAAAGTGTGGAGAGACTGGAGGCAGGCAGAGCCAGGCTATTACAGTAACTAGAACACCACCAGAGTGGTGTCAGTGTAAAGAGGAGAGAAGGGCGTATATTCGAGAGATGTTGCAAAGGTCTCCCAGACCTTGACAACAGATTAAATAGAAGGTATGAGAGAGAGTGAAAAATCAAGACTGACACCTAGGTGGTGAACCTGAAGGCCTGTGAGGGGATGGAGGTCATCTCAACCATAATGGGGAAGGTGAGGAAGTTTGGGGATATCTGAAAGACAATTGGAGTTGTGAGATTGTAAATCAGCAGAGAGATTAGGACAAGAGAGGTAGATCTGAGAATCCTTAGTATTAGAGATGGGAATTAAAATCCTGGGGAGCTGATGGAGATGACTGGGTGAGTAGTAGAAAGGAAGAAGAGAAGAGGATCCAGGACAGAAATCTGTAGAACATCTGTGGTAAAATGGCATGACCTGGGTGAGAATACCACCTAGGAGATTGAGAAGGAACAGTCTGATAATAGGTAGGATGAGAGAAGAAATTGTCAAGGAAAAGATGGTAATTAACAGTGTCAGAGACTGCAGAGAGGTCAAGAAAGCCTTGACTAAAGGCCATTGGATTTGTCTATTAAAAAATAATAAAAAATAATTTCAGTGGAATGATGAGGTCAGAAACCAGATCGTGAGGGGAAAGAAAGTGGAGGCACCTTTTGTAAATGACTTTCTTATAGAGTTTAGAAAAGGGCAGAAAAGATAAGCTATCAGGGATTGAAGTATCAAGCTAAGCTTTTTTCAGGATGGGTAAGACATGGTCATATTTGTAGGCAATGGGGAAGGAACCAGTGGACAGGAAGAGACTGAAGATAATTTATAGAGAGGGGACAGGATAGAATGGGATTGCTTGTTCAGATATAAGTGTTAGTTTTGTTAAGGATTAAGGCCACGTCTTCCTGTGAGATAGGTAAAGAAGATAGTGATAGAAGGCAGCAGAGTTATAGGAGATGAAGAAGCGGGGGAAAGTGCGAGCTCAGTTAATATCCTCATTTTTTTCTGTAATATGAGGCAAAGTTTTCTGCCTAAAGGGTGGAACAAAGGAGTAGGTTTGGGGAGAGATGGAAAGATTTGAAAGAGCTACTGTGGAGAGTGGAATACTGAGTTGATAAGGGAGATAGAGAGGGATTGTTGAGTAGTAGTGAGGGGGGCTCACTTGAGGTTGTGTAGCATGAATTTGTAATGGCCACAATCAGAATGGTTGTGTGATTTTCTGTACCATCATCCGGCAGCACAAGTGTAGGAGTGAAGGTAGTGGATGGTGGGAGTCATACAAGCAATAATTCTGTGAGGTAGATAGGTAAATATTATTAACTCTGTTTTTCAGATTAATAAACTAGGACTCAAAGAGGCTAAATGATTTGTACAGGATCACACATCTAATGAGTCTTAGAACAAGGGTGCCTACCCAAATCTCCTAAATCCTAGACCAGCACTTTCTATTATACCTTTTTGGTGGAGTCCTGAACATTCCTGTCTCTGCATCAGTCATGGAGAAATTGAGAGAGGAGGAAAAAGAAGTCAAAAGAATGGCAGTGGTAGGGGGCGGCTAGGTGGCGCAGTGAGTAGAGCGTCGGCCCTGGAGTCAGAAGGACCTGAGTTCGGAGCCGGCCTCAGACACTTAACACACACACAAAAACCTAGTCGTGTGACCTTGGGCAAGTTACTTAACCCCAATTGCCCTCCAAAAGGCAAAAAAAAAAAAAGAATGGCAGTGGATAGGGAGCATTTGCATGACACCCCTAGTAATACTGCCAAGTCAGACCTTTGTCATCCTGTGATTACCTGGAGCATGAAACCTACTCTTTTATCCTTCTTATAAATGTACTTGTGGTTTTGTTTGTTTGCTTACTTGCTTGTTTCTATAGTATTTCATTTATCTCCAATAGAATAGAAGGTCCCTAAAAGCAGCCATTATTTCTTTTGTGTTTTTGAATTCCTAGACTGACATAGTGTAGATACTTAATGTTTACGAAAACTTTATTCAAGTAATGATGTCGAATACATTTTTGTTTAATTGATTGAATTTTTCTGTCTGGTTGATTTTGGACTAAACTAATCACCAAACTACAGAGAAAGTTTAAACTCAAAGATAAGAAAAAAAATAAGAAAGGTGTGACTTTTTTTTTAATCATATGTTTTAATTGGCAGCTGAGAAAGCAAAAGAACAAATTTTGTAATCATCCTAGCCGAGAAAGTTATTTAAAGCTTTCTAAAAAAAATTACTTGTCATTTGAACTCTTATCTCAACTGGTCAAAATAAGAAAATACACTTGCGTGTACCATACACAGATTCTCACAGAGTTGGGTATAGAAATTCACTTTACTCAACAAGGAAGTAGGGAAAAGAAAAGAAGGAGGGAAGAGAAATTAGAGAATAGCTTAAGAGAGGGATTAGCACCAAGCAAAACAAAAGATATAGGAAAATATTAATAACTCTTTTGATGAGGCAAAGAATGGAATCTGAAGGCATTCTCATAAATTGGGAAATGAACAAATTACGGTTTATAAATGTGATTTGAATACTGTTATGCTGAAGTCTTATCAATATAATGACCAATCATAATCCCACAAGACTAATGATAAAATATGCTACTTACCTCCTGATAAAAGTAATGAGCTCAGAATGGGAGAGCAATTTTTGGGGGGGATATGGTCAATGTGGAAATTGTCTTAATTGACTATACGCTTTTTGTAATGAGTTATAGTTTTCTCATGTTCTCAATTGGGAAAAGTGGTAAGAGGATTTTGGCTGATTAAATGAAAATTTAAAAAAATTTTTTTTGCTTTTTTTTTTTTTTTTTTTGGAGGGCAATTGGGGTTAAGTAACTTGCCCGAGGTCACACGGCTAGGTTTTTGTTTGTGTGTGCTTTAAGTGGCTGAGGCTGGAGCTGAACCCAGGTCCCTCTGACTCCAGGGCTGACGCTCTACTCACTGTGCCACCTAGCCGCCCCCGAAAATTTAAAATTTTAACCAGATATCAGGCTGACTTAACATAAAATTTAGCGTATTATTCTCAGATTATTTTTGGTCAGGGTTTTAGAGATGCTTTTAGGTATAAATATACCCAAAATGCATTTTTTTAATAGTCAAATGCCAGTTCACCATTCAGCATTTTGTATTTCTTTTCCTGTCACACTTTTTTGCCTTCTTCCTTCATGTGATGTGACAACTTTATGCTATGCCTATGTCCTCCTATCCTCCATACCATCTCTATTCCAGAACTCAGTCACCTAGGATTCAAAGTTTTCACTCTCTACCACTTGCTAATAAAAAAAAAAACAACAACAACAAAAAACCCCTATATAATAAGTTATGTATATTACTTTCAAAAGTATCCTATTTACCTATTCTTCCTTCTTGAACTTCCTTCTCTTCTGAGCATTTTAGACATTTATTTATTCTCTTCCCCTCTTTTCCTTTCACTGTCTTCCCTTCTCTTCCTCTCCCCTTTTTACACATTTCTCTCTCCATTCCCCTCTCTTCCTCTCTGAGAACACCAACTACTAGATAGAAATAAAGTGGGGAGAAGAGAAACTCTAAGTAATAAATAAGCATAGTCAAGCAGAATGAATCTATGTGACCATATCAAAAATGTGACTTTGTCATTTATGTCCATTACCTCTTTTTCAGAAAATGGGTGACATAATTCATGATAGGTCCTCTGGAGACTTGCATTGGTCACTGCTTCATTCAGAGTTCTTAAGTTTTTCTGAGTTGTTTTTCTTCTTAATATTATTGCCCTCATATTCGGCATTAGTTTATACTGCCCAATTTTCTCTTAAACCAGGGACTGGGGCAAAGTGGCCAAAGAACCAAATCTGACTGCTGCCTGTTTTTTATGGCTCATGAGCTAGGAATGGTTTTTATATTTTTAAATGGTTGCAAAAAATCAAAAGAAGAGTAATATTTTATGACATGTGAAAGTTACATGAAATTCAAATTTATTGTCCATAAAGTAGTTTGGTGTTTTATTTGTTTTTCTGTTTTTGGAACATAGCGACACTCGTTTGGTTCTATATTGTCTATCTATGGCTGCTTTCATACTGTAATAATAGTCAAGTTGTTAGTTAGAGACTTTATGTGCTACTTTCATGGATTCACACTGCTGCTTCTCAGGGTACTACAGTTCACAATAAGACAGAATTTGACATTTTTAGTGCCACATATATTGCTACACTGAAACGTTTTTTTTATTACCATTGTTTACTTTTAAAGCACAGTAAAGTGTGGATTTTTTTTTTTTTATAATTAAATGAGATGGCAAAGTATTTATTATGCGGTGACTCCCTGAGCTAAAGAATACAATATAGTGATATTACCAAGCTAAGCTTTCATCAAAGTATTTCCAACTCATAGAAAAGCAAATGGTTAGAAAAATTAGAAAATTCGAAACAGAATCTCATCACAACAGAATTTCTTGAAGTAAAAAAAAAAAATTAAAATGAGGCTGCAACCAAACTAAGTTTGGCTCATTTGTTAGCTAAGCAAAAAAAGCCAATAGTTTGTTAATTAAATCATGTTTGATTGCAATAGCTGAAGAAATGTGTCCAAAAAAATTAAGCTTATTTAAGACTATTTCCCTTTAGGCTCAATTAAAACACTATACTTTTGAATTGATACCACTTTTTGGCTGCACCTATTTGTGTGAAAAGACATTTTCAAAGATGTAATACGTAAAACCTCGTTAAAGATGATCATTAGCATATGAACAGTTACAAATGAACCACATTTAAAGCAAAATTTTATCCCCTCCCCGAAAAAGTATACTTTTCCCCCCACCAATAGACATGTATTTTTTAAATTGTATTTCAACAATTGAATTTCAACAAAATAATTTGTGGAATTTATTTTCTCTCTTTTTATAAGTACCTATGATATCCTTGGATTTTTCCTCTTGGCCTTTAATGCTTTAAATATTTTCTTTTTGGACCTTTATTGAGTAAGTTTAGTGATCCTATCTTCAAATGCCCCTTTTGTCATTTCTCAATAATATTCCCTTATATTCCTATACCACAGTTTGTTCAGCCATTCTTTAAATATCTTTTAAAAAGTATCTATGACACACAAACTCCCTTAACATTTTAGTTCTTTTCTTCCAAATCTTCTCTCCTGAAGGACTTCCCCAATCCACTCACTCTTTTATTTTCACCTTAAGGATCAGGAAACTATTTTGCTTACAATTATACTTTCCTTGGTATTGTTCTTCTTAACAATGCTATCCCTGCCCCCACTTGTTTCCCTTTTAAGTTTGATGTATTACTACATGAAATTCTTTGTGTGCCAGGGTTCAATCTTCCTGTGTTCATTTCAGATAAGAATGATATTTGTCTAGTGCTCATTATAATATCCCTTCCCCTTCTCCATGTTTGTTTTATGGACCCTAATTATAGGAAATGGGAAAGTTATACCACCTTTTTTCTTTTTTCTATCTCTTCCACATCACAGGGATTAAAGGTATGATCTGGAGGTATGATCCCCATGATCTGGAAAAATCTGTGTAAAATTTTTTGGTTCTCCCTTCATACCAGAGAAGAAGTTTGAATTATTATGGTATTAAGAGATAAATAGGGGCGGCTAGGTGGCACAGTGAGCAGAGCGTCGGCCCTGGAGTCAGAAGGTCCTGCGTTCAGATTGGCGTTCAGATCGGCTTCAGACACTTAACACACATACACAACCAAAAACCTAGCTGTGTGGCCTTGGGCAAGTTACTTAACCCCAATTGCCCTCCAAAAAGCAAAAAAAAAAAGAGAGAGAGATAAACTATGTTAATACTACACAGAACTATACATATATTTTGTGCATTTATGAATTTACAATCTTTTTCTATAGCTTCCACAAAATTCACAAAAAATTCCCATTTAATTTCTTATGCCTACCTGTGATGTGTGTGTGTGTGTGTGTGTGTGTGTGTGTGTGTGTGTGTGTGTGTGTGTGTGTATCAAACATGCAATGGGAGAAAGTCACAGTGTGGAAGAAAGAACTGTAATATATCCTCTTTATAACCTCTTTTCTCTTTCTATTCTTCAAACTCTCAGGACAGAACCAATCTACACCCAGGAACCAATTTTTTCCCCTTATTTTATGCCCTCAGTAACCTCGGAAGACATTAAGGTTCTAATATGTCACTTTCTTCCTATTAGAATACCAGTATTACATCAACATAAAGCTCTCATAAATGTACTTTTCTAAGTTTCTCAGGAGTTCTGATTTTGTATTTCAAAGTCCCTACTCATCTCTGGTGTTTTTGGTAGAAATGTTTTAAGTTACTCCATTCCATTAAATGTCCATTTTCCTCCCTGTTAGAATTATGCTTAGCATTTAAGGATTATTCTAGATTGTAATTCTATATCTTTTGCCTTTTGGAATGTTATATTTCAAAATTTTGTATGACAGAGAATTTGGTAGGTCTTATTTGATCCTGACTGTGTTTCCTTGGTTTGTGCATCTTCATTTAAACTTGTGGTATTTTGTCTTTGTTGTAAAAACTCTGGATTTTGGCTTTGATATTCTTGGCACTTTTCCATTTAGGGTTTCTTTCAGGAGGTGATGGGTAGATGCTTTCTACCTTCACTTTTCCCTGTCTCCAGTAACATTGGACAGTTTTTATTTATAATTTCCTGAAATAGTGTCCAGGATTTAAAACAAAACAAAACAAAACAAAACATCATGGTTCTTAAAGAGTCTGTTTTCCAGGTTTGCAGTCTCTTGGCTTTTGTTTCACTTTGGGTTTTCCTACTATTTCTTGATTTCTCATGGATTCATTAATTTCTTTTTGGGGTCTATTTCTTGTAAAAAGTTTACTACTTTTTCTTTTAAAGTACTTAATTCTCCTAATTCTTTTCCCTAGAGTTTTTATTCCATTTTTAAAAAGACCTCTTCATTTATTCTAGGTATACAAATAGTCCTGGTGGAAAATCTTTTTTTTTTACCTTTGAGTCTCTGCTTAAAGTTATTATGGATCTAGATTTGCAATATATATATATATGTATGTATATATATATATATATATATATACATATATATATATATATATATATATGGTTTGTATTTTCTTTGACTCATCTCTGAAGTGTTAGTTTCTGAATTGGGAGCTTTGTATCATGACTGGGTTCCACTTCCAGCTGAACTTTCAGTAGGGTGATAGGTCCTACTTATTCTCCTGGGTTCTTGCTCTGACTTCCATCTTTGAGATTCAGAGAGATAGATCTTTAGGACCCTCCGTGGCATCTTGAGACATTTGGGGCTCTCAAGAGTCCCTGGACCTTACTACTATGGTCTGTAATTTCTGAGATGCCCCTCTTCCCCCTTTCCCATAGCCCATTACTTTTTGGGCAGTGAGATAAAAGACCCATTGCTACATTGTTAACGTCCAGTGTGTTGAATGAATTTCTCTTCATAAAAATTACATTCTTCTGTTTGGATGTTGTATATCCTAAAATTCCTCATCCAACTTATATGTTTGTAGCTAGAAAATGTTCCATTTTCTCTTCGTTATTTTTTTCTAGAATCAGCTTAAATTTGAGAAAATGGAATATTAGCAGTTTTTCATTTAGACTGTGTTCTCAATTTAAATTTAAGAGATATATGCCTAATTATCTTGGCACTTGAATTTATCCTCCCAGTATGATACAGGAAATCATTAAACTTCACATTTTTAATTTTTCAAAATTCTCAGCTGTTATGTTTCAGCGAACTTATTGGGCCCCTTTAGCGTCATGAGGTATATCCATTGTTTCTGGTATGTTGACTGAAATTTATTTTGAGTTAAATAATCAAATCTTGCCACATCCATTGTCTGTTGAAAGCAGTCAAATTTTTTGAATAAAAGTCTTTTCACCATTCAACATCCAGTCTAATGCTATTTCCTGAACAAGAAGTTCTCAAAACAAAAGCTTCTATTTAAATAAATAAAAACCTCCTTATATTTATAAGTTTAAATTTCAGAACTACATTCTTTTTTTCTTGCATCATTTCCCAGCATTTCAAAAATTTGTCATACTGACTCTTAATGCAGTGTTTTTCTTAAGAAGATAGTTTTTCCCCCTTATTTCCTTCTATTACATTTTTTTTCTTTTATTGAAATAAGAATTCATTTCCTCATCTCCCCAGGATATACCAAACCACTGGTCCCTCTCTAATACTTTGAGAGGAATTTTAGTACTCTGTTGTCCGGGAAGCCTTTTGTAAGCCTTTTGTCTTGCATTTCTGCGTATTTTAAATCAGTAGGACTATTTGTTCCTACTCACATCCATTTGGGGAACTACCCTGTTTTTGGTTCTTAGTGCTATCTGCTTTTAGGTTATAGTTGCTGAATGAGCCCACATTTAAAATTCTGGGTGAGTGACTCTCATCAGTGTGATAGTGCCAAAGAACCCGGTGCTGCCATTTAAACCCAGTTGATCTCCTCTTGTAAAAGTGATTATGGAAACACGAAATTGAAGTGGGCTTTAATATCCTGTGCTGCTCTGCTTTTGTTTATCTGTGTAGATATGGCCTCAGTATTTATAGTCTAGTGGACAAATATCTAGAAAATATGGCTATTAACAGAAATCAATTACATCATTCTTATAGTGATAGAATAGGGAAAGGTAATTATAATTTACAAGGAAGGAAAATTTTATTTTATCCAATTCCAGTCTTTGCTGAATTTCCAATTTCAAGAGTGATAAACCAAGAGAGGAAAAAAAATCTCATTGTACTGTTGATTTTAAATTTTGGTTTTTTATTTGATATAGAAAACTATAAAATGTTGCTAAATTTAAATCATAGGTATCAGTGTCTCAAAACAGTTTTTACACAATGTACTCTTCTCCCTTAATCACAACACTCTTTT
Source organism: Gymnobelideus leadbeateri (assembly GCA_011680675.1). Lineage (NCBI taxonomy): Eukaryota > Metazoa > Chordata > Mammalia > Diprotodontia > Petauridae > Gymnobelideus > Gymnobelideus leadbeateri. Next base: position 519,209 of record WOXC01007810.1, on the reverse strand, counting down.
AATTTTTTTTTTCCCTGAGAGTCAGTAGGGTGAATGGTTATTAGAAAGCTCACTTTGGGGTTAGGAAGGATTGTGTTCAAGTCCTAGACACTTAATCTCAGTGCCAGAATATACAACTGTAAGTTGCAGATCTTTGATACAAAGAGTTTCTTCACTTGTAATTCCCTACAACATCAAAGAAATTATAGTTCCAGACAAGGGGTGCCCCCCTTTTAATCATTTGATTAAAAGAGTACCTCATTTTTGTTTGAGCTATTTTCTGCTGTGTTCTAGAGTGCTATTAGTCTCTGGTATGGAGTCAGAATTCTATATTTTTGTTTAATATTAATTATTCCTGAGTTTTCATCGTTAAAGAAAATTATTTCTTTTGGTTTCTATTTAGAACTGGTAATATTGGGGCTCTTAATATTTGAGTTTGTTTATTATTATAAATGCATGATATCATTATTACTTTGAATTTTTTTTCTCTGTAAAGCTCAACATGCTTAACTTGCATTATCTCTAAATCTAATACCAACCCTGTGAGATATGCCCATAGATACAGGAGATTATGGATGTCTTTGCTGATTCAGCATAGTACTGTGTCATTATGATAAGCTTGAAAAAGATTGAGGTCATGTACCAACCTGCACTATAGAACTACTGTAGGCAGCCAAAATATTTTCCTTGGTTATATAAAGAGCCAGTGACTGGTATTACTCTTGTACCATCTGGGAAGCACGTTGTCACTGATTGACTGATACAACACAAAAGGAGAAAAGCAAATCAATTCCTTTGGGAAGCAAGCAAATGGTGTATTGCATGAGTACAGCACTAGCGTTCAACTGAATTTTAAGTCTGCAGAGTAATTGCCTTTCCCAACTTTTTCAGTGACAGAGAGTGGGGCATGTCAGCCTTTAAAAACAAAACAAAACTATTTTACTCAAACAAGAAGATGCAGAATACATACAAAATGAATACAAAGTAGTTTGGGGAGAGGATATCCCAGTAATTAAGTAGAGAAACCAAGAGATGTTTCCTGAAGAATGTGTCACATCTACTTCACAGGGTTTCTCTGAGTTTCACTATCATACTAAGCCTTGAAAGAAACTTACAGTTCCAAAAGCCAGAGATGAGGAAATAGTGAATTCTAGATATGGGGAATAGCTAGTGCAAAATCAGAGCCTAGTGATGAAGCAGTGTGTGGGCAAGACAGCAAATAGCCAGCCTGGGCGGCACAAAGAATGCACGGAGAGGAGTGAAAGAGAAGACTGCAAAGATGGAAAGGAATCAGATTGTGAAGAACATTAAATGTCAAGCAAACAGTGAAGTTTATAGTTGATTCTAAGGGCAATACAGAACCACTGAAATATCTTTGTTGGAACTGTTGAAGTATTGACTAAGGTGGGGGGTGGCATGTTCAGACTTGTACTTCCAAAAAATTATTTTGGCAACTGTGTGTGGAATGGATTAGAGTAGGGAAAGGGCTGGGGCAGAGTCTGAAAAGGAGGCTCTTTTGGCTGTCAGGGTGAGAGGTGATGAGAATGTAAACTAGGGTGGTAGCTGTGTGAGTGGAGAGGAGGGGACCTATGTGAGAGATCTTGTAGAACAGAAACGACAGTGTTTAGCAACTCATTGAACCTGTAGAGTTGAGAGTGAAAAGTCGGGGATGGCACCAAAGTTGCAGAACTGTGTGACTAGAAGGATGGTAGAGCCCTTGATAATAATAGAGAAGCTTAGAAGAGGGATGGGCTGGGAGCTGAGGAGGGGAGAGAGTTCTGGTTTGGACATGTTGAATCTGAGATGCTCCCAGTACTTCCTGTTTGAAATATGCAATTGGTAATTGGTAATGTGGGAATGAGCTCAGTACAGACACTATAGAAGTATTGTTAGATGTATATGGATACATAGACCTAGGAAAAACCTGCGTTTAAAAAATGATCCTTAGAATCCTTGGAGTTGAAAGATTCACCAGGAGTGACCATAGAAAGAAAAAAGAGTGTGCCCAGGACAGCACCTTGCAATCTGCTTCTTGTTAATGGGTGTCTTGGAGGGTATATCAACAAAGGAGACTGAGAAGTGCTAAGACAGGTAGAATGAGAGGAGGAACAATATTGTCAGGTATTGCAGTGGCATCCATAAGGAGAGAACTGACTTGAGAGTAAAGAACCACAGAATCCCAGGGTTTTATTCAGCAAGCATGTTTATTTCCTTCTCTGTGATGAGCATTGTGCTGTGGTTGGAGAGGAACTCTAAATCTTTTTCTAATCCATGCCTCATATGTCCTCCATGAGAGGTAGTATGGTATAGTGGAAAGAGCACTGGATGTGGAAGACCTGTGTTCAAATTCCAGTTCTACCAGTTACTCCCTTTGTGACTTTGGGTAAATCACTTAATCTCTCTAGGCTTCGTTTTCCTCATCTGTAAAATGAGGGTGTTGGACCAGATATGGTCCCTTCTAGTTCCGAGTCATTGACTCTGTGGTGCGTCCTTTGTAACCCTCATTCATTTCTCTCCATAAATCCTCCTGGGTCTTTGGTCAGTGCATGTAAGGAGGTCCTTTTCTTCTTTAGAGGTGTATGAGATAGTGTTGGGCTTGAAGTCAGGAGTAGCAGAGTTCCAATCCTAATTTAGTCTGTATGACTCTGGGCAAGCCACCTAATCTTTGACTCAGATCCCTCATCTGTAACATGGAGATAATAACAGCACCTATCTCAAAGCATTGTTCTAAGAATCAAGTTATTGTGAAAAACACCTTGCAAACCGTAATTTGCTAAATAAATACTAGCAATTGTTATTTGGGGTTTAATTTTTTTTAAACCAGTTCAGAACTTAAAACTGCCTCAATCATTGGCCCTGTTCTTTTTCTGATCATAATCACTTCAGTGTCTCTTCTCCCCTGGGTCTCATGATGGGATCATTGATATGTTACTACTCCACTCATTGCCCCTACTGTCTCTCTTCTCAGTCCTCAAACCTTTTTGGCCTGGCTTTTGATGTCATTATCAGTCAACTGAAAGTATTCTCTCCTAAGTTATCACTGAGTTTTAATTATACAGTCTGGCAGGCTTTTTTTCAGTCCTCATTGTTCTTGACTTCTCTGTTGCATTTGACACTGTTGACCACCAACTCCACCTAGATGCTCAAGAGTCTATGTTGAGGAAATAAGTTGTCCGTTATGTTTAATAAATGCTGGAATAGGTCTTTAAACTGTTCAATGCCCAGCCTTACATATTTTGCATCATTTATAAGTGAAATATATGACTGAGTAAGTAATGTTTGGAAATGATCATGATCCTTGCTATTTGAGCTAAAAAAAAAAAATTATCAAAAATAACTTGAAGTGAATAGAGCACCAACCCTGGAGTCAGGAGGACCTGAGTTCAAATCTGAACTCAGACACTTGAGACAAAACTAGCCGTGTGACTTGCCTCTCCAAAAAAAAAAAGGCAGAAAAAAAATAACTTGAATTAAATTTTGCCACTTATATTAACTTAAAAGTATTACATACATTCATTTAAAAAGTAAAACCTGTAAGCTTCAGGCTTCTTTCTTAGTTTTTGGTGCTGGTATTGGGATTTATACATTAACAGTAAGTGGTTAAAATGAAAATAGGTTTGTTGCAGAGAATAGTGGGAATTTTGCTGGGTAAGGAGTTAAGAGAGTCTGATGCTAATGTAGGTATGGGATTGGTTCATTTTTCTGTTTCTTCACAGCTGAAGAGAAACCATGATTTGCTAAGAGGAGGCCATATAGTTAGAAGAAAGTAAGGCAAGGGTTTACTCTTAGACGACTTCCACTACTAAAGAGAAAATGCAGCTGTGCTTTTTAAATATGCACGGCAGGAGATTTCAGCAGCTTGATGATATATAGTGCATTAATGTTGAAAAGATAAACACATTTGGAGAGTCCAGGATGGGCCTTGTGTTTTTATGTTAGTAGAATGCTTCCTAATGAATAAGAATGTGCTGCGGGCTTCATAGAGCCATATGGTAGCTCTTCTAATTTTAGTTGGGTGTAGATGCATAATTTTTTCCTATTTTACCTCCTAAAACCACTGAGAGGCTATTGAACTTTCCCTGTAATATTTGATTCAAAATATCTGTCCACAGATTGTGTGTTATTATTTCAGTTATTTCCTTGCTCTGTATGTATTTATTTTTTATAATCATGACACCTAGACTTGTGTATTTCCTCAATACATAAAAGATTTTTAAAAATTGTGCTGGTATTCTCATCTGAATGTTAAAATTTGTTGTGAAGATAATTAGAATTGTGTTACATCTCCTGAAAAATTTATAGTTTTCAGAATGAATGACTTTTGAAGCAATAGGAGTTAGTTATAAAACTAGCACAAAAGTATTGTGTTCCGTTTTAGTCAAAAATCCTTGTGCTTTGAATAATAGCTAGAAGAAAAAAGAACTACCTTCATGCTTCACCAAACATGAGAGTAACTGATAAATTATGCTGTCATGACCTTGCTTTATTTGTCTCTGATATAACATGTGTGATGGATAAAAGTTTAATTTACTTATTTTTAAATTGGTAAGTATATAAGTATCATGTTATTCCATTCACATCACTGGCACATTTTTTTTTTAATAGAAGTGTAATCTGGAACACATACACTTGCATTCTGGTTTTTTTAAATGCATCCTCATTTCAATAAGTTTTTCAGAGCTAGTACATATGATTCACAGGACTGTTAAAAAAATATGTACTTGGACTATAATGGTTTCTTTCGCTCTTAATTTAAGAGGCAAAGAGAAGTGTGTTGCATAGAATTTTTTAAATCTTCCAAGTAATCAGTGCCAGTTGATGCTGCTGCTGCTACAGTTAGAACAATTAAAAAGAATGTCCCCTGAGCTTTGACTGATGTGCCTCCATTCTGATACATTTTTTAAGAAAAACCCCTGGGTTTATGTTCTCATTTCATAGTTACTTAATAAACAAGGTTTTCCAGTGTTATGTAATTCAATAACAGTTGTAAAAATTGCTATTAGCTAACAATATGTAAAAGGAAAATGAATAGGTTTCTCTCTATCCCTGTGAACACTCTTTCTTATGGTTTTATTTTAAAGATCCCCTTTCTTTTTTTTTTTTTTTGCTAGAGGCCCAGATTCTGATCTGCTATTCACATCAAAAAAGAAACTGAAATTTTACTTTCAAATTTATTCGCAGACATGCCAGTGATGTGGAGCAATTTAACCCAGATGCTTTAACAATGCCATTGTCTGTTTTTTCCTTGGATTTTTAATTCATTTGTACTGCTAGATCGCTAATGCTTTTTATTCACCTCTGGGGGGGCATGCATAATAATTAGGTGTATGGAAAAATAAACATATGGAATATAATATTAATGTTTTTTCCCATTTGGGGTGTGACTCATCTCAACATGTTCCCTGAAGAAATTGGGTTTTGTTCTTTTGCTTTTTGAAAGTGGAAATCTAATTAATTTGTATTAGATTTCTGGATTGTAGGCAGAGAGAAGAGGTCAAGGAGGGATTGTTTCTTTAAGGAGGGGCAGGCTGGAGGAGACAATAGAGGTACCTTCTAGTCCTTCCAATCTTTGTCTTTATCTGCAAAAATGTTCACTTTTTTAAAAAAGGAATCACTACAGTATTTTTTTTTTACTTTGGATTTTGGGGACTACCTAAAGAGAATAATAATAGGGAATTAGAAATGTCAGAGAGAATTAGGAGGATGAAGAAGGCACAGAGAAGGAAATTCTTTTCTTTGCACTACGAATTCAATTTTATCTTCCCTTTCTCAGAGTTCAGATTTTCATCTGTAATATAGTAATGTGGTTTCATAGCAGTTTGATTGAGTCTCATGGATAAGCTCTCCCTCTGTATTTACTCAAAGATATTCTTGCAAAAACAACAAGAAAAGGTTCATGAATGTAAAGTATAGAAAAGTAAATATAATTTATGATTGTGGGAATAAATTCTGCTTTAAAATTATTAAATGCTCTTTTGGTTGTAGTGTTATTGTTCCTGGGGAAGAGTAAGCTTATCTCAGGATTTAAGATTACATCTGATAAATGAATGTAGCACATGCATCATTAAAATGCTGCATGATATAATTGTATGAATGTACATTTAGTTAACATAATAGTAACTCTCAAAGGGGTCCTTTTTTCTTTTTAAATTTCAAGGCTAAACTCAGCATTGAAGAGGTGGTAATTACCTTATGTAAAGTATCCAAATAACAAATTCAGTGTTAGTTTAATTTACATTCAGTTACATTGGCGAAGCAGTATTTTTGCTTTGTAATTTTTTATTTTATTAAACACAGATTCAATAAAAACAACAAATCTCAGTCAATACAAAATTATATAGATTACAAATCAAATGGAAATGTAGTTACATATAATACAGCCAATTATAGTGAGAACAGTTATGAAGGGCTTGGAATTCTTGAATGCTCTATTCCATATCAGCCATTTATTTACTATATCAGTATTATAAGTCAGTTTATACTGGATATAATAAAATAAGTATATCTAGGGTCTTGTCCCACTTCTCCCACCAATTAGCTGTGTGGCCTCTCAAAGTCATATTACCTCTCTGGGATTCTAGAACTGTTTGTATGTAAAGTAATGAAATTAAACCAAATTATCCATATTGTTCATTCTAGCTCCAAGAGTCTGTGAATCTAGGATACATTTTTCCTTAGGTTATCCATTTAATTAATATTTTAGCATTTTTAAACATCCTTATTTCTAGTACAACAAATATAGTGTAGGAAATATCTATGTTCCTTGATATCTCTCTTGAAAGTTTTTTTTCAAATCATTCCATTCGGTACCAGCCTTTTTCACACATACTCTTACATTCAAAGTTTTCAAATGATTTTCCCCCTTCCTTTTTGTAAATAATGTTACTTACTGCATATTTCTTTTTATTAAAGGAAATATGCCTTGATGTGCTAGCTAAAAAAAGGGTCAGTATCCTACATAGCCTTTCTTACTTCCTATTCCTCTCCAAATCCCTCTTTGTCCAGATACATCCTGTAATCCACCCCCCCTCCCACCAAGTTTTCCTTTCTTCACGTGTTTGATGACCACTTCAGCTCCTGTTGGTTTAGTTAGCATTTCTATTCAGATTATTCCCAGATTTCTATATTTTAATCTCTCGAGTGTCTGTCTTGCATCATTTTGCCTATATGGCAGGTAAACGATGAAATGCCTAAAGAAACAAAGGTTCAGTCTTCTGAGCCTATCTGTTTATTAAGTAAAGCATGACAGTTCCTCAACAAACTAGTACGAGACCTCCTCAGCTTAGGCCTGGACCCTGAATATAGGGGGACAGACTTTTATACATTAAAAGCAATTAATCAAATAAGGCCAGTTAATTAAAAGGAAACAGTTAACCAAGATATATAAGGTAATCTGATTACTAATTGGAGGAAAGATTAGGGACTTTCCAAGTTGAAAGGGGAGGAGTGAACAGGTACAATTTCCTGAAATCAGAAAGGGAGGTGCCCCCTTTCCCCCAAATGTGTGTGAACAATCAAAGAAACATGGAAACAACTGACTGATAGGTATAGGACCAGTTTTCACATAAAACAAATGAGTGGCTTGAAAGAGACAATTAACTCCCTGCATCAGTCTTTGGGTTTCACTGCCTTTCTAGTTAGCATAACCTAGGTTCTTGATGAAGGGTCTCAACAGCAGGTAGAGGTGGTCCAGTTTCCCAGCCATGCAGGATTAGGTAAACAGTACAATCAGGTTTTCTGACAGTTTCCGCAATTGAATAAAGTTTTCTCACAAGATTGAAATTGGACTAGACTCATAATTGAATAGAAAGGGAACTGAGCTAGATCCAGAATTGAATCACAAGGTGGGATTCAGTCTTGTTCACCCAGTCCCCTCACTTTTCTCGCCTATTGGGCACTTTGAACTGGACATCCCATAGGTATCTCAAACTCAATACATACAAAATAGAATTTGTTATCTTTCCCTCCCTCAAAACCCTCCCCTCTTTTGAACCACTTTCTGTCAAAAACAATGGTCATTCAAGTCTACATCAGCTGTTAACTCCCGGTCACCCACACTCCATATTTCCAGTCAGTTGCCAGATGTTGTTTTTACCTCTAGGGCATCTCTCACTGTCTCCTCTCCACTTGTACAGCTGTCGCTCTAGGCCAGTGTAATGGGAATGGGAATTTGAAGATCATCCCTGCCCCTTGATAGGCCTAGGTGAATTTGAGCACCTTTCCTGATTTGAAAATATACTCTGCCCCCTAATAGGCTGAATGTCATCACATGGAGCCTGTGGTGGGAGGCTTTTTTTTCAGGAGGCACAATTTTTGTTACTTTGTAGTTGGGGGGGGGGGGCGTCATGAGGGTTGTGATGTTCTCTGACCCAGGAGAAGGCCATATATACCTCTGAGGAGAGGTTTTGCTTTGTGGCTCACTTTGGGAAGAGTTGTATGATTACACCAGATGAATCTCTGGGCAGCCATTCAGTGTCCCCGGCTTTGAAAACCCACATGTTGGTGCTTCTCTCTCTGGTGACTAACAGAATGTATGTGATGGTTAGAAGCCCTGTCTGTTGATTTCTGAATTGTGTTTCTTCTCTTGTCTGTATTTTTGTCTGCTTGTAGCTTCTATTTGTATTCTCTGAAATTCAGGATGCTGACTTTTTCCCCTTAATATAAATTATATGTTTGATTAAAGTAAGATTGTAAACCCTTTCTAAGTTGCTTTCCTTTAGAAAAGCAGAGCAAAGAACCTGTGCTAGTGGCCATCCTGGATATGCTAGGGTGCTTCCTGTTTCAGTCAAGCCCTCCTTTCCTCTTACCTTGTTGACCTCCCTTACCTCAAGTCTCTTCCTCTTTGATCTGTTATGGGGAAAACTATCAAAAGGGATTTTACCAAAGAGTGCCTCCCTGCTAAGTAAACTCAAGTGGCTCCCTATTGCTTCTAGTGCCAAGTACAATCTCACTTATTTGGCATTTAAAGTGTTTTGCATTCTGGTTATTTCCCCCTTTTCAGCCATACTGCATTTTTCCCATTTACCCATTCTCCTACTCCTGACTTTCTTGCTGTTACCTATACACAACCCCCCATCCCCGTCCTGTGCATTGTATTGTCCACCTGGAAGGTACTCACTCCCTGCTCACCTCTGACTCTTAGAATTTCTGCTTTCCTTCTAACTACATGAATCTTTTCCTTATTTCCCAAGTTTGTTCTTCTGCCACCCCTCCCCCATTATCTTGTAGTTATGTTTTCTTTCTCTAATGTAAGCTCCTTGGGAGCAGTCTATGTGGATTGTTTGTTTTTGTATCCCAGAATTTAGCATAGACTACACACAATAAAGGCTTAATGTATATTTTTAGCTTGTACTACAGACCTTCTCTCCCATTCAAGATTGAATTTAAATTTCATTTATTTGAAACCTGCTCTTAGTTCATACTGATCGGGCAGAGTAGACCTCTGATCACTTGTTTTAGTGATTATGTAGTTTAGCTCATTCTTTTTAAAATTGTTTCAGATTTCTTAGTTTGATCTCAAGTGCCGTGTACTACTTTTATATCTTCCCCATGTAATGTGTGTTTGGAAAGCCTGGTTGTGGGCCACTCACTCCCTTTCTTAGAGCAGGCTCACTTGCCTTCACAATAATAAGGTCTGGGTTCCCAGAAAAGGACCATTACCACACTCCTCTCATGGTGAAGGGATAACCCTACAGTGAAGAAGTATATTTCTCCTCTCTCTACAGGAAAGATCTCAAGTTCCTCCTTAGAATGATGACTTTATCATTATACTTTAAACAAACATTTCAAGACTAAAGCAATAATTATAGCATCCTAGACACTGAAAACAAATGCAAGATTAATAAAGACATCACAAACCATACATAAACCAAGGTCAGATTCTTATACCAATGCATTCAGTTCCTGTGAGTACACCAAATCTAAATGGGCAGCATCTGAGTAAGGGTAATTTGCAACTCTAACCTGTAGAGCTTCATGTCATTGGCCCATTGTCATAGGCACACCCCAAAAACACTTGTGCTGCTGTCTAGTGCTCTTCACTGCTCTCCTATCATCTTCTCTTCTGTTCTCAAACTTATGAACCATCAACTTGTACTTTTAATTCACCAGGGGCCTAAGGTAGTTAGTATTCTTATTGGCTTTACAAATAGACCAAATGCAAAGGGATTCTGTATCATTTGGTCATCTGTCTGTCCTGCTGCCTAGCTGGGACCACACATTGTCTTTCTGCTTTTCCCTCTCATACCTGAGAGGGCAGCAAAGAACAAGAAGCCCTTCTGAAAGGCCCTGTTCCTTAATCTAGAGAATGTGTGGGCACTGGCTGATTTCTTCCCTCAGTTTGTCACCCCTGCTTCTTCCTTTCTTCCACCCAGCAACTTCACAACTTGTGGTGGTTCAGATCAGAGACTCTTGGTATTCAGTGTTTCGCCTGTGCTTTATGCAATTAAAACAAACAGAAACCTCGTGGATACCCCCTTTCTATTAGTTACAAACCCAACCAGTCCTTATTTGATCGTGATCTCTGAGCAGTTATTTGCTTAGTTACCTGCTTTGCCATTTTTTTTTAGCTTTGACCTCTTAAGCTTTTAAAAAACAGTTAAGTACAATTGAACCCAGTAACCACAGTTGTGGTTGTACAACTACTCAGCCCCTCTCAGGCCTTAAACTGAAATTGCTAACCTTCTGAAAACTCTCTTCACACTTGAATTTTTTCAAGTTTTTACTGCAGGGCAAAAAAAATGTTTTTTGCCCCTTTCAGCCATCATATTTTCATCCTTTATTAGATGATTTAAGCCATATTTATCCAGAAGTTCATTTTCTGGCAGTCATACTACTCCCATTTTATGGGAAACTATTTATTTATACATGGCTTTTTAATGATTTTTACTAAACAAGGTTTTTTCCCCCTGCACCTTTGAGCCATTAGATGGTCACCTGTGAAAGAGGCATTACTTTACATTCTTCCCAATTCTGTTAAATTGCTTTACTTTATGCAAAAGTATTTTTCCATGCCCTTCAGCAAAAAAAAAAAAAAGTCTTACATTTGAAAAGGTAGTATCTTACAAATAAAAAAACAGTAAGCCAAGGCCAGGGCCTCAGTAAATATTTGATCAAACTTTTATTTGCTATTGTAAAAATTCCTTGTTTCAGTAATATGCAAATATGTTGGCTTGTATATCTGGATTGAGATAAGCTACTCTTTGGTTTGGGTGTTTTTTTTTTTAGGCTACTCAGTTTTTCTTTAGTGTTTACTAATAGGAAATTGTAGCAAGGCAAGTCTTGTTGATTTGTCACAAATCATTTTTGTAATGGCTGTTCTTTTTAGCAATTTTTTTCAGGGACTACCCATAACATGTGTCTTAAAAGTTCTAAAGTGTTACCTCTTTTCAATTCTTGGTCCTTAGGCCCAGATTTTTACTCAATTTAATCACATCCATTCTTTCCACTGGTTAAGATTTAGTGCTTATTAGAGATACTGATTTATACTCAGTTATTTATTTCTTTGTTTTGATTTTTTTTAATGTTAACCCTGTTTCTTCTACCAGTTTTATTATGCCCTCTTAAGAAAGTCACTTTGTAGTTTTTCCATCAGACATTCAGTAAACTTTCAGGATGGGCAATAGTTGGTGTTCTTGTAGAACACTATGCTTGATAATGAAGGCAAAACAAATCTTAGGAAAGATGGAGATTACAAACCTAAATAGGAGATAGACATGTGTAAGTAAAATACAAAATCATGTTTTAGCTTTATAAGAGGCGTGCCTACCACATGCCATATAAAATCTGAGTGGTTAAAGTCATTACACGATTGCAGAATCCAGACTTGGACCTTTACCTGATGATGAATCTACTGTAGCCATTTAAAGTTTTCTAATATTTAGCCTAAATATCCCTACTTTTTTTTAAAGCAGTTGGGGTTAAGTAACTTGCTCAAGGTTACACGGCTAGTCATTATTTATGTGGGGGTGCTCATTTTCTGAGGCCAGATTCGATCTCGGGTCATCCCAACTCTGAGGCTGGCGCTCTTACTCACTGCGCCACCTAGCTGCCCCGCTACTTTTTTAAGATAGCATGTTTCTGTTCCTTTCTAAAGGAATTCAACAGGCAGAAAAACAAGAGGAAGGACATACTGGGCATAAGGAATATTGTTAACTGTTAGTGTTAACTACTATCGAAGAAAGTATGTGTGTTGGATGATGAGTTATCTTATTTGACTGGGGCATGGAATATTTGAAAGGGGCCATTCATGACAAGAATAGCTGACATTTTGGTAGCACTATTAATAAGTATAAATCACTTTGTGTTGTCTCATCTGGTCATACTGCAACACCGAGACACTCTATTAGAATCACGATTTTAAAGTTGAGGGAACTCATGATGCACAGCTAGGATAATAAACTTGTCTGGAACATCTAAGTATCTAAAGCCAGAATTGAACCTAGGTCCTTTCTATACATTGTGCTGCTCTATATCTTTGATTCAGTATATGAACATCTTTTGGTTAGTTGCTGTATGTCAGAGACTCAGATATGCTGCAAGGCTCGTTCAAAGATTATGACTAAAATATGTTAACCACTTTCAAGGAATTTGTAGTCAAGGGCAAATAAAATGTGCACAAGTAAAGACAAAGTTCAGTGTGAGGAGTACAAAGTAAAGAAAGAAACTGCTGTTGGGTAGCTAGGTGGTACAGGCCTGAACTCAGGAAGACTTGAGTGCTTATCCAGCTTTAGATACTAGCTGTGTGATTCTGAGCAAGTCACTTAACCTCTTCATTAAGCACTAACACCAATGCAATGCCCACAGCAGCTGCTATGAATATGCATGTGCATTTCCAGGGTAGATTCACAAAATATAATAAACTCTCTACCTCAAAGGCAAAACCAAAACATTTAATTGGAGCATCATTAGGATACCAGGAAATAAGATTTAACAGCGTACTCGTCACTAATCTAGGGAATGCCGACATCTTAAGCCTTCTTTCTGTTAGGCCTCCCCACAAACAAGTTACCCTAGGCAAACTCCCCTCCATTCAGTCAATCTGCTTCTCTCTCTCTCTCTCTCTCTCTCTCTCTCTCTCTCTCTCTCTCTCTCTCTCTCTCTCTTCCTCTCTCTTCCCCCCCCCCCCCACCTCTGCCTCTCTACCTCTCAACAAACTCTTCCCACTCTGAGCTCCATGTGACTCAAGCTGTATCAGCACGTCACATAGACCTATTAATGGGAGGGGAAGATCTTCCTATTCCATTAACATTACAGCCTCCCAGGGTTGTAAGGATCAAATGAGATACTACAGTGCCTTGCACATAGTACCACAAACTCACACACTATTATTTTATTATTACTTGCTGTTTCTCCGACAGGACATGTCTCTTAACTCTTTAAATTTGTAGTAACTTTCCCACAAGACTTGAATTCACTCTCCCTCTTTACCACATTCCTAGAATTTCTTTTTTCTTTCAAAATACAACTCAGGTAACGCTTTCTACATGAAGTCTCTCCTTTATTTCTATTTTTTTCTTTTTGGAGGGGAGAAGCAGGGCAATTGGGGTTAAGTGACTTGTACAAGGTCACACGGCTAGTAAGTGTTAAGTGTCTGAGACCAGATTTGAACTTGAGCCTCATGACTCCAGGGCCAGTGTTCTACTCACTGTGCCACCTAGATGCCCCTGTGAAGCTTCTTCTTATTCCCTACTCTACCTCAAACTCCTGACCTCCCTCACAAAATTATTTTGTGTGTAATCTATATATATTTAATATACGTGTTTTCTCTAAGTAGAATGTAAACTTTTTCAGAGCGCAGATTATTTCATTTTTGTCTTTGTATTTGAAGCCCCTAGAATAATACCTGGCACATGGTAGATACCTAAATGATTATTGATTGATGAGAATTCATTAAAGGGTAGAATCTGTTCTACTGAGGAGAATCATAGAAGGGTACTTGGAAAAGGTAGCTTTTGAAGTAGGTGTTGAAGCATGGGATAGCATTTCAATTAGTGGAAAATACAGGGACAGTATTTTTGGCAGTAAGCATGAACAAAATGCAGAATGTGTTTGGAGACCACAAATAGACTTGTTTGGTTTAAGTATTAGATATAAATATTGGAGAAGAGTAGACTGAGTTTAGTTTGGAACCTAAAGTTTTGGGATCTAAAAGTTGTGGCAGGTTGTAAATGCCATACCAAGGAATTGAGAATTCCTGAATCAATTGGTAGCTGACTTTTGATCCAGGCAATGATTTGATCAGATTTGTGCCTTAGGGAGATTAATCTGACAGTGATCTGTAGGTGGGGAAGAGAAATCTATTGTGAGATCATTGTAGCATTTTAGGAAAGAGGGTATAAACCTGGGGTGATAGCAATGTGAATAAAAGACACTAGGTGGCACAGTGAATAGAGCATGGGCCCTGAGCCAGGAGGACCTGAGTTCAAATCCAGCGTCAGACACTTAACACTTACTAGCTGTGTGACCTTGGACAAGTCACTTAACCCCAGTTGCCCTGCCTCCCCCCCTCCAAAGAGACCCAAAAAAAAAAAAAACCGAGGATGACTGTGAAAGATATTGCAGTGGTAGAAACAGTAAAATTTATTAACTAATTGAATATTAGAAATGAGGGAGAGTTAAAATGATTATACCATTTACAAAATGAAGTTTATAAAATGTACACAATTTTTCATATGTAAGAATATGATTCCTACAGGACGGCTAGGTGACACAGTAAATAGAGCACTGGCCCTGGAGTCAGGAGACCCTTAGTTCAAATCCAGCCTCAGACACTTGAAACACCTACTAGCTGTGTGACCTTGGACAAGTCACTTAACCCCAATTGCCTTCCAAAAAGCTAATAATAATAATAATTATATGATTCCTTAAAAGAAGATGATAGAATAGTTCCAAAATGGTCAATATCAATATTAGGTAACAACAAGAATTTATTTACATATGAACATATAATATTGGAATCTTAATTTTAGAAACTGATTTCTCATTTTCTAAGTAGTAACTAAATGAGTTTCCATTGTGACCAAAAGCTGCTATTTGTTGGCGTTTCTCCACAATATTGCCAAGGAAGAGCTGTGTGTTTCTGTGCACTTGGAAAATCACTCATCTTCCCTGGGCCTTAGTTTCTTAATTCATAGAATGAGGAGTTATAACAAACAATACATTAGATACTTTGAAGTTCCATTGTTCTGATTTAAAAAAGAAAAAACAGCCATAGAATAACAATATTTTCTATAGTACTCAACTATATACTCTGGTTGCTTTTCAGTCAGGCCTGCAGTGCCTCTCTCAGGACCTATTCAGTTGAAGTATTGTAGATCCTGATCCAGTCTTGGGGACCATTGATTTCTTTCCATACATTTCCCTAACCTTCTAGTCCAGGCTGCTTACAAAGGCTATTCACTTTAGACCTTATAAACGCAGTAAATTTCACTGAACCCCATTAATTCACACGATCTAATAATCTCTCCTCTGGGGAGGAAGGAGAATAAGTTGTATTACAACTAGAATTTGTTATGTAAAACCTGATGAACACAAGTGGATAGGATTATTACCCTGTATTTATAGTAGTATTTTTGTGAAAATTTAGAGGTCTCTGTATGGAGATCTTTTAATATTATCATAATCATAAATTTATAGAATGTTACCTCATGGGCTTAGTTTTATATAACATGCCCCCTGGCATGTCATAATGTCATAAAAATCTGGTCAGTGCTGAAGAAAAATTCAGAAAGAAAAACACCCTAAAAGATATGTAATAATAGGGGGCAGAGCCAAGATGGTAGAGTAGGAACAAGATAGGAAGATATTACAAACAGAATGATTATAAATTGTAGAATAATAGCAAAGATAAATAGCATCCTACTTTAACGTCAAGGGTAACTTTTTTTTCATTGAGGCCTATGACTCCATTGGTGTAGGAAATTCTCCTGGAAGAAAGTTCATCTCTAACAGTGCAGATAACAATGGCTCTGTAATCCTAGCTTGTTAGAAAATTACTTTGGGTTAAGTGACTTGCTCAGGATCACACAGCAAGTGGAGAGATAGGCCTAAGCACTGACATCAGGACCTTCAGTACTAGGTATCTGTGTTGGACCATTCTGTTTCTCTTAGCAATAATATTTAAACTTACTGCAGGTGTTAGAGTAGACTTTTCTCGGCAGATTATTATAATTCTTTGCTAAATTCTCTAAAAGACTTTTAAGTATTCATGAAAATCCTAATAGACCTTGTAGAATTGTTGCAGAAAGAATAGGCATATTTAAAGAAGGTGCCAAATATCTGCTTTATATAAAAATTTCATCTCTTTGGAACTAGTTATACCACATTTGAAAGGGGTATTTACCAAGCATTTCTTATGAGTGTGAATTTGGGAAGTAAGTTGACTTCAGTATTTTGAACATTGGGCGGGGGAGAATGAACACACACACACACACACACACCTTTTTACAACACAAATTGCTACTTTATAGCATCTTCAATTGTTTGAAATGTGTTTTTTACTAAGGTAATTAGTGCTGATTGATTCAGGTGACTGTGTGTGTTTTTTAACTTTTTTAAATTTTTTGAGTGTTTTTATATTTGTGTGTGTGTATAAAAACATGCACTCACTTGAATCAAGCAGCAGAGAGAATCAGCCTTCTCTCTCCCCCACCCAAACCACCTTCCACTTCCATTGAGAACAAAGGGAAAAGAAAACTACTGTTAAAAACATATGTGTGTATACCAAAATAAAGTCCAAATGCATACACAATTTCAGTATAAAGGCTGACACTGTAAATAAATTAGGGGAGCAAAGAATAGTTTATCTATCAGATTTATGGAGGATGGATGAATTTATGACCAAACAAGAGATAGAGAACATTATGAAATGCAAAATGGCTAATTTTGATTACATTAAATTGAAAGGTTTTTGCACAAACAAAGCCAATGCAATCAAGATGAGGAAGGAAGAAGAAAACTGGGAAAGAATTTTTACAACTAGTGTCTCTGATAAAGGCCTCATTTCCAAAATATTTAGAGAACTGGGTCAAATTTACAAGAATACAAGTCATTCCCAGTTGATAAATGGTCAAAGGATATGAACAGACAGTGTTCAGAGGAAGAAATTGAAGCTATCTATGGTCATATGAAAAAATTCATCAAAGCAACTCTGAGGTACCACATCACACCTATCAGATTGACTAGCATGACAAAACAGGAAAATTATAAATATTGGAGAAGATGTGGGAAAGTTGGAACACTAATTCATTGTTGGTGGAGTTGTGAGCTAATCCAGCCATTCTGGAGAATAATTTGGAACTATGCCCAAAGGGCTATAAAAATATGCATACCTTTTGACCCAGCAATACCACTTCTAGGGCTGTCTCCCAAAGAGATCATAAAAATGGGAAAAGGACCCACTTGTACAAAAATATTTGTAGTAGCTCTTTTCGTGGTGGCTAAGAACTGGAAATTGAGGGGATGCCCATCAGTTGAGGAGTGGATGAACAACTTGTGATATATGAATGTAATAGAATAATGATTAACAGGTGGACTTAGAAAAAACCTGGAAAGACTTACAAGAACTGATGCTGAATGAAATGAGCAGAACCAGGAGAACACAGTACACACAGCCTTACTACATGACCATTCTCAGCAGTATGAGGACCTAAAACAGTTCCAAAGGACTCAGGATGAAAAATTCCATCCACATCCAGAGAAAGAACTATGGAGTCTGAATGCAGAGCATAGCAGACTATTTTCTTTCTTTCTTTCTTTTTTTCCTTTCTCGGTTCCTCCTATTCTAGTTCTTCTATACAACATGACTAATGTGGAAGTATAGTTTAATGGGAATGTGTGTGTAGAGCCTATATCGGATTACATGCTGTCTTGGAGAAGGAAAAGGGAGGGGAAGGGGAGAAAATTTAAAACTTAGGGAAGTGAATGTTGAAAACTAAAAATAAATTAACTTAAAAAAAGATTGAAATATGTGTGTGCTTATACACAAAAAAAAATATGTGGTCAAACAGAACAGATCTCAACATGAGCTCTGTGTGTGTGTCTGTGAATGTGTATATGTGTATGTGTGTGTCTCATTCTACATTCTGAATCCTTCACACCTCTTTCAGGAGGTGGGTAGCATGTTTCATTATTAGTCCTCTAGAATTGTGAAGATTGTTTGCCTTTCCCATATTGTCAATGTAAAAATTGTTCTCCTATTCATTTCAATTTGTGTCAGTTCATATAAATCTCCCCAGGTATGTCTGAAACCATCTCTTTCATAATTCTTTACAACACAATAATATTCCATAATTTATGTACCATAATTTGTTCAGCCATTACCCATGGTCACCTCCTCACATTCCTATTCTTTGTTACCCCCAAAAAAGAACAATCAGGGGCGGCTAGGTGGCGCAGTGAGTAAGAGCGCTGGCCTCGGAGTTGGGATGACCCGAGATCAGATCCGGCCTCAGAAAATGAGCACCCACGCATAAATAATGACTAGCCGTGTAACCTTGAGCAAGTTACTTAACCCCAATTGCTTTATAAAAAAAAAAAAAGAACAATCACTGTTCACACATTAGAGTTTTTTTTTCCTTAAGGATAATTTATCCCTTAAACTACACTCCTACTAATTCCTTCTTCTCCCATTTTCCTGTTGAGTGAGAAGTATTTTTGTAAACAGATGAATATATGCATATTTCCCCTCCTTTGAACAATTCAGATGAAAGTGAGGTTCAATTATTAGTCCTTCCTTCCCCACCCTTATTTTGTAGACTGAGTTTCCTTCCACTGCTAGTGTATTCTTCTTACTCTCTCCCATTCTTCTCCTATGATCATCAAAATATAACAGAACCACATCTAGACTTTCTGTCTATTAGACCCCCTCTCTCCCCTGATAATGGTGTGGACACATGCATTATCTTCCCATGTTAGATTGTAGGTGATTTATCCTTATTTAGCCATTTATCATTTTTCTTTTTTGTTTGTTTACATAGTGGTGGCTGCTAAACCTTAACATGTGATCCTAGCTGTGACTCTTGGTACTTGAATTCTTTCTTTCTGACTTCTCAGGTATATTTTCTTTGATCTGGAAGCTCTAGATTTTTGGTTATAAGATTCTTAGGAGTTTTCTCTTAGGGATTTCTTTCAGGAGATGACCAGTGAATTCTTTTTATTTGTACTTTCCCCTACTGCCAAGAACTCTGGAAATTTTCCTTCAAGATTTTTCAAAATAAGATGTGTGGGCATATATTTTGGTCATGGTGTTCAGGTATTCACATGATTCTTAATTTTTTTCTACTTGATACGTTTTCCAGTTAGTTGCTTTTGCTGTGAAATACCTCACATTTTCTTTTCTTTTTTTCATCCTTTTGACTTTGTTTCGATATTTCTTATTGTATCATGGAGTCATTGACTTCTCTTTAGTCCATTTTCTTTTCAGAGAGTTTTTCTTGTGCCAGACTATTTCCAGTCCTTCCGTAGCTCTCATTTCTTTTCCAATTTTTCCTATAGTGTTCTCTTTCAGTTGACCAAAAAAAAAAACAAAACAAAACAAACAAACCCATTTTAAACTCGTTTCATCCAGAAGTAGTTGAATTTGTGTCCAAGCCGTATTTTTCTATGAAGTTTTGCATATAGATGATTTGCACTAATTATCTTCTGGATTTGTGTTTTAGTGTGTACCTGTCACCCTACTAGCTTTTTATGGTGGAACTTTCTTATTTGTTTGTCCATTTTTCCAGCCTATTTTCTAGCTTTGGCCTTGATTTTAAGGACAACCTCTTTGTGTACTTCTGTAAGCTGGTCCTGTTCTGCTTTCTTGTAGTATAGAGTGTTATTTTGTTCCAGGAACTTAGAGACAACTTTGACTAGTCCCCACCAGCAAACTTTTGTTGTTCTCAAGGTGGTCCGACTCAGGGAAAATTCTAATTGCCTTCCCCTTGGTCTAAGTTCTACACATCTTTGACCTCTATTTAAGCAAAAGTAAACTGCTGCTGGATTCAGCCACTTGGTCAGACACAGTGTGAACAAAGTGAAGACTCCCTTTTGGTCTGGGATTCCTGACCTGGTTATTTCTCTACAGACTTCAGGGCCACACTGCTGCTTTGTTTTTCTGAATCTGTTCCTTTTTTGGTACACCACTCAGGGCCTCCCCATCTTGGAACACCAGTTCTGGGAGGGAGGTCTCATCTTCAGTCTGCTCTGGATCAGTAGCTTGGAACTGAACAGTATGGGACAAAGCTGCCAGTTGGCACCTGGGCTTGTCCTGGGAAGGGTATAGGATCTCTGCTTGCTCTAGTCAACAATCTCTCCCTGAGATATTGTCCCAGTATCTACAGACATTTCTGTCTCCCTATACAAACCTAGGCTGGAAAATGACTTACTAAATGGCCTTGTCTTAAATTTTCCCATCACGATTCAGCCTAGTATATATTTTAGATTCTTTTTTGGAGGAATTTTGGTGACAGTCTCATTGTGCAGCTTCCTTCTATTCTACCATCTTTCCTTAGCTAGAATAGACTGATTTTAAAGTTCCTTTGGAATAGCAACATTTAGCACAGACAAAGAAAAATTTTATAGATAGATAGATATACACACACACAAAATACAGGTGTATTTAGATACTGTCTCAGGTTTGTAACCACCTCATATCTTCTCACACTCCCTTGTTTCATATGTCCAATTACTTGTCAGATATTGACTGTTTCTACTTTTATAACATATCTCACATCAAATCCTCTCTCTCAGCTAACAGCTACCGCTATAGTTTTTTTTTTAAGCAATTGGGGTTAAGTAACTTGCTCAAGGTTACACGGCTAGCCATTATTTATGTGTGGGTGCTCATTTTCTGAGGCCGGATTCGATCTCGGGTCATCCCAACTCCAAGGCCGGCGCTCTTACTCACTGCGCCACCTAGCCGCCCCTACCGCTATAGTTTGAGCTATTTTCACTTCTGACCTAGAATATTACATTAACTTTCTAACTATTATCTCTGTCTTGAGTTTTTCCTTACTCTAATCTACCCTCTACACTGCTGCCAAAGTGATTCTCCTTAAGCATGGGCCTAACAATATCACTCCCCTACTCATTTCGATCTAATACCTTCTTACTGCCTCTAGAATCAAACAAAAACTTCTCTACTTAGCTTCTAAAGTCTTTAACAGCATGACCCCAATCTAACATTCCATCTTTATTATACATTTACTTTCTCCACCTCCTACCCCTCCTCACTTCCCACCTGATTCTTAAAATGTAACCAAACTGCTGGCCTTCCCTCTGTTTCTCAAAAGCAGTATTCTAAGTAAATGGTAGTGGCTCTCTGTGACCTCCAGAATCAAATATAAAAAGCTCTCTTTTTCAAAAAAAAAAAAAAAAAAGCTCTCTTTTTCGCATTTAAAGTCATTCACAACTTGACCTCTTCTATCTTTTCCAACCTTCTTACCCTGTATTCCTCTTCACATGCTCTATGGTCCAGTCACACTTACCTACCTTGTTGATTTCCATACAATACTTCATTTCCCATTTTTGTGCCTTTCTGGCTATTCCTCAGGTTAGGAATGCACTTCCTCCTTACTTTCATGACATAGAATGTCTCTATTTCCTTCTGAACCTGCTCCTTTTCTGGTGTACCACCCAGGGCCTCCCTGTCTGGCAACACCAGTCTTATAGCCTGAAACTGAATAGTATGGGACAAAGTTGCCAGTTGGCACCTGGGAAGTGTATAGGACCTCAGCTTGTTCCCGTCAATAATCTCACCCGGAACCTTCTAATTACCTAGGTTCTCAACCTCACAGCCATTCTAGTCCATTCCCCTGCCCCCTCACTTCCATCAGCCACCTCTTCCATATACCTTGGGATTCCTTGTTGGGTCTTTTCAGGTTTCTCACATCTGCCCCCTTTTCTTTACTTACACAGTCATCACCCTAGTTCATACCCTCATAACTTCTCAACTATTACAGAAGCTTCCCGATGAGTTTCATTGCTTTCAGTCCACAATATAATCTATTTTCTATACAACTGCTAAGTTGAAATTCTTAAAGCAAAGTTCTGATTATATCAGCCTATTAAGAACCTTTGATGGCTCCCTTTGCTTCAAGGATCAATTATAAACTTCTCAGTAATCCCTTCACAATATAAATCTATATTCTTGCCAAAATGACCCACCAGCTCTTCCCTCTTTGTGTCTCTCTTGGAATACTAAGCTTCCTTCAAGGCTTGGTTCAGGGGACCCCTTCTAGGCAAGGTCTTTTATGATTCTTTCCCCTTGTTACTATTCTCTTTTCCCTGCTTCCCCCAGTTTTGTATTTATTTCTCTATATACATATGTAAATATAAGACCCTTTGAGAGTAAAGATTGTTTCATCTTTGTCTTTTTACCCCCAGTTTCTAGCTTGGGGCCTCAAACATAGTTGCTGTCTAATAAGTATTTGTTGAACAACCACAATGACTACGTGATTGACTATCGTTTTTTAAATAAAATAAAATTTTCAGGTCAAGAAAGGAAAAGACTACTTTTTTTCATAATAACTCCCATTTAAGGACCTACGAAAGATGCACCTTTCCAAGAGGTAGTGAATTCTTCAAGTGCTTGGAAATGACTTCACTCTGCTAGAAATCATTAGGGACTTGGATATGTCATAGGAGATCAGATCTCTTTGAGGTTGTTCTAAATGTGACTAGAAATAGGAAAGGAACATGGCATTTGCAAGTAACAACTAGTATATAAATTATGCACAGGTCACTTATCATTCCTAAATTACAATAGAAACCAAAGTGTAGCACTTGCTTGCCTTTTAAACGGGTCCTTATGTACCCAGGCACATACTGTTCACTTCTAAACAGCACATCTCTAGTTTAGGTACCTCTTGAGTAAAGACTAATTGTGGCAGAATATATAGTGTTTTTGTGATCTAAAAAGATTCCTAGGAGGAACTTAACTACATTGTTGAAACCTCCAAACTCATTTTATCTGTGTCCTAAAGTGGGATTTAAGTATCATAGTCCAAAGGCGAAAAGTTAATGCACTACTAGGCTCCACTTCTAGCACATTTGTCCCAGTTCAGTGATGGTGATGATGTGATTTTTTTAAATAACTGTCCAGATCCACCAGAGATTTGAAAAATCATTACAGTAAAATATTCCTGTGTCACTTTATCCTTGAAAGAGTTGCCAATTAATCCACTCTTATGTTTGTTGCAGAGAAAGCAGCAGCTGCCAATGTAGATGAAGTACAGAAGTCTGATGTCTCATCTACAGGTCAAAGTGTTATTGACAAGGATGCACTTGGACCAATGATGCTTGAGGTAAAATATACAAATTTTGTTTCTGGTTTTTAATAACTTGAAGGTTATGTTGCTAAATTTAATTTCCAGATGAAAAGAACTAAAGAAAAATATACACACTTACCTTTCTTTTGTTGGTTAGTAAAAACTTTGTGCTTTTGAAACCTTTGAATCTACTGGCCTATTTCTAATAGTAGAAAAATCTATTTTTTTAAAAAAGTTTTTTTGGGGGGATGGAGTTCTTTGTTTTTAAGTAAATTGAAAATCACTATGAAGTGGTTCCACAGTTTTCAGACTTTTTTTATTGTAAAACCCCCTGGTCCTCCTACAAATTATTGAGGACTCCAGAAAACTTATGGCTAATATGGGTTATAGTTATCAATATTTACTATATTGGAAATTTAAACATCTTTAAGGATATTGTAAAAATAGTTATGACCTCATGGACCCCCAAATCTCAGTACCCTGTTCATACTTCAGGAACAGCTGAATATAGTAAATAGAGGGTTGTGCTGGAAGTTAGGAAGGCTGTGTTTTTCAAGTCTTGCCGCTAGCATATACTAACTGCTTAATGAAACCACGTGTTACAAAAGAGATATGAATCCTTCCACTCATCTTTGTGGAGGGATTTTCCATGTTGGGAACTCCCCCACGCTCATGAGCTCATGATTATGGTTTCCTAGACCAAAGTTCTACCCCCATACCTCACAACCCTCCAAAAAATAAAACTTAAAATGAGCAGGCATAGACACCACAACGATAAAAGTATTAAATTATGGTGGGTGGTTTGGTGGGGTTTTTTGGTTATCTTTTAATGTTTATTTGTTTTGGACTTGTGCTGTATTGTAAGCTGTAGATTGTTTGGTTTTCATAGAAGTACCAAATTAACATTTGTTTTGGAATTCCTCATTCAATGTGATTTTACATTAACTGCAGGGGTAGAGGGTGTTTTGATTAAAGTTTTTTCTTTCTTACATTTTATATATATTAGATTATATTCACATGTGTGGATATGCTTAGTGAAAAATAAGTATTAAGGCAAAATTAAAGCAAAGCATTATGTTCACGTAGACCCCCCCCCAAAATTTTAACTTTGGAAGATATAAAAAGATTAAAAAGTGAAATACCAGAAATAAAAAAACCTTCTTAGATAAGAATTCTCAAAACAGTATTTGATCTCAGCTGCCTGATCTATGTTAACGTTAGGATTGTTTAATTAAAATTCCTTCCTAAAAATCCTAAGACATTATCTTCCCTATCCTCAACTAATATAACATTAGTTAGCCTTCTAGTAGCTTTGGGTTACCTTTTCCAAAATTAAAGTCTGCTTGAAATACAGGCCGTTCAGTGAGGTGATGAAAAAATATGAGTGTGTCTGAAATAGAAGGCCAGACTGAATCATTTTGGAAATAGCAGTTTGGATAGATAAATTTTGCCAATGTTCAAGAAAACATACATGGTTAATTAATTTGATATATAGGTAAAATTTTCCACTGCATCTTCATTTTCCCAGTCTATTTATATAGTGATTTTCATTTTTTAGCAAGGATTAGATTGTTAGCAATATAGATTAGATTTTAGCAATAGATTAGATTATTGTATTGTTTGGAAATAAAATCAGAGAATTGGAGTATTATATCCAGTCTCCTCATTTGACAGATCAGGAAACTAAGGCTCACAGTGGATAAACAACTTTCAAGATCTTAAACAACAACTTGGTCTAAAATCCACCAAGAAATATTTTTTATAGTATGTCTATTTAATTTTTTCTTCTGAAGACTATTTCTCAAGAAGCAGTATCTTAGAGTGATTTCTAGGAAGGGGGCAAAAATAAATACTTGAACCCCCTTTTCCCAACCAGCAAAAGTTGTGCATGAGTAAAGTCATCCTAACCTTCATTAATCTCTTCATTACCACTTTTTGTATCTGCCTAGCAACTGATAATTACTATGTAGTTGGTGGATGTAAAAAAAAAAATACTGCAAAGATGAGTTCAACTAACTTTGGAGAAATTTCTGTGATGTTTAAAGTATTTTTTAAAAAATATATTAAATTGTTAGGTTACGAGTGTCATAATTTAGAGCTTTCCCTATAACTTTAATTTTTTGAGAGGGTAGTTTACTATGTACCACATTGTTTTATTTTTTTAAATAGTATTTTATTTTATTTGCTTTTTGGAGGGCAGCTGGGGTTAAGTGACTTGCCCAGAGTCACACAGCTAGTAAGTGTGTCAAGTGTCTGAGGTCAGATTTGAACTCAGGTCCTCCTGACTCCAGAGCCAGTGGTGCATTCACTGTGCCACCTAGCCGCTATTTTATTTTATTTTTTTTTACAATTACATGTAAAGATAATTTTCAGCATTTATATTTTATAGAATTTTGAGTTCCAAATTTTTCTCCCACCCCCTCCCCAAGACTGCAAGAAATCTGATATATTACCACATTCTTTAAACAAATAAAAGGCATTTCCAGCCTAAGAAAAGAAGAAATCTTTCCCCTGAGCATCTGTCTCACATTGCCGGCTGCAACTTCAAACTAGTTGTTCTGGAGACCTCTTAAATTTCCTGTGTCCAACACAGATTCATTATCTTTTCCATCAAACTCACCCATCTTGCAAATTTATATTTTTCGTCAAAGGCACTACCAAACTCCCTTTGGAGTTTAGTTCATAGCTTATGGTTATGACTATATACTATATAATATGCATACTATATACTATATAATCTATAGTACTATAGATTATATAGTATATAACATATATAGTATGAACCCAGGTTCATAACTTAATATTCTCCTCAGTTCTCACTCAGCTTACCCACATTTAAAGTTGGTGGTCAGATGTTACCATTTCAACATCCAGTACCTTGCATTGCATTGAACCCTTCTCTCCTTTCATATCTGTCAACTTATTTCAAGCCCTCATCACTTCTTACCTACACTATGGCAGCAGCCTCCAAATTGGTCTACCAACCTCATTCATGTCCCTCCCCATTCCAGTAAATCTGACCATTTCACTCCCTTTCTTAATATACTCCAATGATTCTCCCCTATTTCTTCTAAAATCAAATATAAACTAGTTTTTTTTTATCTTTTAAAGCCCCTCACAATGTATTCTCAACCTATCTTTCCATCCTCATGATAACTTACTCCTTTCCTCAGACACTGATCTAGCCAAATTGACCTTTTCTCTTTTTGTCACCCTCAGTAATCCATCTTGTATACCATTGTATACTGGCTATCCCACATGGGTAGAGTGAGAGCTCTTTCCTCACTTCTACCTTATAGAATTCATTTCTTCCTTCAAGGTAAAGATCAAGCACCACCAATTACGAAGACTTTACTATTGCCCTAGTTTCCAGTGCCCTCCCTTATTACCATATACAAGATTACCTTTTATTTTTTTCTTTATTAGTTCATATATACTTTCATATATACATGACTCTTCCAATAAAATGTTATGTCCCTTGGGAGAAGTGATCATTTTCATTGTTTTATATCTTTATTACCAGCATCTTACCCATAGTGGGTGCTTAATACTGGTTGTTTGTTGATTGGTAGACTGACCATAAGGCTGTAAGTCAGGCCTTATTAGAGTTTAGTTCATTAATTACATAAATCAGATTTCAAGATTATAATTTCCATTATCATATAAAATCAAGCCAGGGCTTCTTATTTATTTATTTTTTTAAAAAATTTTTATTTACTTATTTTTTGCTATTCATAACAGTCTTCTGAGAATTTCACTAAGCACCTATTATGGCAGGGGTTCTATGCAGAGAAAGTTTAAAAGCTAATGCTCGACTCCTGTGACTTATGGTTTAAATTTAAATCTTTTCTCCTGTTTACATGTCAGAAATTGAACAGAGAAAAGGCTTGTTCTTGGTGAGCTATTCCCAGGCATAGATGCACAATCATGCTTGCATCATTAGCATTGTTGTTGCTAAGCAACAAAACTGAATGTCAGCTGTTTTTTTCTTAGGAGAGTAGCTTAGTGAGCTTTTAAAAACACATGCTGTTTGAAGAAATAAAACTGTTTCTTTCAAGTAAACTACAGAATTTTAATTGTGAAAACCTTTTGTGTATATGTCTGTAGCAACAAGTGTGGAAAGGACACTTGGTATGTGAATAACTAGCCTGTTTTCTTCTCTGTATCCTCCTTGTTCTCCATAAACACAGAAAGACATTCCATTAATTAAGTCTCTTGCTTCTCTGTTGGCTACTCTGAAATGTAGGAAGCCGAATTGCCATTCCTATCTTCCGTATGCTATTTCCCTATAGGTCCACTCTGGATTATTAAACATTTTAGCACAAAGCTCCTCAGTTCCTAAACCTAGGGGGACATAATCATTAGGCACACCAGGATTCATACCTTGCTTAGACAATGTTGCTCACAACTGTGTCAGTGGTTCTCCATGCTGAGTGGTTTACTATAACTCCAAGTACCAATACCCAACAAAAAAGAAAAAAATCTCATATAAATATGGTAAAATTTTCAACTACTTATTACTATAATTCATGATGAATATTTTTCAAACTGTGGAGCATATGAAGACTGTAACTTTGCGTTTTACTGTTTTGAAAATGAATGAATATTTGTTGCTCTTGCAGATACATGAGTCCCATCTCAAAAAGACAAACACGCGAATTATGAAGCTGACATCCCTCATTTTGTCGAAGCTTAGAAAAAGTGATGTTAATCATATAGCCCAGAATAAGGAGACCCTCAGTTAATGCCTCTCCCATTTTAGTCTAGTTTTTTTTAATGGAATCTGATATGTTTCAACTAGTAAAAATGTGTTAATTAGTTCCATATGACTTAATGAAAATTAGGGGTCCAGGGGGATACTTAAAGGAAATGTACCTCTTCTATGAAGGTGTGAATTGAATATTTCACTTGAAGAGCAAATAGTTATACATTTCTTTTTTTTTTTTTAGTTATACATTTCTTAACAAGTGCACGTGAGTTTACAATGCATTTTTTATTAACAATTAGTTCTTTCTCTTATAGGCCCTCGATGGCTTCTTCTTTGTAGTGAACCTGGAAGGTAATGTTGTATTTGTTTCTGAAAATGTGACACAATACCTAAGGTATAACCAAGAAGAGCTAATGAACACAAGTGTATACAGTATCCTGCATGTAGGGGACCACGCAGAATTTGTTAAAAACCTGCTACCAAAGTCTTTAGGTAAGGTCTATCTTTTTTCCCCTGTTTTCATTGTTAACTAGAGTTTAATAGAAATATTTACAATGGGAATTTGTAAAATAATAATAGTAGAGATGATTGCTTTTAAAATATATGCCTTAGCTCTTTAAAAATCTCCAGGCATGTTCCATATATTGTAATTTAGAACTTGGGGGGGGGGGGGCGCTAGGTGGCACAGTGAGTAGAGTGTCGGCCCTGGAGTCAGAAGGACCTGAGTTCGGATCCAGCCTCAGACACTTAATGCACACACAAGCAAAAACCTAGCTGTGTGACCTTGGGCAAGTTACTTAACCCCAATTGCCCTCCAGAAAAAAAAGTAATTTAGAACTTGTATTTCATTCAGGGTACCTAGGTAGTACAATGGATAGAACACTGGACCTGGAATCAGAAAGACCTGAGTTCAGATGCAGCCCTAGACACTTACTAGCTGTGTGATGCTGGGCAAGTCACTTAACCCCTATTTGCCTCAGTTTATCATCTGTAAAATGGGCACAAACTGGAGAAGGAAATGGCAAACCACCCTGATAATATCTTTGCCATGAAAACCATATGGACTTTGTCACACAGCTGAAAGACAATTTCATTGAGAATTCATCAGAAATTTTAATGTGCTCACAATAATGTTCATCAGGGAATTAGTGGGTTGGTTGTTTTGGGGAGATGGGGGAGGATCAAGTTTATCATCAAATTGGTTATCCTCCAGGGCTAGTAGCTAATGGGGCATTTTCTGCCCGCTCTTTGTCCATTGTAAAAATCATTAAAAAGAGAGAGATTGGGGTTTGGAGTTAAATCTAAAATCCTACTCTTGTTTGAACTATACATATAGCTGTATATTTGTCTTTTTTTTTTAATAGGGTCTTAAGAGGCAAGGCATATTTATTTATTTCAAACCCTATAATCTTAAAATAACTACTTGATCTTAGCTCACTCAGTTCTTTTTGAGCACCCCAAATATCACTTCACTCACCTCACTGTACTCTCCCTCGTTTTGTGATTCATTTTACTATTCTTTCTAAACTGCTTTTCAGTAGATATAGGATTATAGAAGACTCTATATAGGACATACATACACACACACACACACACACACACACACACACACACACACATATGTGACTGTTGAAATGGGTGCTCCATACCATGGCAGCATTACTGGTCCAACTTGTGGATCTTTTTTTCTCCTTTTCACCTAGATCAGTGATGCTAAGAACTTACTCACAGCTTCCAAAAGTAGTTCCTATTTTAGGACAAAATAAGGTCAAGACACCTGAATTATCAAATGCTGCTATTTTAGTTTGTTTTATTTAAAGCTCTTTGTATCATTTGGTCTTTTTGGTTGCTGTAGCATGTACAAAGAAATTACTTTTCAGTCTTCAATTTGTTAGCATTTCCTATATATCCATTTTATCCATTGTGAATGAAATAAATATTGAATAAAGTTCCATCTCTTTTAATAACTGAATAGGGAATTAAGCTTGCTGGTTTCTAATAAATAATAGTTTCAGGTATCTATAATTATTTCTAGAATTTATCTCAAAACTTAAGCATATTAATTTAGCCTTGTAATTTTTCTTTCAAGCTATTCTCCTTGCCCCTTAAAAAAAAAAAACACAGAAGAGGGTTGTATATAAAACTATAAATTTCTATGACTTAGCTTACTTTTAAAATTTATCATAATAGTATTAACACTGCCCTTATTTTTAGCATCACTATCAAGCACTACTTGCCCACTCCCCTCTAAAAAATAAAAACCTTCCTCATTAGTAAATCTTGCTTCTTCCTGTAGCTCTTTGGTGATATGGGAGGTTGGCCAGAACTCTTCTCTCTCTCTCCTCTCTGATCCTTCTTTTATAACCTTGATCCATAATAGTGCCTGTGGTAACATGAACTCAACAAATATCTACATAGATAACATTAAAAATCTTTATGCAAATTAAGAATAATTTCTCCTAACTTAATTTAACATTTATTCATGTTATTCCTAAGGCTTTGGTTCCTTTTCTATTTCTCTTTAAAACAGTAGCAGTGGTTTTAATATTTGGGTTACCTCACACAGCTGCTTATTTAAGTGTTTTTTAGCAGATGATCATAAAGTATTTTCTTTTCTAGTTTGATGGTGGAATCTCATTGTTTTGCTGATCTTTTTCCTCAAAAGAAAAAGTAATAGGAAATGCATAAGACTAGCCACAAAGAGGCCTGGGTTGTAAGGCCTAGCTCAGCCATTAATTAACTGTGTAATTTTGGACAAATCCTAGCATATCAGGTTGGGTTTTGAAATTATAATAGTGAGAACTATGAGGTATGTTATTTGTTCAATCTGTTGATCACATAAATTGTTATGTACCTACTCTGTGATCAGATTGTGCTGGGACAAAAGGTTACATTTGGCCGGGTTTGTGGGGAAATGGGACACAATTGAGGCGTATAAGGACAAGAGCACCTAGAGAAATATAACACACAAATATTCGATCATTTGATATGATTATGTATATGGTTTTATTATACAAGTTCAGAGAACAGAGAGGTGATTATGACCTAGTGATGAGCAAAAGAAAGCTTTTTAGAGGGGAATAAATAGAAGCAAAGGAATAAATGCTTAATAAGCACATGGAAGAAGATAATGGGAAATTGGACTTTTAGTGGTGCCTTTGTACTAGACAATTGAGAAATAAGGACTTCACTTTCTTCCGTTTCACAAACAATGGCTCCTTTTGTACCAAGTCCATATTTCATGAATAGGTGTTACCAGACAGTAGAAGTTCTTGAGTGGAAGAATGATGCAGTTAGTATTGTTTAAGGAAAATTTGTGTGGCCATTCTCTCTGTAAGGTAGATTGGAAAAGTGAGGGAAGATTGGTTATAATCCTTCTTTACAACTTGACTAATGTCTAATGTGCAGGTATTTGTAGAGGCTATTTGATTGCATGCCACCATAGTAGGGAGGAGAGGGAGGGGGAGAAAATTCAAAACTCAAGGAACTGTGGAACTGAATGTTGTAAACCAAAAGTAAATTAATTAATTTTTTAAAAAAGAAAGAAAAGTGAAGGAAGACCAAGAGCCAGAGATACATGTCAGGAAGCTGTTTTAGGACTCTAGGCAAGAAGTGGTAGAAACCTGTAATTATGTGTAAATTGGAATGAAGAATTAGAGAAGAACCCAAGAAAAATTATGTAGCTTTCCACCACTTCCCCAAATATTTTAAAATACTAATCTTGATGAGAATAGAGGGAAGGTGTTAGTATACACATGTTGAAGGGACTGTATGAATTCACATTTAACATTTGTTTTACTAATTCAATAACTGAATATTTCTGAATCTAATGTTAACATCTTTTAAAACATGGGTGTTTTGTTTGGTTTTGTTTTTTGGACTTGCCAGTTAATGGGGGACCTTGGTCTAATGAAGCTCCTCGACGGAACAGCCATACCTTTAATTGTCGGATGCTAGTAAAACCTCTTACTGATTCTGAAGAAGAAAGTCATGATAGCCAAGAAACACATCAGAAATATGAAACTATGCAGTGCTTTGCTGTTTCTCAACCAAAGTCCATCAAGGAAGAAGGGGAAGGTAGGGCAAAATGTTATAGAAAGCCTGTATTAGGTATGTGTTTATGTACACTATATTTTTTTCTACATCCCAATAATCTCAAGATAATATATATGCTAAGAAAAACTTGGGATTTTCTCATTTGCCTTTTCTTCTAGTCTTCTTTATATTACAGCACTAAAATGGAATTTTATTATGTAAAGTCTTTTTTTTAAACAAATGCTTTATTAACTTCTGTTCATTATATAAAGTCTTTAAGATTATTTTTAAATTATTTTTCCACAAGTTGAAAATTTTGTTTGTCACTAATATTTTTATAGGTGAAACTTAACTATAGAAAATGAAAAGATTTCCGTTGGCAAGAAATAGAAAAGAATGGAAATTTACCTTCATACAACATTTATGTTACTTTAAAAATTAAATTATGTAGACTGACAGTTTCTTTTTATTTAATGTAATTGTAAATAATCACTACTTTTCCTTTATCTTAGTTATAAAAAGGCAACAAAACAACCAGTTTTTTTATTGAGGTTTTAAACATAAACATTTCCTTGTTGAGACTCCCAAAGTAACAATTAATTCAACCATGTCACATAGGTTTTCTTAATTTTTTTTATGTTGTAGACCCCTTTGACAGTCTGGTGGAACTATGAACTCCTTCTCAGAATAATTTATTTAAATTTGTAAAATAAAATTTATAGGATTATAATAGAAACAAATTATATTTAAATACAACTGTCAGAATATTAAAGGAAAAACAAGTTCACACACCCCAGGTTAAGCACTTCTGATTGAAGAAGATTTATTACAGCATTGTAAATGTTACATAATTAGACTAATTTCTGATCAGTTGTGTTCCATCACTTAATAGGGGGATAAAAGGAAATACATTATTTTCATTTCCCCAATTTAAAATACATACTGCAATGTAACTAATATAACCAAATATTACAGAGGGGTAAGAAAGGATGCTCTAAGTACCACTACAACTTTCATCAGACGGGCATTGTGAAGCTACGTTACATGGAAGCATGTTTTTAATTTATGTTTAATTATTTGTTTCTAAAATAGTCATACTTAGATCACTTGAAATTTTTCATGATTCATTAAAAAAAATCAGTATAAAATTTAATTTTCTGTCCTCCTTGAGACAAATGACATTGAGTACTTTGATTAACCAGTTAGAATAAGAAAAACCTCTTTTCTTAAAATTATTAATCCATATGGCCATCCCTACATTGATGAAAGGCTTCAACAATAACACATTGCATTTCCCACCCTGGACTGTCCCCTTTACTGCCTCCCAATCCTTTCAATCAGGCCCTAAATGCTTCCTGCTTATGGAGAGAAAAAAAAATTGGATGAAAATGATACACGTTTTATTACTTTTTCCTTTACTGATTTAGATAGTTTTGTTTTCATTAGTGTATCTATCTTTATCTGTCTCACAAAAAAAAAAATACTGATATGAGAAGCATGTATTTGTTTGATCCAAGATTTGCACTCCTGCTTGATTTGTGTGGCAAGAAGAGTTCCTATGAAGGAAAGGCCAGTTCTTCCCTCGTCGGAAAGCTTTACTACTCGCCAAGATCTTCAAGGTATGTGATTATCATGCATAGTTTTAGAACAACTGTTTTCCTTCAGAGGTTTGTATTGATGATATTTAATGTGTTTGTGTATAGGCAAGATCACTTCACTGGATACTAGCACTATGCGTGCAGCCATGAAACCAGGCTGGGAGGATCTGGTAAGAAGATGTATTCAGAAGTTCCACGCCCAGCATGAAGGAGAATCTGTATCATATGCCAAGAGGCATCATCATGAAGGTAAGCCTCTTTCAGTCGTATAATTTTCTTCTTGAATTTATGTATTATTTTAGTGAGATCACCAAGGAAAGAGAATACCTTCACAAACAATGATTCCTAAAGTGGAATTCAGGGCTACTTCTGAGGCAAAGAGAAGTTACATGACTTGCCCCAGGTCACACAGCTGGGAAATGTCTGAGGCTGGATTTGAACTCAGTCTTCCCATCTCCAGGCTCAGTTTCCTGTCATCAACATTCTTCTGGACATAAGGATAACCATAAGTACCATCAAAATATGTATAATTTAAAAGATATCTGAGAAGACGGTTGTCTGCTTACCCAGACTATCTTAATAGTTTTACAAACCGTAGTTTGTTTCCATTTAAAAATAAATTTGCTCAGGGGTGGCTAGGTGGAGCAATGAGTAGAGCGCCGGGCCTGGAGTCAGAAGGACCCGAGTTCGGATCTGGCCTCAGACACTTAACACACACAAACAAAAAACCTAGCCATGTGACCTTGGGCAAGTTACTTAACCCCAGTTGCCCTCCAAAAAGCAAAAAAAAACAAAACCAAAAAATAAATAAATAAATTTGCTCAATCGTGAATGTCTTATATATGAGTAAAAAATGCAGGTTTTAATTAAAATCTTTTTTATTGAGTATATGTTTTAGGCTAAATGTAACTCACATTTTCATGAGGGGATAGCGAACTTCAAAGAACAACAACATACAGTTTTTCTTTGTTAGAATTTAAGAGAAGGGGCGGCTAGGTGGCGCAGTGAGTAGAGCGTCAGCCCTGGAGTCAGAAGGACCTGAATTCAGATTTGGCCTCAGACACTTAACACATACACAAAACAAAAACCTAGCAGTGTGACCTTAGGCAAGTTACTTAACCCCAATTGCCCTCCAAAAAGAAAAAAAAAGAATTTAAGAGAAAATCCTATATCCTCCTATTTTTCCTTTCTTAGAAATTTGGTGAATGGGTAGCCTGAGTAGGTATGATTTGTCACAAAGAATTCTGGCACTCTCAGAGTTGCTAGAATTTTGTCATTGTACTTCACAATTTAAGTTTACAAACTCTTTCTTCAGCCTTGATAATTTAATTGAAGTTCTAGTAACTGTTGGGAATACTAGTATTCAGCATTTCATAAAAAGCCTTTTTACAGTTTAGAAAATCACCTTAACGACTGGGCAGTCATATTTCTTTCATTATGAATAGACAAGGATTCATGTAACACCAGCTTCAAGTTCCTCCTCTGTTGGACTCTGTGGCTCCTTTCATTTCAAAGATAACACTGATTTGACTGGATGGTTCTTCTCTTTAACGAAACTCCATATGAAGAAATAAAGATTAGATTATTTTCTTTTCAAAAATGATTTAATAGAGTGCCTCCTTTAAATGTGGAACTCCTGTACTTCAATATATGTTTAAAAATAGTATCCATTTAGCAGAAGTGTTTGGAAGAGAAAAATATTGGAGACACTATCTAGTTTAATAAAAGGTAGTTAGAAATAAGGATAAGAATATCTGGAATTATAGAGTTTAATGAGAAAATGATATTTTGGTTACAAAAAAATTATACTTATTTCAACTTTTTGAGAATATAACTATCATGTAGGGATTGAAATGACCAGTTCAGAAGTGTCTGTTCCTATCTATGAATGTGTTTTGGACCCTCCTGGCTTACAATGAATGTCAATGGTAACCACTGTTTCTCTTTGGAACAACAATGCTGAGGGTCTTCCACTCCCAGCTTGATTTTTTTTCTAATTAAAGAGGCCACCCCTTGACTTATTTCTTCACTGAATGGGTGTTACCCCACTCTAAGTGAGTACGTGAAAAGGCCTTAGCCTAAAAGGGCCGAGGTCTCCCACTGCATTCTGGGTCATCTCCAGTCATCCTGATGAGTATCTGGTCACTGGATTCAGATGGCTCTGGAGGAGAAAGTGAGGTTGGTGA
Organism: Gymnobelideus leadbeateri; assembly: GCA_011680675.1. Classification (NCBI taxonomy): domain Eukaryota; kingdom Metazoa; phylum Chordata; class Mammalia; order Diprotodontia; family Petauridae; genus Gymnobelideus; species Gymnobelideus leadbeateri. The sequence goes on along the minus strand of WOXC01007810.1, from coordinate 483,454 downwards.
CTTTGCACAACCCTCCCTCACTCAAATCAAAGTCAACTGCAAGTCATCATTTCCCTGATGCTGTGACAAAATGGGAAATCAAGGCTATATTTCTGAAGTACTTGAACTTTATGTATAAGCCCTAAGTACTTTACAAATGCTACAGCTTTTACTTCCCATTTTGTCACTTGTGACTTGGAATTAGGAAAACTTGAATTTGAATCATGCCTCAGATACTTATTAAGTGGTGTGACCCAGGGCAAGACATTTAACTTCTGAGCCTCAATTTTCTCATCAGTAAAAATGAGAGTTGGAACCAGATGGTCTTAGATCTCTTTCAATTATCCTATGAGAGTATTGTTGTTTTGTAAACATGCTTGGTTTTCTCTCCCTGTTCAACATTTCATCCATGTAATCTGAACTAGATGATAAAAAATGTGTGAAAAAATAAGACCAGTCTCTGAAAAATAACAAAGGACTAGGTGGTAAAAGATAGGTGGTATTCTGGATTGAAATAGACTTTTTTCTTTAGCTCTCATAGTTAAAAAAGAAAAACTCGCAAAAGTCAATCCCAAAATTATTTTTGAAAAAGCCTATTAGCATAGAACTTTTTAAAAAAATATTTATCATGATGGTAAAAGCACTAGATCAAGAGTTCAAAGGAAAAAATAAATATTCATGTACCATAATAGTTTTTCCTCATTTTTAATAGCTTTCTGTTTAGATTTGTTCTTTTCTTCTGAAGAGGTTCTTCTATTTAATTTTTTACTTCCTCATCTTCTCACTACAAAAAAACTCTTAGCATGGGCAAATAGGGGCTGTTATGAATTAAAAGAACTTGCTATTAATTAGTTAATCAACAAACACAAGTGCCTACTATAGGCCAGAAATTGGGGAAGGAAATGGCAAACTACTCCAGTATCTAGCCAAGAAAATGGGGTCTTGAAGAGTCACCAGGAGGGGCGGTGGCGCAGTGAGTAGAGCGTGGGCCCTGGAGTCAGAAGGACCTGAGTTCAGATCCGACCTCAGACACTTAATGCACACAACAAAACCTAACCGTGTAACCTTGGGCAAGTTACTTAACCCCAATTGCCCTCCAAAAAAAAAAAAAGAAGAGTCACCAGGAGTTATTCTAGAAGCTGGAGAATAATCAAGATAAAAGTATTTTGTTTTTTAAATCCCTGCCCTTAAAGAATACCAACCATACCTAATTCCAGTCATTTTAAAGACTGATAGATTACTATTTATCTTAGGAGGCAAAGGTCAAAAGAACAAAAATAAGGGGCTGGAAAATACTTTCTGACCCAGTCATGGATGAAAGTTGTGAAACTTTAGATTTTTCAAGAGGGAAAGTTAATGAGAAAATCATTTTGTTTTGTTTTATGTTTAGGCCTAAGGATATTTTTAGTCAAACTTGAGGAGGCTGGTGCCCATATACCTGGTACCTTGGAAGCTGAGCCTAGGGGCTCTCTTGTTTTCTGAGCTTCTGTGGGCTGGGCTTTTTGGGTAACATTGATGTAGTCTTGCCCTTCAGGGATTGAGTGGGGGAGAATCTGTGAGAACAGGTTTTGTGAGGAGGGGCAAACTGTCCCAAGTAGGAAATGGAATAGGTTAAAGGTTCTATGCTGATCAGTAGAGGGATTGGGCCTGTGAGTAGCCCCAGCATGTCTATCTTGGGTAAGATGAGGAGACCTAGATTTTTTAAAATAATAATAATGAAAAAGATTTTGTAGAAAAAAAGTGATTATAAGCTCTTTTAAAACACAGACTTATTTTACCGTATAGGGCAGCTAAAATTATTTCATTTTCTTTGTTCTACTTAAAATATAAGATACTGTCATTTGTTAACAGACTAGATACAAAGCAAATTTCCTTTTTAAAATTTTATTTTAAGTAGCACTTTTTATAGCATTTTGTGTTCAACATGAATATATAGCACTTTTATAGCATAGTTTCAAACTCAAATTTTAGAGTCTTCATATTGATCATTAAGTAGTTATTAGTGACCTTTGTACCAGGCACTGTGCTAGGTGCTGGCAACCTAGAAAATATAAGGACTGAAAGATTCCCTACTCACGATGAGTATGTTAATGTCACATATGTATTGTTCTCTTTTCGTTTTCTAAATCTACTTCTTGTTTGCTTGCCCGCTTACAGTGCTGAGACAAGGACTGGCATTCAGTCAGATCTACCGTTTTTCCTTGTCTGATGGCACTCTCGTTGCTGCCCAAACGAAGAGCAAGCTCATTCGTTCCCAGACTACTAATGAACCTCAGCTTGTAATATCCTTGCATATGCTTCACAGGTAATCTTTGTTCTAAGAATTGCCCTTCCTTCCCAAGTTAATGAGGGGTGTTGCACAGAAAAAGTCATCTTAGTGCTTGTCTAGTTTAGTAGACACATCTGCTGATCAACACCATAGCATAACAAAGTAAAATTCAATTGTTAAGATATCTAATTTATATCAGGAATATCTTTCCATACTTGCTAAGTGTCATGGATTTCTTTTTGCCTTTAAGTCTTCGATTAAATTTCAAGATGTGTTTTTGTATTTGTCTTCTTAATTTTATATTTTACTAAGATGTTGAATATTTTTCATCCACTTTAGCAAAGGAGTACCCATACTGTTGAAATTGGGGCTCTTTTGAAGTTCTAAAGTGTTCTTTTAATCCACCTGAAGGAACTTGACCCATAGAAATTGGCTTTGCTCTGACATGAGTACCCGTTAAATTAGAAAACAAAATTTCTCTAATTCACAGTTGGATAACAGGCAAAGGAGTATATTGAAGCAGACAGTGTTGGTACTGCTTTCTATATGCTTACACCAACAAATTCCCAATTAATATTCATAAAAAGGACTTTCTAAAGGAATTTCATGGCATTGGCCCTTAACCCAAGGGATTATAAACACTTTATAGTCTAAAGTTCAAGTCAGAAGAATGAACCTTATTACAACTCTTTTAGAAACAAAACCATTACTCAGATTCCAGCTTATTTAAATTTCTTTGCATATGTTAGCTTTTTGGGAAGTTATGAGAAGGTACATAATATAGCTATAATTAAAGGGTCCTGCTCTAATACTTTTCTCAATTATTTGTTTTTTTATTTAGGAAAAACTAGTATCAGGAAATCCTCTTTGCCAGCTAACAATAAATCCAATGTAAAACTGAAAACATCTAAAAGTGATTACAGATGTGCCAAATTGCACCCACCTAAATGAAAGCTACTGTTTGACAATTTGTGAGATGTGTTTTATTTGGCTTGGTGAACACATTTGGCAACTCAAGAGGGTCTGCCAAAGCTTTAAATAAAAGCTCTGGAGCTTGAGAAACCATCTAGCTTAGAAAACCTGCTTCTGAGGCGAGTGGGGGAGGATTGAAGGCTGTCTAAGGCAGTGGGGAAAACTTGGAAAATGAACTGTTCCTTTGTGAAGCGCACTTTCCATGTTGTCTGTCTGTTGCACTCAAGCTTTGACTTGTACAGGGGAAAAAATGTTCAGAATTAGGTTATTGACTAGATAGTCTCATTCTGAACATGTTTTCAGTAGCTTTCTTGGCTTTAATACTTGGAAGGTTTGATTTTTCTACCAGCTCAGGGCCAAGGGTTTTTTTTGTTGTTGTTTTTGAAATTTGCTTTTCGCCATGAGCCTAATGGTCAAACACCAGAGAAATCTCTAATGGATTTCTCTTCTGAGAAATTAGAATTTCCCATGATTAACTGGTATAGTTGTACTGTAAAATGTATACTTGTCTTGGTCACTTTTAAATTATTGATGATAGTATCCTGTTTAATGGGAGAGATGTATAATGTAAGTGTATAAACTTTTGACTATTTTATATAATGTCTGCAATTTAAAACAGATGGTTGTTTCATTCTCTTCCTATTCCCTTCAAGGTCTTAAACCGCAGACATATTAATTAGTTCTACTGAAAAACATAACTATTGGTCCCAAATTCTACATGTTCACTCATGTTAATAATTGGTAGGTGGCTTTCATCAAAAGCATTATCTTGTCTTTTAAATGTTAGCCTATTCTTTTAAAAGAAAAAAATCCCACATCATTTAAAAACCTTATTATTAATAATCTGCTAGATAATTTTTTCCCTTTTAACTAGTATGTTGTATCTTTGTTCATTATACAGAGAACAGAACGTGTGTGTAATGAATCAGGATCTGACTGGACAAGCTATGGGGAAGCCATTGAACCCAATTAGCTCTAGCAGCCCTGCCCATCAGGCCATGTGCAGTGGGAACCCAGGTCAGGACATGACCATCAGTAGCAATATAAATTTTGCCATAAATGGCCCAAAGGAACAAATGGGCATGCCGGTGGGCAGGTTTGGTGGTTCAGGGGGAATGAACCATGTGTCAAGCATGCAGGCATCGACTCCTCAGGGTAGTAACTATGCACTCAAAATGAATAGTCCCTCACAAAGCAGCCCTGTCATGAATCCAGGACAGCCAAACTCTATGCTTTCACCAAGGCATCGTATGAGCCCTGGAGTGGCAGGAAGTCCTCGAATCCCACCCAGTCAGTTTTCCCCAGCAGGAAGCTTACATTCACCTGTGGGCGTTTGCAGCAGCACAGGAAATAGCCATAGTTATACCAACAGTTCCCTAAATGCACTACAAGCCCTTAGTGAGGGGCATGGAGTCTCTTTAGGGTCATCGTTGGCTTCACCTGACCTAAAAATGGGTAATTTGCAGAATTCCCCTGTGAATATGAATCCTCCCTCATTAAGTAAGATGGGAAGCCTGGACTCTAAAGATTGCTTTGGACTTTATGGGGAACCATCTGAAGGTACAACTGGACAAGCAGAGAGCAGCTGCCATTCTGGAGAACAGAAAGAAAACAGTGATACCAACATCCCCCAGGTTGTCAGTGGTGAAAGGCCTGATGGACAGAACAGACTCCATGACAGCAAAGGACAAACAAAGCTCTTGCAGCTCTTGACCACCAAGTCTGATCAGATGGAGCCTTCACCTCTGTCAGGCTCCATAGGAGATACTAATAAGGACTCCACAGGTGGCTTGGCTGGTTCTGTATCAACACATGGAACCTCACTCAAGGAGAAGCATAAAATTTTGCACAGACTTTTGCAGGACAGCAGTTCTCCTGTGGACTTAGCAAAGCTTACAGCAGAAGCCACAGGTAAAGAGCTGAACCAGGAGTCCAGCAGCACAGGTCCTGGTTCAGAAGTGACTATCAAACAGGAACCAGTGAGCCCCAAGAAGAAAGAGAATGCACTACTTCGCTATTTGCTAGACAAAGATGATACTAAAGATATTGGTTTACCAGAAATAACCCCAAAACTCGAACGACTGGACAGTAAAACAGATCCTGCCAGTAGCACAAAATTGATAGCTATGAAAACAGAGAAAGAAGAGATGACTTTTGAGCCTAATGAACAGGTAAGGCTTTTCAAAGAAGACTTTTTAATATTTGTCCTAAATGTTATGATTCAGTTTTAAGATGTTCCTTCTACAGTGATGATGCAAATGGCATTTGGGTGAGTAATTATTAAGGCTAGCCTTTTCATCCATCTGACCTTGATGACATAAGGGAAAACTAGTACAAAAATATAGAGATAGGACACTCATAGGGTGTTGTGTATGAGACAAAACAAGAAAGCCAAAATGGCAAGATGATTGAGTACTCTTAGGGGAGACTATTATGTTAGACTACTGGAAAGATAGGATGAGGCCAGGTTACAAAGAGCTGTAAATGCCAAAAACCCTAGAGATCATAGAGTGCCACTAGAGTTGATTTGTAAAAAGGGAGTGGAGTGCAACAAGGCCAGACCTTCCTTTTGGGAAAACCACTTTGGCACATGTGTGAAGGATAAATAGAGGAAAGGAGATCAGTTAGGAGGCTGTTACAATACCACGGATGACAGATGATTAGACAGTAAACTAGAATGGTAGCTGTGTGATTAGAGAGAAAGAGAACTTTGTAAAATCAAAACGTTGTCGACATAGAAATAGTAAGATTTGGCCAACTGATTGGATGTGTCCAATGACTAAGAATGAAGCAATGAGGCTAACACAGAGGTCACAACTAGGAGGAAGGTGGTACCTTTAATGGTAATAGGCAAGCTTAGAAGAGGAATGAACAGGGGGGAAAGTAAGGATTGATAGTGAACTGGGCTGGAGACATATTGAATTTGTCATACCTTTGAGACAAACCATTGGAAATATTCCAGTGGGCATTTTTGGTGATGCAGGATAGGAAATCTGGAGAAAGATTAGAAATGGATCTATAGACCTGTCATCTGAATATACAGAATCATGTCTATAGGGATGATAATTGAATGTGTGGGACTTAATAAGATCACCAACTATAAAAATATATTTTAAAAAAGAGAAGAGGGTCCTGGAAAGAACCTTAGGGGACACCAGTAGTTAAGAGGCATGATATGGATAATGCTCCATCAAAAGAGTCTGAGAAGAAATGCTCATAAAGATAGGAGGAGAACCAAGGGAGAAAAGTGTCATGAAAACTCAGAAGAAAGGGGAAGAGTCAGCAATGTTAAATGATGCCAAGTAAGTATTGAGGGTGAGAGTATTGAAAAGTCCTATAGATTTGACAGTTACAAGATCACTGGTGACTAGGCGAGAATAAGGTCAGTTGAGTGATAAATTTGGAAGCCAAACTGCAGGGGGTGTAAAAGAGAGTAACAGTGAAAATAAAGACATGGATTGGTTGGGGGCGGGGAGGATTTTCCGGAATTTATTTATTTATTTTTAGTTATCTGCATTCCAGTTCCAAATTTTCTCCCCACCCCAAGATGGCAAGCATACTGATTACTCCTTCTTCCAGTCTGCCCTCTCATAAATCCCCCCCCACACTTCCTTTAGGGCAATATGGATTTCTATACCCCATTGCCTATGTATCTTATTTCCTGGCAAAAAACTTGAATAGTAGTCATGTTGTGAAAGACTAACTATATTTCCCTCCAACCTATCCTGTCCCCCATTTATTCTATTTTCTCCTTTGACCTTGTCCTTTTCAAAAGTGTTTGCTTCTGACTACTCCTTCCTCCAATCTGCTCTCCCTTCTATTATCCCTTCCTCTTGACTTTCCTGTCGGGTAAGATACCTGAGTGTGAAAGATGTAGATTGTTGACAGCTTTTTAAAGGAATTGGGCTGAGAGAAGAGAGGTATGGGGTGATATTTGGTAAGGAAGGTATATTTAGTGTCTTAAGGTTGGGGAAGACAATTCTGTTTATAGGCAACAGGGAAGGAACTGGTAGATAGGGAGAGGTTGAAGCCCACAGAGAAGGAATGACATTGGAGACAGTGTAGTGGAGAATCAGAAGGTCGTAGGGTACATAGAATCAGAAGATCAAGGGTACGTATTAAAGGTGTCAGTCTTTGTGAGAAAGCTACCTCTTCTTCAGGGGCTGGAATAAAGCAAAAGAGAGTAGGAGGTTGAAGTATAAAAAGGTTGTGTTATGAAGAGGAGGTAAAAATGAACTCAGGGCAGATGGCCCCAGTGTCCTCAGTAAAATACAAGGCAAACTTCAACTAAAAGGCTAGGGGAAGAGGACGTGTCTTTGGAGACATGAGGAGCAAAGAGAAGATTTGGAAGAGCACTTGTGCTAAGTGAGATAGATGGTCAATTGGGAACAAGTTGTTGCATTGCTGAAGCTTATTTCTTAACATTAGTCATGATAAGCTTTTAAAAACAGTGAGTTGTTTAATTAGAGAATTATATACTAAGGCTACCTATAAATTATTGGTACGATACATTTACTTGCAAAACTAAATGAGAGGATTTGATTAGCTATTTTATGGTGTTGAAAGCTGTAATCTCTGAAAAGGTAGCCAGAGTGATGCCATTCAAAATCATCTTCCTGCAGAGCTCTCAGAGGATAATGACACCACAGGAGAAAGTAAACCATTTCATGTTTTTCTTTATTTAAAAAAATAGGTTAGCACTGCAATAATGACCTTGGCACAGGGCATTTCCTGGGGAATTAATGACTGGCTGGGATTAATGATCCAAGACTTCACCCTGTACCATCAACTCTCCCTGCTGGTCATTAATCCCTATAAATTGCCCCTTACTTCAAATGCTCCTTAAGTCCTGATTGGTCGGGAAATTGTACAGTGGTGTATAGCTATTTTATAACGTAACTGCCCTACTACGTAAATGTTTTCAATAATTTGTTATTAGAATATACTTTGCATGAGGGTATTTCAGTCTTTTTACATATAGAGAAGAGAGTGTAAGCATCATAGCCTGAATATAACCTTAAATCACTGCCACAGGGTTTCACAACTCTGCTTTGTCAGCAGAATCTAAGCCATAGGGAGTTCTCAGATTGAAAGCAATAATCATGGAAGCAGAGGCCAAACATGCTATTAGAGCTTTGCACCATCCCACAGTTCTAAGCACTCACAGCAAAGCATTTTCTTAGGGTTTTTTAATTTCTTTCACTCTGTTAAGTCTTGACAGCTGCTACCTTTCCTAAGGGGTTTTTCAGTCCTTCACACCTTTCAGGAGAGAAACTGAGCCAAATTATACTAATTTCTTCCGTGACTACTCTTTGAACTTAGATATTAATACAGTTTTCTATACAGCTAATATTCTGAAAGCCTTAAATATAGCTGGATTAGAAACAGTGATTGAGAGTCACACTCTCAGTGGAAAGTTAATTAACAGAATAACAGATGAATTAAAGTACAAAACCGTATTGATAAAAATGACTTTCCAATCTATTGAGGTTTGGGGCAGCTAGGTGGCACAGTGAATAGAGCACTGGCCCTGGAGTCCAGAGGACCTGAGTTCAAGTCCAGCCTCAGACACTTGACACACTTACCAGCCGTGTGACTTTGGGCAAGTCACTTAACCCCAATTGCCCACCAAAAAGCAAAAAAAAAAAAAATCTATTGAGGTTCACCTTTACTAGAATGTATTGGAGAGTAAGACTATCATGACTTATAAGGCCTATGGCAATATGATGCCTCCTTTCACATATCTTATTTTTACATTGAGGCCAGTGGTCCAGAGGGTTTCCAGGATAAGGGAAGTGTGAGGGTGTTGTGTTTAAACATTTTAATGTATAATTACTTAAGTTTCAGACAAGAAATAGTTTTCTCAGTTGAGGAGGAAAAAGGGAATATTTTTAAATGTCTTAAAGATGTCTAATTAATTTAATTTAAATGTCTTAAAGATGTCTAATTAATTTATATTTCTAATTATGTTACATATAATCATATTTCTAATTTTTCAAGAAGGACTGATATATAAAGATTCCATTTGTCACGATCATTAAATGAAATAAGATGTCATTATCACCACATACCTGATATGTGGAGTTGGGTTGGACATAGTCTATACCACAGCCATGTTTTTCTTAATGAAAGCCAGCTTCTTGCTTCATGCCTATATCCTGTTTCAAATTCTTTGGGCATACTACTTAAAAACAATCTTAACATTTAAAACATAGTAATTTGGAAGAAAATTTACCTGCCAGAAGTGACTAAACTTAGGTAAAAGTTAGAATTTAATTGAATGTATGAATGAATGATAAAGCATTTATTAAGCACTTAATATGTACTGGGCAATATGCTTAGCAGTGGGGTAGATGCAGATATACGGAGCATAAAGGGTTCCTGCTCACACCGATTTTAAATTCTAAAGGGAGAAGACAATATGGATGGAGAGGTTAAGGATGATGATCAAAGTATAGGCAGCATGGGGGTGGTAATGGCCTCAGTACTGCTGTGGAGGCCTTGTTCAAGGGAACTTAGGACAAAAGTTCTATCAGATTAAGACCATAGGTCTTTTTATCACATTCTGCTTCCCTTGTTCACCTCTCTTATATGCTATATTCTAACCGTGTCCCATTTTAACTAATATAGGGCAAACCCCTAGTGAGACTATACATAAAGAATTTGATGGAGAAAGAGGAGCCATCAAGTTTTGGGGTATGTGGGTGTACATACGTATGTGATCGAGCACACACAGACACACACACCTTAACACTTAACTTTTCCTGAAGAGGAAGTGTTCTGATGTGTACTAGCATACTAAAAATAGCATTCTTTACCAGGTAGAGTACTTAAACAACATGTGCCTTTACAGAGTTTTGAAACTCACAGGAAACATTTGCTAAATAGCAAAAACTATTTCCAGTAGACTTGTCTATTTAACATTCTATTTATTCATCTGTTTTCACAATGAAATATGACTGAACTCCATTAAGTTTATGTGTTGTGCAATTTTAATAGAGGAGGAATTAGGAAAAGAACAAGAATGAATTTCTTCACATAAGTTGGCTATATTCAGAATGTTACTATCCTAAATCAACAAGAAAATAAATAGGAAGGAAGTCCTAGGCATATCATTTAGACAAGTATTGATTTGGGTAAGACTGTGTTAAAATTATATTTGTTGTTTAAAATGCTTTGAAAGGCTGTTTTTCGATTCATCCCATTGGTGTATGCATGCTATCAAAATTGAGAGAATTCTCTTTACTTTCAAAGTAAATTTACTTTACTTCAAAAAAGAAGCTGATTTGACACATGACAAATCTTCAGAAACACAAAAAAGTAGAAAATCAAAAGGAATTAAATCCAGTTTTAATTTTGTAGAACTTTTATTTTACAAGTAATAGTCTTTATTCATTTTCTTCCTGAAATAGCATGATCATCTAACTTCTCAAAATGATGTAGATAATTTGAGCATTCAAATAGATGCCTAAGCAAATGTTTTAAGCAACTTTGCAAAGCATTTTCAAGCAAAACTAATCCATCTGTGGTGTCATACAGAAATCATGATCTAGCAAAAAACGGGTGAAGACAAACTAAAATCTTTGGGTGCAGATTAAACATTTTAAAAATATTTCTGCCATTTTATGATGGTGAATTCACACATCTTTAATATAATTAACCTAATCTCCTCCACCACTATCAGATATAGAAGGAAGTCATTTGAATGTTAAAATAGTTTGAAAGTAAACAGGACCCAGGAAAAATAACTCTGCTTTCACAGATGAAGCTATTTTGACATGGATTAGCTGCCAATTTAAAATGTTTATACAAAGCATCACCAGGGGAAGAAAAACCCCACAGCTATATATTACCTGTAATACTAAATTTCATTTTTAACTTTTCAGGTTGTGAACTTACTAAGTATAATTTCTGTCTGTAAATTATAGTCCCTAAAGATGCTATTTATATACTTATTTATCTTTTGAGGTGTACCAACTAGAATGCCACATGAGTTTTCTTTCATAACACAAAATGTGATTCCATTATTTCTAGAAATATGTAGAGTTGACTTAAAGTTGAACTGGCTTAGTTGACTCAATCTTAAAATAGCAAATGTACCAAATAAACTTTTAAAAAATTTTACTTGATTATAACTGTTCTATTTTAGGGGTATAAATATTTCTATAATTATCCAAAAGAAATGGTTAATTTTATTTATTAAAATGATTTAGAAGGCAGTGGAGGAAAAAAAACTGAAACTCATTAAAACCATCTAAATTTGTCAAAGATGCAAACTGTTGATCCATCATTTAGGCTTGTTAAATTTAGGACTAGACTATAGAGGAAGGGTGTTGAATTCCATCATTAGTTTTTAAAGTTGGAATAGATATCTGTCCAGAGTAGTTTTGATCTAATTCTTCTTTTATGATTTTTGCATATTGATGTGGGAAGGGGTAGCTCCAGGATTCATTTACTTTATACATTAAAACCATCCTTAAGTATGGGGGAAGAAATGTTTTTTTAAAAATTTTTGAAGAAGGAAGGAAAAAGAAAATATTCATTGAGTGCTTATGGTATGGTTTATTTTTTTGTCATTGAAATGAAAGTGATTATTTAGGGACATTTCTGCTCCTGAATAGTGCAAAACTTTCTCAGGGGGGCAAATTATTACATCTCTCTCCTCAATGTAAGCTTGAGCAAGAGCATTTATTAACAATATTGTGTATATAATTTGGAAAAGCATTTTAAAACTGTACATCTCTAAAAATTGCTTATAAAGGAACTTCTGCATAATCTTTATTACTAATCTTATAGCATACAATAGGAATACAATAGAAATTGATAGTGTTCTTGAGAAAATCTAAATTACCAATTAATGGAAGTAATTGGATTCCTTAAACATAATGTAGCTTATATAGGTCTTAAGAGTTTATGCAGAATGTATTCAATAATAAGTCTTATTTAGAAAGCACTGATAGATTCAGTTCCACAAGAAGTTAGATAATTACTATAATTGTACCTTTCACTTTGCCTACCATCCCTGCCCATGTTCTTTGTTCTCACCAGCACCTCCCAATCCCTTTACCTTCTGATTCTTTCCTAGGCCATGACTCCTGCATTGTCTACACTTTCCTCCCTTCCCCATCTTAGCCCCTTAATGAGCCAGTTTAACTCTGTGCTGTCCTCTCCTCTCATGTCTCCTTGATCTCGTAGCCCATCACCAGTCTTGCCCTGACAAACCTCAGCCTCAGATTATTCTAACTCCACCTGTCCCATCTGCTACCTTCTTTCCTTTTCATGTCCTACTGGACAAAGCTGTTGAAAAGAAATTTTTTTTAATGTGCTGATTGGATCTGCTATAAATTTGTTACTTCATCTCAATTGGGTCTTTAATGCATCAAGGCAATCTTTTGACAAGTCCCTAATTGACTCATTTTATCTCTCTCTAAGCCTCCCATTAACCCCACCCCCAGCTAAGAATGTTGCCTCATGTTTCAATGAAGAAACTGAAATCATTTCCCCAAAAGCTCCCATTTCTCCCCTCATCATTTTGTATCACTCAGGTGCCTTCTCCACTATCTCCTCCATCGCCCCTGTCTCACATGAAGAGATGACCTTTCTTCTTGGCAAGGCCAACCCCTCTACAGGCACAAGTAAACTCTTTCTGCTCTAATAGAATGAACCCTCTTATCATTTCTGCTTTGTTACTAATCTTCAGTCTCTCCCTGTCTGCTGGTTGCTTCCCTACTACTTACAAACACTCCTGTCCTTAAAAAAAAAAAAAATACCCCAAATCCGTCCATCACTACTAGCTCTATAGACCCCATATCTCTCTTCCTTGAGAAGGCTGTCTACAGTCAGTGCCTCTGCTTCCTTTTTGTTTTCTCATTCTCTTCTTAACACCCTGTTATTATTCAACTCAACTGAATCCTTCTATCTTCCTTCCCCCTCCACCCCGCCCCATTATCAGTGTTCTCTATCACAAATCTAATGATTTGTGCTTTCATCCTTCTTGACCTCTTTTCAGCTTTTGATACTGCTCAACACCTCTGATACTCTTCTCTCTAGGCTCTTGTGACACTACAGTCTCCTGATTCTCCTCCTGCTTCTCAAGTCTCTTTTGATCTTCATCCAAGTTAGTCCCATCTCCAGTCTGTCATCTTAAAGTGCCTATTAGACATCTTGTATTGAACTCTATCTTCATACACACACACACACACACACTCCAGGCCTCCCCTTTTCTTATCCTCCTTATTACTGTATAGGCTCTCACCATCCTCCCAATCACTCAGGCTCACAACTCAGGTGTCATCCTTGAATCCTCCACATACTCCTCATCCCTAGGGGTTATAATCTATTGCTGAGTCCCATCCTTTATACTTTGACATCTCTTGTAGACCTCATGTCCACTGCCAACACCCTGGTGCAGGCCCTCATTGCCTCATACCTGGACTCTTCACTCCATTCTATCCTCCACTCAGTTGTACAAGTGATCTTAAATCATACATCTGTCTCTGTTCCTCCTTACTGTTCTTTGTACAGGAACGCCCAGCTCTTTTTGTCATTTGAAACTGAAAGCACAAGTAGAAAATGCCACTCAAACTGAAAAAGAAATGTTCACCTAGTAACTTTGAAGTTAGTGGAATTACTCTGATGACAAAATAGTCTCTTTCTTTTGGTATAAAATATTGAAAAAACTCTACAATTGAAAAAATATTTTCTTTGGTGAAAATATTAGAGAAAATTAAAATATTGGATTAGTATTTTCTCTAACATTGCAACCGTAGAAAATAGTTTTTAAATCACTATATTTTAAAGTAGAGAAATTAAAGAAAATGTTCTAGACTAGGGGCTATTTTGTGCAAGGGGTACAGAGTCAGACAAGGAAAAAAAAGTTTTTTAAAGAAATAAAATCGGGGCGGCTAGGTGGCGCAGTGAGTAGAGCGTCGGCCCTGGAGTCAGAAGATCCTGAGTTCAGATCTGGCCTCAGACACTTATCGCATGCACAAACAAAAACCTAGCCTGTGACCTTGGGGAAGTTACTTAACCCAATTGCCCTCAATAAAGCAAAAAAAAAACCAAAAAACAAAAAAACCAAGAAATAAAATCTAGCTTCTTCAACTATAAACTTCTGGTTTCCCCACTGCCATTATATAGAATTGCTTCTCTAAAATATAACTGTAATATTAAAATCTCCACCCACCCAAAATAAATAGAAGCACTTGAAATTAACAAAATCTTGTATAGATTTTACTTGAAGCATTATACTTTTTTTTTTAAGCAGTTGGGGTGGGGGTGGCTAGGTGGCGCAGTGAGTAGCCGGCCCTGGAGTCAGAAGGACCTGAGTTCGGATCCGGAAATTGGGGCTAAATAACTTGCTCAAGGTTACACAGCTAAGGTATTTATGTGTGGGTGCTAAGTAACGGAGGTCAGAACCAATCCAGGGTCCTCCTGACTCAGGGGCCGGCGCTCTTACTCACTGTGCCACCTAGCTGCCCCAGCATTATACTCTCTTAACTGATAAAGGCTTAATTACTGAAACAAAAATTTTTAAGTGTTCATCCCTCAAACTTCGAAACATATTTTTCCCTAGATTTGGACATTTTCTGTAGGCTTCTGTGTTGAAGCAGGTTTATTGTGCATTTTCTCTTATTCCACATAAATAATTTTTTTTGGAGGGCAATTGGGGTTAAGTAACTTGCCCAAGGTCACACGGCTAGGTTTTTTTTGTTTTTATGTGTTAAGTGTCTGAGTTTGCATCTGAACTCAGGTCCTTCTGACTCCAGGGCCGGTGCTCTACTCACTGCACCACCTAGCCGCCCCTACATAAATAATTTTTATTTAGATTGTGGATTAAATAAAAAGTACATACAACTTTATATAGGATGGGTTACTGGCGTTTGGGAGCAGGAAAGGCTTCAGGTAGGTAGATAGTACTTGAGCTGAGTTTTAAAGGTAGTGGAATCTAAGCATAAAATACTGGTATGAAAAGCTGGGAAGACTGGTGATGGAAGGCCATGTTTGACCAACGAAAAGGCAGATATTCTAGATTGTAGAGTTTGAGAAGTATAGTAATGAACAGTGAGGCTGGAAAGGTATTTGGGGGCCAGGATATAAGGGGCTTAAAAGCCAAACAAAGGAGTATATGTTTTATCCTGGAGTTAACAGCCACTGGCGTTTACTGAGGAGGAAAAGGGACCTGGTCAGATTTGTACTTAAGGAAAATCACCTGGGTTTGGTGTGTAGGATGGAGTAAAGAGAAACTTGAGGAAGTCAGATAAATTAGGATGCTGTTACAAATAGTCCAGGGAGAGTATGAGAGCCTGAATTAAAGTGTTGGTTGTATGAAAACGACAAGACAGTCGTTTAACTAGGAGATTTAGTGCATTATTTATATTGATCAGCTTACTCCTTCTAGGATATGAAAGATGTGGAGGTAGAAATGGCAAGATTTGGCAGCTGATTGGACAAGTGTGGTGACAGAGTAAGGAACTGAGGCCCAGACTGCAAACCTGCATGATTGCTGCTTTGTCCAGAATTTGACAGAAATGGGAAGGTTCTAGAATAAATTGCATGTGTTGAATTTAAGATACTTGTGTGAACATCCGGTTTGATTTGACCAACAGGCAGAAGATGATGACAAACTGGCACTCAAGAAAAAACCTGGAGATGCAAATGTAGATCAGAAGGTTATCAGCATGATAATTAAAACTTTTGGCATTGACATGTTCATAAAGTGAAAGAGCATAGAGAATATAGACAAATAGAGCATTTAAGTGCTTGGTATATTCCAGACATTGTGCTAAGTATTGAAGATAGAAATACAAGCAAGACAGTCCTTGACCTAAGGCTTTTAATCGAGGAAGACTACATATAGAGGGGCAATGGAAAATGAGGGGAAGGTGGGATTGTATGTTTGGAGCTGGCATAGAGGTCCCGAGCCCCGGAAAGGAAAGACTCTTGGATTATACCCATGGTTAGGAGGGTATGATATGTATGGTTGGTGGTAAAGGAATCTTGGGAAGGAATGGTCAGACAGGTAAGAACCAAGAGAGAACAGTGTACCAAAACCTATAAAAGAGAAAGTGTTCAGAAGAGGGAGTAGGCACACTAGGCACAAACGTTGTTTTGGAGTATATGCTTAATACATTATATGTATAAATCTGAATCCTTTGTATGTCTGTATTCCTTGTGGGTGGGTGTATATTTTATAGTACTATTGTGAGGTTTTTTTTGGAGTGGTATTGGATAAATTCTACTGATTGTTAATATAGCCTGGCAGTGAGCTGGACAACTTGGAAGAGATTTTGGATGATTTGCAGAACAGTCAATTACCACAGCTTTTCCCAGACACACGGCCAGGTGCCCCGGCTGGATCAGTCGACAAGCAAGCCATCATCAATGACCTCATGCAACTCACAGCTGAAAACAGCCCTGTTGCACCTGTTGGAGCCCAGAAACCAGCACTTCGGATTTCACAAAGCAGTGAGTTTGGTTAATCTCTGTTCAAGCTGAGAAATTTACATACTATCATTATCAGAAATAGTTAGGGCAAGAATGCTCTTGGTAATCCAAGACTTAGTTGTCTCAGATTCCCTATGATCAGACAGCACCATCTACTGTGCTTGATCATTAAAAACAGCAATTTGAAATTAGTTCTAGTTAATAGTATGCTTTTCAGCTCTTCAGGGATGAAGGAAAAATTAAATTCATCAACATAAATAATATGGTGAATTTTTTATTAAGGCTATCTAAATTTTAATTAATTTTATCTCACTTGTGAGATAATTATCAGATCTCTGAAGTTCACTTTTGTGCTTCATTGACAAAATCTTTTAAAGGTTTATACGTTTATTTTTAATGTTAGAACTGATTGATACTGACTAAAACCATCAGAACTAAAGATGGAAGAATTTATAATGTTGAGCTGAACAAGTGAAATATTTTCATTAAAAATAAAATTCTTTTCTAAGATACTTAGTTTTTAATGTTTTCCTAAACTAAAATAATTAGCTTAGAATTAGAAACCCACCCTTGGATCAGGTTTATGTATTATGTAACCTTTATATAAATCTGTACTTACTTGGTGTCCACATGAATTTTTTCTCATCTATTTAATCTAAGATCTGAAACATTCTGTTCCTATGTAAGACTTTCTTAGTTACCTTGAGGTGTTAAAGAGCTTGGTTTTATGTGGCTATTATAAGAATGACATCAAGGGCCAGAATTCATAGATGGGTAATAGAAAATGTCAGTGTCATGTTGTTTTCTTGTGTTGTATACACTTGATAGCTTTATCCCTACAACTGCATATTGACAAGGCACCATGGGATCATGGTGCTTCATGGGCGGGGGATCAAGACACCAGATTGCTGCTACCAGGTAGGTTATTTGAAAGTTCCACTTATTAAAACCATCACTCAAGTGAGACCTGATTATTTCTGAAAAGAAAAATTTATGGTTCCTATTACCTTGTGGAGATCTGGGGAACCATGGCTTTTTTTTTTTGACTGGAATGTTATACAAATTTCCGAGTGAAAAAATCTAGAAGAATGCCAAAAAAAAAAAAAACGAACATAAGGATAATTTTTTCAAGCAGTTTGCAGTTGTTTAATAAAAAGAAAAGTAAAGGCCTGTAAGGGAACACAATTCTGGGAACTCCTGGCCTCTTCTGTACACATAAGAAGTACTGTACAGGTATTAGAGCAGTAATTAACTAATGAACAAAAAGAAGAAATGAATCATTCTCATTCTTTCACAAATAGTGAAACCATGCTCAAACATTAATAATTTCTTTTCCCAGTACTGATCATTATAAAAATTATATTGAACCAATGGTTGTTAATAATTTAAACCTCCCTTATCATGATATTCCTACATATTATGAAGTAGTTTGGTTAATTTTGTGAATTCTGGTAGCCAAACTCTTACATTTATATGTCACCCTGAATTACCAAACATTGCTGTCCATACTGAGCCATAACAAATGTTTGATAGTTAACTAGACAAATACTCTTGGATTAAACCTTGAAATTAATTAATACTGTGACTGAATTAAATGGCATTTCATCTCAGTATTTCCTTTAGTAAGCCAATTAAACTCTAAATCCTTTGTTTGTTTTCAACCCGGTTATGTGAGGGGTGTGTGTGAGAGAGAGAGAGAGAGATAAAGATACAAGTAATCAAGTAATTTTGGAACTGCTCTGTAGTCATTATACTTAATAATGAGAAAGGCACTAAACATTATTTCATTATAGAGATTTAACATTTAGAGAAAACAATGGTAAGTAAAGCTTCTCTGTCATCAAATGTACATACTTTTGTCACTTTCTGGAAATTAGGGAAGTAAGATTATCATAGTTAAGCTCTACATTTTGGCACTGTGTATATGTTTTTAGTCTGTTATCTGTTTTGCTTCGGTAGGCTTTGTCTAATCCATTCTTGTGACTGTCATTTTTCATTATCTTATTTTAACTTCGATTTTATTTGTTTTTCTCCTTAGCTTTTAATAACCCACGACCAGGACAACTGGGCAGGTTATTGCCAAACCAGAATTTACCACTTGACATCACGTTGCAAAGCCCAACAAGTGCTGGACCTTTTCCACCAATAAGAAACAGTAGTCCATATTCAGTGATACCTCAGCCAGGAATGATGGGTAATCAAGGAATGATAGGAAACCAAGGAAATTTAGGGAACAGTAATACAGGTAAGGGCTTAAACACACTATTTTTTCACTGAATTACTTAATTTATTGGCTATGGCATTATGTCCTACATTAAATGCATTTTTATATTTAAATAAATTCTTCATGGTAGATGTAAAATTTTTAACAGTCAGACATATTCAAACAACCAGAAAAATCTCTAGAATTCCCAAGAATGATGGTTGAAAGGCAAAAAATAAACTATCATTAACTAATTATTTTTGCTGTATTTGACATTTTAATGGAATTTCTAATGAGTACTATAATTTTTAATCCCATAACCTGAATATAATTGGTTCCTGTCCATTACAGTTAAAATTCTAGATTGTTATCTTCAAATAGTAATCCTGGGAACCTTTGTGAAACTAACAGATGATGGTTTGTTACCAGTGAATGTCTATGACATCCCTAAACCCTCCCAGTAATTGGTAGTAACATATGTGTAAGGAGTTATAACTAAACTAACCTTTGCATTTAATAAGTCATACAGCCCAACCAGGACACTGAAAATGTTAAATCAAAGTCAACCATAATATTTCAGAAGTGTATAAAAGTATAATCTTTATTACTGACTTAATTTTCTTTGTTATCAAAGGTATATTAAGATTTCAGTCATCCAGTTTGGACTTTGATGTAATAGAACATAAAATATCTTTACCATTACCCTAATCTCCTTGATATTTCTAGGACTAAAAACAACAAGAACTGTTCTTTTACCTGTTGCTATGCTATTCCAGTATTTACTTATTTGTAACAATGCCCCATTGCCCTTAAACTTTTCATTTTGGTGAGGAATAATCGGCAATATAGAGTTGCTTTCCTCTGTTGTTTAAAAAATAAAGGGTGGGGGGCGGCTAGGTGGCGCAGTGAGTAGAGCATTGGCCCTGGAGTCAGAAGGACCTGAGTTTGGATCTGGCCTCAGACATTTAATGCACACACAAACAAAAATCTAGCCGTGTGACCTTGGGCAAGTTACTTAACCCCAATTGCCCTCCAAAAAGCAAAAAAATAAAAATAAAGGGTGACAGACCAATCCTTGGTTTCTGCAGACAAGATATTTTAAATTCTCATATAGGAAAAGGGAACTTGAACAATGATTATTTTACCATATATCCTAGGTGTTAGGATGTCCTATGATATCCTTATTAGATGTCCATCATATCCTTGCAGAAGAGGAAAGTCTTAAGCAAAAGTTTTTGAAAGGTTGATTGAGAAAGCAAGATTCAAGAGAGGCTTTAACCTTTACCCTTTCACTATTAATGTGATAACAGACGAGTCATTTCCCTTCACAGTGCTTTGGTTTCTTCATCTTCAAAATGATTGATTTGGATGGTATCTAAGCTCTGAAATTTTATGAATTGCACAAGCAATTCAACTATACATAAAGTTGAATTGAAAACCCTAGCACTTCTTATTACTATTCATTTAATATGAATTTGATTAAACACTTATAAGTATTCTCATTAAAGGACAATTGAGATGCACCTTAATAGGTTCTATTTTCATAGTGTGGGAAAACTATATAGCACTCTTAGCAATAGTAGCATTTGATTGCAAATGTATTCCAGGAGAAAAGAGGATACTAAATTAATCATTCCCCTCTGCCATTTCTCTGAAGGAAAAGAGTAAAGCACCAATATTTATCTCCTTTGCAAATAGCAGTTTTAGTGAATCCTGACTTATCTAGTATCCTAATTGGTAATCTGTGTTTAAATATGGGTAATCTTTATGAACCATGATGGAAAAATGGAGAATACTAATAGCTTCATACAGCTGAAAAATAGTTTTCAGCTATGTCCCAATTAGTGTAATGCACTGATATTATGATGAGCTTTTTAGCTGATCATCTCTAAAAATATATTAGTACATAGCCCCAATTACATTTTTAATCTAATAAATATGCCTTAAGATAGCATTGAAATAGGAAAATACAAATTAATAGCTCCATTTTACATGTTTAAAAAGAAAACATCCAGAGTATTTTTGGTTTGTTTTTTCTCCTTAAGATTTACCACACTTGTGAATTGTTATGGCCTGCATATATGTATATAACAAAACAAATTTGTTTTGGGTTATTTCCTCCTTCTTTTAAAATATCTGATACTTGGCCAGTGCCAGAAACCAAAATGCCAGACCAGATGAGTCAGGACCTTTGATACCATTTGACAAATCTTGTATTCTTTTATATATAGTAAAAATAATTCCTAATGTCTTAGCTACAAAGGGATAATTTCTCTAAATATAATATGATGCCATATTACATCTAGAGATGTTCAAGCAGGTGTAAATAGGTAGCTCAGAATTGTAACAATAGCAGGACTTCCCCTGGCTTTAACTGTAATGAACTATAGTAAATATCGGAAAGTTCCTATGAGTAATTTCCCCGTAATTTATACAGGCTGCCTAGGCAGAGTGTGGAGTTGAATAGGTTCTGTGTTTTGAAAAAGAAGCTAGTATTTCAGTGTTTAACCTAGGTTTTGTAGAATATTCTTCGAGTTTTCACTTTATAAGAAAATATCCATTATTAATTAATACCTAGTTTCTTAGTCTTATCCTAACCCTTTTTGGAGAGTGAAGCATTGACATTTTGTGCCAGTAAATATGATTCACTTCCTGAGGAAGGAAGTCAGGGTTATCCACCACCCCCAGCACCTGTTGTGGGGCACACATGGGAGCCGTGCTCATAGCTTCTCCAAATGACAGCCGCCAGCAGCAGCAGCAGCTCTCTATCACACAAAATTGTAATGATCACAAGTCATAACTGTGAACAACAAAGGATACAAGTCACCCATGCAAGAAGATTGGTCTAATTCTATAAACTAGTAGTTTCCTTGTGAAGAATAAGATGTTAGCAAGGTATATATGTCGCTACTTTCTTTGGCTTTACCACAGGAATGATTGGTGGAAATGCTTCCCGACCTGCAATCCCATCAGGAGAATGGGGATCCCCGGGCTCCGCAGTGAGGGTCACCTGTCCTGCCACAACCAGTGCCATGAATAGGCCGATCCAAGGAGGTATGATTCGTAACCCAACTGCCAGCATTCCTATGAGACCTAGCAGCCAGCCTGGCCAAAGACAGATGCTTCAGTCTCAGGTCATGAATATGGGTAAGCTAGCTTCTGACACTCTCAGTCTTCTGTGACCTCTTGAAGGGAGTGACATTTCTCTCAGTACGTTCAAGACTTGCCCATAGCTGCAATTAGGTACTCTTCCCCTTGATAAGATAGTGTGAGTAGCAATGAACAGAAATGGGTGTAAGATTTTATTTCAACTATATTATCTA
The DNA here is from genome assembly GCA_011680675.1 of Gymnobelideus leadbeateri. Classification (NCBI taxonomy): domain Eukaryota; kingdom Metazoa; phylum Chordata; class Mammalia; order Diprotodontia; family Petauridae; genus Gymnobelideus; species Gymnobelideus leadbeateri. The sequence goes on along the minus strand of WOXC01007810.1, from coordinate 461,262 downwards.
AGTCTAAGTTATTTATAGGATAATTTACTTTAGATAAATATATCAAATGATGATTACATAAATAAATTAATACTCTTTGATGATAGTGCTCTAAAGGCACCAAATAAAATATGAGCACTATAGTTGAATTTGGCCAGGTGTTAAATAAATTAATAATAGGGTAATGTGTGCTAGTCAGACTTAAGGTTTCAAGCTTTTTTAATTGTATATTTCTTATATACGACATTATTCAGTATCTCATCCACTATAGCATGGTACAGACCCACTTATGTTCATGTGTTTTTCACATACTATGCTATTAAATATTTCAAGATTGGTAAGAGCCTAACAATAAGAGAGAGAGATTGACTTGGGGCTTGTTTGACAAGAGAACCCAAAGTTCTTCAGAACTCATTTTCATTTGCTCTAGAATTAGAAGGGATTTGGGGAGATTATTTAGTTCAATCTTAGGAAGCCAGGGCCATGAAAACTTGAGTGATTGGAACTGAAGTTGCCACACATGCAGTAAACAGCAGAAATGGAATGTGAACCCAGGTTCTTTGTCTCAGAACCCCCTTTATTCTTCCATTATAACAGCAACTTCTCTATAGTTTTAAACCTTAGGATAGGACTTCTAAAAAGTTATAAACGGAATGATTCAAGTCTTTGGCCTAGCCATGCTGATCACCATCTCCTAATAATAGGTCATAATGGAAAATAAAATGGTTAATAAGTGGACAGGAAGAGGAAGGAGGAAGAAAAGCAGAGATTCTCAACAATCTATGATTTGAATAATCTCGTGTGTGTGTGTGTGTGTGTGTGTGTGTGTGTGTGTACACACACACATATTTTTTTTTACCAGAGGAAATGCCTTACTATCTTGTTTCCCTCCAAAGAATTTCTCTTTTTCACCTTCATACCCCCAGTCTTTTCCATTTTTTCTTGCCCAAGAAGTTCACTTGCATACGATGACCCTTCTTTTTCTCTGTTTAGGGCCATCTGAATTAGAGATGAATATGGGAGGACCCCAGTATAGCCAACAACAAGCTCCCCCAAACCAGACTGCCCCGTGGCCTGAGAGCATCTTGCCTATAGAACAGGCATCTTTTGCCGGTCAGAACAGGTAACCTTTATTTTGTGGTGCGTTGTATTTATAACACACCTTATTTTGTTTTGAGGGCAGTTTCTCTGTGGGGAAAAAAAGATAGACTTGAAGATGCATAAGTAAAACTAACCAGACAGTTTTCTTTGATTCATTCCACAAATATTTATTCTCTACATATTTGATACAGGGCTGAGAATACAAAGTTAAATGAGACACCCTGCAGAGAACTTTCAGACTAGTTGGAGATGAGGCATATAAATGGTAGTATATTAATTGAAGAATGATTGGTGCAAACAAATTGTTGCAGCCATTCATAGGAGAGAAAAATAATTTCTCTCTGGAATAACGAGAAAAGATTTGTGGGAGAATTTGAGAGCTCCATGAAAGTATATATAGGACTCAATCAGAAGTCCATCCAGTTCTTAAGTATCTTGATTTCTGTGATTTAAAATTACATAGAGGGGCTGATGCAGTGAATAGAGAACTGGCCCTGGAGTCAGGAGGACCTGAGTTCAAATCCGGCCTCAGGTACTTGACACAAAAACTAGCCGTGTGACCTTGGGCAAGCCACTTAACCCCAATTGCCCTCCAAAAAGCAAAAGTAAAATAAAATAAAATTACATAGAAAAAATGAATGAAATAATTTGTGAAGGTCTATCTGAATAAATGTTGCCAGGAACAAGTCCAAGTTTGTATTCTTAAGAACCAAAAATTAATTTTATAGATTAATATTAGTAAGATTTGAAATGAGTACTGCTTAGATAAAGGTACAGCCTAAAAGTTCCTCAGAATGGTGAAGCCTAAGTTAAGTAAGAGTCTTTGATGTTGTAGCATTAATTGAAAGGTTTTATTTCTTAGCCTTGTATAGCCCCTTTATTTTAAAAATCAAGAGAGTATTATAAGGAGAGAGAGAATAGAATAAATGGGAGAGAGGGGAAGAAGATAGAGAGAAATACAGCTAACAATAGTTGTTGTGAAAAAAAAAATTGAAGCAAGTTTCTCTGATAAAAGCCTCATTTCTCAAACATGAAGAATTGAGTTAAATTTATAAAAATAAGAGCCATTCTCTATTTGATAGATGATCAAAATTATGATCAGTTTTCAGGTGAAGTAGTCAAAGCTATCTGTAGTCATATGAAACAATACTCTCACTGTTGATGTGAGAAATGCAAATTAAAACAATTCTGAGGTACTACCTCATACATGTTAGATTGGTTAATAGGACAGAAAAAATGACAGATGTTGGAGGGGATGTGGAGAAAATGAGACACCAGTGCACTATTGGTGGAGTTGTGAACTGATGCCACTGTTCTGTAGAGCACTTTAGAACTATGCTCAAAGTGTTACCCTTTGACTTAGCAATACCATTACGAAGCCTGCTAGGTCTGTATCCCAAAAGAGATTTAAGGACAAAAAAGGAAAGGGACCTATATGTACAAAATATTTATAGCAGTTCATTTCTGGGGGCAAAGAATTAGAAATTGAGAGGGCTGTCCATCAATTGGGGAATGACTGGACAAGTTGTGGTATGTGATTATGATGGAATACTATTATACTATAAGAAATTATAAGCAGGATGCTATCAGGAAACTTAGACTTGCATGAGCTGATGGAAAGTGAAATGTACTGTGTACAAAGTAGCAGTATTATTGTAAGATGATCAGCTGTGAATGACTTAGCTATTCTCAATACAATACAATACAATACAACACAACAATCCAAGACAACTTTGAAGGATTTAGGATGAAAAATACTGTCCATACCCAGACACCCAACTGATGGTGTCTGAATACAGACTGAAGTATGCTTTTTTTCCCCCTTTATTTTTCTAGAGGCCTTTTTGTCTGTTTTCTTTCACAACATGAAATGGATATGTTTTGCATGACTACACATGTATAACCTATATCAACCTGCTTGCCTTCTCAATGGCAGTAGAGTGGGGAAGGAGGAAGAGAATTTGGAACACAACGTTTTAAAAATGTTGATTTTTTTTTTACATGTAACTGCGGAAATTTTTTAAATAAATAAATATTAGAAAAAAATTTTAAAAGAGTATTTGAGAGTATCATGATGCTTTAGTGGGGAAGCAGTTTTTCTGCTATACTTCATATTGATCAGGTTCTGAATGTAATATATTGTTTAGATCTCTGCTTCCTGATGGACTGTGAAAAAACTGCAGAACATTCAAAGAAAAGTAATAGAAATTAGTAAAGGCTATGACATGGAAAAAAGTTTAAAAGAACTGGATTTAGTCATTAGGAAGGATGTGGGATCAGTTCTATTCAGCCAAAATTTAAGTGCACCAAAGTTTGACACCTTAATTATCTTCCAGTATATGACAGTTATAAGAAGGGAGCGTACTGGATTTTTTTTCTTCCTCTCTTACTACAGAGAAAAAAACAAAAACCAAAAACTAGTGAATATGTACTTGTATAGCACCAAGAATACCCATAAAGAAAATCTTCTAATGTGTGAGGTTTTGGGGGTGGAGAGGGGGAATGTAGGGCAATTGGGATTGACTTGCCCAAGGTCACACGGCTAGTAAGTGTTAAGTGTCTGAGGCTGGATTGAATGCTATCCAATTCATAAACCACTATAGTAGGATTTTGCATTGACAAGGTTAGACTTAATGATCTTTTGAGAGCATTCTCAGTCTTTAATTATAATTCAGTGGCATTGAATATATTACCCATTTGCAAAATGATTTCACTTTGATTCTTTTAAACACACCCACTGCCATGTGAACATGCAAAATGCAAATGCAACATGATAGTTAAATCAAGTATGTGACTAGTTTTCACTAGTGTGTTGTAGTTTTCACAAGAAGAAAGGAAATGCTAGTCATTAGAGAAAAAGAGCCCTTAAAATTGAGGTTTGTATTTTGATCTTAACAAATGAGAGTTCTCTTTTTTTTTTAAATGCTTTCTTAACTTCTGTTTTACATCATTTATTTCCGCCAGATTTTGAGTTACAATCATTTTTCCCCCCTGTTTTTCCCCTACCCACCCTCCCAGAATAGCAGTCCCACAAGATATCGCTTCCTCCAATCTGCACTCTCCCATACCTTCTCCCATACCCCCTTCAACTTTTCCATTAGAGGAAAGTGAATCTTTGTGTCCCAATGCCTGCACATTTTATCTCCCAATTACAAGCAAAAGAATATTAATAATAGTATTTTTATATATTTGAAACATTTAATCTTAAGACCTTGAATTTCAGATCCATTTCTTTCCTCCCTTGTCACCCATTCCCTCTGGGGAGATAAGTAATTCAGTATATGTTGTACATGTCTAGCTATGAAAAACATTACCATAGTAGATATATTGTACAAGGCTGCTTATAATTCCCTCCCACTCATCCCACCCCCCACCTGGTCCATTCCCTACATGATCCTGTCCCTCTTCTATAGTGGGTACTTCCAACCTCCCCTCACCCCAAGGATGCCCTCCCATCCATCATCCCTCCTCTCATCCCCCTTCCCCCTATTCTGCTGCAGGTTGAGATATCCCATTTAGTATGTATGTCATTCTCTCCCTGAACCAAATTCAATGAGAATGTGGTTTTGCCTTTTTGCCTTCCTATTCTCCCCCTCCCTTGCAACTACTTCCCCTTGCTTCTTCTACATGAGATAGTTTGCCCTACCCTGTCTCTCCCCATCTCCTCTTGCCACTTTCCTCTCTCACCTCATAATTTCACCCCTTGAGTATCCTCCCTTCCCAACAAATTCAACCTATGTCCTCTATCCATATGTAACTGTAACCATATACTCACACATTCATATATGTATTCATATGACCATACACCCTTCTTGCATTATTTTCATAGTGAGAAAGATTTCCTCAGTCACAGTTACTGTTTTTCCATATAGGAATGTAAATAGTTCAACTTTGATAAGCTCCTTTTGATTTCTTTTCCCTGATTACCTTCTCAGGCATCTCTTGCTTCTTGTGTCTGGATATCAAATTTTCTATTCAATTCTGGTTTTTTCCTCAAGAATGCTTGAAAGTCCTCTATTTCACTGAATGACCATATGTTCCCCTGAAACAAAATACTCAGTTTTGCTGGGTAGGTGACCCTTGGGTTCATTCCCAGCTCTTTTGCCCTCTGGAATATCATATTCCATCTCCTTCAATCCCTCAGTGTAGAAGCTGCCAGGTCCTGGGCTATTCTGATTATGTTTCCACAATATTGAAATTGTTTCTTCCTGGCTTGCTTGTAGTATTTTCTCCTTGATCTGGGGATTCTGGAACCTGGCTATAATATTCCTGGGAGCTTTCTTTTTGGGATCTTTTTCATGAGGTGATCTGTGGATTCTTTTTTTTTTTTTTTAAGCAATTGGGGTTAAGTAACTTGCTCAAGGTTACACGGCTAGTCATTATTTATGCGTGGGTGCTCATTTTCTGAGGCCGGATCTGATCTCGGGTCATCCCAACTCCGAGGCCGGCACTCTTACTCACTGCGCCACCTAGCCGCCCCTTTAGGGCAATTGGGGTCAAGTAACTTGCCCAAGGTTACACGGCTAGGTTTTTTTGTTTGGGTGCATTAAGTGTTGGAGGCCGGCTCCGAACTCAGGTCCTTCTGGTTCCAGGGCCGGCGCTCTATTCACTGCGCCACCTAGGCGCCCCGATCTGTGGATTCTTTCAACCTCTATTTTGCCCTCTGGATCTAAAACATCAGGGCAGTTTTCCTTGAGAATTTCTTGAAGGGTGATTTCTAGGTTCTTTCTTTGATCATGGCTTTCAGTTAGTCCAATAATTTTTAAATTGTCTCTCCTGGATCTGTTTTCCAGGTCAGTGGTTTTTCCCATGAGATATTTCACATTGCCTTCTAGTCTTTCATTTGTTTGGATCTGCTTAACAGCATCTTGATTTCTCATAAAGTCATTAGCTTCCATTTGCTCCAGTCTAACTCTGAAGGAATGAATCTCCTCAGTGAACTTTTGAGATTTTTTTTCCATCTGGCAAATTCGGCTTTTTAAGGCATTCTCCTCATTGCCCTTTTGGGCCTCCTTTGCCATTTGAGTTAGTATGTTTTTTAAGGTGTTGTTTTCCTCAGTCAGGCTGTTGACCCTCATTTCATACTTTTCCTGCATCCTTCTCATTTCTCTTTCCAATTTTTCCTCCACTTCTCTTATTTGATTTTTAAAGTCCTTCTTAAGGTCCTCTATGGCCTGCAACCCGCGCATGTTTTCCCCTGGGGCTTTTGGAGCAGGACTTCTGACCTCACAGTCCTTTTCCTGCTCTATGCCCCCAAAATAGGAGTCTAGGGTTTCATTTTTCTGTTTCCTTTGCCTTGGCATGTTGCCACTTAATTACTTGACTTTTGGGCTTGTTGCCACAGTATGGCTCTGCTGCCAGACGGGAATTTTCGTCCCGAACGTGTGGGGGACAACTTCCATTTCTGGAAGCTGGAAGCCCACCCACGACCTCCACCCCAGATCACAATCCAGATCCAGGGAGGTTAAAGCAAGAGCGATTACCCCCCAAGACTGATCACTGGATCTCCCTACAGTTCGCAGGCCAGGAGCTGGAGCTGCCTCTGAAAACTACAAAATGGTGTGTGTCCTCAGCGGCTTCTAGCCCCCCCAGGAGAGGAAGCCGATGCATTCCCCAAATACTGGTCCCAAAGTCCATGGGGCACTAACCTCTCACTTTGTCCTAAGCATGTCTGTGTTGATAATTCTGGAATCACCACAGCTGCTGGTGTTCTGGGGTCTTTCCAGCCGGCTGCTGGCCCTGCCGCCCTGGGACTAAAACCTCGGCTCACGGGGACCTGGGCTTGGCTCGGCTCCCTGTGCTCTGAGTGGCTGCACATTGGCGGCTCCCAGAGTGCTGCGCTGGTTCTTCCTGCCGGGCTGCTAGGCTGTCCTCAGCAGGAGGTTAGCTTCACTGTGTCGTTCTGTGGGTGCTGGGGCTCCAGAAGGTGTTCAGAGTCCCCTTTTACATAGTTTGGAGGAAATCTGGGGGCAGAGTGGCTTGGATGAGCTGTTTCTACTCTGCCATCTTGGCTCCGCCCCCTGAGAGTTCTCTTGAACCTGAAATTAAGTGTTAGAGCTATAAAGCCTCCCTGCACTTATCTTCACATTGTACCTATGTTCCAGCTTTTCCCCATTCTTACTCGTTTCAAGTATTACAAAAAATTCCTTGTGTGGAAGTGGAAAAAGAATTTCAAAATTCTCTGCTCTTTGTTGACACAGGCGTAGATCAAATGGCATTTATATCATAGTTCAAAGATGATAGCTAATACAAGTCCCATTTATGCCAGCTATCTGTGACATTAGTGAAGCCTAATGTTTCTCTCCTCCCGCCCTTAATTTTCTTCTTCATTAAATAACTTGCTATTCTTCTCAAGCACAGTTTTCTTCCTTGTATCTTTCCAAAGTTTATAGCACATCTTGGCACAGTAACTTAAATTCGGAATGATCACAAAATAAGCCAGTCAGACTTAAGGAGTACCTTAGAAATCATCTGTTTTCAACCCCCTTATCTTACAAACAAGGAGAACTGACCTGCACATGTTACCTGACTTGCTTATTTATCACACGGCTAGTAACTAAAATTTCAGTTTCTTGTGCTAGCTAACCTTCCATTCCTTTGATACAAACTAAACTCAAAATGCCTTCAAGACATATATTCTAAAAATGTTTCCCCCATGTAGCATACATAGCAACTGCATTTCTCGTGCTTATTTCTTCCAACATTTTACCTCAATGTGTTAATTGAGAAATCCATAGAAAGGATGGTACAGCAGAACTGGAGCCAAAGAGGACCTCAGAAGTTGGTCTGGATTGGAAAGCTTATCAGACAGTGTTAGAATATTTGGACTGAAGTCCCCATTTCATAGTGTTTTTTGTTTGTTTTTGAAAGTGTTTTATAAACACTAACGTATAAATCAGCCATTAGCATTCTTTTTTTTTGTTTGTTTTTTATCAAGGACCTTTTTTAAAAAATATATTTATTTTTAGTTTTCAGTATTTACTTTTATAAGATTTTGAGTTCTAAATTTCCCCTCCTCTACTTCCCCCTACCCAAGACAGTATGCAATCTGTTATAGGCTATACATTATGATCATATTAAACATATTTCCACATTAGTCATATTGTGAAAGAAGAATCAGAACAAAGGGGAAAATTACGAGAAAGGGTGAAAAAAACAACCAAAAAATAGAAAATAGTTTCAAACTACATTCAGATTCCGTAGTCTTTCTCTGGATGTAGGTAGCATTTTCCATTTTAAGCCTTTTGGAATTGTCTTAGGTCGTTGCATTGCTCAGAAAGGCTTAAGTCTAACAGTTAGTAATGGCACAGTGTTGCTGTTACTGTGCTTCTGTTCACTTCACTCAGCATCAGTTCATGTAAGTCTTTCCAGATTTTTTTGAAATCCATTTTCTCATCATTTCTTATGAGCAATAATATTCCATTACATTCATATACCATAACTCATCAAGCGGCTTTTTTATATGAGGTTAAAGGGAAATCAGGGTCATTTGCATTTATTTGATTTGTTTGAAATCTGTGTAAAAGTAAAGATTGTTTTCTTTCTTAATCACATTAACAATTCTTTGAAAACCTTAATGGGGTCACAAATGCTTTGTTAATATTTATTATAGAGTAGTTAAGAAAATGAAGTTATATGAGCTTGGTATCTAAAGCAGTGACCTAAAATTTGACCTCTCTTCCATTTCTATGTACATCCTTAATTTTATTTTACTTTGTAAATAACACTTTGAATAGATATTTACATTCAGGTTGGTTCAGGCTTCTGGTTGTTATTTTAAATTAGGGTTTTACTTTTATCACAACTTGTGTTTTTTAATTGATTGTGCCTCTGACCAGCATTCTTGAATTCGTGTTAAAATTAGTTATTGTTAATGTAGTAGCAGTAATCAGCATTTATACAATGCTTTAAGGTGTACATAACACTTTGAAAACATTGTTTCATTTGATGCACACAACAATAATAGAAGTAGGGTCTATCTCAGTTTTACAGATGAGGAAACTGAGGCACAGAGGTTGTGACATTGCCAGGGTGACACAGCTAGTAAGTCAGATCTTCTTGATTCCAGGTCTAGCATTCTGTCCATTCTGCTCTTTAAATTACAGCTTCAGATATTTACTCAAAGTTTAAGTTCAAAAAGTGATTTCCAAACTTTGGAACAATAGCTTATTTCTTTCTTCTAACATTTTTGTGTGTGTTTGGAAAAAATCCAGAGATTCTGCAATCTGGCTCTGACCTGATCATTTAAATGCAACTGTTCTCTCCATAGTTATTTATGATCTCTTAATTGCAGTGTTACTTCTAACTTGTGCTGGTGCCGGACTCATGCTTCTATGCACACCAAACTGTTAGTGTGCAAATGAAATTTTCTTTATAAAATACTGTTGATTCTAACTCACTATTTACAGGGTTATTTTCACTTTCCTTTTTTGATATTCCTTTTTCAGATTCTAATTGGTTTATCTACTGCCTTTGGGTTGATCCAGACAGGTCATGTGATCTTGGCTGTCTATTAGGAATGAAACACGCAGCCTTCCTATTTTCATTTTTTGCTTTTTGGAGGGGGGAAGGCAGGGCAGTTGGGGTTAAGTGTCTTGCCCAAGGTCACATGGCTAGTAAGTATTAAGTGTCTGAGGCCAGACTGGAACTCAGGTCTTCCTCACTCCAGGGCCGGTGCTCTATTCACTGTGCCAGCTAGCCGCCCCCCTTCCTGTTTTCAAACAGATGGGAAAGTGGTGATTGACTGGAGCCATTGCTTTACTAGAGTTACCCAGAAGCAGAAACCTGAAGTTAAGTGAGAGAAACTCAAAGCCTGGTATGAAGGTAGTCACATAAGGAAAGGAAAAGAAAAACAACCATGTACATAGTGACTAGTAATGTTAATATTCTGATAAAATTGTACAAAGTTTTATTGTACCTTTCAGTTAACAAAATCAAGTATAAAGATTTTCATTAGAAATATCAATATTGGGGTGGCTAGGTGGCGCAGTGAGTAAGAGTGCCAGCCCCGGAGTTGGGACGACCCGGGATCAGATCCAGCCTCAGAAAATGAGCACCCACACATAAATAATGACTGGCTGTGTAACCTTGAGCAAGTTACTTAACCCCAATTGCTTAAAAAAAAAAGTATCAATATTATCTGTATTACCAAAAAACCCCCCAAACTTCTGGTGCTACACAGTTGTCAGATTATGTAAACACTTTCTGCTCAAGGCAGTAGTAAGTACATTGAGCTGTTAAAAAAAAAATTAATGGTAATATTGCTTAATTGCACCTTTTCTTGGTCCAGAGCTTTATTAAGTTGTCTGCCGCTTCTGACTCTTGCACACCCTCTTTTCCTGTCTGTATATTCTCCCTCTCTTCCTGCTCTCTCCTGTTTCTCATGTGTCTGTCTGACCACTCATCTCTCATTCTTCTTTACTGCATCTTCAGGCCAAGTCATACCCTAGTGGGTTCAGCCCCAGGTAATCCCCCAAGGGTCTGTCCTGGGCCTCCTTGTCTTTTTTCTCTCACCTGGTGATCTCATAAATGTCCTGGAGTTCAGTTATTAACTTTTTGCAGATTATTTCCAGATCTGTATATCCAGCCAGTGCCAGCTCTTCCTCTTCTTCCTTTCCCCTCACAACTACCCCATCCCATATCCAATGTTACCAAGGTTTATCGTTTACAACTTTGCAGCACCTCTCCAGTATATCCCCTTCTCTCCTCTGACGCTGCCACCACTTTGGTACAAGCCCTTATCACCTCACCTCTGGATTATTGCAATATAGCCTGTTGGTGTGTTGTGCTGCCTCAAGTAAAGACTCTTAGTCACTAAAGTAATTTTCCTAAAATACAGGTCTAATTAAGTCTCCATCTCCCCCTCCATCTGCCCCCATAAATGCCTGTGGCTTTCTGTTGCCTCTAGGATCAAATACAAAATGTTCAGTTTGGCATTCAAAACCCTTCATAACCTATAGCCCCCTTCTACCTTTTTATTTTTTAATTTAATTTATTTTATTCTGAACTTAAGAAATAAAATAAAAATTTCCATAATAGTAGAATAGAAAAAAAGATGATTGTACATGAAACTACAAATCTGTTTTGTACAGCTTGCTATACCTTTTAAATATATAATAAAGTTATCATGTAACTTTCTTTTTTTCCCCTTTTTTCTTCCCTCCCCCCACCCTAGAGATGGCCACCATTAGACATAAATATGTGTATGTGAATAAATGTAAAACTGTTCTATACATCTGCTTATTAGTTCTTTCTCTGGGTGCAGATAGTATCTTCCTTCTTCCATCTTACTCCCTGACGTACACTCTCTGATCCAGTAACACTGGCCTTCTGGCTTTTCCAACAAATAAGACATTCCATCTCTCCACTCTGGACATTTTCTCTGGCTGCCCCTGTATCTATAGTGTTCTTCTCCCTCATCTCTGCCTCCCGACTTCCTTTAAGTCTTAACTAAAATTTCACTTTCTACAGGAATCCTTTCCTAACCCTCTTAATTCTAGTGCTTTCCTTCCAGTTATTTCCTATTTATCTCTCATATAGCTTGCTTTGTATTTGTTTGTTTGCATGTTCTCTCCCCCTTAGATGGTAAGCTCCCTGAAGACGGTGACTGACTTTTGCTTCTTTTTTTCTTTTATACCTCGTACAAAGTAGGTGCTTAATAAATTTTTTTGGTTGATTGATGCAGCCAACATCCTAGTTTAGGCTTTTATCTGCTCTCACCTAGACTATTTTAGTAGATTTCTAATTGGTCCCCTTGTGTCAAGTCTCTCCATACTCCAATCCATACTCTTCTCTGCTGCCAAATTGCATAGTTTTGACCAGGTCACTCAGTAACCTTGAATGGTTACTTCTTAGCTAAAATAAATCACCTACAAAATCTTCTGTCTGACATTTAACCCCTTCACAAATTGGTTAATTGCTATTTTCCCATCTTCTTTCATGCTCTCTATAATCCTGCTACACTGGCTTACTTGATGCTTCTTACACTAAGCATCCCTACTCCTCACTCCATGCCTTTGTACTGTGCAGCCCTTGTGCCTGGAATATGCTCCTCCCCACTTCCATCTCTCAATCTTCCTGGCTTACTTTAAGACTTAATCCTACCTCCTACAGAAAGCTTTTTCCCCTAGCTCTGTTTTATTGCCATCCACCCAGTCCTAATGCCTTCTCTCTGAGATTATCTTCTGTCTCCTTTTTATCAAGCTAGTTAAATGTACTCTCTCCCATTTGAATGTGAGCTCCTGGAGGGTAGGGACATTGTTTTCCTTTTTTTATGTTACCCATTGCTTGGCATGGTCCCTGGCATGTGTTGAGGGACTATAAGTGCCAAACGAATGGCGTGTTTAGTGCTGTAGGTTTTCATGAAAAGAAGTGGCCACTAAGGGCCTATGAATGAATTGCACTGAAAGAAGATGTGGGTTTTGGTATACATAGTTAGCAGGCCAAGGACTTGAAAAAGGATAAAGGCACAGAAATAGAAATGTAGACATCATATCATGCACAAAGTGTGAATAAATCACTCTGGTTGAGATGGAGAGTTAAATTATTCCTTAAACAGGTTATCTCAAGGATGACTAACCCTGATTTTGAGGTTTTGTGACTGGGAGACTTAGGAAAATTTGTAATAGAAGCTGGTTTGGGTTCAAGAGAGAATAATTAGTTTTAGATTAATTTTAGCTATATTTCATCTGCAGTCACAACAGAATGAGAAAACAGATGTCCAGCAGGAAGCTAGAAGTATAAGGCTGAAACTTGAGAGAGACAGACTTAGAGATGCATTAAGTAAAAGTACAGTCTCTGTTTTGAGTTGTTTTCTTTTTGGTCATTTCAGTATTTATTATGTGTGACTTCCTTATGTATTTTATATTGCCATGCTTTGCTGTTGACACTCAAGTGATCTAAAATTCAATCTAACAAATAATATTTATTAAGTATCAGACACTGTGCTAGTCTCTAGGAATGCAAAAACTAAAGAGTTCTTGCTTTCAAGAATCTTATGTTCTACTGAAAATAGAGTTTGATATATTTAGGTTTACTTTAATATTTCATATTTATCATATGTATATTTCTCAATGTCTGAATTAGATTCTTAGCTTCATATCTTGATTATTTCAATCTTACATTCTTGATTTTTTTATTTGTTCCCTAGAATCTGTTATGAATGTTAGGGTTTGTTATAGATAAAGCATTATGTTGATGCAACAGTGTGGCATTTAAATTGTTTATGAAAACTCAAGTATCATTAACTCAAGTCATTGGCAGTGTATTGATTTACAAGCTTTCTTAAAACCCTTTTCCAGGGAATTTTATTTTCTGTAGGGTTTTAGCTTTGGTGATATAATGAATTTCTTTTTATTTTTTTTATTTTTTGCCTTTTGGAGGGCAATTGGGGTTAAGTAACTTGCCCAAGGTCACATGGCTAGGTTTTTGTTTGTGCGTGCATTAAGTGTCTGAGGCCGGATCTGAACTCAGGTCCTTCTGACTCAAGGGCCGGCGCTCTACTCACTGTGCCACCTAGCCGCCCAATACAATGAATTTCTTACCTTTTAGTTCTTAAAATCAAATAAAAGTAGTATTTTCATGGATTACTTTTCCTTTACATCTAGACCAGGAATTCCAGAGTAGAATTTCTTATAAGCAGACATTTAGTTTTCAAATAAACTTAGAATATACTTCTTTTGCTCAATAACCCTCCATTTTTCATTCTCAGCTAGGTTATCATTGCTCCAGTCTTTTTTTTTTTTTTTTTTGAGGCAATTGGGGTTAAGTAACTTGCCCAAGGTCACACGGCTAGGTTTTTGTTTGTGTGTTAAGTGTCTGAGGCCGGAACCGAACTCAGGTCCTTCTGACTCCAGGGCCGGCACTCTACTCACTGCGCCACCTAGCCGCCCCTATTGCTCCAGTCTTAATCATATAGTTAAAAATCAAATAAGCCTTTTAGATCAGTTATTTTATTCTCTCACAGTTCAGAAAAGTTGTTGCATTTTGTTTCAGTAACAATAAGTATATTATTAAAAGACAAGAAAAGGGGCGGCTAGGTGGCGCAGTGAATAGAGCGCCGGCCCTGGAATCAGAAGGACCTGAGTTCGGAGCCGGCCTCCGACACCTAATCCGCACAAACAAAAACCTAGCCGTGTAACCTTGGGCAAGTTACTTAACCCCAATTGCCCTAAAGGGGCGGCTAGGTGGCGCAGTGAGTAAGAGCGCCGGCCTTGGAGTTTGGATGACCCGAGATCAGATCCGGCCTCAGAAAATGAGCACCCACACATAAATAATGACTAGCCGTGTAACCTTGAGCAAGTTACTTAACCCCAATTGCTTTTAAAAAAAAAAAAAGACAAGAAAAAACTTACAAACACAGGTTCTCTTTCTAATTTACATCCACTGGTGAAACAGTTAGAACAGTTGGCTGCCTTGAAGGTGGCTTAGTTCACTGACACTTTTGCTTCTGATTGAGAGTCATTACCCAGAATTCGATGAAGTCCTCCTTCGAACTGTCCTTGACCAAGGTTATATTTGACCTTTTGCAGGCAACCGTTTGGTACTTCTCCAGATGACTTACTGTGTCCACATCCTGCTTCAGAATCACCAAGTGATGAGGGAACTCTCCTGGATCAACTGTATTTGGCATTACGGAATTTTGATGGCCTTGAAGAAATTGACCGAGCCTTGGGAATACCTGAACTAGTTAGCCAGGTACATGCATTGGCTTTAATTGCATAAGAAGGTACCTTGATATAGAATCTAAAGTATTCATTTTATTTTGATTCAAGTAATTTTCAGTTCACCTTTTCAAATCAGTTTTAAATGGAAAAGGTCTTGTGAAATTCATCCTTGTCTGCTCATTCCTTGGCATTATTAAAGACAAGGGAAGATATTTATTGTAGGCAAGAACTTCAAAAAAAGCTACTCCTAAACCCAAAGAACTCTCGCATTTTCGTTGCCGTGGAGTATCCTCCCGTAATCTCCTTTACAAATGGGCTCTGTGGCCTAGCGCCCCCTTCCCCCGAGCCAGGTCACCGGTGATCCGTCCGCCGCAGCCCACTGCCTGACAGGGGCTGCTCGGGAGCCGCCACTAAGGTTTACATCATCATAAGAAGAACAAACAATATGGCAGCAATCCCGTCCAGCGGTTCACTTGTAGCAACCCATGACTACTACCGAAGGCGTCTGGGTTCCACCTCCAGCAACAGCTCCTGTGGAAGTGCTGAGTATTCTGGGGAAGTGATCCCCCACCATCCTGGTCTTCCTAAATCAGACCCAGGCCACTGGTGGGCAAGCTTCTTCTTCGGCAAGTCAAGTCATCCATTCATGACAACTGTATTGGAATCCCCAGAGCACTCAGGAACTTTCCAGGTTGCTCATGGCACGATCACCTGTGACCTGGCTCAGGAGGCCATGAGGAAGCGGCATGTCAGCGAGCCCAGCAAGACCAGCACTGGGCCTTCTGCATGAGCAGCAGCACCCTCCTTGCTGCTCCCCCCGCTTCTGAAGTGTGCTAGGCATCAGAGCCCATTTCCCCCTCCCCTTCCTTTCCCTTCCCTCTCCCACCTATTCCTTTAGAATAGATAGGCTGCATAAGTATAGAAGTAGTTGTGGGGTGTGGTTTTTTTTTTTTTAAGGAAAACAAAAGCAAAACACCAAAAAAAAACCAAGTAAAGGAAACCACACTGCTATTTTGGTTTTTTACTATCTGAATCACCTATGTGCTTTTCGGCAGCCTCAGTAACCTGTTGACTTTGTACTCAACTGAAACTAATAAACTTTGAGCAGCCTTTTAAAAAAAAAAAAAAAAAGCTACTCCTGGGTTCAGCTAGTTGGTGCAGTAGTGAATAGAGCACCAGCCCTGGAGTCAGGAGAACCTGAGTTCAAATCCAGCCTCGGACACTTAAACAAAAGTCACTTAACCCCAATTGTCCTGCCTTCCTCCCCTCCAAAAAAAAAAAAGCTACCCCTTCCTTCTTTCTCAAAAAGTTTTTTGTTGATGTATTTCTTTTTCCATTACTGCCATTTCCTAGTACCTGCCCCTTTATTACAAGGAAGTATCATTAAGCAATACAAACTGACATGTTAAAGTCTGTCAGCTTGTGCCTTGTTCTGTACTTGTAGTTAAACACCTTTTCACAAAGAGGAGGGTGCTATGTTTTATTTTTAGTCCTTTGGAAACAAAAACATTACATTAATCTGAGTTCTAATGTCTCCTTTACATAATTGTGATATTTTTATATATCTTTCCCTTTATTATACTTTTTTGTGCTTCATACAGATTTTCCCAAGTTTCATTGACTTACTTATTTTTGTCATTTATTATAGCACAAAAACATTCCATGACTTTGTTCAGTCAATCACTAGACACCTACTTTGCCCCCCCCCCAGTTTTTTGCTATTAAAAAAAAGACCAATATAAGTAAGTGATATATATAGACCTTTCCTTCTTTCTTTGACCTCCTTGGTGTACGTGCTGATCAAAGGACATGAACAGCTTACTCATTTTTCTAGCATAGCTACAAATTGTTTTTCATAAATGTTAGACCAGTTCACAGCTCCACCAACAATGTATTAGAGTGCCTGTCTTCCCCCAGCCTCCCTAACATTGACTGTTTCCATTAAGTCAGCAGGAACACTAGAACAGTCCTTTGGAAGGTGGAGAAGCATAGAGGATCAAGAATAGATTGTGATGGTTATCAAACCCAGAAAGTGATAGCTTTCCAGTGATAGTTCCCTGCCCATTATTTTGACCTTACATCATTTTTATGGGTTAGTGGGAGAAAAACCATGTTTGTTAAAAGAAAGCAAACTTTCTATAAACTGTACTGTCTTCACACTCAGTAGTTCACATTTAATTATTACTTACTGGAATGTTCTGTGCATAGCAGGTTCTGAATAAAATGACTGGTCTTTTGGAGGATATAGAGCACAAAGATATTCAAGACTTTTTTCAAGAATAAAGGTGCCACAAAACTAAAGAGTGTCTAACATTAATGTGTGTTTAGTTGGATTCTTTAAAATTTTCCTTCGGGGATATTCAAGCCCCTTAAGATTGTATTGTAAGTCTGTGGAACTCATATATATATATATATATATATATATATATATATATCACTAAAGAAGATGTACAAGGATGCAGAGGAAAATTAGGGGGTGACTCTTAAGTAAACCCAAGTACAACATTTCTTTCTGAGAGAGTCTTACTTATCAAAGTAGCACTAGAATGATTAATAAAAAGCATGAGAGAAGGATTATCTCTCTGTTGGCCAAGAGTGTGGCCCTTCTGAGGGAGTCTTCATCATGAAGGCAGTACGAGTCTCAAAAACTCTGGCTCATGTTCCAACCCAGTTCTCTGGAAATATCTGAATGTAGCTAATATATGCTTAAGTCTCCACAGGTGTCAGTTTAAAAGGCTCTCAATCCCTTCATTACTTAAGTTAATGATATATTTGGATATAAAACTGCCTTTTTTCCCCTGCTCCCCAGGGAAAGAAATGCAGAAAGCACTCTTTTATTATTATTATTGTGCATTTAGTGAAGTGTTTGGCATTGTGGAATATTTGCTGGATTTGGAGTGGAAAAGACCTAAGTTTATATCCTGCTTGTGTGTAAACTGGGGCAAGTCACTTAACCTTTCTGACCCCTGTAAAACCAGGATAACAAGAGCTCTATAGCTCTGTAGTACCTCCCTCCCTCACAGATTTGTTATGAAGCTCATTAAAGGAGATGGTGTTAGTAAAACACTTCTCACAAGCAAAAAAATGTCAGCATTATTACTACTCTGTCCAAGAGTGAGTTGGGAAGTATAGAAAGAGTTGTTAACTCTGCCTTACCAAAGTCCTACTCAGTTTATTGTGTAAATAAGATATATTTTTTAAAAAAAATACTTTGATTTACTATAGAAAAGGCTGGGAAAAAATGCACCACCCTTTTCTGTCACCCCCCTTCAGCCTGTCTGCATGAATCATTTTTATTTCCAGAGATGTTAACTATGACCAAAAAATAGCTCCTGGTGTATAATCCATTTCTTAGAGTTAATTAAAAAGTCAGATTTCCTCTTCCTGTCATTGGTGTCTGTTAGAGAGATGATGCAGAGTCATGTAAGACTTGTGAAACTTTTAAAAAATAGTTTTATCACAACTCCCAGTGCTCAGCAGAAATAAGTGGGAGTTAACATGTCAGTTCATATAGAGAACATCAGGATAGAAAAAAATTACTATAGATTTAAAGTTATAACCTAAAATAAAAGCTAAATGTTTCCTACATGACTAGTTTGCTTTGCTTTTAGTTAAAATTTTAAATGATTCAGCATATTGGAATTACTGGCTTGATATGAATTATTTTTACTTTAGAATATTTGATCCTCTATGCTGCTAAATGACATAATACTGTCACTTCAGAACTGATGTTACTTCATTAGGTGCTATTTTAGTCCCCCTTTTCTCAGTTTATTTGTATTATTTCTCACTTGAGTTCATCAAATCCCGTGTATTCCTTTTACATTATAAAATATATATATATTACATATATATTTCTAAGGTATATTTTGAATTAAATTACAGAAACATGACTGATAATAACATTAGAAAATGAGACTTCCTTTGTCTATTTCATTGGGAGAAATTATATGCCATAAAATTTGCTTAATGAAAATGCCTATTTTTTTCTGTTATTGTTAATATCCTAAGATGGTTTCCTAGATATACTCAGACCAGTAATTCAACAAAAAGGCTCTTATCTTAGAAGAGTTCGCCATCTCCACAATTTTCATGAGCACATTGGGCCCCTCGTGAGGTCCGTGTAGCAGTGGAGGCAAGCCTAGGAAACTAAAAGCTCTAGTAGCAAATCAGTCCTGGTAATTCCAGAACCAAAAAAGTCACCTCACTTCTGGGAGCCTTGAAAGGTAAAAGAGCCCTGTGGTGAAGCGAAAATAATCTGGGTTTGCATGTTTGACCTCAGTCAAGTGAATTCCCTTCCCCGCAGAATAAAGGATTTAGACTAGGTGATCTAACAGGATCCCTTCTCACTCTTTTTTTTTTTTTTTTGGCTCTTTGGAGGGCAATTGGGGTTAAGTAACTTGCCCAAGGTCACATGGCTAGGTTTTTGTTTGTGTGTTGTGTTAAGTGTCTGAGGTCAGAACTGAACTCAGGTCCTTCTGACTCCAGGGCCGACGCTCTATTCACTGCGCCACCTATCCGCCCCCCCTTCTCACTCTTAACGAGGCCTGCAGAACCTTCAAGCCCACAGGCTGCCTGTGGGACACAAAAGGATTTCAGGTGGCCTACAAAAAAAAGGTAGAAAAAAATTCTGAATAGCCATCCAAAACAGCTGCAGGTTTTACAAATCCTTGGAATAGAGCCACCATTTCCAGTTGAGACCAAAAGCTCATGTGCTGCTTCTGAACAAATTAAAACTATCTTTTGATTGAGGGAAGGAGGCTACCTTTCAGGCATAAGGAGCATTCTGCCTCAAGGCTACATGTGGCTTTCTAGGTCCTTGGACATAGTTTTACAGAACAAAACCTTTTATTAAGGAGATTTGTTCTGTGAAGTTTGGATTCAGCCAAAGGTCTGTACTTGACCACACATAGCCTTGAGACTGCAAGTACCCCACCCCTGACAAAATATTCTTACTGCTTTTCTGAATGAGTCAGTACCACTACTAGGTCTATACCCCAAAGAAATCAAAAAAGAGGAAAAAGGTCTATATAAAAAAAATTTATTGCATTTATTTTTGTGGTGACAGAAACCTAGAAACCAAATAAAGATAGTGCCCATTAGTTGGGGGAATAGCAAAAAAAAATTATGGTATATGAATGTGTTGTGTTGTAAGAAATGAAGGGGATGGTTTTGGAGAAGCCTCAGAGGAATATGATATGAACAGACGCAGAATAATGTGAACAGTAATAAGAGATTAATTTATAAAATACCATTATAAAGACAAGAAAACTTTGAAAGATCCTAGAATTCTGAGCAATACAGTAACCAACTATGGTTGAAACATGCCACCTTCCTGATAGATATTAGTCGTAAGTCTTAGGGTTTTTTTGTTTGTTTTACAGCAGTAGTCTGTCAGTTCCCAATCACACTTTCCTTTGCCCTTTACTTAGTATGACTGATCCTTTTCTTTGTGGCCTTTAATTATCCTAAAAGGACTGATTTCTACAGAATAAAAATTGCTGTTTGAAGTATACATTTTGACAACTGATTTTTTTTGCAATATCTATTCTGAAAATCCTCAGAATTAAAAACAAATGAATAATGAAACATGTATGTATGCTATGAAATCCAGCTCTAAACTATCTGTTGTCCCTGGAGAAACTAGCTCAGTTTAACTTCATCTGATCAAGGACAGGCATAAATCATCCATTGTCATCAGAATCATAAATGCATGTTATAAAATAAAATCATATTAAAATTATTATTGGTCCCAAGCAATTCACATACCACTGTATTAGGTTTTGGTCCCAGCTATACATTATTTGACCCATTTAACTTTTCCTGTTGTTGGGTTCTGGGGGGGTGGTTTGTTTTTTTTTTTTTTTTGAGTACTCATGGATCTTACTGTCTTTTTGTAATTACCTCAATCCGTTATTTGGTTAAAACTACAACTCATAGACATGAAAGGTAGATGATCTGCTTCTCTTCTAGTCTTCTTATGGTATGATTGTCAGTGTTAAAGTCAGAAATCCATTTTTAATTTATTGTTGAATATGGCATAAGATGTTGGTCTAAACCTAAGTAGTGCCATGAGCATTTAATATTCAAGTATTAAGTCTTTGAGGAGCACTTTGTAACTGAATCTGTACACATATTATAGTTTTTTCCTTTGGTAGATCAATATCCAAATATCTTGAGCATTTTTTAGTTATTTGGAAAGGAATTTCAGTTTCTATTATGACCTCTTGGATTTTTCTGTTATTATATAAAACATGTTTATTTTTGAGAGGCTTTTTTTGTAGACTACAACTTTGCTGAAGTTATTGCCTTTTCTAAGTAAACCATTGAGTCACAAGCAAATATGAAGTTTTATCACCCCATTCCATCTTGTCTGTCTAACAGATTGCCTCCTCTGACATTCGCACTCTTTCACTTATTCTCACTCTCTCCTGTTTGCTGGCACATTCCCTACTGTATATAAACTGTAAGGCTGACTTCTCCCAGGCTCAAAAAACCATCACTTGATCCTTCCATCCCTGTTAATTATCCTGTATCTCTTCTACCCTTTGCCCCTAAACTCCTTGCTAACCTCCAATTGCGATTCACACATTTCACACTATAGATGTCTAGTAGACATCTTAAATTCAATATATTGTCTAAAATGGAATTCATTATCTTTCTCCTTAAACCCTCCCCACCTCCTACCTTCCCTTTTATGTAGAGAACAACACCATCCTCCCAGCTCCTCAGGCTCACACTGTCTCCCAACCCTCATATCCAATCTATTGCCAAGGCCCGTAAATTTCACAGTTGAAACATTTCTCCAGTATACCCCCTTGTCTTCTCTGACCCTGCAACCACTCTAATGCAGGTCCTTACCATCTCATGTTTAGATTATTACAACAGCCTATTGGTGAGTCTGCCTGCCTCAAGTCTCTCCTCACTCCAATACATTCTGCATTCAACCACCAAAGTGATTTTTCCAAAAGTGCAGGTCCTACCATGTCACCCAACCTTCCCACTCAAGAAAACTCTAGTGGCTCCCATTTGACATTCAAAGCCCTTCATAGCCTAGCTCCCTCCTACCTTACATAGTCAATGATCCAGTGATCTTTTCTGTTCTACAAACAAATCATTCTATCTTTTAGCCCCCAGGCATTTTCTCAGACTGCTCCTCATGCCTGGAATTCTCTCCTGTTTCATGTTTGCCTACAATCTTCCTTGGCTTCCTTTGAAGACCCAACTAAAATCCCATCTTCTACAGGAAGCCTTTCCCAACCCCTCTTAATTCTGATAATACTTTCCCTCTCATAATTATTTCCTAGTTATGTTGTATATGACTTGTTTTATCGTATTTTTTTGATTGCTTGCTTCCTTGTTAGACTGTGAGCTCCTTAAGGATAAGAGCTGTCCTTTGCCTCTTTTTGTATGCCTAGCCCTTTGCAGTGTCTAGCACACAGTGGGCACTTAAAAAAATGTTTATTGACTAACTGAATCTTTATATGTTTAATTGTTTTCTCTTATCCTATTTACTGTTGCTAGCATTTCTTGAACTATATCAAATAATAACAGGGGAGAAAGTACATGCTTGCTTTAACTTATTTATTGAGAATACTTCTAATATCTGCATTGCATATGATGCTTGATTTTAGTTTTAGATTTTTTTATGATACTAAAAAAAGAACACTTTATACCTAATATAGGTAAGTCAAAAGCTTTTTCTGAATCTTTTTTGAGATAAACATGTGGATTTTTAAAATAAATATTCAATTAATCTGTTCAATTCAATTAAATAATTCAGTTCATTTAATATTGGCTTTATGTTTCTTTGGTTTACATATTAATTCCATATTTGTCTTAGAAAATGACTGTTAGAATGCTTTATATATCATTTTGGGGAAATAGTTTGTGTAGTATTGGTACACATTGTGTTTTAAAAGTGAATCAATAGGGTGGCTAGGTGGCGCGGTGAGTAGAGCGTCGGCCCTGGAGTCAGAAGGACCTGAGTTCAGATCTGGCCTCATACACTTAACGCACACACAAACAAAAACCTAGTCATGTGACCTTGGGCAAGTTACTTAACCCCAATTGCCCTCCAAAAAGCAAAAAAAAAAAAGTGAATCAGTAAGAACTAGGAGTATTTCTTCTCTTCCTTTTCTCATTTCCCCACCCCTTGCCTTTACAACTAGTTCTGTTTCTTTTTCTGATATTTAACTGTTCAAGGTCTCTATTTGGGCATTCATGCTTTCTTTTGTGTACTCAGTTTTAGTCTCATAGTAAGTTTAAGAGCTTAGTAGGTTCTGATATATATTTCTTTAATTCTAGTTTTGTTGTGATTTCACCTTATTTTGCTATGTATTGACTTTCTGCCCTTTTCTTAATCAGGTAAACTAAAGGTTTATCAACTTTGTCGGTCTTTTATAAGAACCTGCTTTTAATTTTATTTATCATTTATTTATCATTTCTATAGAAATTTTGGTTTCCAGCTTAGCTGTTTCTTGCTTAATTTTACTGTTTCCTCGTGTGCTTATATTGAGTTTGTTTTTTAGCTTTTGAATATTTCTTAAAATACATATTCAGTTTTTGAACATTAAGGATTTGGATTAATTGACACAAAAATATTATATTAGAAATAAACATTTTCATCCTACTATTTTTCTTTTCTTTGCCTTATGAAATTTTTAAAAAATGAACTGTCAGTTGACACAGTTTAGTCCTTTGGAGATATGCTTAGATTTGGGTCCTTCTAATGTTAGCTGTTCTTTTCTATTTTTTATTAATTATTATTTTAGGAATTTTATTTCCCCCTGGACTGCTTTAGCTGCATCCCAGAAAAACTAACAAACAAAAATAAGTTTAAGAGTAGGAAAGGATGGGGAATTTTACTTGATTACTACTTAAATCAAGAAGAAAAAAAGAAGAAAGATAACTAGAAAAAGAGGAAGGAATGAAAGATTGAGTTAAACAAAACTTCAAAACTGGGGAAAGTATTGACAAATGAGAGGAGGAAGAGGAAGTATTTGAGGGTTGAAGCAAGAGTGCCTGTATAAGTAGTGTTGCCTTAAAGTAGATTAAGGGGCAGATGGGTGGTGCAGTGAGTAGAGCACTGGCCCTGGAGTCAAGAGGACCTGAGTTCAAATCCAACCTCAGATACTTAACACTAGCCATGTGACCTTTGGCAAATTACTTAACCCCAATTGCCCTGCCTTCCCCCCTCAAAAAGCAAAAAACAAAGTAGATTAAGCAAAATAACTGGAGACATATTATTGTGTTTATGGAGAAAGAAGGGAAAAAAATCCTAAATTGAAGAAATAAAACATATTTAAAGACAAATGAAGGAAAGTGTGTAAACTTAACTCTAATAACATTAAATGGGAATGGATTAGACAATCCAATAGAATAAAACAAATCAACAGATTGACTAAGAAAATAAAATCCCATAATTTGTTGTTTACAAGAATTATATCTAAAAAGCAAAGTCATAAAGAAAATAAAATGAGGAACTAGTACAAAATTTGCCATGCATCAAACAAGCAGGAATTACAGTCATCCTGTTATGAAAGTAAAAACAAAAATTCACTATATAAAAAGAGAGAAACCAAGAAATTATATTATGCTGAAAGGAGCCATAGACAACAAAGCAGTATCAGTATTAAATGTATATGCTCCAATCAACTTATGGAAATTTTGCTGAATTACATGAGGTCATATTTAGGGATATTTTCCTCCTTTTTTCTTGGTTCTGGTCTGAATCTATGATCATAATCACTGTAAGGGATTTCTAACATAGAAATATACTGGTACAAATTGGTGAATTGTTTTTATCTATCATAGGCAGGAATTGGAATCATGTTTTCCCGATTCCAAGGCCATCCCTTCTTCACTACATCCTATACTGCTTTTTCATTATCATGCATGGCATCTGATAAATGAGGTGTAAATCTAAATCAAAACCTTTGAGACATCCTTTTTTGGGGGAAGAAAAAGAGCTTTATTATTGTCTCCTACTTTCACTGATCATGAGAATATCAGTATTATCATGATTCCGTCCTTGGATATTGTTCAGTTCACTGGTGATTGAATATAAGTTCTCAAAATCAGCACACCTTAAGTTAATGTTTACAGATAACTTTTAAACTATGTGATTCTTTGCATTTCATGTCTCCTTTTCTATACCTCTGCCATCATTATGCAAAAGCAAAAACAAAGGCAAAAAAAGACGCACAGCTAGGGTCCATTTTGTATTTTCTTTGTTTCTTGAGTTGTCATTGCAAAGAATTCTTCACCTTATGGCCATTGAGAAGCCAAGTTGGTCTGAGACAACAGACTCAGTCTCTCTAAACCAGAGCTTTTCTAAAATGGTAGAAACTGCCAGAGTTTATGTTTCTCCTCTAGAAAAACCCTCAAATGATTGTCATCTCCATGTCATGATAAGGCTACAATATGAGCCATCACAAAATAAATTAGATGATGCTTTATTATTATAGAACAGTTGCTGTCATTATCATTAAAATGTTAAGAAATGTTAGGCCAGTCAATTCACATAGCCCAAAAGAAAACTGACTTCCATTCACAAATATTACCTGCCTCAGGAAATTTTGACTTGAGGCATGAATCATATGACTGGAATGAAGCTAAAGAAGATATGTAGAGGTCGGTTTGTGTCAATTTCAAATAAAGTTAACCACATCAAATAAAGAAAGTATATCCTGGCTTTTGGTTCAAAAAATGCTAGCCTCTGAGCATTGGGGTTACACATTGTGTTCCCATAATAGAAAGTAATGATAGGATAGATACCACCTCTCTTCTTTCTCTATGGCAAGGACAGACAGGTAGTGAGGTCAGAGAGAGAGAATTTTCATTGGCTCATTAGCAGTTATGACTAGAACCCTGGGAGAAATTGTGAAGTATGCCAAATGTGTCCCTTGCCCTCTAGAAACCCATTATCCTGCTCTAGCTACCCAGAATTCCTTACCTCATACAACTAAAATTTTAAATATTTAAAATTTAAAATAGTCTTCCCATTAAACTTGGGCTAATCTCTCAAGGAATAAGTTCCTCTCAAAAGAAGTAATGTTAATCTAAATATATCATTAATTCGTGAAATCAGGAAGGAAAGTTTTTTTTTCAGCAAAACAAAAAAAGTTCTTGGAGAGAGATTAGATTTAACTCAAAACACCACCCTGGAGCTAATATCATGTAAATATGCTTCAGTACTGCAAGGATCCTCTATTTATCACCTAACTGTACTAATTGCTATGGCTAAAAAAAAAATGAATTACCAGCCTTATGAACCTTTCTTCAAGGCCTTCTATTCACATTCTTTCAAGTTGGTAAGACCTGCCAGAACTTGCTTTCTCCTTGGCATTGCCTTCAAGAACACAGGTCATCTCCATGTACAAATGGGGTTTGGAAGATTGTATAAATATCTCAGAGTCATTAGTATCAAGAGGAAACGTGCTTATAAGTTATTTGGCTGCTGTTTTCAGGTGCTTTTAAAAAATTGTTATTATTTGGATTTCTTCATAGAGCCAAGCTGTTGATCCAGAGCCATTCTCAAGTCAAGACTCCAGCCTCATCATAGAGCAGAAACCTCCGGTTTTTCCTCAACAATATGCATCTCAGGCTCAAATGGCGCCGGGTAGCTATACACCCATGCAAGATCCCAACTTTCATACACTTGGACAGCGGCCAAGTTATGCCACACTACGTATGCAGCCTAGACCAGGCCTTAGGCCAACTGGCATAGTACAAAACCAGCCCAATCAGCTGAGACTTCAACTCCAACATAGGCTTCAAGCACAGCAGGTATGTTATTTTATTTTGCATAGATGTGATACATCCGGACATGAGGTGGCTGGTATTGAAGGGCCTCATTATCAGTCCACTTCTTCTGAAAAAAATGAAAACTACTCCAGTGGACCCTAACAATTCCCCATCTTCTACCCACTTTGCTTTTTTCTCTTCTCTCTCTTCCATCTTTTCCTTTCTGGCTTAGTCCCAGTTCATGGCATAGTTTGAGGCTCAGGAGAAGGTGTTCCTCTTTTTAAAAAAAGTCCCACTTCAGCATTCATATGGCCATTGTTTGCTGTTAGGTAACAGGATGTACTCCATGATAAAGCAAATGTATATATAACTTCACATGTTTCATTTTACTATATATGACTTACAACTTACTGTCGAAATAGTAGCACTGAACATTTTCTGTAGCAGAGTAAAATACAAGTCTCATTTTCAATGTATTAATTAGACCTTATCTTCTACCCTTGGCCACATTTTCTAATCATCTTCTTCCCCTCCCACTTGAATACTTTGAATTATTGAATATTTCTAATTATCAGATATTCCAAAATAGCTTCTGAATTGTAAGCAGTGTGGAAACTCAAGGATTAAGAATCCTAAGAGAGAGAGTTCAGCTGCCAATAATATTATTTTAATTTTAGACCCTATCTTAAAGCTTGCACCCTGCCTGCAGCTTGTAAATTTTTTAACAGGGCTGAAATAAAATGTATTCTTTCCAACTTCTTATGTTTGGTATATGTGTGCATTTAGAATCGCCAGCCACTTATGAATCAAATCAGCAATGTCTCCAATATGAACCTGACCCTGAGGCCTGGAGTACCAACACAGGTGAGGGAGCGGAAGCTACAAAATTCTTCTGTTTTAATACTTACCTATTTTGTCCCTAACTATGTTGATCAATTCTTCCTCTTTGATATCCTGGGCATAATATAATCTGTTAAGTCATGGGATATGAAAATTGACCACACTGGATGTGTAATATCATCTGGTTATCCTCCCATCACTTGCTTTCCCATTCTCCTAATTGCTAAGAATTTATCACCAGAATTTATCTTCTCCAATATAAACAAAATCCCTAATGCCATAGTTAGGACCCATTTAGCCGCCTACACCTATTCCTTATGCCTCCTCCCTCCTCTGGCTATCACCATTTGTTTTATTGCCTTTCTGTTCCATTCTAATTCCTTTCCTTATGTTTGTCCTTCCTATCATCTCTCTTCTCACCGCCTCCTCCCTCTGTCTTACCTCTGCTTTTAGGGACCTGTCTGGGAGAACACAGTAGTATGAAAGGCCTGATTGTTCACTTTTTTGAGACCTCAGAATTACAATGAGACACTAACCTGCTATTATCGGGGTTCATTGGAGAAATTCTTATTATCCGTGACACCATGTTATATTGAGGTGCATGTGGTACTTCTGGTAACTGTTCTATTCGATAGCAGGGCATATTTATACAAGACTTCATCGAAATCATTGTGTGGAACTTGGATCAGAATGCTGGCTTTCTTTACTACTTCTATGATTTGACTTGAGACAGTTTAGAGGACCGGCTTCACATCTAGTGTCACATCTAGTGTTTGGTATATATGGACTTTTACATTTTTGTGCCTATCCCCAATCTTTACCACCTCCCCTTGTTTTAGGGACCTATTAATGCACAGATGCTGGCCCAAAGACAGAGAGAGATCCTGAACCAACACCTACGGCAAAGACAAATGCATCAGCAGCAGCAAGTTCAGCAACGAACTCTGATGATGCGAGGACAAGGGTTGAATATGACACCAAGTATGGTAGCCTCTGGTGGCATACCAGCAACTATGAGCAACCCCAGGATTCCCCAGGCAAATGCCCAGCAGTTTCCATTTCCTCCAAACTACGGTACTGGACTTACATCCCCACCACCTTTCACCAGTCCTTTCTCCCCAGTGTCCCCCAGTCCTGGGTCACAGCTCCTCTCTCACAGCTCCTTGCATGGCTCCCAGATGAATCTGGCTAACCAGGGAATGATGGGAAACATGGGAGGACAGTTTGGGCCTGTCATGAGTCCCCAAATGCAGCACAATACCTTCCAGTTTCCCAGCTCAGGTACCACCTTTTCTCTGAGTGCAGGTCTTACTTTAAGAATGACCGAAGTAAGTGTGTGTGTACAGTGTGTGTGTGTGTGCATGTATGAGTGTGTATGTATAGTATTTATAATTTATATGTCTGACTGTGTCTTTACACAAATATCTATATATTTTTTAAATCTCTGGGTCTGACTCAAACAAATCAATATATTTCTATAACCATACGCAATAGAGAAAGAAAGAAACTAATTTCACTGTCTGATTTGGGCATGTACCCTGACAGTCCCACAGTAATAAAACCCACTTTTTAAACTTAAAAAAAAAATTTAAAAGAAAGAAACTAATTTCTCCCAAATAACATGTCAAGAGTATGACAAATCTTTTGTAAATAAGAGTTACTGGGTTCTACATATATAAACACTACAGAAGGCTTTAATATTGATTTGTTTTTGAACATCATTCTCAAGAGATTAGTTATTCAGATATGTAATGTTATGAATATTAATACTTTGCATGTATCAATAGTAAATTAACAGATTAATTATTGACAAAATTAGCTGATTATATTGACTTTGTTTTCTAATGATCTTTTTTCTTAGACTTTGCCAGAACTATCTATAACCTTTCTTTGTGTTTACCAAGTTTAAGATTCCTGCTTCATTATAGGGACAAAAAACCGGTCTTTAAGCTTTTGTTTTGACTGCATAATCTTGATCTCATTTTTGTAACTGATTTAGTTACTAATTGTAAATGCATGTTGTACTAATGTGCTAGGCATGAATTTAATTAACCTAATATTAAAACTTTTCATATTTCCCTTCTTATATACTATCCTTGGCACCATGTTCTGAGAACCCCAATTTCCTTCCTTCTGTGATGATTTTACAGAGTCTAATCAGAGTTTTAGCCCTGCTTTCATTTAAATAGACTCCAAAGAACAAGGACACATTTTTCAAAATTTGAGTGTTTTTTTCCCACTCAGGCCATTATAATAAAGATAAAAGAAGTCAGTTATGATTAATTGTTTTTAAATAATTATATATACTGTGTATACATATATATGTATATATGTTTGTGTGTATACACATATGTATAACTACACACACTGAATTTGTTAGTATGGTTTAATGATGAGTGTGTCTCTTCAACTACATATACAAGCAATTCATTTAATTCAGTAGTGGTTTGTCAAATGTGTGACTAGAAAACCGCATTGCTGGGCATAGGGTAACTAAGTTTAAAAACAAAAAAAATTTTTAAGCTCAGCTGTAGCTATCTGTTGAAAATTTGGTGAACAATAGTAGTAGATAGAGGTAGTATGAGATAGTGCACAGACTTCTACCCCCAAATGTTGCCTTTGACATTTGGTAATGTCACTTGACTTTGGTCACTTGACCTTTATGCTCTAGGAACTCCCCAGAACCATCAGCAGCTTGAGATCTATATTGGTGGAAGAACATTCTACAGTTTGCCAAGCTGATGAAATCACAAATCCTTCTTGTAATTGGGTAGTAATAGTTAGTAATTTAAATTTACATAGTGCTTTGCAGTTAATAAAGAAGAGTTGGCTTTTCAGGTCCTGGAGAAGAATGTTCATGTGCAGCTCATTCTTTAATGTATGTACATGTTTTTTGGACTAACTTTTGGGGGTAATTTTATTTTTTTTCTCCACTATTGCAAATGAATAGACAATGTGGGGTCTAAGATTTGAGTATTAATTAAATGCAAACCAGCCTGAATGTGTCAGATATTATTAGAATACCATTTGGAAAACAGCAAGGAAGTATTTTGTTTTCTTTTGTGTAAATCTGACTTTGGTAGTTAATATAATAACTTAGTACCACTATTTTAACTTCTACAAAACAAAAATGGTAAAGAGTTTTTTCTTAGTTTTTTAATGTCATTTTTCAGTCTTTTATTAAGGATATGTAATTAGCAACACTATTATTGGACACTTGAAAGTAATTATGTGTTAGCATTTAATTGGAAATGTTCTTTTTTCCCCTCCATCCAATATAGCATTACTAACTATCTGCTTGCTTTTTTTTTTTTTCATTTCTAGGAATAAGTCAGCAACCTGATCCAGGCTTCACTGGGGCAACAACTCCCCAGAGTCCCTTGATGTCTCCTAGAATGGCACATACCCAGAGTCCCATGATCCAGCAGTCTCAAGCCAACCCTGCCTATCAGCCCTCTACGGAGATGAATGGGTGGGCACAGGGAAACATGGGTGGAAACAGGTAAAAGGATGTAGTTGATGTTCTGTGTCTGTGTCCATCATATAATATAAACAGTATATAGAAGATAGTTGGTCACAAGGTAGCTGGTTTTATTTATTGTAAATATTTTTAGTTATGCTTTAGTTAACAGTTTGTCCACCATAAGTTTCTCTTTCTTTTACTTCATGCTGCTTTTCTCTAGAACAGAGAGAACTTTACACAGACCTGAACTTAGCCAAAATAAGATCAGTATCTTGTAGCCTTCTTTACTGTTAATTTATTCATTCAGTACTAGTTTGCAAGAAGTGAACTTGAGAAAACCAGCAACTGTAAAATGGCATTTATTTTCCATCTGTTTATAATTGAGCCGCCTGTAGAAAAGAGACATAATCAGTCCTTTTATGTGGTGGTGTTGAGTTGTTTTTTCTGTTTGTTTGCTTTTTGGAGGGGGCAGGGCAGTTGGGGTTAAGCTACTTGCCCAAGGTCACACAGCTAGTAAGTCTAAGTGTCTGAGGCCGTATTTGAACTCAGGTCCTCCTGACTCCAGGACCAATGTTCTGTTCACTGTGCCACCTAGCTGCCCCTTTATGTGCTTTTTGAAAAGCACTCCAGTTGGAAATACAAAAATAGTCAAAACCTATATATTCAGAGTAAAGGCCATCCTGTGACTATCTCTAAGTTCCAGCGAAGGTCTGTGAAGAACAGACGATTTTAATAAAGTGCCCTCATAGCACCTTGTATGTTTCTTGACCCAATTTCTATTCCCGGTTCTCCTCTTCCCCCAACCTCCTTCACTGAAATAAGTCAGTGAGTCACTTTTTCTACAAAACTGATAAATGCCTAAGAAAAATGTATTTAAAAAGGCTTGTAGGGTCAGCTAGGTGGTGCAGTGAATAGAGTACCGGCCCTGGAGTCAGGAGGACATGGGTTCGGATCTGGCCTCAGACACTTAATCACACACACACACACACAAAATAGCCATGTGACCTTGGGCAAGTCACTTAACCCCAATTGCTCTCCCCCCAAAAGCAAAAAAAAAAACTAAAAAAAAGCCAAATTTGATAGAGCTTTCATTTTTATGTATGTGTGTATATATTTATATATATATGTATATATAATTTCAGTCTTTCTCATGTTTTCAGCATGTTTTCACAACAGTCCCCACCACACTTTGGACAACAAGCGAACACCAGCATGTACAATAACAATATGAACATCAGTGTCTCCATGGCGACCAATACAAGTGGTATGAACAACATGAATCAAATGACAGGACAGATCAGCATGACCTCAGTGACCTCTGTGCCTACGTCAGGGTTGTCCTCCATGGGTCCTGAGCAGGTGAGTATTAAAGGAGAAACAGTAGCAATGGCAGCAGAGTCCCACGCCAATGTTAGCTTTGTCTAGTTCTCTTATAAGTACATCTTAACAGATAGACAGTGTCTGCTGTTAACTCCAAAGTTCATTTGAAGGGTGTGTGTCTTAACTTTCAGTGAGGCTAACAGAAATGCTTATTAATAATTAAATGAACATATAAAATTTTCTGAGTGGCTGAAGAATCTTTTAAAAATCATTCTCGGGGGCGGCTAGGTGGCGCAGTGAATAGAGCGCTGGCCCTGGAATCAGAAGGACCTGAGTTCGGAGCCGGCCTCTGACACCTAATCCGCACAAACAAAAAACCTAGCCGTGTAACCTTGGGCAAGTTACTTAACCCCAGTTGCCCTAAAGGGGCGGCTAGGTGGCGCAGTGAGTAAGAGCGCAGGCCTCGGAGTTGGGATGACCCGAGATCAGATCCGGCCTCAGAAAATGAGCACCCACGCATAAATAATGACTAGCCGTGTAACCTTGAGCAAGTTACTTAACCCCAATTGCTTCAAAAAAAAAAAAAAAATCATTCTCATTTCCTTGTTACTTTTATAATTATTTTAAGAAATCTCCTAAAAGAGTGTGTGCTTTCAGTTAAGAAAGTGAATTTTCGTAAACTGTGACAATTGTACAATTTTTTTTGAATCTTTGTAATCTACTTTGCATTTTTAAAATTAATTTAGTGATATATTTTTGCAAACATTTATTATCCTTTTCCCCACTGTTCCCTTGACTCCACCCTCAACTGCCAATGAGCAAATTTTTTTTTTTTTGCCTTTTGGAGGGCAATTGGGGTTAAGTGACTTGCCCAAGGTCACATGGCCAGGTTTTGTGTGTGTGTGTGTGTGTGTGTGTGTGTGTGTGTGTGTGTGTGTGTGTGTGTGTTAAGTGTCTGAGGTAGGATTTGAACTCAGGTCCTCCTGCCTCCAGGGCTGGTGCTCTATTCACTGCACCACCTAGCCACTCTGATGAGCACATTTTTTAAAAAGAAAAAAGAAAACCCTCATAACAAACACCCCTGTTGGCCATGTCCCTAGCAGTATGTCTCATTCTTCTCTGACAGGAGGTAGGTAATATGATTAATCTACAGCTTACTCTAACTTGTGGTTCATCACTGCATTAATCTAAAGTTCTAAAGTCTTTCAAAGTGGTTTTCCTCTATAATGTTAATGTCATACAAATTATTTTCCTGGTTTTGCTCACTTCACTCTATTAATCCACTGATAGAAATAGTGGTAGAGATAAAACAAAAATACTTCAGTTTGACTTTAAGTAACTAATAGGATTTTTCATTTCAGCAAATGTCTGCTTATAATTATGTTTCCTTAGTTTAACATTTAATTTACTTTGCCTTCGCTAAACACAGAACTATTGACGTATTGGCATGGAGGCATTCTGGAGAACAAGGAAAATAGTTGAAGTTAGAAATCTGTTGCAGACAATTCACAGTTTTATGACCAATATAATTTTTTTAAAAACTTGCACATCATTCATTCAACAGTGACTGAGTGCTTCCTACATGCAGAGCACCGTGCTAACCCCTGGTAGAGACATAAAACTTAAATGAGGCAATCCCTGCATTCGTGGAACTTGTCCAGTTATTGAGTATATTATAATTTACTACTTAGTACTCTATAATAAATGCATTTAGAAAGTTGCACACTTGTGCTGTGTGAAGTATGATGTGGAAGGTCATTATTGACCCTGGGGGAGCCAGGAAAACTTACTTGAGGAAAATGGTTTTAAAGGTTTGGGTTGGAATTCAACAGGCAAAGAGGGAGCTAATGCTCTGCTTCTAGAAAATATTTTCCTACGAAACATGAAATGCTTTATACTATGTCACTTACTCTCACACTGTTCACATGACAAGGACTCTGATTCTCATTTTGTACATGAAGAATTTGAGACATGAAGTTATGAGCAATATTTCAAAGCACATCTCCCCCAGCCCATCATGCTCCACTAGAAGCTCCTTGAGAACAAGGAATATGCTTGCCTAACATAGTGCTATTTACATGTACTAATAAATGTTTATTGAATAAAAAACTTACATAGATAAATGATTTAAACTGATAGAACTTGAAGAAATGTAAATTTCTAAGAAAGCAGGCTTCTGGGGAAGCACCCCCTCAAGTAGATCAGCATACAAGTAGTTCAAAAAGGAATTTAAAAGATTATCAGAAGTACAAATTGGTTTCAAATCCCCTGTAGTTTAAATGCCACACACAATTGAAAGTTAGTATTGGAGGGGCGGCTAGGTGGCGCAGTGAGTAGAGCGCCGGCCCTGGAGTCAGAAGGACCTGAGTTCGGATCTGGCCTCAGACACTTAACGCACACACAAAAACCTAGCGGTGTGGCCTTGGGCAAGTTACTTAACCCCAATTGTCCTTAAAAAAAAAAAAAAGGAAAGTTAGTATTGGAGCGGCTAAGTAGCACAGTGAATAGAGCACCGGCTCTGGAGTCAGGAGGCCCTGAGTTCAGCAAGTCACTTAACCCCAATTGCCCAATCTTCCCCCCTCCAAAAAGGGGCAGGGGGGGAGTTAGTATGAATGCCCTAAAAATGACCAAACTATGAGTGTTCATTAACATTTTTGATAGTTTTTACATATGCTAATGAACAAATCATTCTGTCAGAATAGACTTAGAAAAAATTTAATTGTTTGGTTTTTGATATTCACATTTACTTGCACTTACTTATGAATAACGTCCATAAGTGTTACAGATAACAAGACTGATGAGGTAACTGAAGGGTCTCAGACAGGACTCACCAGCCTAGTTAGAACCAACTGCAAAGCGAACTTAATAAAACATAAAAATTATCCTTTTCTACTTAGATTTCATCCTCAGCTCTTCCACTAACTAGCTGTCTCGTCCATAGGCAAGTCATTTCTAATCTCCAAATCTCAGATTCCTGCCCCACCTACATCACAGGCTTGTCGTAAGCATCTAATAAGATGACTTGGAAATGAAGCATATGAGCATGAGGCATCGCTCTGTTGCCTGATAAATAGCGTTAGAATTCTAAAAGTTGAGTTCTTTTGGGAGAGAGAGAGAGAGAGAGTGAGTGTGT
The DNA here is from genome assembly GCA_011680675.1 of Gymnobelideus leadbeateri. Classification (NCBI taxonomy): domain Eukaryota; kingdom Metazoa; phylum Chordata; class Mammalia; order Diprotodontia; family Petauridae; genus Gymnobelideus; species Gymnobelideus leadbeateri. The sequence goes on along the minus strand of WOXC01007810.1, from coordinate 426,014 downwards.
GTGTGTGTGTGTGTGTGTGTGTGTGTGTGTGTGTTAGGAATGACTCCTAGAAGACTTATACACATTCGCTTTAATATTCATATTCTAGAAAAGAAAGTTTTATGAAGTCCTGGCACACCCATCTAAATTCAGCTACTTTACTGTCTTGTTGCCATTAGGTGAATGACCCTGCTATGAGGGGAGGCAATCTTTTTCCAAACCAGCTGCCTGGGATGGATATGATTAAGCAGGAGGGAGATGCATCACGGGTAAGAAACAATGAAGAAACAAATGAATATGTTAGGAAAGTGAGCTGCAGATATTCAGAAGATGTAAATTGGTACATTGTCATCCCCCAATCTAAAGTCTACAGGCTTTTCATTTTTTTGTCACAGCTTGGGATTTTACATGACATACCATGGTTTGAATATGTAATGTGTTTAATTTTTTTTTCTTTTCAGTCAGGATTGTAAAAGTTTATTGTTATGCTTTATAGTGGGCAGGGGTTCTTAGGGAACCTGCAAACTTACAGAAGTCACAGGTATAGTTTCAAGGAGTCAAGACAGTAAATCAGGTGTCAATTATGCTAACTAAGTGAGTAAGGGTGGGATTAGGGAGGAGTTAAAGAGTGGTCAGGGTTTAAAGGAACATGCACTTTTAATGTCAACTGCCGGTGCTTTGCCCATAATTCACTGGGAAATAGCCCAAGGTGGGGGCTACCTGATGGTGTGGTTTTAGGCCTGAATCCTCTCTAAGTCAGCCAGCAGTCAAGGCTGACTGCCTAGTCTGCCACCCATCAGTGTCATGTTTGTTGTGTTTAATTTTTTTAACTGTGACATAGAACTTAACCTAGTTTTAACTCAGAATGGCATATATGGTATCTGTTATTAGTTTTCATTTAATTTTATTTGGCATAGCAAAGGACCAGTTATGTTAGGAAAATATACATGTCTGCCTTTACTGAATCATAATATTAGTTTTTAAGGAGGTAGGTATTTATGATATATTACTTTTAATTTTTCCAGAACAATAGAATAATTAAAACTTGGAACCAAACAAATTCATATTCTAGGTAGCAGATTATTAAATAGGGGAAACTTCTATAGATTGCTTGGCAATAGCCAACTGAGCCTGAGTTGTGGCTTTTTAAAAATAAGGAGAATCAGAGCCATTGTGCAGCTGATAAATGGTCAGAAAAAAATGAACAGGTGATTTGCAGAAGAAGAAAACAAAACTTTCATTAGCCATATGAAGAAATGCTCTAAATCATGGAATAATTAAAGAAATACAAATTAAAATAATTTCTGAGATAACCACTTCATACACACATGCACACACATACACAAATACTTAAAGATCTATGGGAAAATAGGTACACGAATATACTGTTAGTGCTGGGGCAGCTAGGTGGCACAATGAATAGACCACTGGCTCTGGAGTCAAGAGGACCTGAGTTCAAATCCGGCCTCAGACATTTAACATTTACCAGCCATGTGACCTTGGGCAAGTCATTTAGCCCCAGTTGTCCTGACTTCCCCGCTCCAAAAAGAAAAAATATATATAGACACATATATGTATGTGTGTGTATGTGTGTGTGTAAATATAGATATACTGTTAGTGTAACTGTGAACTACTGTATCACTTCAGGAAAACAATTTGGAACTGTGCCCAAAAAGCTATTAAAGTATGCATGCCATATCCTTTGACCCAGCTATACCATTACTAGATCTGTACCCCAGAGATATCAAAAAAGAGGAAAAGGACCTATGTCTACAAAAATATTTATAGCAGTTCTTTTTGTGGTGGGAAAGAATTAGAAACTGGGGGTGGGGTGGGGTGGTGTGTTGCCCATCATTTGTCATTGACTAATCAAGTTATGGTATTTGAAGGTGATAGAATAGTACTGTACTATAAAAAATTATGAAGGGGCGGCTAGGTGGTGCGGTGAATAGAGCACCAGCCCTGGAGTCAGGAGGACCTGAGTTCAAATGTGACCTCAGACACTTAACACAAAAACTAGCTGTGTGGACTTGGGCAAGTCACTTAACCCCAATTACCCTCCAAAAAAAAAGGAAAAGAAATGGTGAAGGGGGGATGGTTTCAGAGAATGCTGTGAAGATTTTTATGAACTGATGCAGAGTAAAATGAACAAAACTAAGAGAAAAATTTATGCAGTATTACAAAAAACTTTTAAAGACTTAGGAACTCTGATCCAACACAATGACCAGCTGCAATTCAAAGGATTCTCAGTGAAATGTACTATCCACCTCCACCTCCAGATAGAGAGCTGATAATCTCAGAGTATGGATTGACGTATCTTTTTCTTTTCTTTTTTTCTTTGTATATGGCTAGTGTGGGAATTTGTTTTGTCCTACTATTCATATTTATGACAAGTTTTGTTTTCCTTGCCTTCTCAGTGTGTGGAACAGGTAGGAGGGAAAGAATTCAGAAATAATAATAGAATTAAATTGAAACAAAAAATAAATAAATAAAAGTAGAGAGACCTACCCTTCCCAAAAAGGTTTTTTTTTTTAACTAAGAATTGTCTTTAAAATTCAGAAACTTCTGTTATGTTTTGTTTTTTTGGGGGGTGGCATTCTAGTTTGGAAACCTAATGATAAAGATATCTTTACCAAGCTTTAATAGCACATCCTATGACTTCTCTAAGTCGTTTCTGTTTACTTAAAACAGAAAGAAAGAAAAACTACTATTCCTAGCCTAGAAAATGTTCTGTGTTTTGTGTTTATGCCTTACAAATATTCTCTGTGCATTGTATGCATTATACATATCCATATAACTTTTGGTCCTGATTTGTGATTTCATCAGTATTAAGAACCTTCTCTAGCTGAAAATCAGCAATTTCTCTATAACCTGAGAGTCTTAGAGAGTTGGCTGAGATACTGTGAGGTATCTCCTCATCTGTGGTCACACAGCTATTATGTGTCAGAGGCAGGGTATGAACCTGGGTCTTCTCATTCCATGACCAGCCATTATACCTTTCAGTCTACATATCTGCATCCACATAAATATGTATATAATTGCATGTGGATAGACACTTGCACTACCCTGTTCTGATGTCTGGCTATCATGACATGGAGGTGACCCCTGAGTTCTTCATGCCAAAATATAAGCTCTCATGGGCTCTACAAGAGGGGGTCCCCTCTAACCAACTTTAGTGAGAAGATGACTTAGGATCATGAATTTTTCAACTGTAGCAACTCTTTCAAGCTCTCTTTAAGTTGTAGAGAATTTCAGTGTTCTCTTGGAGAATACCCATATTAACAAAGTCACACAAGTGTGTGGTTAAACATGTATGTATAGCCATTCTGGAGCATAATTTCAGTCTTTGGGAGGCAGCATAGTGAAGAGGAGTCAGGAAACCATGGCTTCTTATTCTTACCTTGCCTCTGACACTTAAAAGCTATATGACCACGGGTAAATAACCTTGATGAGCTTCAGTTTGCTTATATGGAAAAGAACAGTCATCAGCACCTTTTCTTCAGGCTGCTGTGAGACTGATCTCTCATGAAGAGATGGCCCTTCTCAACAAGACAAGGCCTTTTACATGTGTCCTTATTCCAGTCCCATCTCATCTGCTCCAACAGATTGTCCTCTTTATCATCCCTCCTCTCTCCAGTCTTCAGTCTCTGCCTAATGACTTCCCTATTGCCTACAAATGCACCTGTGTCTTCCCTCACCATTTGCAAACAAACAAACAGAGACAGCCTCATTTGATCCCACCATTCCTGCTAGCTGTGGTCCTTTATCTCTTCCTCTTCTTGTCTACAATTGATGCCTCTACTCCCTCTCCTCTCACTTCTAAACCATCTACAATCTGGCTTCCAGCCTCATCATCTCACCAAAACTGCTCTCTCCAAAGTTACCAGTGATCCCTTGGTTGGCCTTTTCTTACTCATCCTTCTTGACCTCTCTGCAGCCTTTGACACTTTATTGCTTTTCTCCTGGACACTCTCCTCTCCAGACACTACTAATCACTAGGATACCAAGTATGAGCAAAAAAAAAAATTTTTTTTTGGACGGCAATTGGGGTTAAGTAATTTGCCCAAGGTCACACAACTAGGTTTTTGTTTGTGTTAAGTGTCTGAGGCAGGATCCGAACTCAGGTCCTTCTGACTCCAGGGCCAACACTCTACTCACTGCGCCACCTAGCTGCGCCCCCTAAAATTTTTAATGACAACCCCTTCCTTTCAAGAATCTTGCATTCTAACTAGAGAGGAAAATTTGTGAACAAGAAGCAAAATGCCGAAGGGATTGGGGAGGGAGAAGGTAATTGCATGCTGGAGAAGGCCAGACAGAAACACAGCTGATGGAGGAATCCATTCCCAAAGTGAGAGCCTCCGAGAAAACCCTATTTCAGAGATTCTTTAATCTCAGGTCTGGGAACTTTTTTTTTAAGCTTTTCATAACTTCCTTTCAGTATAATTTATTTCCTTTGTAAAAATCCTATGTATTTTATGCATTAAAAAATGAAAGGGGTTTCAGTAGACTGTCAGTGGTGTTCATCCCTCATACTTGAACAAGCATGAGAGCACACATTGAGAAGCCCTTCTTTATGTTATGTTCAGTTGGTGTCTCATCAGCTCCCATGGATTCTGTTATCATCTTTATACAGGTGATTGCCAGCCTTTAGTCTCTTATCACCAATGGCCTCTTGGACTTTTCAGACTGGATACCCTATAGGCATTTCATAATGAATAGGTCCAAAACAGAATTTATTATCTTTTCCCCAAAAAACCTTTTCCTCTTCCAGACTTTCCTTTTAGCGTAGAGGGTGCTACCATCGTCCCAGTCACCCAGGCTCGTAATGTCAGCTTCTTTTTTGGATTCACTCCACACAGCCAATCTGTTGCCCAGGCTTGTAATTTCTACCTTCACAACAACTTCTCACTTTCACTCCTAGAATATCACCATAGACTTCTGGTTAGTCTCCCTGCTTCAGGTCTTTCCTCAGTCCAGTCCATCCTCCCCTTGCTGCCAAAGGGATGTTTCTAAAGAATAGTTCTGACCAACAGACAGACCGACAGACACACACACACACACACACACACACACACACACACACACACACACACACACTCCATTACTTCCAGAAGCAAGTATAAATTCCTCTGTTTGGCATTTTGAAGCTCTGCACAACCTGACCCCTTTCTACCTTTCCAGTCTCATCGTATTTTACTCCCTCCCCTTCACACACACCATCCAGTGACTTCATGTTCCATCTCCAGGCCTGCAGCACTCTCTCTCCTCAACTCTGCACTTCAGTTGTCTTGACTTCCTTCCAGGAGGCCTTTCCCAGTGGTTCTCCTCCCTTCCACCTCCCAGCTTTTCAGGACACCACTCTTTCCTGGTTTTCCTCCTACCTATCTCAGTGCTCCTTTTCTTTCTCCTTTACTGGATCCTCCTCCAGATTATAGCCTTTAACTAGTTGTCCCTGTCTCTCAGGGTTCTATCCTGGGTCCTTTTCTCCCTCTGCACTACTTCAGCTGATTTCATCAGCTCCTATAGGTTTAATTATTCTCTCTAGGCTGATGATTCTCAAATCTGCCCATTCTGCCCTAAGTTTTCTCTTGACCTCCAGTCTCATATCTCTACCTTTCAGATATCTCAAACTGGATGTCCAACAGATGGACATCTTAAACTCAGTATGTCCAAAATGGAAGTTATTATTTTTCCATCTAAATCCTCCCTCTCCTCCTACCTTCCCTTATGCATGTCAATTATTTTAACTTCCCTCATCATGAAGCTTAAAATGCCAAAACTATCCATTCTAATAAATATTTAGATCTTTTTTTAAAAACTATAGAGAGCTATAGAGGACACCACCATCCTCCTAGTCCCTCAGTAGGAATCATCTGAATTCCTCTCCCTGTCTCTCCATACATCCAATCTGTTGCCAAGGCCTGTTATTTTCAGTTTTGCAACATCTTTCCAATATGCCCCCCTCTCTCCTCTGACCCTGCCACCTCTCTCTCTGGTACAGGCCCTCTTTATCTCATGGATTACTGCAGTAGCCTGCTGGTGGGTGTGCCAGCCTCTAGTCTCTCCCCACTGCAGTCCATCCTCCATTCAGCTACTAAAGTGATTTTCCTAAAGCATAGGTCCTACCATGGCATTCCCTTGCTCAACAAACTCCAGTGGTTCCCTCTCGCCTCCAGGATCAAATACAAATGCTCTCTTAGACATTGAAATTCCTTCATCACCCAGCCCTCTCCTCTCTTTCCAGGCTTCTTACACCTTGCTCTCCACCACAAACTCACACAAGCGTGACACAGGCCTGACTTTCTCATATACACTCCATCTTTTGGTTCTAGGCATTTTCTCTGGCTGTCCCCCATGCCTGGAATTCCCTCCTGATGCAGCTTCACCTACTGATTTCCCTGGCTTTATTTTAACTGCTAACTAAAATTTCATCTTTTACAGGAAACTTTCCCAACCCTTAATTCTAGTAGTACCTTCCCTCTCTTAATTATTTTGTATTTTTCCTCTATATAGCTTTTCATGTATGTGTATGTACGCATACATATTTATTTATTTATTTATTATTTATTTGTTTTCATGTCTTTCCCATTCAGTTGTGAGCTCCTTGAGGGCAAGGACTGTCTTTTGCTTCTTTTTGTATCCCCAGGGTTTAGTGATGCTTGCCACATAATTGGCACTTCATAAATGTTTGCTGACTGATGATTGAATATGAAGAATATATAAATGGGCTTATTCGTGAATCTTAGGGCTGGCCAAACCTAAACTAAACAAAATTTGAATATTCAAAACCAGATGAAAACCCAAATATTATTTCAGATTTGCCATCATATTCTGTTAGTTAAGCACTGTATCATTCGGTAATGCTTACAGTTACTTTCCTAATATCTGTTCAGCCTTTCCTCTCATGTTTATTTCAGTCAGCCTCAGGTCCACATAGATACCTTATGTGTGTACTTTAAGAAAGATACTGAATTCTTATGTTCAGATAACAAGCAGCAACTTCTATTGAATAGTGAGTCAGTTACGTTGTAAAGTGCTGCACCTGGGGTCAAGAAGAGGTGTTCAAACCCTACCTGGGGTACCTCCCTCTTGTGGTCACTTTTCCTCTTCTGTAAATGAAGGGACTGACTTCTGGAATTCCTTTCAATTCAAAACCCAAGAGCTTAGTGAATGTATTCTAATTTAAAACTTCTTACTTTTGCATATGAACTGCTGAAAGAACTAATTTAGTTAGACTTTGCTTAAGTGCTATCACCTAGTTTCACCTTGGTCTGAACTTTATCAATCTCTTCTGCTTTTCTTTCTCATCTCCTACTTGACTGTTCCTTTCATTATCTGTACTTCATTTTATGTTGATTGTAATGGCTCTGACAGTCTCACATTGAAATGCCTTCTGTATTTCCTCCCTCACCCCCATAATATACAAAGAAAGTCTCCTAAGTGACTTTGTACTTGTCATCTGTACATTACAGTGTTAGCAGCAAGAATTTTATTCAGTAACTTCATTTTCTGTATCTTCGAAGCATAGTATGTTGCTGGGGTGAATGTTGGCATTCTTATACTATTAAATTATTCTAAATATTACTGAAACATGTTTGTTATTCACTGAATAATGCAATCATTGGTAAAATTAGACCAAGTCAATCTATGTGTGTTTAGATTTCCATCAGTAAGAAAGTTACTATTTCTTTTTACAGGAGGATTCTGTGATTTAGAAATTATTTCAACACATTGGTTTAAATGACAAGTTCCCGATCCTTAAAAAAATTACATTTAAAATATAATTTCTGTTTACCAAAATTAATGGTACACACAATTAATTCATTTTCACTTATGTTGCATAAAGGCACATTTGTATCAATCACCCTAGGGTTATGGAATCAATACCCAAGGATTCAAATGTGTTTTATTATCAGTCTTGGGGGTTTATAATAAAATGTGCTAATTGCTGTTTCCTTAGCCATGTCTAATAGCTTGATTGCTTTCTCTCCATGTTTAGGGAGTAAAACCCTCAGTAAAGTGTTGGGGAATGGGTCAGGTCCAAACCTCTAATTTTTTTATAATGTATGGTACCCCTGGTGAGGAAACTCCCCTTATCAATCAGGGCTTCAGTAATTTATGATCTTAAAGTTGACTGGGGGTATTGAGAGGTGTAGTGATTTACCAGGTATAACACAACCTTAGGTGGCGGAGGTGACACTGATTCCCCTCCAAAACCATTTCTGTGTCCACTTTCCTGTGCTGCCTCCATATAGCTATTAGCCATAAAGTTGATGGAATATAAATTTTTTTTGCCTTTTTTTTTTTTTTTTTGGAGGGCAGTTGTGACTTGCCCAGGGTCACACAGCTAGTTTTTATGTTAAGTGTCTGAGGCCAGATATTTGAACTGAGGTCCTCCTGACTCCAGGGCTGGTGCTCTATTCACTGCGCCACCTAGCCGCCCCGTAATATAAATATTTTACAGAGGAATTATTTTTTCAAAATGACTTACAGAATGGAGGCTTTTTTCTTCACATTTCAATCAGAGAAATGCACTTGTAATATAAGTGTTATATTACAGTTAAATGTTAGAGTTAGCCCAAACTAATAGATTCCTAGACCATTAAAGTAGCAAATTTCCAACTTTACATTACAGAAAAGCAAGTTTGTAAAATGCCATTTAATATTTTGATGGAGCTGTTTTCATTTGGTGAGGAATTTCAGATGGATGTCTCTGAATACTTCTGAGAAAGTCGCAGTATAATTGAGATTACTCTAGAACCCCTTGTGACCACTGTAATTGATAAATGTGTCTACAAATTTGTTATATAATCTCAACTTGGCCTTCATTGCAAGGCAGACAATCTACTCCTCCCTAATTGATTAACCATCTCATTTCTCTATAACAGCTTTTTCAAACCCTCTTTTCTCAAACTTCCCACAGTAACCCATGACCCAAACTTCTAATTTCTTGTTATTCAGTTTTCAGTCATATATGACTCTTTGTGACCCCATATGGGGTTTTCTTGGCAAAGACACTGAATTCCTTCACCGGCTCATTTTATGGATGAGGAAACTGAGGCAAACAGGGTGAAGTGATTTGTCCAGGGTCACACAGCTAGCTAGTAAGTGTCTGACATCGGATTTTAATTCAAGATGAATCTTCTTGACTCCAGGCCCAGCTCTCTATCCACCTCCCTGCCCTTATATCTCACTCACTTCTACTTTTCTGCAAAAATTGTGGCCATTCATCAAGAGTTCCCCTTCTCTTATCATTCTCTCACATCATACCCCACTCTCTCCTCGGTGGTCTTTCCGCTTGCCAAGGCCAGCCCTTCTATATTAGTCCTTAATCCCTTCTTGTCTTCTCCAGAAGATTGCCCCCACTTTCTTCTCCCATTAGATTGTAAACTCCTTAAGGGCAGAGACTGTCTTTTTCTTATTTGTGTCCTCAGGAATACAATGCCTGGCAGAGAATAGGCATTTAATAAATGTCCATTGAACTAAATTGAAATACCATTCCCCTAATCACTCTTTTATCTTCATTCTTATCTACTGGCTTCTCTACTACCTGCAAAATCACATCCTTTAAAAAATAACCCTCATTTTATCCTGACATGCCTTTAGAAAACTTAACTATAATTGGTATCTCCACTTTCTTTCCTCTCTCTTGCTTCTAAACCTTCTTCAGTCTCATCATTCAACTGAAAGTGTCTTCTCCAAAGTTATTAATTATATTATGTATAATTAATTATATCATAATTTCCAAATCTAATGGCCTCTTGTCAATCCTTCTTGACTTCTCTGTAGCCTTTGACACTGCTCTCTCTTGGCTTTAGTTACACTACTCCTTCCTGGTTCTCCACCTTCCCATCCAACCATTTCTTCTGTTTCCTTTGTTGTCTTCATCCCTTGTCACACCATCAGCTGTGCATGTCCTTCACTGCTCTTTTTTGGACCGTCTTCTCTTTTCTCTCTTTACTGTCTCACTTAATGTTCTTATCAGCACTCATAGGTTCTATTATCATCTCTTTATGGATACTAATTCAGAGGTTTTTATATCCAGCCCTACTTTTCCTCATGAGCAATAGCCCTATATCAGCACTTGCCATTTTGGTGACTTGAAACTGGATACCTTATAGGCATCTCAAACTCAACCTCTCCAAAGCAGAAGACATTATTCTTCCCTCTTCTGAACTCTGTTACTGTTGAAGACACCATCCTCTCATTTACTGAGGCTTACAACCTCAGTGCCATCCTCAAATGCCCCCTCTCATCCCACAAGCTGCCAGATCTGGTCATTTCTACCTTCTCAGCATCTCTCATCCCCTTCTGTCCACTCACACAGCTTCTTACCTGGACCTGCAGTACCTTCTGCATGGTCTCCCTATTTCCCTTAAAGGACAGTCTACCCTTTACCCAGTTTCTAAGGGGATTTTTTTAAAGTATAGATCTGATCATGTCATTCTCCCCCCACTCAGTGAAGTCTTCTGTTTGGCACTTAAAGTTCTTCATAACCTGACCCCTTTCTGACAGAAGATACATATCTCTGAATTGTCCTCTTCCCTTCTCCTCACTATGGCTGTGACCCAGCTACACTGGCCTACTCATGTTCCTCACACACAGTACTCCATCTCCTCTCTCCCCAAATCTGAAATGTTCTCCCTTCTCAAGTAGGCCTCTTAGCTTCCCTCGCTTCCTTTAAGACTCATTCTGAGGCTCCCCCTCCCCTGTTTGCCTCTTCCTGTCTGAGATTATCTTCAATATACTCTGTCATTGTCTTGTATATATACCTAGCTATTTCCATGATACATCCCCCATTAAGATGGAAGCTTCCCTTTCAGGAACTGAGTTTTTTTTTTCTAATCTCCAATGCCTGGTACTAGTATGCATTTTTTATATATAGTACATGTTTCTTGACTTAGGACAGTCCTTTCTTTTTAAAGTCCTAAGGTGATGCTATAAATAGAGCCCTAGGCCTAAAATCAGGAAGACCTAAGTTCAAATCTGACCTCAAACATGTAGTATCCATGTGACCTTGGGCAAGTCATTTCATCTCTATTTGCCTTGGTTTCCTCAACTGTAAAATAGGAAAAATGATAGCACCTGCCTCCCAGGGTTTCTGTGAGGATCAAATAAAATTGTATTTGTAAAAGCCCTTAGCCTATTGCCTGGCAGAGAGTCATTATTGCTGACGTGCATGTAGTGCTTCAGTGTTTATAAAATGCCTTGTTGTATACATTGCCTCATTTGGTCCTCACAAAAACCTTATAATATAGTTACTATAGGAATGATCTCATTTTTTAGATGAGCTTTTGTGGCTGCTCAGACAGGGGCAGATTTTGAACCCAGGTTTTGTCTCACTCCAAGTCTGAGTGCTTTCCTGGCTATACTAGGTTGGCTCAAAACTTCTAAATCTAAAAATAATTACTGGGGAAACAGTTTCAAGGTAGGATTTTTCCTAACAATCACTAGAAACAAGCCTCTTGGTAGACTTTAACCAACCCTCTCAGCCATTTTTCTGTTCTTTATGTTTTGCAATAATCCTTGAACTGTTTCGTGTTATAATGTTGCTTCTATATTTATGGAGCATATAAAGCAGGAAAAGCTTAGTCTTCCATTTTGCAGCTCATCCCAATTTTCTGCCCTGGTGATAATTTGTATTTGGGGAAATAGCCTTATGTTTGAATGTCTTTCTGCTGAACTTGATGCCATTGGTTACCAAAAAAGTCAGTGATATTTCATGAGTCTTTCTTTCTCTTCTTACAGAAATATTGCTGACCCTAAAGGCTGCCGGTGGCTCTTTCTTTCTTCAGCTACCTGGGCTCTTTCCAGTTTGAAGAGCTGGCTGCCTTTGTTTTGACCCAGCTGACCTGCAGTTTTGCTGGAGCGAGTTCAGCTTCATCATAACTACAGATAGGATTCAGCTGATTCCCAAAGTGGAGTCAAAACGGCTGTTGCAGGAGGAGCAGCCTCTTTGACAGTCTGAAGCTCGCGTACAGACATTGCTCAGTCTGTTCACTGCATTCACCTTAGTGCAACTTAGATCTCTCCTGCGAAGTCAATGTTGACAGGCAATTTTCATAACCATGTCAGATTGAATGTATTTAAATGTATGTATTTAAGGAAAACAACCATGCTCTTGTTCTGTTCCTGTTTGGTTCTAGACACTGGTTTCTCACTTGATTTTCCCTGGCTAATCAGTCTGGTGCAAAGAATTGTGGTTTCATTTGGAAAACCACATTTTAAGCTAAAGTCTGCAATTTGGGAAAGAAGCAGGGCAGTCACTGGGGATGGCACTGTATGCACAGAGATGCCTGTTAAGTTGATCAATTTACAAAAGGTCTTAGAAGATAGCTAGACCTTTTTGAAAGCGCTAAGGCTCCTTCCAGAATGGGTTTCCATTCACCCAACAGGCAGCAAAGAGTCTATGGTCAGGCTCTTCAGATTTAGAAGTACTTTCCTTGTTTTTCTATAATAGAAAACCAGCCATCTCACAGAAATCATGAAGCCAGAAGAAATGTCTGTTTTTCTCTTCTACTCCCCACCTGACCCCACCCAATTAAGTTATCTATATAGACTTGGTTTAGAGATCTTTTAAATCCACTTGAATTAATATGCATTATTCTGGCTTTGAGATCTTCTTTTCCTCTAGAAGACCCCACCCCCAACCCCACTGTAGGGAAGAAACCAGGTCATCCCTTACATGTCATTAGGTGTTTGAATAGGTGCCAGCAGCCTATCATGTGCCCGCCCACTGCTGAATCCTGAATTTCAGAAAACCAGGACAGGCACCTCTGTGAAATATATTCATTCCTGTTCTCAAACTCCCCTGGCCTACAGTATTGGGGGAGGTGTAGGGTGGGAAATGGGGTGGGGGTGGGGGTGGAGGGGACAGGGAAGGTAAAAAACAGTGTGTTCAGAATTTATGGCAGAGATCACTACAAATTTAGCCATCATCATCATGTGTTTTTATTTTGTTTCTTAGCCTCGCTGATTAAGCTGAAGTTTTGTAAGGTACATGAAATCCAGTTTATATGTAAACAAGCAATAATTTAAGTTGAGAACTTAAGCGTTTTAATTGTATGATTTTTTTTTTTTGTGAGGTATACATGTTGTGGAATTGATTCAAAATGAGGTACTTCAGTATTAAATTAGAGATCTTCATAGCAATGTGTCTCCTAAAGGTGTTTTGTAAAGGATCCCAATGCCTTGAATAGACCTAATTTGTAGGCTTAAGACTTTTTATTTTCTAAACCTTGTGATTCTGCTCATAAATCATTTATCTAATCTATATGATATGCAGCCACTGTAGGAACCAATTCTTGATTTTTATATGTTTATAATTCTTTCTTAATAAATCTTAGAGAAACTATGTTACTAAAGCCTACCACTTTTATGGTGGTTTTTCTTGCCCACTGTGGTGCATGAGTAACCTTTTACTAACTGGCTTCAGTTTCTGAGGACTGAATACCAAGAAACTGGAGGCTTTTGGGGAGCTATTTATTCCCCAATCCCTGATAAAAATACTTTCTTATTTCACCTTCAGAATAATGTCTTTTTTTGATGTCTAAAATGCAGTGCATTTTATATCCTATTCACCAGGCCTTTTAGGAACAAAGGAGTTTTTCCTTGGAATTTGATTGTTTATCTGGCCAGGTGAAAATTACCCCTATTATATTTATATCTCTCTATATAATGTGAAAATAGGGAAAGTATATAGTGAGATATAAGCCCAAAGAGATGATAAAGACAGTCCCAAAGTGTTGGTCCACACTGAAGAAATTTTCTGGAATTCTGCATTTCAATACATTTGTTTCTGATTGAGGGAGATGTTAAAGATACAGGGAGGTGGCTAGGGATCAGTACCTTGGAGAAGTCACGACTTCATATGTCCCACTGGAAAGACTGAGCTTAGTCAAGCCATTGGATTGTCTAGCTGAGGTAGGAAGGTAAGCAGCAGTTGGCCCTGAACTCCATGACCTTGTTGATAATAATGAGATTTGTAGTACATCTTCATTAATGTGACCAGTTTAAAACTTTATTTATAGAATGAAAAGAATTTTTGTTTCACATGACCCAAGAGGAAATGGGGTTTTGATCTTTTTTCTTTGGTGGGGTGGGGCATACAGTTCCTTTTTCAATTGATGCCGTCCATGAGAGGTTCTCTTTTTGCTAATTAATGGATTGCCAATTTCATTATTATATTGGTTCCAATCCTGATAAACCTGCAGGCCTGTTTTGTTTGCAAATTAGGCTGTTTCATAATCATTGCTCTTTTGAAGGTAAGGAGATTGTATGTAATCTGTAATCTGTGTGGCTCAGATCAAGTAATGGAGCTTTGCTTTCCATGGAATTGAGGGAAAAAAATTGAGTGAAGGAATCATCTGATCATATTGATCATACTCAAACAGGAAAATTAAAGCCAAATCAATTCCCTTCGTTATCAGTATTTCCCATTCTATACCCAGTAAATTTGTTTGACGGCGTACTTGGTTTTTGTTTAATAGAACAAATAATCAGTGTTCTACTATATTACTAAATGTGAAGAACACATAATGTGAAAAGTATACATACATAAAACTTGGTTGTTTGACCCATTTAAGTGTTCATGTAATGTGGTGAGTTTAAAAAGTGAAGTGAGCTGTTTTATTACAATGAATTAATTTGTTTGCACTCAAAAGTTGAAAATATTGCCCCCACCCCCTCTTCTGCTATCTTTTTTGGCCTGCATTAAATGAAAGCAATGTTTTTGCAGTTTATATAATGCAATTTTTAATCTGTGTTTAAAAATGGAGTTCGTCTGGGCTTAACACATGAAATGGGTGGCACAGTTCCACTTGCAGAACCCAAAGATACACAATCAGTTTTGAAATGCAACTTAAGCCATTAATTAATTGTTGGTGTGAATTTAAAGTTTTCTAGTATTTGTATGGTAGTGTGCTGCCTAAGAGCAAAAGCATTCTGTGCACAGAAGAAAATTACTGTAGTGGCTTTGATTTGAATTAGAATTTTCTCCCTGGTGTTTCTTTATAGACTAAAACAAAACCTTTTAAGTTTCATACTACAGGTAAAAGCTATGTGCAAGAACCTCAAAATGCTAAAATCTAGCATAATGCCTTAGATCTGTTTTTAAGTCTTGTATATTCCTACATAGCTGTCTGATGTATTATATTTGTATAGTGAATTGTGTACAATTTTGGAATAAGTGCATCATCACTTTCCTTTATGTTGTGAAATAGTGATGATGACACATTTCTTCAAACATTTAACTGTCCTTTTTTTCTTTGTCATTTGTGGGTTTTATTTGTACAGTTCCTCATGAAGTTGCATCTGAAATGTGTGTATATGAAAAGATTATACAAGGGTAAAATTAAGCAATATATTAACTATGGTTCTTCAGGAGAAAGCTTACAATGTTTGGGTTGTGATTTACTTTCAAAACGGAGTTGACTCTGAACATCACCTTGTTCACCTGCATCGATGTTTGTATTTCTAGTGTGAGCAGTTTATGCAAAGGTAGATATATTCAGAGAAATTTTAAATACATTTATGCAAGTTAATATTGCTTTGCTGATGCTATTTGCTTATTTGATGTTAAATAATGCTATTGTAAATAAAGACTGTTGTTATTGCATCATTTAATAAATTTTAATGCCTTCGGGTTTTACATGGCTTTAGAGATTGTAGTGTGTTTATATTCATTTATTTCAGTATACCTAAAGTTAAATCAGTAAATAAAAATGCTGTTCAGAGTGTGGTAATGGAAAGAGCTGTGGGCTTGGAGTCAGAAGAAAACTAGTTTCCAATCCTGGCTTTTCACACATCTTTACACATTGTAGGCACATCACTGAATGTTTCTGAGTTCTAGTTTCTCCTTCTGTACAATGGAGATGATAATACCCATAGTACTTTATCTCATAGAGACATTATGAGAATGAAATGAGATAATGTATGTTAAACAATTTACAAACCTGTCAATGTAAGTTATACTATTATCTTCCATTAGTCTTGTGCCTTTTTCTTTCCAAAGTGCTTTCACATCCATTATTTCATCTGTCTGGTATAACCAGTCTATAACGTACTTGACAGAAAATCGAGACCCAGAAGAGTTAAATGATAACAATGGCAGAGCCTGGAACTAGAACTAAGTGCACTGACATCTTGCCCTTTCTACTAAAGTACACTACTGCCCACCACAGAGAATTACTTAGAATCTTTAGGCATTACAAGAAAACCAATAGGAAAAATTTGTAGTCATATGTGGCATTTTAAGTGATTGATTAATGGATCCTAAAGAATTAGTTGTTAATGTTGATAGGAAAATCCATTTTCTTTGTACCTCAAGTTCTATATTTGAAAGTGATTCTGGTTGTATGACAACCAAAAAACCATTCCATTGGCCTTTAAGAAAGAAGGGTCAGGTAAGATGCATTTACATACAGAAATAATTACATGAAAGAATGGGGGTTAAAAGTCCTGCTCAGTTTCTTGTCCCATCCACTTCATCACTAACTAACCCTGTGACCATCATCTCTTAATTTCTCCGCTGTCTTGAGCAGTCACATCATATGATTTGTCATAATACCGACTTTCATTTATGTTCACCACATTATGAGGATGTATCATAACTGTCCTGAGAACCAAGTAAGAAAATATGAAAAATATGGACCACACCCTTGATGCATGTGTGACTTTAGACAAGTCATTTAACTATCTCCTTTCAAATTTGAGATTGGATTATATAGTGAACTGAGGTCATCTGCTTAAGACAAGTGGGATAGTTAATATTTTTTAAAATAATGAACCCAAGAATAAAATTCAGGCACTGCCTTTTTAAAAAGTCTTAATTTATGTCTATTTGTATTCCTTTATTTCCAAATCAATATTTTTTTAAAAAAGAAAAATATCTTTATAGTATAGCAAAACCAATCAAACACATCAGCTATGTCTGGCAGTATTTGTAGCATTCCATACCTATGATTCCCCACCTCTTCAAAGAAAGAACAAGCAGAATCATTTCAAATTCCAGTTTAGATTTAATTTTCTTCTGGGTAACAAAGACACAACTATATTCTCTCAAATATGAAATGGGCAAGAGAGCGTTCAGGAAATTCTTTTAAGTGCTTTTTCCCAGTGTGTGAAATTTAAGAAGTAGCTATAAACTCTTCATAACATTGAAGAATTGGGAAAACTATTTTTAAGACACACTTTGCTGAGTATTTGCTAGAAATGTTTTGTGAACTTGTATTAATGAATAGTCAGGAGAGTTGTATACAAGTTTTACTAATCCTATATTTGAGCTGCATATTAAAATTAAGTTTGAAAAATCATCTCTACACTTTAATTTTTCTAAAATGATCTTCACAGTTTTGTAAATTTACTTTGCACTAAGATGACTTATGTTTGGAATAAGCCTAAAGTTTTGCTACAAGACTAATAATAGCTAGCATCCTTACAGCACTTGACATATAATTCTCTCACTTGATCCTCACAATCACCCTGTGAAATAGGTGCTATTGTTAACTCTCAATGATGAAGAAGCTAAGACTTAAAGGGCAAATGACTTGCCCAGGGTCACACAACTAGTGTCAGCCATCTAACCTATTTCCAACTGATGCCAACTCTACCCACCCTTACCACTACACTACACTAAAGAAGGACTAAGCACAATTGAGTTATTTTTTTTAGATGATTGTTCTTAAGCTCTTTCGTTGAGTCCAACTATTGATGACTCCATTTAAGGTTTTCTTGGCAAAGACATTAGAGTGTTTTGCCATTTCCTTCTCCAGTTCATTTTACAGATAGGGAAACTGAGGCAGATCAGGTTAAGTGACTTGCCTGGAGTCACACAGCTAGTAAGTGTTTGATACCAGATTTTAACTTAGAAAGAGGAGTCCTCTGTTTCCCAGACTAGGTTCTATCCACTCTATCACCTACCTACCTTAAGCCTCTTTCCCTGTACAAAGAGATTTGGTGAGTCATGATAAGACTAAGATCAAACCTCCCTAAAGTTCAGAAGATTCAGCAAAATTCTTGTCTTAACTAGAAATACTTACGTTTAGACAATGAGTCAGTTTAATATTTCAGTCAGATTTAATGGAACATTTATGAAAGGGTAGAGAAGGGCTAATTTATCAAGAATGAAGATCTTATATACACAAAGATGGTGGTTGTTAAGTTGTCATTACAAACAATGCACTACTTTACCTTCTTTATCAGTGACAGAGATGAAGCACAGGACTTGGGGTGAATCTCACCCTTCAAATTGGTTTTTGCCATTGGCAAATTCCCATTTTGCTTTAACTCCACACAAAGGTGAGATTGAACAAGTAATTCATTTAAGCCTTCATTCATTGGTTAGTTACCACATCCTCCACTAACTTCTCACAGAAAAGCATGTTGACTTCACTCATTTCATTTCTTTTGTTTTGTTTTTTTGTTTTTGTTTTTGGAGGGCAATTGGGGTTAAGTAACTTGCCCAAGGTCACACGGCTAGGTTTTTGTTTGTGTGTGTTAAGTGTCTGAGGTCAGTCCTTCTGACTCCAGGGCCAGCACTCTATTCACTGTGCCACCTAGCCACCCCTTACTCATTTCATTTCAACAGTTAACTCTAAGTGTGTGCTCTGAGCAAGGCCTAGGGGGCCTCCAATCCCTCATCCTGGCATGGGAAGTGACCTTTTGTTTCTCAAATGTTGTGTCAGCAAAGTCCCACCTTTAGGAGGTCCTAACAAGCTTGGGGAAAGCTTTGAGTAGGAGTCCAATGTCAACTGTCTGAGGACTTAGGCCTAGAATCTGTCAAGAGCTATCCAGGCTAAGTTTTCAGGGATGTTGGCCAAAGGGTGATAAATCTTTAACCATAAAAAGTCAAAGAAACTTGGGAAAAATCACCCCGTCATATTCAGCTCAGTCCCAGCTTTTCTTTCAAAGTACTCAAGTTATGATGATGGTCCTAAGATTACCGATAACATTTTTACATATAAAAAATAAATAGTTTGACTGTATTATAACTGATCTTTAATGTTTCCTTACATTTCTTCTACATCTTTCATATCAAATTTCATTGAGTTCTGGTCTTTTTGTCACAAATACCTGAGAGTTCACTAAATGTCTTTTGTTAATTCAGGATTATACTTAAAAGAGTGATATAAGCAGAATAATTCACACATTAATCACTAATGAAAATGAAAGCAATACCAGGAGACTTAAGATAAATTGGAGATAATCTCAAGGAAAGGCACTAGCATTAAGGGGGATTGGGATAGATGCCTGGAAAGATAGGAAGAAATCAGATTATGAAGGGGTTTAAAAGCCAAACAGGATTTTAATTTGTAAGGGAAGTAAGGGGAAACCATTTGAATTTACTGAATGGGTGTTGGAAGAGTGACACTGTCAGCCCTGTACTTGAGGAAGATCACTTCAATAGTTGAGTGGAGGATGGACAGAGGTGGGGAGACCAGCCAAAAGACTATTGCAATTGCCCATAAGAGGACACATCAGGGTGATTGGTAGTGTCAGAGAAAAGAAGGGGTTGCAAAGGGTATGAGAGATATTGCCAGAATTAGAATCAAAACTGACTGGATAAATAGATCTTCGAAGTATTACATAAAGATTATCACTGAATCTATGGAAGCTGATGAGATTACCAAACAAAATAGTATAAAGTAAGGAGAGATGACAGCCCAAGAGGGAGTCTTTGGGGACCACAATGATTAGTGTATATCACCTAGAAGAAAATCCAGGAGACTAAAAAGGAGCAGTAGGCCCAGTAGAAGGGAAACCAGGAGAGAGCAGTGTCATAAGAATTTAGAGAGAAGAGTATCAAGAAAAAGAGCGAGATCACCAGTGTCAAAAGCTGCAGGGAGGTCATGAAGGATGTCGACTGAGAAAAAGGCCTCCTTGTGCAGGGCTTTAAAACTCTATTTTGCCCTTGGGGCTATAAGAAGTCATTAGAGTTCTATTGAGCAGATAGTGGCAAGGTCAGATCTTCACTTAGGAAAATATTTCAGGGCGGCTGGGTGGCACAGTGAGTAAGAGCTCTGGCCCATGAGTTGGGAGGACCTGGGATCGGTTCCGGTCTCAGAAAATGAGCACCCACAGAAATAAATAACTAGCTGTGTAACCTTGAACAAGTTACTTAACCCCAATTGTCTTAAATATATATATATATACATATATATATATATATTTCATAATCAGATTGTACTAAATATTGCTAAGGAGTAACAGGGCCTGTACTAAAGCCTCTCCTGATTACACTACATAAACTTACTGTGTTAAAGCATGTCCAAGGCACTATTTATTAGAAACTGAGGATACAAAAGTGAAAGAAAAGTCATCGTGCCCCTCTACAAAGAGATTATAATCTACTGGGATACAAAACAACCCCATTGTGGCTACCATCTATTTAATAATTCATAACCTAACAGTGACCATCATATTGCTTGTTTGTTTTTAAAACAAACACACAGACTTCCCTTTTCCATGATTAAAAAAAATGTCTCCTTTGCTCCTTTAATGACCTCTTTCTGTCTCAGAAGACATCCAATAAAGTTCCTCAATGTGACTAAATAACAAGTGATCCCACTGCCAAGCTGATCCACATTAGGTACTGGACTAGCACCTTCACTGGACATGGTATTTCAGCTGAATGAGTCAATCTTTGGGGCTGCTTCTGCTGGTGTTCCACTTCTAATCCAGGGATTGACATTTTTGTAATTGAAGGAAATACTCAATTTCAGTTGTCTGTTAGTGAAAATAAAATGTGATATTTCCCACAAATTGAAAGATCCTCATCCCCAACTATTCCTCCACTTAGCTGTTTGCTTTTTGATGGCAACTGTAGTATCCATCACTCCCAGCTTCCCTCTTAGTTGATGCCTTCAGCTAAATAATATCATGCTCTTTTAGGGAAAGGCAGTGAAACATATAATATTGCAAAAGTCCTTCCAACTCTGCTCCTTCAGAAAGATTCTTCTTTTCCACCTCTCAGCACCAGGTGACAATGCCTAGAAATATCTTTTGTCTTCTCTTCTCAGCAACAGCAGATGGCAGTACAGAGCAAAGTTTATCCTCTCCACTCCTCAGCAGCAGATAACTACAGAAAGAACTACAGCCCTTCTCTGGCCAACAAATCTACCTGGTAATAAATGATGGTGCAGTGAGAGAGTCTGATCTCCCCTTGACTCAGCGATGAAATCTCTACTTCTGCCACTCTACCCTAATCAGCTGGCTCCTTCCTCTCTGAAAGAGTCCTCACTTTATCTTATGGCTAGTAACCAAATTCTCACCTCTCAATAAGCAATAATCAGCTAAATCAGCATTAGTCCCATAATTACACAATAGTTCTGTTGTTCATATTTTCCATGTATTAACTTCAAAGTTCTTCAATGCTCATATGTAAATATATCTTTGAAAGTGAGTTTGCTGGGGTGGCTACGTGGAGTCAGAAGGACCTGAGTTCAGATCTGGCCTCAGACACTTAACACACACAAACAAAAACCTAGCCATGTGACCTTGGGCAAGTTACTTAACCCCAACTGTCCTCCAAAAAAAAAAGAAAGTGAGTTTGTCTGAAATGAACAATTACTGTCTGATAATACTGAGGCCAGCTTAATTCCCCAAACCCTTTCTCCAAACATCAAAGCAAATTTATGCCCCAAACAAGTGATTTGTCGAGTCGCCCCCACCCTCACACACTAGCATAATATTTCATGTGTTCACACCTGGGGCTCCCTGCATTGATATAAAAATGTATGTGTTTATTCAATGTTTATTTCAGTCAAAGGTACATTTACCACTGACTTCTTTCTTCACCCATCAACATGAGAGAAATAAAAGCTGTTTCCGACAGCCCAGCCACAGTGCATAAGATGTGTCACATTTTCAATGAAGGTTTGATTATCTCTCTAATAGAATGTAAGCTCTATGAGTGACAGTAGGAATTGGTGTGTTTAGTTTTGGTTTGTTTTTAATTCTTAGCACTTGGTACAGTGCTTAGCACATAGTAGGTAACTTAATAAAGGCTTGTTGATCAAGATAGCAAAGCTATATTTCCTAGCTAATCACTTATTTCTCAGATGGCTCAATGCTTTGTCTCTAATGCAGGCAGAGATTATATTTTTGTTC
This sequence comes from Gymnobelideus leadbeateri, assembly GCA_011680675.1. Classification (NCBI taxonomy): domain Eukaryota; kingdom Metazoa; phylum Chordata; class Mammalia; order Diprotodontia; family Petauridae; genus Gymnobelideus; species Gymnobelideus leadbeateri. The sequence goes on along the minus strand of WOXC01007810.1, from coordinate 403,928 downwards.
AGATTTCACAGGTGATATAACTGAGAATCACTCAAAAAGGTCAAGCAATATATTCAGATCACTCAGCAAGTTAAGGATAAAAACAGTCCTTAACCATCACAAAACTACTTTAGTGCTCTTGGATACTGTGCTAGGCTTCTTTCCAGCAAGAGTAAAACAGGATTTAACAGAGAATAAAGACCTGCAAACTAGAATACATGGAAGTAATCTCATGACCTTTTTCTTCCTTCAATAAAGTCAAGATCTACTATTTCACATCTTCCTTCCATGCCCAATAATAGGTCCCCCCCAATAATAGGTGTGGAGGAGACTTGAAAAATGAGTAAATCAATCTCAATGTATAAATTGCTTAAATAAGTTCAGGTTGACAGCATCTACTCCTCCCTTCCCTAAACAACTACAGCATTACAGCTACCATTCTAATGTTCTTATCTAGGTATTTCATGAGGACAGCTAGGTAAAGGAGAGAGGAGGACCTGAGTTCAAATCCAGCCTCAGAAACAACACTTACTAGCTGTGTGACCTTGGGCAAATCACTTAACCCCAATTGCCTTTCCTTCTTCCCTCAGGAAAAAAAAATAGGTATTCCATTTGCAGTCTGTTCCTGGCAGGAAAGGTTTAGGATTTCTAAATGCACCCTGGTAGATACAGATTTGCATCCATTTATGAAGGCAAAACTACTGATGAGTTCTTAGGTTCTTCTCTGTTTTGTTTTTTTGGGTTTTTTAATCTATTCCCAAACCATGGGAATGAATTTATATCATAGGATTTGGAACTGGAGACCTTAAGAATCATTCATTCAACCCCATAATTTTGATAGAAGCAGAAATTGAGATCAAAAGAGGTTTAAAGGGGGGTGGCTAGGTGGCGCAGTGAGTAAGAGCGCCAGCCTTGGAGTTGGGATGACCCGAGGAGTTGGGAATGACCCGAGATCGAATCTGGCCTCAGAAAATGAGCACCCACACACAAATAATGACTAGCCGTGTAACCTTGAGCAAGTTACTTAACTCCAATTGCTTTAAAAAAAAAAAAAAGAGGTTTAAAGGGACTTACCTAAGTACCCAAATTAACTTTAAAGGACTTATGAAGAAAGATGTTGTCTGCATCCAGAGAAAGAACTGACAAATAGAAGTATGTATAGAACAATTTTACATAAATGTGATTTGTGTCTAATGACAGCCATTTCTAGGGTGGAAGAAGGAAGAAAAAAGGGAAAAAATAAATGTACATGATAATTTTAATGTGCATTTGAAAGAAATCACAAGTTGTGCCTAGATTTGCAGTTTCATGTATACCTTCTTTTTATTGTACTATGTTAGGAAAATACTTATTTTATTCCATAAGCTAAAAATGAAATAAATGTTTAAAGGTTATGCAAGTAAAAGGTAACAAGTTGAAATTAAAGCACTCATACTCTGTCTCCAAATCCCGTGTCCCGTTCTACTCAGGCTGCCTTTGAGTTCATGAGCCTTTTCTCCTCTTCCAGAAATGGATTAGACAAATAAGGAAATAAAGTCACTCCTAGGTTATTTTTCTGATATTCAAAATTACTTTTTCATTACCAAAGAATGAAAATTTCCTCACCACTTAAACATTTGACAGAATTTGCTCACTGGACAGTCTTACTCAGTCTCAATAAGCTTTGGAGGAAAGTACTTGTGGTTTTTCCCACTGGGGGGCCCCAAAGCCCAGGCTAAGTTGAAGTTAAATCACCCAGACCCTAACATATAGGGGAATCATTCTCTAGATCATCAGACTCACTAGGGTCCATTACACCCAGGTCTACTCTGTTTACTCATTGGAATTTTCCTGGGTTGGCAATCTGTCCCAGGAAGCAGGTGCCATCTTTTCTCCCCTACCACCCCCACCCCCACCCCCACTCCCACAGAAATCAAATCAATCCAATAGGCACTAAATAACTATCAGTTCAATAAACACCAGCTAGTAGGGACAGCTAAGTGGTGCAGTGAATAGGGTGCCAGCCCTGGAGTCAGAAGGACCTGAGTTCGGATCCGGCCTCAGACACTTAATGCACACACAAACAAAAACCTAGCCATGTGACCTTGGGCAGGTTACTTAACCCCAATTGCCCTCCAAAAAGGCAAAAAATAAATAAATAAAATAAATACCAGATAGACTTTAACGGGTACTAGAGTCAAGAGAGTCTCACTGGTGTTAGAACTTTGCTACTGTTGGTTTTGGCAGCATATGGAGCAAAGGATTAGTTATAAGCACCTTTTTGATACTTCTAATACTCTTCCCATGCTATACTTGGTGTAGGCCTGTGAGAGAGAGAGAGAGAGAGAGAGAGAGAGAGAGAGGGGGTGTGTGTGTGTGTGTGTGTGTGTGTGTGTGTGTGTGTGTGTGTGTGTGTGTGTGTGTGAATTCCCAGTGGAGTCCAATCTCTCCTCCACTCAACTGCCAAAGTGCTATTCCTGTTGTGGCCTTATTGGTGTTTTCACCCCCAGCAGCCCTTCTCCCTTCATTCATGCCTTTGTACTAGCTGCCCCCCAAGCCTGAAACACACTCCCTCTTCATGCTGTCTACTTTTTACAGTTCCTAGTTTCCTTCAAAGCGCAGCTTGGGGGCCTTCCCTGCCCATCACCTTCTATTCCTTTCACATACATTATTTGTTTATATGTTGTCTCCCCCTTACAGGGAGGTAGAACGTGGAAATTTTTCTCACACAAAAGAGGCATACAAGAAAGAACTTTTATGGGGGGAGGGGAAGAAGGCTTGAACCTAATTCTCATCAGAATTGTTTCAAAGAAGGAAGAATATACTTAGCTAGGTACAGCAGTCTATCTTACCCAATAGGGAAATAGGGGAAGGGGATAAGAGATAAGGGGGAGGGGGCATGATAAAAGGGAGGCAGTAGCCAGAAACAAAACAGACTTTTGAAGAGGGACAAGATAAAGAAAGAACAGGAAAAAGAAGAAAATAGGATGAAGGGAAATGCCCAATAATCATAACTGTGAATGTGAATGGGATGAGCTCATTCATAAAATGGAAACAGATGGGAGAATGGACCAGAAACCAGAGTCCAACAATATGTTGTCGTATATAAGAGACTCACTTGAAACACAAACACAGAGAGAGTTAAAATAAAGGGCTGGAGCAGTATCTAATATGCTTCAGGCAAAGTGAAAAAGGCAGGAATAGCGATCTTGCTCTCAGACAAAGCAAAACCAAAAATAAAGACCTCATTAAGAGAGATAATCAGGGAAACTACATTTTGCTAAAAGCTACCATGGACAATGAAGTAACATCAACAAGCTTTACAGCAAATCTTTCTGAAAACAACTAATTTCTCAAATATATTGTCTCCCCCTTTAGAGCAGAAGTTCCTTGAAGGTGAGGAGTATTTCAATTTTGTCCAGAGTTGTCCCGAGCTAGTAACTAGGGACGAGTATCAGTTTGATCAGAAGCTCCTCCCACTGACTCAGATCAACAACTGGTCTGTAACTTATTAGTCTCACGGATTTGCCTGGGGCACTAAGAGATTACCGGGCCACACAACTAGGCTGTGTCCCAGGCAAGTCTAGAACCCAGATCCTCCTAAATGAGAAGCCAGCCCTCCAACTGTGACTGTGGGGATTTAAACCTGTTTGTTTTCCCTTTCCTGGGTGCTTACTTGCCTTTTCCCCAGAGACATTCCTAGGACTGAATAATGTCTTCTTGCCTTTACTCACCCTTCATTGAATGAGAAGGACAAATTCTGTGGACCAAAGGATGATGGGATCAGTTTCTAATCTTAAGCACTCCGGGGGTAATTATAATGCTGGGCTGGGAAGTAGTTTCAGCTCTCCCTCCTTTCCCCTACTTTAGGCTCCCCAAGGGAGACTCTGAATTACGATCCATAACAATGGCTTCCATTCCCACCTCCATCTCCCCCCCTTCTCATTTTTCACACTTCAGGGCAACTAAATCAAGCAAACCCAGAAGGGGGCATAATTAGCTCACTGTCAGTAGCCACAAGGAGCTAGCTTTGTAGCCTATGCTAAATCAGCCTTCATGAAGAAGACAGTCCCTGCCCAGCCACCCTGCCTCAGCAAAGTGAATGACAATGAATCTATGAGTCAACAAATATGGGAATGGTTTTTAAAAAAACACTTATTAAGCACTTACTGTGTGCCAATTTTGCCCTCAAGAAGCTTAGATTGTACAGGGGAAGACAACACATTTAAGAAAGTACAGGCAAGGGAAGAAATGTTTGATTTGGAAAGTTCTAAGTTGTAAATGGAGCCACTGAGGACTAAATTGACATAGTCTTAGCAGAAGCAAGACAGAGATGATCTGATTACTGTTCCAGAATTGGTCACAGCATAGTATGACAGTGGTTGGTGAGAAGTGGGAGGGCTAAGTCAAAGTTGTGGACAGCAAGGGACTAGATGATCTGGGCAACTCAGATAAGTCCCAGTGGGGTGGGGGGTGGGGTGGGGAGGAGAGTTCCAGACTTGAATAGGTTAACTTTTGCAATCAGGAAAGCTTTAAAGATAGCATGTTGGATTTTATGTATATATATATTATATTATGCTATGTTGTATCATATAATATACCATATATTATAGTATAGTGTATATAGTATATTATATATACGATCATATTGTATTATATTATACTACATTCTATTCTATTGTTGTGTTACATTGTATTATGTTGTGTTATGTTAACCGCACCCAATAGAGACTTCCAGTTTCACATATTCCTCATTTTCTGTTCTACTTTGCATATGGAAATGTTTCTCTCTCTCTAACTCTAATTCTGTGACTTAATTCTACATTATCCACAATGAGATTTGACTCTATATTAATGTCAAAATTTATTTTCTTTCTAAAACTGTTCCAATCCCATCTAAAAGTCATATTTCTTCAAATTACATGCATTAGTAGTTTTTTTATTTAAACAGAATTATTTTTCGGTTTCTATTAGATATCAAACTGTTTCATGTATCTTTAATTATTTGACAGTTTGTATAAATCTTTTCCTTTACACAAAAATGCTCATTCTGTCCTTTTTATCACAAAACTACTTGGTATAAAAAGTCTTATAGGGACAATATATTTTGCATCTAGAGGAAACTTCTCTTTCCATCTCTTAACCAAGAAGAGGACTTTTCTATCTTTCATGGCTATATATGTCTAGGTAACTAAAAGAAGGTAGATTTGGAGTTGGGAAGGCCCTGTTTCTCTGTGTGGGCTCACTCACCCCAACTTACACTTGGACTGGCAGATCAGGAGGAGGTCTTTTCCAGAAGAAGAACTGATAATAGACTCCCTCTCATTCTCTGTATCCTAAGGGCAGTAACTGTATCTCCCCTCCTCTTCTCTGTCTTCTGGTTTCTGCTCTCATTTTCTGACATCAAGAACCTCAAAAAGGATCTCATTATGAGTACTAACCCATCTCTAAAGCAAGTTGAAAAACCTAAATCCACAGTTGTCTCAGATATGGGTCAATACATACATTTCCTCATAGTCCACAAATTGTTCTTTGATTTACCGTCTCTCAGCTATAGCCCTCAAAACTCTGGAAGCAGTTGTATGTAAATAAGCCTATGGACCACAATGCACTGCATCCACATTTGCTTTGGTCTTTCATCTTGCCTCTGAGCTGCTTTCAAACACTCTTTAAGTACAATTATCTGAGACACTATTTTCTCTCAGTTTCTCCAAACTCTCCTTACAGCTGCTTTTACTCCCATGAATGTTTTTTTCTACCACTTTCAGCAAATAACATATACATATACCTTATGTAGTTGAAAAAACTGATACCCATAGGGCTAAAGTGACTTGCCCAAGGTCACACAGCTAGTACAAGGCAAAGCCAGTGCTTGAAACCAGACATTGACTCCAAATCCAGCACTTTCTAATAAAGCAATTTAACATCTTTTCATGAAATATCAAAGGCCAACCAGTCCAACCTATACCCAGGCTAAGAAACCCCTCAATAATTTCCCTGAAAACAGGTATGTTATTATGCAAAGAGTGTGAGAGCGCAAGGTCTTGAGTTTGAATCTTGCTTTTGATGCTTACTACCTACATGATCATGAGGAAGTCATTCAATTTCTCTCTCCTCTATTTTCTCATGGGCAAAATGGAGAGATGGAACAAGATAGTCTCTGAGGTCTCGGTCAGCTCTAGGACTACCTGTGATCAGATCCTGTGACAAGGAGCTCACTATTTCCTGAGGCGGCTCATTCCACTTTGGGATAGCTCTAATTGTTAGGATATTTTCCTTTAAATAAAGATCTTCCCCTTTCCAACTTCTAACCATTTGTCCTCTAGGGACAAAATAGAACAAGCCAAATCCCCTGTTTTCGAAATAACCCTTTAAATATTTGAAAAGAGCAATTATGTCCTGCCCCAAGTTATCTTTTCTCCAGATCAAATAAATGGAGTTCTTTCAAGTAGCAATCCCTGTGATGAGATTCTCCCACTAACTCTTCCATTTGATTCCTCCTTCTGGGAATGTGTTCTTTCCTAAAAGTGGCTTCTAGAACTTAACACAGTACCCCAGATATGGCATGACTACAGCAAAGCTGGGTGGCCCTGGCTTTTCAAACACGAGGAAAATTTTGTGTACAGAGATGTCGGATAATGAGCTTATATATTGTCTGAGGACCAACTGGCCCAACGCAATTTGCAGATGTTTATTGCCAGAAGATTGGCAACCAGATGGTATGGTTTTTCTTTCTTTTTTTTTCCTTTTTGGAAGGCAATTGGGGTTAAGTAACTTGCCCAAGGTCACATGGCTAGGTTTTTGTTTGTGTGTGCATTAAGTGTTTGAGGCCAGATCCGAACTCAGGTCCTTCTGACTCCAGGGCCGACGCTCTAAGATGGTATGGTTTTTCAGCCACAGCACTTAATGAAAGACCATCTACTGAGATAAGAAAGGGCTATGATTTATGTTGGGGCAGCCAGGTGGTACAGGGAGTCAGGAGTCAGGGGCTGGGGTCTGGAGTCAGGAAATCTCATCTTCCCTGAGTTCAAATCTGCCCTCAGATACTTACTAGCTATGTGACCCTGGACAAGTTACTTAACCCTGTTTGCCTTAGTAAACTGAGCAGTAAACTTAGTAAATTGAGCAGTAAAATGAGCTGGAGAAGAAAGTGGCAACCCACTATTGTATCTATGTCAAGGAAGCCCCAGATGGGGTGACAGAGAATTGGACACTACTGATACACACACACATACACACACACACACCCTTTTCCTTTCTATCCCTTTGCCTAGGGCCTAGGGTGAGGGGTTGGGAGCCTGGGGCCTGGAGGCCCTTTGACTGGATCCAAACAAAATTTGTTCTGTGAAGCTTGGGTTTCCTCTACGGGCTGAACTAGAGACACGCCCAGGTTCCCCACCCCTGGCCTACGCTCTTAGCTGTCTCCGTACTTTAGATTAAGCCTTTCATCAGTCAGAATGAGACCCATTAAAGACCTTACCTTGAAAAGGCCAACGTCTCCCACTGCATTCTGGTCCATCTCAGTTGTCCTGACCTATACCTCACCACCTGGACCCAAAGGACTCCAGAAGAGAAAGTGAGGTTGGTGACTGTGCACTGCCGTCCCTCACTTAAATCCAATTCACTTGTACATCATGCCATCACCTTCCTGATACCATGGTCCTCTTCAAGAACAAACAACAAATAACAGCAGCCCTAGGAACAAGCAACTATACCCGCAATGCCCTCCCTTCAAATCCATAAAAACTCAGCTAAATACCACCTTCTCCTCCAAGAATCAATCAATAAATCAATAAGCATTTAATAATACAACCATCCTATGCTCAGCTGCCAAAGTGAGTTTTCTAAAATCTGACCCCATAACTTTCCTTAACTCTAGGAACTCAAATAGCTCCCTTTTTCCTTCAGGATTAAATGTAGTCTTCTGCATGCCATTTCAAGCTCTAAGTTGGCCTCTCCCTAACTTTCCAGTCCTCCTAGACTTCACTCCCCTCCATGCTCTCTGTGATCCAGTGACAGATATTGGCTTACTTCCTGCTTGTCCCCTGTCCCTTGTGACTGGCATGCTTGGCTTCTTCAGTTTCCTTGTTTTTCTTCAAATCTCAACTAAATTCAGCCTTCTAGGGGTAGCTAGGTGGCACAGTGAATAGAGCACCAACCCTGGAGTCAGGAGGACTTGAGTTCAAATCTAACCTTAGACACTTAACACTTACTAGCTGTGTAACCTTGGGCAAGTCACTTAACCCCAATCGCCCTGCCTTCCCCCCTCCAAAAAGCAAAAACAAACGAAAAATAAATCCAGCCTTCTACAAAAGGCTTTTCCTGGTCCCAGATGCTATAGCCTTCTCCTCCTAAATTAACTTCTAACTGCTCCTTATGTACTCACCCAGTTATTTACACCTTGTCTCCCCTATTATTAAGGGAGCTCCTTCACAGCAGAGACTGTTTTTTCCTTTCCTTGTATCCCAGTACCTAGCACAGTGCTTGACTTGTAGATAATCATTTAAGAAATGCTTGATGACTGTCTAATAACTACCTAATAATACTGTGTGAAGAGAACTAGATATATCTAGAGAGAATGTAAAAGATTATATTTAATTACATAAGCATATATGAGTATATTATATATACTGTATCTATAAAATATATAGAGAAATAAAACACATAAAAGGAGATATAAATAAAAGTTTAAAGGATCGGTTTTGTTTGCATTGTCATATACTTGCATAATCTTTTATTGTATTTGTGAATATTCTCTTACCAAACTGTAAGAACAGAGATCTAGTCTTAAAATCTCAATCAATATTCATTGAATCGAAAATCTCCTCCTGTGAAATGTGGAACATAAAATGATCCATTATCTCCTTAGCTGGTGGTCTCTGAAGATCGGTTGGAAGCAGACAAGATAAAGTTGTTTGTGTTATTGTGAGTACTGAGTGAGGTTGCCACATTTAGGGCTTGAGGCAGTCCATGAATCAAAAAGGACTTCTGAGATCCTGGAGCATCCTCCAGGACTAAAGTAGAAAAATGCTCACACAAATCTCTAACCAAGCTGATTTACTCATGTTGGTTTACAAACCCTTACTATGTGACTTGAAAGACAGAATTTTTTTTTCTTTTTTTGGAGGGCAATTGGGGTTAAGTAAGTTGCCCAAGGTCATATAGCTAGGTTTTTTTGTTTGTGTGTGCATTAAGTGTCTGAGGCCAGATCCAAACTCAGGTCCTTCTGACTCCAGGGCCGAAGCTCTACTCACTGTACCACCTAGCCTCCCCAAGGCAGAAATATTTATACAGAAAAAATTAAAGTCTTCTCCGAGATGAGTTGGGCCCCAATAGAGGGTAATAAAGTTAAATAATAAATTAAATGAATAAAATTAAATAAATAAGTGAATGAAAATTTTTAAATAAAAATTAAATAAATAATAAATTGTAAGCCTTTGTCTCCTAGGGAGAAGTGCCTCTGAAGTCCTTTTGGTGTCTTCATTCTATGACTGGTCTGTTTAGCAAACTGACCTTGGAGATAGCTAGCCCTGGGTTAAAATCCTACCTCTGGCCCTGGCTATCTGTAAAAAATAGGTAAAATAATTAATGCCTTTTTTATCTTCCTAAAAGAGTTGGTGGGAGGCATGTGTATAGAATATAGCAAATTTTAGTCAATGTCAATTGTCATATAATTAATCAACAAGCATTTATTATGTATTTACCATGAGCCAGCTACCTTGTTAAGCTCAGGGGATTACAAAGAAAAAGACAATAAACTCTTCTGGGTCTCAAGGAGCTTATAGTTTGTAATGTAATGTAAGCAGAGATAACTGGTGGATAAATAAGGAAGTAAATACAAGATATTTACAGAGTACCAAGAAGGTAACCTAAGAGACAGTGCCTCCAGCACAGAGTCGATTTAGAGCTGAGCCTCAGAAGGATTCTAAGGGGCAGAGGTGCAGAGGGCACTTTCTAGGCACAGAGGGACAGTCAGTACAAAGGCGAGAAGATGAAAGGTGAAATTCTGTGATAAAGAAATAGCAAAGGGTGGCTAGGAGGCTCAATGAAAAGAGCACCTGCCCTGGAGTCAGAAGGACCTGTGTTCAAATTCGGCCTATGACACTTAACACAAAAACTAGCCACGTGACCTTGGGCAAGTCACTTAACCCCAATTGCCCTGCCTTCCCCCTCCAAAAAAGAAGTCAAAAAAAATTATCTTAAAAAAAAAAAAAGAGAAATAGCAAAGAGGCTGGAACACAGAGTTTATGGAGGGGAATAACAACATTATTAATAATAATAATTATAATATCACCTTAAGGCTTGCAATGTACTTTACCTATGTTATCTTATTTGAGCCTCTTAACAATCCTGGGAAGTGAGTACTATTATCATCCCCATATTATAACTGAGGAAACTAAGACTGAGAGAGGTAAGTGACTTGTCCAGAGGCACATAGCTTATTAGTGTCTAAGGCAGGATTTGAATTCAGATCTTAGACTCATGTCCAGTACTCTGTGCACCATACTACCTATGTAAAAGAACTGGGAATGTAATAAGAGGCCAAGTTAGGAAGAACTTTAAATGCCAATTAAAGAGTTAGTATCTGACCTTAGAGGTAATAGGCAGCCAATAGAATTTATTGAGACATGGAAGTGACATGGCCACACCTGCTCTGTGGAAAATCACTTTGGTGGCTGAGTAGGGGATGGATAGGAGGGGAGAGACTTGAAACAGTAAGACCAATTATGATGAATAGATAGAAAAGATTATCTTCTGCTTTTCTTTTCTTTTTTTTCCAAAGAAACAATTCTTTCTCAGATGCCACTTGAACATACATACTGAGAAGATATTATTGGTTATGGAGTGCCTTTTTCCTCTCTCTCTCTCTCACTCTCTCTGGCCAAAAATACACTCCTGTTTCTTGAAAGGGGAGACATGCTACTCTTGAGAAACTGTCCTGTGGCAAGTGATTCTAGGTAATTCTATTCAAGCAGCTGCTTCAAGGCCACTGGTTGGAAAAGGGCTTTAGGATAACTAAGAAACCGGTTGTTACCAAGACGAAAACTAAGTAGGGACCTTGAGAGGTCAGTGCCAGAAGCCCATAGGAGGCCAGAGGGCCTCTTCCCTTAGGCTTCTGCTTTAAATCCAAAAAAGGGCAGGGCTGGCCCTCCTCCTGGAGAGACTCATGAGAAGTTGGTCCTGACCTGAAAGCACCTTATCAAGGTTACTTTTTACCTATCCAGTGTCCCCAGCAGAAAGAGGTTCTTGGAATTCTGAGAAGGCACCTGAGGAACATAAAAGATTCTTGCAGAAAAACATAAAAAATATAATTTCAGAAGCCAAACGACAGATTTAAAGCTTAGAGACTAATAAGTCTAATGCTCGTCTTTCTCAACCCATTTTACTGACAAGGAAATAGGAATAGAGAGAGGTCAAGTGACTTTCCCAGATTCACACAATCAATGTCTTACTCCATTGCTTCCTTCTAGTCTAACACCCTATCCACCATACCATACTGCCAGTAGTTCAAGGCCTTTTGAGAACAAACCTTAACCTAGAAGTGTATAAGATATGAGAGGAGACCCTGACATGTCAACTTGAAAACAGCTTGAAAAATACTACTTTATTTCATACAATTTAAGTAGGTTTTTAGGTGCTTTCACTTATACATAATAATTCCATATTGCATATATTGTAAACACAATTAAATGAGAAACAAAATCATTTCAGGAAATGTCCTTGTCCTATAATAGAGACTTCTAGCTATGGACTTTTTATGTCATCTGGGATTCTGAAATGAAAATTGGAGGAAAAATTCTATTATATTACAATTTCATTTATTTTGATAAGTTATAGGTACAAATAGGTAAACCAAGTGTGATTGAAAGCACAGTGGATTAAAAAAACATATTTTAAGATCAGTAAAGTCTTATTTTTGTCAACCAACACAAAAATCTATTTTAAAAAAATCCTATTCAACCTACAAAAAAATTCTGTCTCCTAGTTGCAGAAACAAGTCTGGAAATAAGCAAGATCCCAGAAGAACCCAGATTTGGTCCCTTTGGGATTTTAGGAGGGGGGAGGGGGGATGAGAGATGATTGCCAACTTTATTCATGGCATTTTTGTTTCTGTGGCTAGACAACACTTTTAATCTTAACCTCCCATCTTTTTTGTTTCTACAGCCCCTTTGAGCTTAGCCTAACAGTCTGCAGTTAGGTAAAGAAGCCCTCAGTTGGTTTGCAAGTGTAAAAGAGCACAGTCCCTGAGGTGGCTGGGGAACCATTGCCACCCTCCCCCTTTAACCCCCCAGCAGAGGCAAGTTAATAGTTCCCTTCCCTTCCCTTATGCATCCTTCTCTCAGTCGAGCTTCTGGGAAGTAGCAAGAATGGGGGAGGGGTATCTGGGGAAAGTGCTATGATAGATGAGTAGAAAGGGGTCCCAGCTTTCCCTTACCTGATTTTAGGAGTGTAATTTTCAACTTTGAAACCTGGAACAAAGGCCTCTCCAGAGATCCTTGGGATTTTGTTTAATGTCAATGTTGACAAAACCATGGTTGGAGCTGAATGAAGGATTGTAGTAGTGTTGTGTTGGGGTTTTTTTGGTTTTGGGGTTTGGGTTTTTTTTGGAGAGGTGGAGAAGAGGGTCAGGGGTTGCTAGTTTCCTTATTATTATTATTTTTACTTTTTGGAGGAGGGAAGGTAGGGCAATTTGAGTTAAATGACTTGCCCAAGGGCACATGGCTAGTTTTGTGTTAAGTGTCTGAGGCTGGATTTGAACTCAGGTCCTCCTTACTCCAGGGCCGGTCCTGTATTCACTGAGCCACCTCGATGCCCAAGTTTCCCTGTTATATTGAATAAGTTGGGACAAGAAGAGCAGAACTGAGGAAAAGAGAGTAGTTGCCCTAATTCCCTTTGGGATCCAGACTGACCTTCTGCAATAAACTCAAGAGCGCTGGTTTGTGAGGAGGCTAGCACCTCTTCCTTCTCCTCTGAGTTGTATGTAAAAGGATAGTCAGACCAGTTTCCTTTCCTCAGCTTTGTAGATACATCTAAAAGTGGTTAAAAAAAAAACAAACCAAACTCTAAACACTCTAAGACAGGAGCATGTATTACTTGTTCAGAGACCTAGTGTTGTGAGAGTCTCTGAAAATCCTGCTGAGGATTTGATATGTATCAAAGAGATAGGATCTCAGAGCCCCAGGATGGAGCTCTCTTCTCCACCTCCTTTACCTAGCCCTAGGAGCCGGGACAGTCCATAGTTGAATTATTCCCTAACCCTGAGCCCTTCGAGGTATTTAAGTGGGTGCTGAATGATAATACAGCTCCTGATTGTCACATCCTCCGTCTCCAAGGAAGCCCTCTGCCCAGGTCAAACCACATCTGGAGTTTTGTATTCAGTTCTGCATCTCACACTTTCTTTTTTTAAAACCTTCCAGTAGTTTTATTTGTATTATTTTCCAATAGTATTAGTATTTTATTTTTTCCAATTACAAGTAAAGATACTTTGTAGCTTTCATTTTAATAAAATTTTGAGTTCCAAATTTTTCTTCCTTCCTCTCTTCCCTCCCTCCTCCCCAACATAGCAAGCAATCTGATATAGATTATACTTGTACAATCATGTTAAACATATTTCCATATCAGTCATGTTGTGAAAGAATCAGACCAAAAGGGAAAAACGATGAGAAAGAGAAAACAAAATAAAAAAACCAAAAAGCATGTCACACTTTCAAAAGGGCATTGATGAGCCAGAGCAAATTCAGAAAAGGAAGAACAGGATGAGGAGAGTATGTGAAACATAGCTTAAGTGGAGCTGTTCAAAGAACCAGAGAGCTTTACCCTTGAGAAGAAACAATTTTGGGGAAAGACATAATCGTTCTTTTCAAACATTTGAAGGACAATGATGGGAACATGAAGATTGTTTGGTTTGTCCCCAGAGGAGCAGTGGGTGAAAGCTGCAAGGAAGGTGATTTCAACTCATTAGAAGAAAAGATTTTTTCATTAAAGTTGTACAAAAATGGAGTGAGCAGCCACAGGGAGTAATGAACAACCACCTATTTGTCAGAGAGGGTATAGATAGACACAAAGGCATTCTTAACTTTGGGATATTTTGATAGCTCTTTTTCAGTATAATGGGTTTCCTTTGCAATCCTATGTAGTTTTTTTTTTTTTTTTGCACTTACATGGCATAAAATTCTCTTATACTGGGAGGTGGATACACAGGTTTCCCCAGACTGCCTAAGGGGTTGATGGCACTGAAAAGGTTAAGAACTTCTGCTCTGGAGGGTCTTCCTGCTTTGGGTATGTATGGGTTGGACTAGATGGCATTGCAAGGTCCCTTCCAACTATGATGCTAAGATTAGATTCCATGATATGATAAATCCCAGGCTGGGGATGGTCTGGACGGCCGTGAAGCCCTATGGGTAACCTGCTGGAGACAAGGCATCCCTCCCAGATGAGTGTCCAACCTCCTGGACACATCTATGCTAGGCCGGGGTAATGAGTGGTGCCCCAAGAGGCCGCTGAAGGGCTGCCCTGTGCACTCTATATAAAATATGCAACCAGGTGGCAGGTGGGTTCAAGGAGCCTCGAGCTGGACAGCGCTAGCCTGGAAGTCCGGTAGAACCGGATTCAAATCCCTCCTCAGACACTAGCTGGGCAACTCTGGGTAAGTCACTTAACTGCTCAGAGGCTTAGTTTTCTAGTTAGTGAAATAAGGATAATAGTATCCTCTCCTCCCGGGCTTGGAGGCTTAAATAGGTTAATTGCTACATAAATGTGAGCTATTCTTATTCGTTTCTTCTTTTCTAAGGAATCTTCTTCCGCGACCACGGCCCCCATTACTATTCCCGCTGCTTTTTCTGAATTAAAGCACTGTGAATCGCCCATCGATCACCGCTAATCGGTTATAGAATGAGAATAAATGAAAAGGAGTCAGTCTTTGGCTGCTTTATAACCCGCCCCTCCCCCTCCTTGCTCCCCCCTTTTCTCACTTCCCTTTCTTTTCTTTACTTCTCTTACTTTATCATTTCTTTTTCCTTCCATTATCACTTCCTCTAATTCCTTCCTTTCTCCTTTCCCTTCTCTTTTCTCTCATCCTTTCCCTTCTCCTTTCTCCTCTTCCTTCTCACCTCTTTTCTCCGCTTCTCTTCCTTGCTTCCTTCCCCTTTTCCCCCTCCCTTTCCTCTTCCCCTTCCCTTCTTCGCTGGACCTGCCGCCTCCAACAATCCGACGCCTGCCTCCTGCCTTTCCATTCGGTGTGGTCACTACCTCTGGCTCCCAGTCGGCCGTTGGGGAATCCACGCTTGCTTTTCAGGGGATAGAATTGATCCTAGGCTTCAGAAACTCTGCTGGTGAATTAGACACCACAGATTGCTGGAGACGTCCAGTTTCGTTGGATGCTGTGGGTTCTGGGTTTTGTTTTGTTTTGTTTTGTTTTTTGTTTTTGTTTTTAAGCTTTTTCCTTGGGCAAACGACCCCGAAGCCGGGCTTCTCTGCCAGTTTGTCCCAGCTCGAGGAAAACACTTTTAAGGAACTAGCAAGTCTTAAACGAAAACTACCTGGATTGTGGAAAAGCAGACAGTCGAGATAGGGGGGAAAAAAGCCCCTTACTCATTAAAAGATAATGCCCTTTTAGTGAAAAAAAAAATTGTCCCTATTTCTTCTAACACTGAGGGATCCCGGGACCGCTGGTTCTGACCACCTTGGGCTGCATGATTTGGTTTTCCAGCATGAACCACGAGCTTTGGGGGTTGGTGAACTCAAAGGGACAGACTGAATTTCTTTTCTCTATACATTTTTAGTAAGGGGAGAGAAAGAGGCCAGAAGAGGAGAGAGTAGGAGGGAGTGGAGAAGAAAGAGATGAGAATCAATCATATTTTCCCAAAATCCTCAACTTGATTAGCCCGATTTCTATTGAAGGAATTCTCAGAGTATGGTGTGTTCTGTAAGCATAATCTGGTCTTTCCTTGCTGTAAGTAAATGTCCACTTTTATCTCTTTATTATCAGTCTACTTAGAGTATTTTATGAGACAGACAGAAAGTGCATACACCCATGTTCAGTCTGGTAAAACCAGCTCTCAGGCCAGATCCTCCTCGCCGTGGGTCTGCAGGTAGTTGGCAGCAATATACCAATAATATGTTAAGTGAGCTATTCCCTAGTGGCTCAGAGGATGAGTAAAGCTCTGGCCAATAGCTACTGCCGGGGGTGGGGAGCACACAGATCTCTGGACTTGCGTGGATAACAGTCCAATTCCCCACCCCCACCCCTTCATCACCCCACTCCCAACTCTGCCTGTCTTTTTCACACCATCTGCTGTGGTTTGTCCTCCAAACCCGACCTACCAAAGTCAGGCAAACAACGGGTGTCTGGCAATAGCAAAAGTAGCTTCGAAAACGGTTTCTCCAGACGGATATAATCCTCCACAAACGGCCCCGTGGCCCGCTAAAGAACATCTAGAGAACATCAAGAATTGATGCTTCAGACTGAAACCCGCAAGTTTTTTAGTGAGTAGCAGAAGAGCTTTAGCCCAGGGCAGAGCCCAAGCCCAGGACAGGCCTTGGACCAGAATGAGCCCTTCCTACCGAAGGGCTGGGACCCAGGAAGGATGAGGCTGTACTAAAGATGCTATTTTGTGGATGTGTGGCTTATGTGTGTGCTCCTGTTTGAAGGCTGTGTTGAGCCTGGGGGAATTGTGGTCCATGCAACTCAGGAAGAAAACCTACTTCCCCATAGAGAGGTGATTAAAACAAGTTTTGGGGGAGTGGGGGAGGATAGCACCAATTTGTCTTGCTTGACTAAACATATTTGGTAACAGCATTTTTTGTTTTTCTTCTTTCCCAAAGAGGGGGGAGAGAAGAGGAATCTTTGTTTGGGGGAAAGTGGTTTGTGCAATTTTACATGTTATGTGTGTGTACAGTGCCCAGTTTATTAAATGCTGGTGCCTCCCATGTGTATGTTAGATGCTTGCAATAAATGTTGAGTTGCCGTACTTGCTGGTTTTGTATAAGATGTTCAGTGTTTCCCCACCTCCCTTACTGGGCACGTTTCTTTTTTGCTACAAGTGTAATCCTTGAATACGAGGTAGCAAACTTTAGGTTCAGGGGTTGTGCTCTGTGGTAGCTGGAAAAGGACTAATTTCTGAGCCTTTGATGAAGACTTGGAAACAGGTCAGGAGGAGGAAACAGCTGCGCTCATTGCTGCCGACCTCTTCCCCTGACCTCATGTTCTTAAACTCCAGAGTCACGACCCTGCTTGGTTTCCTTTATTGGGTCCATTGATCCTGCCCGTTGGATCAGATCCACTGCATTGAAAGGGTCTTCATGCCTCAGCTTTCCTTAACTTTGTTTGGTGTCCATTAAAAAAGCATCCTTTTAGAGCAAGTTGACTGGGGATTGTGTGGAGTTGAGGGCAAGGAAGAAGTAGGCAAATTAGTGCGGTGGAAAAGGGAATAGCTGCTTGCTTAGCTCCTTTGGCCCCGCTGGTTCATCCTTCCCCTCCCACTGCCATTACCTAACAGGGGTCCCCATACTGTTGCGACCCTACGTACACCATGTCCCAATGTGAGGGAGTTTCCTGGACACTTGGAATGGGGATGCACCTGAAGATAACGGAGGGGGAGGGAATAAGCACTTTTATTAACCAGTATTTGCCAGAGATCGTCCTAAGCACTTTACAAATTATCTCATTTGATGCTGGGAAAGGACAGAGCTCTTCGAATAGTCTCCCAGAGGTACAAGGGAAATAATAGGGTTAGAGAAAACTCCAAGTTTTTTTTTTTAACTACCTCAATTTCTCTGTATCTCGCTCCCGTTTCCTACTGGGAGTCAGTGGGGCCTGGAATCCCGCTTGTGGGCACGTTAACAGGTGTCAGTGGAACTGAGAATTAGGAATTACCCCCCAGACCTGCTAGGATCAAGCTGGACACTCACTTTGCAGAGTCTTGAGTATTTTCCCCTCCCTAGTCACAGACCAGCCTCGTGACCTTCCATTTCTTTTCGCCCCTGACCCTTAGTCATTTCCTTTGTTCTGGAGCCTTCCGGATAGAATCTGAAGCTAACGTCAGGGCCTTCAGGTGCCCCGGGTCCCGTTAGCCCTATCCCGTAAGCTTAGGAGTTCAAAGCCTCCCCTCCCCCAGCTCTCAGGTTCTGCCCCAGGACTGACCTTTGCACGGGTATCGGAGTGCGTGGGGGGAGAGAGGCTCGGAGAAGGAGGAGGGAATCTGATATTGACCGGTTGGGGGGGGGGGTCTGTGTTTGGGGTGGGAGGTCCAAAAGAAAGCCCCAATCAGGAAGGACCTTGAATTCGGCTGCTTTGTTTTTTTAAGCCGGTGTAAACGAGATCCAAAGTTCTCTCGACCCACTCAGGTGGGAAAAGAGATATTAAGAATCTAGGTGTGTCTCCTGTCTTACTCTACCCTCTAGAGATTTACTTCCCTAGATTGGGAAGGGGGATGCTCCCTACAGCACCGCCCATTGACTAGCTTTCCTCTCTTTAACATCCCGCAGGTTTCCTAGGAATCTCCTGTCCCCAGGGACTGCAGACTCACCTCTTTCCAGCCCCTAACCTGCACCTTTGCTCTGGGTATGGCCGTATCTTTGACTGGTGAGCTGGGGCCCCAAGAAAAGCTGTACGCAGAGCCGACCCTCCGGAGCAACCCTGCCCACGTGGCTGGCTACTACACTCCTCTTCTGCCCCACAGCCTGTATGGGGATAGCCTGGTCAGTTCGCCCCCGGGGAACTCCCCCTTGAGCAGTTCCCCGGAGTTTTTCCATCAACTCAAGACTTTGGGAAGACCAGTGATAAACTCCACGACGCTGTCCCACTTCGGCTTCAACGGTATGCCCACTTTCCTCAACCACGGTGCGGCCCTGCCGAGAGAGCCTTTCTACAACTTGCCTCGAGGATCCTTGCCCTTTTTTGGCAGTGTGTCCCCAGAGGAAGGCCATCCGCCTTTCCCCAAGGAGGGGCTGCTCCCGGTGGACAGCAGCGGCGTTGGTGGTGGCAGTAGCAGTAACAAAGATTGTCAGAACAGCAGCCTCATCCTTCCGCTGGCGGAGACCTCGGTCACCTGGCCAAGCAAGCTCTTGTCACCCAAGATCTCTCCCCAGTGGCTTACCGGCCCCGCTCCCAACCGGTTCTTTCCCTACTCCCCAGGAAAGAGACGCTATCTAGATGCAGGCTCTACCTCCCAGAGCGCAGAGCCCGAGGCCCCGACGCAGTACCACTTTACCGAGGAGGAGTTGCGCCTTGTCTTGTACGGGACTATCCGAGCCCAGCAGCAACCCATTAGATTGCGCTGCGCTATCTCCGGGCTCCGGGTACTGGAGGACAGCTCAGGTAAGGGCGGAGAGGACCGAGAGAATGTGAGGGTTGGGCTGAACTGCCCGGGAAGGATCAGTGTAAGCTGGAGTCACAGGAGGGATGGAGGCATGTAGGGGCACTTGGGGAAATTTTACCTCTCGAACTTAAGAGACAGAGAGGGAAGTGGAGCGGGGTGGCGAGGAGGTCATAATTGCAATGATCGATCTAGATAATCTAGGCCTGGAGGTGTTGGTCTGTCTGTTACTCAGCTAACATTTATTAAGCACTTACTCTTCAATAAGCCGCTTTGTGCGTCAAGGCAAAACTTCAGTCCCTAGCCTCAAGGAGTTCATTCTAACCGGGGAAACAACCCGCTAATTACCATGTCCATACTAAATAAAAACTGTTTAAATTGAACGTAATCTCTGAGAGGGAGCGCGCTAGCTGTGGTGTCTGTGTGTAGGTGAAGAGGAGAACACTGGGGGGGGGGGGGAACTTTCTGCAGAAAGGGATTTAAACTGGGAAGGCAGGAGAGTGAGCATTCTTAGTCTTGAAGGGACAGACGATGAAAAAGCATAAAGTTGGGATATGGGAGTGCCCTGTTCAAGGAACTGCTGAAGAAGGCCAGTGTCACCGAATGAGAGAATTTTGCGGAGGCTAATTAAGTGTAACATGCTGGAAAAGTAGGAAAGGGCAAAGTTGTTTTAAGTGCCGGAGGAGTTTAAATTTGGTCCTAGACGTAATACAGAGCAACTTAATTATTATTGAGGGGGGCCGGTGGGTATTATGGCTAAGACCTGTCTGTGCTTATGAGAAAATGCACCACCTTGCTTTGAGTAAAACGGTGGGGAACGCATCAAGTTCGAAACATGACTCTGTATTACCTCCGGAATCAAATATAAAATTTTATCTGGCATTCAGAGACATTCTTAAGTTGATGCCTTCTTCCCATAACACTTTCCCAATCTTTAACCCTCTCTAAGATCGGTGACACTGGTGTCCTTTCGAGACACTCATTTCCCGACTTTTTATTGACTGCCCCTCCTGCCTAAATTGGACCCCCTGATCTCCGCTTCTTGGCTTATCTGGCTCTCTTCAAGCCCTAATTAAAAACCTGTTTTCTACAGGAAGCGGATGCCCCTTAATTCTAGTGCTTAAAAAAAATTATTTCCAATTTATCCTATACTGTGTTCATAGTTGTTTGCATCTTTTCTCCGACAGTGGACTAAGAGTTCCTTGAGAGCAGAGTCTTCTGCCTTCCTTTGTTATCACCAGAGCTTAGCACAATGCTGGACACATAGTAGGTCCCCAGTCAATAAGCATTGAATTTTCTTAAATATCTGCTGGCTAACTGAATCATTGTTAACACAGCATTCTTTTTTGTTTTTGTTTTTCCGTTCTTACTATTTACATTAAATAACAATTTAAAATTTAAAAACGTAAAAAGAGAAGGCATAGGCACATAGACCACAGAATAAGAATTTCTTATTTAGGGGCTGATTTGACCCCATCTAGGACCTCCCGTTTAAGTGTAGGCTTAGGAAGCTGAGAAGGTTTTGGTGATGTATATGTGAGTGTATACAGTGAGAGGGTGATGGTTGTACAGGCTAAGTGGATTTATTGCTACAGATTATTCTGTGGGAATGGTTTCTTCTGTTGCTATTAGTGCACTGTCCCCAGATTGAGATCCCTGGATATTCTGAAACACTTTAAGGTGAAGTACTTCCATGGGCACTTGGTAGCAACCACACATAGAAAACTTCCCTGCTTAGCCCTTCCAAGACCCAAAAGGAGAAAAAGGAGCATTTCTATGTCTTGGAGGAATGTTTGGGTGAAAGATAATTGGCTTACTCTGTAATCCAATGTATGTTATGCATTTAAAACCATCATTCTGAGGCTTCCCCAGACTGCCATAGGGGGCTATAAGAAAATTAGAAGCCCTGACCTGTGATGTTAGCCTCAGAGCCTTGTCTCCTTCCTCTTAACCTAACTCTCCTCAGATCTTTTATGAAAGCATGCATGTTTTGCAGGGTCAGAATCAGTGATTCCATCTCTGGATAAAGACTCCCTGAAGTTACCTGAAGGTAAGTAGAACTCCAGGGCTATGGTAAACTTTCCCTGAAACCAGAGGCACTTCCACCCCTGACCCTTCCTCCTTTAGTCATCAAAGTTACATTTTCCTCCTATCAATTTTTCCTCCCCACCTTGGGTTTCTCCTTCAGGTCTATGTGTACTGAAGACCATGTGTGGTGACATCCCTCAATTTGGTGTATTCTGCAGCAACCTTCTTCCCAAGGGGGTTAGATTCGGGCCCTTTCTAGGCAAAGTGGTCAATGCAAGTGAAATCAAGACCTTCGGTGACAATTCCCTGATGTGGGAGGTAAATCAATCATCTTTGACTGGCCACCTAGGTGAAGGGGAGGTTGTTTGGGGGAGGGAAGGCCTTGGGCTAGGGGGCAGTAAAGGGAAAATTCAGGGAGATCTAGAGACCCAGTAGGAGAAACTTCTGGGGAGATTTACATATGCACATACATAATAAGCTGTCTGGACTGTCCCTTTTATGAAACTATTCTGGGAATTGACCCATACCCATTTCCATAAGTACATATGGAAAATACTCTTAGCTAAGAGTAAATTAGCAGATAATAATGAAACTCATTTATATAGTTTTGAAAGTATGCAAAGGAGGAAAAAGTCAATAATGTATAGATTCCTTAGTATAAGAATTAATAACAGTAATAAACAGTATTTTAAACCATGCTTTAAGATTTGTAAATCACTTTACAAACACTATCTCATTTTACCCTCACAGACAAACATGGAGGTGGGTTACTATTATTCACATTTTTCAGATGATAAAAGTGAGGCAGATAGAGGTTAAGTGACTTGCCTGGAGGCCACACAGCCTGTAAAAGTCTAAGCCCTGTTGGAACTCAAGTCTTTCTGACTCAAGGCCCAACACTGTGCCACCTAGCTGTATAGTTCCTGTTTATAGATAAAGGAGTAGATTTGGAAAATTTATATGATTGGTTCAGTCTCATCACTAAAATATTGACCAACAGATTTTGGTGGGCAAGGGCTAACAGCTACCTGGAAGTACATGTGTAGTTGTTATATGTTATGTTATATAATGTATTACATATCATATTTGATTTATCATATATGGGAATTAATATTTCTATGTATTTCTTGAAAAATGATTAAGGAATACATTATGTATAAAGGCATAGTACTTATATATTATTTACTGTGCATTACAGATTTGAGTAGACACATCATAATTATTTCTTTATACCCTCCTCTTCCCCGCCCCCTCTTTTTTTTTCCTAGGCCTGTATCTCTCTATCTTGCCCAGGCTGGAAATTCAATGGTTATTCATAGGTCTGATTCCACTGCTGATTAGCATGGAAACTCTGACCTATTAACTCTGTTTTCCACCTGGGTCCATTTGCCCCTCCTTAGGCATCCTGTTGGCCCACTGATAACCCTAAGGCGCTTACCTTACTGGTGCAGAATTCAGTGCAGATACCCAATTGGCTTTAGTCTTCTTGTAGTTTATAACCCTGGAGCTTGAGATATCTCCTACCAGCCTTAGCTTCCCAAAGTAGCAGTGATTATAGGCTTACACCACCTCCTTAACCCTTTATACCACTTTTGACACAAGGTACTTATATCCAGAGAGACAATCCAACTTAGTGAAAGAAAGCTGCAGTCAGGAAGACCCGAGTTCAGGTCTTGACATGTACCTAGTCATCCTGGGCAAGTCACTTAACCTTACAATTACTTAAGACTACAAGATGTTGCAGAGTATTTGCTGACCTGCATTGGTAGAGGGAATAACTCCTTAACTTGTCAATCTTCTACTAAAGTACTGCTGCAATGACAGAAGGTGGCCCTGGGTTTGCAAAGGCCATGTGAGTGGAGTTTGAGGGCAAACTCTGTTGGGTTCTATCCATCTCAAAAGCATCAGTCAACATTTAAGCATCTTCTGGGTAGCAGGCACTTTGCTAAGCACTTGAGATGACAAAAATCTCTGCCCTCAATGAGCTCACAGTTTAATGGATCACAATCTGATGGATCAGAAATTTTAGAACTCCAACAGACTTCAGAAGCCACGTAGCTAAAACCTTTCATTTTATAGATGAAGAAACCAAGCCTCAGACACGCAGAGTAAGTGGTTTTTCCCAAAGTAGTGGGAGGAGATTCCTTTTTTTTTTTCTTAAATTAAAGGAACTTTTATTAAAGAGACAAAGCGATGTCTACTCAGATCCTTTATGCATATGTGTGTGTGTGTGTGTGTGTGTGTGTGTGTGTGTGTTCAAAATGAGGGAAGCATAATGGCACAATAGAAGGAATATGAACTTGAGGGTGTCTGGACCTGTGGTTTCATCTGGTCTCTGTCACTTACTAACTTTCTGAGGCTGTTTCTTCATTGGTAAAATTAAGATCCTTGCAGTACTTCCATGAGTAGAAGAATTATATTTCTAGGGATGGGTAGGTGGCGCAGTGAGTAAGAGTGCTGGCCCCGGAGTCAGGAGGACCCAGGATTGGTTCTGGCCTCAGAAAATGAGCACCCATGCATAAATAACTACCCGTATAACCTTGAGCAAGTTACTTAACCCCAATTGCTTAAAAAAAATTGTATTTCTAGAAATAACTGCAGGTTCTGATGCATGTTTGGGGTCATCACTATGCCTAGGTTCTTAGTATTTTAAGCTCTTGGAGGACATGTACCGTTTTTCCTTTCCACATGTCCCCACCAATTCATAGAGTGTCTTAATAAATGTTAATATTGACTAACTACATCACCCGTCACAGTACCTTATCCATATACACTAAGTGCTTAATGAAAGTTTACTTTGAATGGAAAAATCTGTGTTTGAATGTCATTGTACTAATGGGTCTGGGAAAGAGAAGAATCATAGAATCCTAGTTCTAAACTTGAAGATCTTACTTTTAATCTGAACTCCTTATTTGGAAAAATACATAAAAACAGATTGAGGATATTCCTTTCCCCACAGAGTTCTCATTTCTTTCTTCTCCCTTCTTCACTGCCCCCCTTGTCTGATTTAGATCTTTGAAGATGGCCATTTGAGTCACTTCATAGATGGAAAAGGAGCCAGTGGGAATTGGATGTCTTTTGTCAACTGTGCCCGTTTCCCAGAGGAACAGAACCTATCGGCAGTCCAGTGTCAAGGTCAAATATTTTATGAGACCTGCAAAGAAATCCTCCCTAACCAGGAACTGCTGGTGTGGTATGGAGACTGCTACCAACAGTTCCTGGGTATCCCTGTGAATTTGAAAGCTGTGGAAAAAGGGAAGCAGCAACTTGAGCCTCCAGAAGGTAAGTTCCCTACCCCTCCCTCCATTCAGTCTCTTGCAGGTTGCATTTTCCTTACAGAGCAATAGGAGCACTAGATGTGGAAACACAATGGACCTCAGTCTAGCCTCTGAGTTCTTAACCTTCTTTTGTGTCATGAACCCCTTTGGCAGTCTGGTGCCACTGGATGGCAGAAAGTGAGAGCTAGGGAAGAGTTTTTCTAACCTCCATCTAAATAAGCATAGGCATCTTATAGTGAGGAAGGTGTATTGCCTAGTTAATGTCTTTCCTCCTCCTTCTAAGGCTTTCCTCTCCAGCTTCCCCCAGCAGGCTAAGTATGGGGAGGGTAAAGACAATGAGTGCCTGAGAGCAGGGTGTCTGGTTTTGTTTAGGGGAATGAAGGTGAGATGCAGTTAATGTAATTGATATAGGGCTGGGTTGAGTGAGTGGAGTCACTGCACTGCAAATAGGGCATTGGAGAGGGAGTGGCACCTAGAGAGGGAAGGAAAAGAGCTGGCAGGGTAGGGTAAGAGGCTATAATATAAAACTCAAGAGAAATGAGCAAAGATTCAGTAGTAGGTCCATTAATTTTTTATCTTCAATCAATTAGCTAGCATTTATGAAGCACATACTACATATGTCAGGCACTGTGCTTATAAATGCAAAGTATGAAATAATGCCTACCAGCCACAGGGCTTACATTCTACCAAGAGAGGCAACAAGAATTTTATGGCATTTTTTTAACATCAAAAGGAAAAAAAAATTTAACCACTTATTTTTTATTTTGAACATTCTTTTCTTGTAAAATTTTGAGTTCCAAATTCTTTTCAGCCCTCCCAACTATCCCCCTTAACCCACTGAGAAGGCCAGCAATATATCAATTATACATGTGAAATCATGCAAAACGTATTTCCAAATTAGCCTGGATGGCTTTCTCAATGAGCTCCAAGTTTCATTTCTACTATTACTGAATATCATGTCATTGGTATTTTTTTGGGTCCATTTTCACTCATGCTAATAAGTGTTCTTTTTCCCATTCTTTGTTGACCTTACATTTTATTGTATTTTGGCAGTTTGGTCTGAAAAGATTGCTGACCCCTCCCTGCTAAGTTGCCCTTCCCATTGCCCCAGGGAGCAGGAAGGCTTTTTCTTCTGAGCAAAGTGCTCCCAGCAGGGCCACAGGGAGGAGTACCACCTCATTGAAAGTGATAGACTCTCCACTCTGATGAAGAAAGCTAGGCATGAATTTTGTGATTCTCTTCTCTTGTCATTTATCAAGTAACTCATTGATTTCCTTAGCCACCTGTTAAATGTGCCAGAGCTCTGTTGTCAATTCATAATGACCTTCCCAGCAGCCCTGGAGAAGGCTTTCAGTTGAGATTCCTGAATATCCTAGATTCATTCATGGGTTTTCTTCCTCACCTCTATCCTCTTTCCCTTACTTTATTTAGTTATTTATTTTATTCTGAACTTAAGAAATAAAATGAGCATTTCTATAACATAGTACAATAGGGAAAAAAAGATCTCACATGAAACTGCAAATCTGTTATTTACAACTTGCTGTTCTTTTAAAATATATAATAATATCATGTAATTTTCAAGAACATGGAACATATCCTTTACTTTCTGTGAGCTAGCTGGAAGGCCCCAGGGACTGATTTGTTAAAGGCTAGGATCACATTATCCTTTAAGAGAGAGAAGGGCATAACTGATCACTACTTTTAGGATGATGCCCTTCTAGGTGTCCACATTACTGATCTTTTGCTCTATCACTTGCTCTGAGACCTTGGATTGCTTGGCCTCATAATTCCTTCCCTATGAAAACTGAGGCCTCTGGTTGTGACCCACTACATTCCATGTAGTTGACAACCTGTAGTGACAACCTCTGATCTCCTTGGTGGGATTTTTTTGTTTGTTTTTTTTGACAGAGTCTGGAGAAAGTCACAAATGTGAAAGGTGTGGCAAAGTGTTTGCCTACAAATATTACAGAGACAAGCACCTCAAGTACACTCGATGTGTGGACCAAGGGGACCGTAAGTTCCCCTGTAATCTGTGCAGTCGTTCCTTTGAGAAGCGGGACCGACTCCGGATCCACATCCTACATGTCCATGAGAAGCACAGACCTCACAAGGTAAGAGAGGTGGCCTACTCTTGGCAGGGGGTTGTTTAAGCCCTCTAACCTGATGATGATGATGTCCCTCTTTTCCACTAATAGTGCCCTCTCCCCCAGACACTTTTCTTCATTTGGTATTCCATTCTTTCTTTACACTCCTTCCTTTATTCATCCTTTCCTTGCTGCTCCTTACCATCACTCTGTACTCCTTAAACCCTAGCTCTCCTCTGTCCTCCTTTCAGACTCAGCTGACTGCTCTGGCTTGGGAAGGGAAAGAATTAGAAAGAATGGAAAGAATTTTAAAGATGAAGACCCTCATTTTTGCAGATGTGGAAAACAGTAAATGACTTGGTCAGAGATTTACAAGGCAAATTAGTGACTAAACTGAAATCAGGAACCCCACCCTTTCCCTCCTTTCCTAATTTGATGCTTTTCTTCACCAGGAAAGGAAGGTGTAATTCAGGGCAGAGGGAGCAGGGGGAGTCGCCTTAGAGGTCTAGGAAGGAAGAACATTGATTGGAAGAAGACAAGAATCAGTCAATCCACAAACATTTGTTAAAAGCTCTGGCAAAGTGTCAGACTCCACCCTAAGTGCTGGGGATACACCAAAAGGCAAAAAGTATCCCCACCCCCAAGGAGGTTAGAGCCCTCCTCTAGTGCCCCTAGGACCTCTCTTCCAGTGAGCCTTCATTAGGGTGTCTGAGGTGCTCAGGGAGAACTGACATCTCTGGTGTGAGGGTTTGCCAAGCCCTTTTCAGAGCTGCCTCTCCACCTTCGGTGTCCTCCTGTCACCCAACTTTAGCAGTTGTCCTAAACCAGACTGAGGGTAACCCAGGAGCCTCAAACCCATTGATGAATAAGGGGGATGGCTACCTTAAGCATGTGAAGGCTTCGCCTGGTGGAATGGGTAAATAAGAACCATTTGTTCCAATAGCCATGAATGTGGCTGAAGCAGATTCTGTGGAGTTCTTAGAGCTCAACACTTGGGCCCTCTTTACATTGTTTACATTCCATCTTATATTACAATTATTTGTTCACATACCTGAAATCCACCCACCCTCATTAGGGTGTGTGCTCCGTGAGGGCAGAAAATGGGGTATCCTTAGGTAGCTTCTAGCAGGGTACCTGAAACACAAGTACCCAAGGTTACGTGGCAGGTTAGAGGCATTGCTAAGGTTAGAATGCAGGTTTCCAGTACTCTTTTCTGTTAAAATCTATATGGACTGTCACTGTAACCTGAGGCTAGAGGGAGGAGGAAGAAGAAAAAGGAAGGGAAGTGAAGGAAAAGGAAGGAAAGGAAAGGAGAAGGTAGGGAAAGTAAGAAAAGGAAGAGCTCAGATAGTAGGTAATTTGCCCAAAGTATACAGTTTTGTGTTAAAATGTATTTAAGATAGCTGACTCTTGGATAAGAGTCGGATGAACTAATGATAATTACTCCACTTCCAATAGAATCTAAAGGTGGTGATTGTTTAATTTTTTCTCTTTATCAACAATGCCCATCACTTAATCCTTAATAAATGGATGCTGATTGATTGATTGAAGGGTCCTACAAGATAGGCAGTGAAGGAAGTACCAAGACCAGTAATGAGATTACAGATCTAAGTAATAAGTCAGCCTAATATAGCATTTATTATTTTCCCTTGAAAAACCTTGTGAATCACAAGTAATGACAGCAGGTGCGATTCAGAACTCATTAATCTGCTCTCAACTAGAAGATCGTTCTTAAACTACAATGAATTTATGCTGTGGCCATAAATCCAACTTTTATATTGATCCTAACATTGGGCATGGGGTCTGGAGAAGGTTAAGAACATGAAACGTGGAAACCAGAACTGAAACGAAGCTCATAATCCTCAGGCTTTCCTTCATCTCTTTTGTAACAAACAGCTTTCCTTACACATGGATCTTTACTTTGAAACGTACTGCTTTAGGACTGGCAGTGTGTTGATGGCATGTGTATATCGTTGTCTAATTGTGACCTTTTTGTCCCCAGTGCTCCATGTGTGGAAAGAGCTTCTCACAGTCCTCTAGCCTCAACAAGCACATGAGGGTCCACTCTGGAGAGAGGCCGTACAAGTGTGTCTACTGTAACAAGGTAAATAGAAGCTGCCTCCAAGAGAGCATAACTACTTTGTAGCTAAAATGAGATTAATGATGAATCTGCCCTTGTGGTGCTTAGAGTTCATAGGCTTGTAGCTTTAGATCTGGAAGAGGCCTTAGAGGCCATCTCCTAAACCTCATTTTACAAATGAGTAAACCAAGGCAGAGAGGTTAGGTGACTTAGCCAAAGTCACACAACAGTAAGGGTATCCAAGGGGAGGGAGAGAGATTTGCATCTAAGTCTTCCTGACTCTTAAGTGCAATGCCCTACTCACTATTCCAGGCTATCTCTGACTCTTTTTGTTACCCCGTTTGGTGTTTTCTTGAAAAAGTTACTAGAATAGTTTGCCATTTCTTCCTCATTTTATAGGTGAGGAAACTGAGGCAAACACTTTCCCCCCATAGCTAGGAAGATTCCAAGGCCAGATTTGACCCCAGGTCAGGAAGACCTGAACAATCTAAGCTGTCTAGCTCATAGAGATGGCTATTATTCAAACATCCAAATAAGGTTTAGGGGGTTAAGGAACTGTGAGGGAGTGTCCCCTAAAGACCAATTGGAAAAGTGATTACTAAATTACTTACTAACACATTAATTACCAAATTATTAATTACTAAGGTAATTAATTCCCTTCCTGTAGCAGCAAGCACCCCAACATCCCCAGGGTGGCTGCCAACACAGGTTC
Source organism: Gymnobelideus leadbeateri (assembly GCA_011680675.1). Classification (NCBI taxonomy): domain Eukaryota; kingdom Metazoa; phylum Chordata; class Mammalia; order Diprotodontia; family Petauridae; genus Gymnobelideus; species Gymnobelideus leadbeateri. The sequence continues at coordinate 374,472 of WOXC01007810.1, read as the reverse complement.
TTAGATTTGCTTTTGTAAAGGAAAGCAACTCAAAATGGGTTAACAGGCTTACTTTAATCAATCAAACATATATTACCTAGTTCAGGGGGAAAAGGTCAGCACCCCAAACTTCAGAGTATACAGACAGATCAAACAGACAGGCTTCCAAACTGTCAAACCATTATCAATACCAAAATCACAGTTACCAGAGAGGGAAGCATCAACATCTGGGTTTTCAACGCCGGGGGGCTCTCAACAATGGCTTCCCAGAGTCTCATCTGGTCAAATCACACAACACTTCTCAAAGTGAGCCCCAAAGCAAAGCCTCCCATCAGGGTTTATATAGCCTTCTCCTGGCTCAGAGAATGTAACCACCCTCTTGACCCACTGTCCAATCACACAGCATCAAGGTGTGGTCATTCCTGAAAACCAAGCCTCCTACCACAGGCTCCATGTGACCACATTCAGCCTATTAGGAGGCAGAGCATATTTTCAAATCAAGGAAGGTTTTCAGAGTCTCTTAAAGCCAATCAAAGTCTCTTAAGCCAATCAAAGGGCTAGAGGCAGGGAAGATCTTTAAATCTGCATTTTCATTACACTTCCCCATCCTACCAATTTAAAGTTTTGTTCATTTACATATTTAGAAAATGACAGAAACAATATTGGATCAGCAGAAATACTGATATAGGGGTTGCTACACTTAAATTAGTTTTTAGAAGTAAAGTGTTCCCCCCCTAGGGCATTTAGGATGGGGCCTTAGAACTTATAAGAATAAAAGAAATGAGAATAGGCATTTAGGTTTTTTGGTTGTTTTCACTTCCATAAGTTTTTTCTCCCCTTCACTTCCCAAGATGGCTTGCGATCTGATATGGGCTCTCTCTCTCTCTCTCTCTCTCTATTTTTTTTTTGAGGGCAATTGGGGTTAAGTAACTTGCCCAAGGTCACACAGCTAGGTTTTTGTTTGTATGTGTTAAGTGTCTGAGGCTGAATCCGAACTCAGGTCCTTCTGACTCCAAGGCTGGCGCTCTACTCACTGCGCCACCTAGCCACCCCCTATACATACATTTCTATTAAACACATTTTCACATTAGTCATGTTGTGTAGAGGAATTATAATGAATGGGAAAAACCAAAATAAAAGAAAACAAAAAAGAAAATCGTCTGCATTCCAACTCCATAGTTCTTTCTCTGCATGTGGCTGGCATTTGCCATCGTGTGTCTTTTGGAATTAAGCGTTAAGAACTGATTTACAAATAAGAGTATTGCCACAGTGACCTTTTCAGGGGAGTTGTTTTAAAGGAGTGAATGTTGAACTTGGAGTCAGAAAGACATGGATTCAGATCTAGCCTTTGGTACCCGTAGCTGTGGGACCATAGGTAAGTGAGTTTACCTTATAGAACCTCTTTAAATAGAGATAATTATATCTGCAGTGTGGAGACCCAAAAGTACTCTATAAATGTCAGTTAAAGAAAGTGTTATCAATCTCCTTCAAAGCTAAGGTAGACTGTTGAAGTGACCTGTCTGTAGTCACAACTAGTAAGTTGAGACATGAAACCAAATCCTCTGAAGCTAGGACCAATGTTTTTTTCTTTCTTTTTTTTTTTTTTTTTTCTTTTTGGAGGGCAATTAGGGTTGATTTGCCCATAGTCACATGGCTGGTTTTGTGTTAAGTGTCTGAGGCCAGATTTGAACTCAAGTCCTCCTGACTCCAGGGCCGCTGCTCTATTCACTGTGCCACCTAGCTGCCCCCCAATGGTTTTTTTCTACTATGCTATCTATGCAATGCTGCTTTTATCTGTATGTCTCTGTGTGTGTGTGTGTGTATAAATTTATTTATTTTCAGTTTTCAACATTTACTTACACAAGATTTTGAATTCCAAATTTTTTCCCCATTTCTCCCCTCCCCCCACCCTAGGACAGCATGGCCCCAATCCCCCCTCCCTTCTATTCCCCCTGCTTTCCTTATCCCCCTCCCTTCTGTTTTCCTGTAGGGTAGGATAGATTTCTATACCCCATTGCCTGTACATCTTATTTCCTAGTTGACTATGCTGCTTTTTATAGCAAATAGGGATAGGCCTATGATTTCAATGATATAAGGCACTCCCTTTATCAATGCTGGTCAATTCCTTCTCAACTTTTAGTCCTTCTAAAAATATTTGTTCATTCACTTATTTGTTAGTATTTTTACTTTTAGGCATTCATTAAAAATTTTGAATTCCAAGTTCTCTTCCCTCCCTCTCACCCTTCCCCAACCCATTGAAAAGATATATGATACTCATTGTACATTTGAAGTCAGGCAAAACTTAAAACATATTTCCACATTAGCCATGTTGTCCTCCAAAAGAGAAAGTAAAAAAAAATATGCTCCAATCTGAGATCCTCAGTTCTCTGGAGGTGGGTGGCTTTTTTCATCCCGATCCTTTGGATCCTGGACCTCATCCTATTGTTGAGAGCAGCAAAGTCTTTCACATTTTTATCATAGTTACAGTATTGCTATTACTGTATACAATATTCTCCTGGTTCTGTTCCCTTCACTTTGCATGAGTTCAGTATCAACATTAAGTCTCTTTTAAAAAAAACAAACAAAAAGAATATTTTATTTTTTCCCCAATTACATGTAAACAATATTTTTGTCTCAATATAAGACTTGAGCTTTGTTTTATTTATTCTTAGGGACAAAACAACAATATTGTAAAGTTCTTTGCAAGCCTTGCACTATAGAAATGTTAGCTCTTGTTATTATGAGGGAGGCAGTATGGCATAGTGGGTAGAGTGTTCGGCTTTTGGGTCAGGGAGACCTGGGTTCAAATCCTGCCCTAGCTGTTTGGTTTCTGTGTTACCTTGGGTAAGTCACTTTTTCTCAACTCCACATTCTTCATCTGTAAAAGGGGGGAGGGGAGATAATAATAGCACCTGTCTCACAGTGTTGTTGTTAGGGACCATGTGTATAAAGCACTTTACAAACCTTAAAAATGCTATCTAAATGTGAACTATTATTAACAAAAGAGAAGAAGGAAATAAACATTTAAACACCTACTATGTGCCAGACAATCTTCCCAACAACCCTGGGAAGTAGGTGCTGTTATTGTGCCCATTTTATAGTTGAAAGAACTAAGGCAGACAGGTAAGTTAAAAAGACTAACCTAGGGCCATACAGATAATAAGTATTTGTCTGAGGTGATATTTTTAAGTTTTTGGGGTTATTTATAGCTTTTTGGAGGGGGGAAGGCAAGGCAATTGGGGTTAAGTGACTTGCCCAAGATCACACAGCTATTAAGTTTCTGAGGTCAGATTTAAACTCAGGCCTTCCAGTACAGGGCCCGTACTATATTCACTGGGCCACCTAGCTGCCCCTATGAGCTGACACTCAAACTTAGATCTTGCTGAGATTTTAGGCACAGCAATTATCACCATTGTGCCAGTATTCATTAATGAAGGTAATAAAAGTGGTGGGCTGATTCTGAAATTTATAGGATGCCTCTCAGCTATCCAACAATAATAATAATGGGGGCGGCTAGGTGGTGCAGTGAGTAGAGCGCCGGCCCTGGAGTCAGAAGGACCTGAGTTCGGATCTGGCCTCAGACTCTTTAACACACACACAAACAAAAACCTAGCTGTGTGACCTTAGGCAAGTTACTTAACCCCAGTTGCCCTCCAAAAAGCAAAAAAACAAAACAAAACAAACAAAAAACAATAATAATAATGCCTCACTTTTATATTGTGCTTTAAAGTTTACTAAGTGTTAATGTTTTCTATGTATTGTCTCACTTGATCCATCCAACCCTGTGAGGGAGCTAGGCTGGTATTTGTGGCCACACATCTAGGAAGTGTTTAAGTAATCCTCTTGGACAAGATCATAGTTATAGTGTGACTTCTGCTTTTCTCATTAGGAATTTAATTTGTCCAATTTTCCTCTCTTCCCTAGGCCTTCACTGCCTCCAGCATTCTCCGAACTCATATCCGGCAGCATTCTGGGGAAAAACCCTTCAAGTGCAAATACTGTGGCAAAGCTTTTGCCTCCCATGCTGCCCACGACAGCCACGTCCGGCGCTCTCACAACAAGGAAGGAGGGAGCTGCTCCTGTGGAATCTGTGGAAAAACCTTCATGGAGCAAGAGAAATTCCGTTGCCATATGAAATTTCATGGTGTCCTCTAGCCCTTAGAGAAGGGCATTAAGTCTCTTCTAGCCCATAAACTGAGTTTCTCTTCTATATCTGTTCCCACATTTTCTTCCATGATTGTGTATGGGGCAATGCAGGCCTAGAAATCCAGTGATATGGGTGGTGCCAGTGGGTGGAGGGCTGGACTAGGGAGCTGTTTATTTTTAGCATGGACCTACAGCCTCACTTGTTTAGCAGAGGCATTGAGAACTATTTATATTGTAATTAACAAAGGCACTATAGGTGTTGAAGCATCTTTTGAAGATGCTGTTTATGTTGTAATTAGCAAAGTAAGGAGGCCCTTTATAAAATATTTGTCTTTGAACCCAGAACTGAAATTACCCCAGCTGTTATATTTTCCTGTTTGTCTTAGAAGGAAGTTTACACTTTTCAGAATTTGCAAATCCACTTATGATAGATCTAAAATAGGGAATTAACAACTAATACACCTACTTTTGTTATCCATACCTGTCATTCCAAAGCAAGCTTAAAGCCTCATCCTCACTTAGATTCATTTAGTTGTGCTTGGGTGTTATTCATAAGTATAAGAAAGTTATTTCTAACTTATTTGGAGTAAGAGAGCCAAATCAAATGACTTTGGGAGAAAAATTAATCTGCCTAGCATTAGTCCATTGACCATTTGAGGGAAAAAAATGTTAGCAGAACAAAGAAAAGCTAAAAGATTATGCTCGAGCTTCTCACTCCATTCTGCTTTTAAAATGAATTCATAGGGGGCAGCTAGGTGGCACAGTGAATAGAGCACCGGCCCTGGAGTAAGGAGGACCTGAGTTCAAATCCCAACTCAGACACCTAACACAAAAAAAAATCTAGCCATGTGACCTTGGGCAAGTCACTTAACACCGACTGCTCTCCAAAAACCAAAACAAAAAAAAATAAAATGAATTCATTCTTGATGAATAGATAAGTGTCTCCTGTACCCCATAGTTTCTGGTTCATACTAGTGTATAGAGTTATGGGGGAAATGAGTTTATACCTGAAAAAAAGCACTTTGAAACAAAAAGAATGGAAAGACAGCTTGGAGTAGTGCTGTCCCTGGACAAGTCACTTCGCCTTGGGGGGCCCAAAGCAAACTCTTTACCATGTTAAACTGAAGAAAAACTGGCAGATCTGTCTTAGCAGGCAGGGGGATGCTTTTTACTGGTTATTCCCCACACTATTAACTTCACAGATCTCTATCCCTTCAAAAGTAAAGCATGCTGGATGACCATATAGTATCTCAAAACACAGATGAATGTTTTAAGTCTTGTCTTTTATATTTTTATCTGACTTGGGTGAAGGGTATAGATGACATCTATTTAAAACTTGTAACTGACACAAGGTTGAGATGGTAATTATTTTGGCTTTGGGATTTCCAGTCTTAAGAAGTGGAAATGTAATAGGGCTATGTCTATAAAGACATGCACTGGGTTAAAATATGACAGAATTGCACAAGTACATATTTAATAAAACATGTTTGCATAGGGCTTTAAAGATTGCAAAACTTTTCATAAAGACCAAAATGAATGTCAACTTATTTCATTTCTGAGGATCCATTACTGTAATGGTTCTTCCTTCCACCAACATAGATGCTAACCCTTTTCCTGAACTCAGTAAATAGTTTTCTAGTGTTTCTGTGGCTCAAAACGATTCATTATCTGGAGGCCAGAATTTTGACTCTTAAGTTTCTCCATTATGAGCTAAGCTAGACCTTTCATGAGTTATCGTCAATCTTCCACCCAAACATTTTTAGAGCTTTGGAGAAGCCAGGAACACAGAAATTCTACTATTTAACTTGGTCAGACTACATCTGTAGAATTGTGTAAGTTTCTCGTCATCTTTTAGGAAAGAGAACATTCAGATCAAGAAGATGGCATTATAGGGATTGGGGCAGGGAGGTAGGTATGCTTTGAAATCATGCCATAAAAAGATAGATTAAAAAAACTTGGTGATATTTAACATAAAAAAAGATCACTTTGAGTAAAGTAAAGCAGACAAGACTGCTTTACTCAAATATATGAAGAAAGGCTATTTCATTTGAGCTCCAAGAGAGCAAGCAATACATAGAAGTGGCAAGGAAAGATTTCAAATCCGTATGAAGTCTTCCTAATAATGAGAACTTTTGAAAAAGTGGAATGGGCTGTTTTAGCAAGTGGTGAGCTCCCTGTCATTGGCATGTAACTTTATTTTCAGGGATGTGACAGGTGAAGATTCTTGTCTTGGACAAGATGGTCCTTGAGGTACCTTCCAATTTGAAAATCCTATAACTAAAAATATCCTTAATTCTCAGAAGCATGGATAGCAGGTCACTGACAATAGGTATCACATATGAATACACTTGAACTATATTTTCCAACTGGTTTCTCATGTCCTTCCAGTGCCGTTAGGAGGGCACTATTTACCAAGTGCAAACTTTAAGGCAAATTAAGGTACTACCTACATTAGAAGGGATGTACTTGGGGGAAAACAGATTTTTGTGATTTAATTTACATGTGTATTACTTCAATTTGTACAGCTCACAACCCATCCAAACCTGTGTATAGTACATTTTGTCACCACTTCTCATCTCATTCTGTATGTCTCTACATTTAAGATGTATTTGTTCCTTGATTACAGCAGCAGATTGTTGTTGACTGGTTTTTTTTTAATCCCTTTTACCTCGTTTTATTGGATTGTTGAATCCATTTATGTTTAAAGTTATGACTCTTAGGCTTGTGTTTTCCTTCATTTATTTTTGTATTGATTGTTATCCCCCATCCTCTTGTGTCACTACTTTGTCTCTGTGATTAGTTGCCTTCTGTATAATTAGTTGCCTTCTGTGTGATTTTCATCCATGTTCTCCCACAGATGACTGCCCTTATTCCACTCTTGAACATTTTTGTCCAAATAGAAAATTTGCTATGGAAATTAAAGAGGCTGAGAGAAGGAGCAATGGAAAAACAGAATTAAACAATTCTGAATTCTTTTTGTCTTCAGATATAATAACCTGGTCATTCCTCCCCCAGATTTTGCTATTGATGACACCTCTGAGAACATTCCCTTCCACCTTTCTCTGAGAATTGAGTCAATTGTCCCCTGGTCCTGGATAATTCCTGCTGTATTGTATGGATGCTAGTTCCAGAGGAAAATCCCTCATTGCAACCGAATCCTTTGAGAAATATTTGTAATGCAAGTGGAAATGCATTGAAGGGTTTTGTTTTTTTTTTACCTTAGATAATGCATTTTTTTTCTCCCCCTCCAATTCTTTTCCTCCTCCGTTAGTCAGCCACTATAATTTATCCTAATGAGGATGTAGTTTTAGGACTGCTTTTGATTTATGTTCCTTTTTGGTGTTGTTCAGCTGTTTTTCAGTCGTGTTCTACTCTTTTGTGACCTCATTTAAGGTTTTCTTGGCAGAGATACTGGAATGGTTAGCCATTTCCTTCTCTAGCTCTTTTACAGATGAGGAAACTAAGGTAAATAAGGTTAAATGTCTTGGCCAGGGTTACACAGCTAGTAAGTGTCTGAGGCCACATTTTAATTTGGAAAGATGAGTCCTTCTGACTCTAGGCCTGGGACTTTATCCACTATACCACCACCTAACTGTCCAGCTACATTCATTAAGGCATGTTGATTAGACTATTTTTTTTTTAGAACCAAGAGCTGGTTTAATGAACAAAAAGGAAAATAGATAAACATTTGATTCGTTTGATTAAAAAAAAAAAGGAAGCCAGATTACCAAGAGGAAATTAAGATAATAATTAGGAGCTATTTTGCTCAACTCTACAATAAATTTGATTATTTTAATGAAATGGATGAATATTTACAAAAAGATAAATTGCCCAGATTAACAGAAGAGGACATGACATACTTAACCCCACTTTGGAAAAGGAAATTGAACTGATTAGACTATTTTAATATTTTGACAGGATTTATTAGCAGCGTTGCTTACATTCATGTTTGAAAACCATACACAGTACATTTTTATTATGGATTTCTAGTTTTAAAAACTGCTTTCAGATACAACATAGACCAGATATTTGGATAATGATGCCTCTCTCTAGCTCTCTTCACTGGCTGAATGATTTATGTAGAAGACCAGTCTTGGGCCCAGAAGACAAAAGTTTGGGGACTTAAAAAAAACCCAAATGCTATTAATCCAACACATATGCTGAATTTTACATGGTGTTCCAAATAGCATGTTTGGTGACTATTCCAATATATGTGGGCTGTTCCTAATAATAGGTGACTGAAATCTGGAAGACCTGAGTTTAAGCCTTGGGCAAGTTGGAACTTGATGTTCCAAGCAATTCTGTAAGCCTATAAAATATAGAAGTTACATCACTGGATAGGGTATTTCTGCATTCAAGATCACACTGCTAGTTTTATCTGAGGCCGGATTTGAACTCAGGTTCTCCTTACTCTATGACCTGTGTGCTACTCACTGTACCACCTAGCTGCCCCAAGGCTCTTTACTTTCTAAGTGTGGATATATGTTATCTTAGGGTCTACAGATAGATAATGAGGTAGATCCAGAATTGAGTAAGTAGAAGGATGAATTTGGGATGCATGACTTTGTGCAATGATTTCAAACTTCTTTGATGCAAAAGGTCATTCCTAAAGTCAGTATTCTGATAGATTACAGTGTAGCTTTGAATTTTGGAATATCTAGACCTCAGAAAATAAAAGAAGCCAGAAGAGGAGTGGAAAAATGTATGTCAGGCCATGGCAGGCAGGTTGTTCCAACAGGTTACTGGAGTGTGAAAAAGTGATGTTATAAATGTTTGATATACATCTATGTAGGTATATCTATATCTCTCTATAGATATGTGTAGAAAGAGAAACAAGATAGGTAGAGAGTGGACCTGTGATTTCATTGGGGAAAGGAAAACATGCCATTATAGGTCAACACCTCTGCAATTTACATATGACTTACTCAAGGTCACACAGCCTGTATATGTTACAGAAGGGACTTGAATCCAAGTTTTCCTGGTTGTGAAGCCCCTGTATTCTCAGATCAGAAGAGGCAGGCAAGTCATGAAGTGAGTCTAGGGAAGCTGACAACTCCATTCCTACACTGATATCCCAAAGATACTAGCCATATTGCTACTTTCTCTATCCCCCAAAGAGACCAAAGAAAGAGGAGGATGACCCACATGTACAAAAGTATAGCAACTCTTCATGATTCCAAAGAATTAGAACTCGAGGAAATTGCCCATCAATTGGGGAATGACTGAACAAATTATGGCATATGAATATAATGGAATAGTGTTGTGTTATAAGAAATGATGAAGGGGATGGTTTCAGGGGAACCTGAAAAGACTTGTATGAACCAATGCAAAGTGAAATAAGCCAGAACCAGAAGAACAGTCTGTACAATAATAGCAATATTATAAAGATAGTGAACTTTTAAAAATTTAGGAACTCTGATCAAAGCAATGGCGCAGGCTCACCCAGCATTTTAGTCAGAAATGCCAGAAGATAGAAACATCTTTTAGCTAGTGTTGTTTGTATGTTTCAATAAACCATGTTTCACAAAGTTATTCAAATACTCATTTTATTTGCACTACATTTCTAGTATTTATGGCTAAAACATTTCAGAAAATAAAACTTCATAATTCATAAAAACAATGAAATGGAAGACAAATGAATTATACTATTCTGAGGTAAGGAACTTACTTAGGATAGAGTAGCAGTCTTATGAGTAACTGATTCAATTACAGTGTTTGTTCAATTTTTTCATGTGATCCAAACTATCACAAAGCATATTTCAAGTGCTGCATCTAGATGGGATTCTTGTTCACCTTTGATGAAATTCGACTATTGAGCATTAACTTCGAAAGGATAAAACTCAGATGTCTTTAACATTAAGGATATTTTTCACACAAAAAAATGCCTATCAGCTGATACATTAATGAGTAATTATTCCTGGGTTTGGTTGCTATCACCCCCTTTTATTAGGAATAGTTCCCTATTGGGAAGATAAAGATGAAAATTCCACTCTGACACACTGGTACAGGACACCCCTTGGAGTGTGGCCTGTGGTGTACTATTAGGAAAAGGACTAATTCTTCCTAGTAAGCGGGATCAGGTCTTTAAATCAAATGTGAGCTTATTCCTCCTTTTTTTTGAAAACCCTATAATTCATATATAGCTTTTTTACAGCTAGGCTAGCAGTTCCATTCAGTCAAAATGGAGAATTTTGTAAAAGCAAGATAAAAAAAAAAAAGCAACACAATCAGGATCCTGAGGGGGTAAAAAGCTGAAGCATTCAGATACTATTCCGGTCCATTCACCAACTCTTTGGAACTCAGGCTTCTTTTAAATGACAATAAATGTCAGACTCCTTTTAGAAAAGAAGTGCCCAGGGCCCTTAGGCTAGGATAACTGTCCCAAGGGGCTCTGGCCTTAGAGCTGGCTGAAACTGGACAGAAAAGGGGGTGGTGGATAGGCAGGACCAAAGCATTATAGGAAGAGCTCTTGGGGAACCCATGAAGTCCAAACTGAGAATGACTGGAATGACAGAAACAATGGACAGGCTGCAACAAAAGCCTTTTCTGGGACCATCTGTTGCCTAGGCCAGCTGTGGGGTTCTAGACTGGTTGTACTGTTTGGGGGGAGGAGAGGGAGAAGTTAGGGGTAGAATTCCAATTACTTACAATAAGCCTGCCTGGGCCTCTTATTTCCAAGACCTACCTAGGAACTGTGACTCCCCATCCTCAGCGTCCTACCCCCTTTTCTTGAGACCTCTAGTCTCTTTTCAGCTTTGGTCTTGCCCAGCTGGAGACTTTAAGAAGGGAAGTAGCTAAGTAGCTAGCACTGGAATGAAACAAAAAGGCTTGGAATCCCTGGTTTCTTACTGGTCTTTCAGCTATAAGAGGATCCCGGAGGCCCTAAGTCCCTATCTGCATTTCCATGGAGTCTCTTTAGCCTAAGGTCTGCTTTCTAGGAGGACAGACCAGAGAAGTGAATGCCTTTCCCTATCACCTCCCCTCCCCCACTCTGGCCTCCTGTCCCCAAGACTAGCATGCAAAAAGCTTTGCAAAAACCTGGCTCAGGGGAAACAGCCAAGTTTAGGGGCAGTGTGATACACTGATGTTCCACTAAGTATACCTCCAGTAAGTATTGAGTTCTTGCCACTACAAAATGGTTCAATATCAGAAACTGATAAGAATTTATCAGTGGAAACAACATTCAAGAAGAGACCTTACCATCTGTTTTGCCACTTCTCCCTAAGGACCATGAGGCCTTTCCATATGACTTGAAGCTGAAACCTTCCATACTGAGTTGTCTCTCCCCAGTTAAAATGGGAGCACCTTAAGAGCAAAGTCTATCTTACTTTTCTTTTCTTTTTTTTTTTTAGGGCAATTGGGGTTAAGTAACTTGCCCAAGGTCACATGGCTAGGTTGCCCAAGGTCACACGGCTAGGTTTTGTTTGTGTGTGTTAAGTGTCTGAGGCTAGATCAGAACTCAGGTCCTTCTGACTCCAGGGCAGGTGCTCTACTCACTGCGCCACCTAGCCACCCCCTATCTTACTTTTCAATTTGTATATCCACTGATTAGCCCAGGGCTTTACCATAGTAAATGCTTTAAAAAAATGCTTTCTTCATTCATTCACTAATTTGTCACTTTGGATATTATTAGATCTGTGATTTCACCTGTCCATGAGATCAGATTCATATGAATATTTGAAATAAAAATCTGACATTAATGGGGAAGAGTTTCTAGCCAAACAAGATGAGATGGAGAGGCTTACAGGAGATAAAATGGATCATTCTGATTACATAAAATTAAAAACTTTTTTTTTCACTACAAAAAATGCTTTAATGGTGTTATCTGTACAGCATTTGATGTCAAAGAACAGGAAAACAGCAAGTGCAGAACGCAGACATGAACATCAGAAAAACAAGTTTGTGAGTGAATAAAAAGAGTTCATACAGCTTTCAACATGATTCACAGATATCATAAGTGACGCACAGCTTTATGCCACCTCCTCAGCTGTGGCATCCTGATACTGCTGATACTCAGAAACCAAATCATTCATGTTGCTTCTGCTTCAGTGAATTCCATTTCTTCTCCAGTATACCAGTGTAAGAAAGCCTTTCTGTGGAACATGGCTGTAAACTGCTCAGAAATACGCTTAAAGAGCTCTTGGATGGCAGTACTGTTACCAATGAAGGTGGCAGGCATTTTCAGGCCCCGGGGTGGGATGTCACAAACTGCTGTTTTCACATTGTTGGGAATCCATTCAACAAAGTAACTGCTGTTCTTGTTCTGAACATTGAGCATTTGCTCATCTACCTCCTTCATGGACATACAGCCTTTGAACACGGCTGCCACTGTAAGGTAGCGCCTGTGCCTCAGGTCACAAGCAGCCATCATGTTCTTTGCATCAAACATCTGCTGGGTGAGCTCTGGCACAGTTAAAGCACGGTACTGCTGGCTATCACGGCTAGTCAGTGGAGCAAAGCCAGGCATAAATAAGTGCAGACGGGGAAATGGGACCATGTTCACTGCCAGCTTACACAAGTCAGCGTTAAGCTGCCCTGGGAAACGTAAGCAGGTAGTGACACCACTCATGGTTGCTGATACCAGGTGGTTCAGGTCACCATATGTGGGAGTGGTCAGTTTCAGGGTTCTGAAACAGATATCATAGAGGGCTTCATTATCAATACAATAGGTTTCATCTGTGTTTTCTACAAGCTGGTGTACTGAAAAGGTTGCATTGTAGGGCTCTACTACAGTGTCTGATACCTTGGGGGAGGGTACAACGCTGAAAGTGTTCATGATTCTGTCTGGGTACTCTTCTCGGATCTTGCTGATTAATAGAGTACCCATCCCAGACCCAATCCCCCCACCCAGAGAATGCGTCAGCTGGAAGCCCTGGAGACAGTCACAACTTTCCACTTTTTTTCTTACAATATCTAATACTGAGTCAACCAATTCTACACCTTCTGTGTAATGGCCTTTTGCCCAGTTGTTTCCAGCACCACTCTGGCCAAAGACAAAGTTGTCTGGCCTGAAAATCTGTCCAAAAGGTCCAGACCTGACGGAGTCCATTGTTCCAGGCTCAAGATCGACCAGGACTGCTGGGGCACGTATTTCCCACCGGTGGCTTCATTGTAGTAGACATTGATCCTCTCCAGCTGCAGGTCGCTATCCCCATGGTAGGTTCCGGTGGGGTCGATACCATGTTCGTCACTGATCACCTCCCAGAACTTTGCTCCGATCTGGTTGCCACACTGCCCGGCCTGGAGGTGCACAATCTCCCTCATGGTAATGGTTGCAGCAGAGGCGACGAACAGACACAAAAGCAGAAGAAGATCGGGCGCGCAGACTGCTCAAAATTAAAAACTTTTGTAGAAACAAAACAAATGCAACTATAATCAGGAGAAAAACAGAAAATTGGGGGGAAATCTTTGCAGTAAATATCTGATAAAGGGCATATATATAGGGAAATGAGTCAAATGTACACAAAAAAAGAATCAAATGGTAAGTTGTCAAAGGAAATGAAGAGGTAGTTTTCAGAGGAAGAAATCCAAACTATCAATTGCCATATGAAAAAATGCTCTAAATCACTAATAGAGAAATGTATATTAAAACAAATCTGAGGGGTGGCTAGGTGGCGCAGTGAGTAGAGCGCCGGCCCTGGAGTCAGAAGGACCTGAATTCGGATTCGGCCTCAGACACTTAATGCACACAAACAAACAAACAAAAAAAAACCTAGCTGTGTAACGTTGGGCAAGTTACTTAACCCCAGTTGCCCACCAAAAATGCAAAAAAAAAAAAAATCTGAGATACCACATTACATCTATCAGTTTGTCAAAACTAACAAAAAAGGAAAAATAGCAAATGCTGGTGGGGCTGTGGGAAAACAGATACATTAATGTACTCTTGATAGAATTGTGAACAGGTTTAGTTAATTCTGGAAAGGAATTTAGAACTGTGCCCCAGAAACTATTAAACCCTTTAATCCAGTGATTCTGCTATTAGATTTATATTTCCAAAGAGATTAAAAGTTGAGGAACAGGCGGCTAAGTGGCACAGTGAGTAGAGCGTTGGCCCTGGAGTCAGAAGGAGACAATGCACACACAAGCAAAAACATAGCTGTGACCTTGGGCAAGTTATTTAACCCCAATTGCCCTCCAAAAAAGAAAAAAAAAAGCAAAAAAAAAGTTGAGGAAAAGGACCCTTATATACAAAAATTTATCGTAGCTCTTTCTGTGGTGGCAAAAATCAGAAGCTGACGGTGTGTCCATCAACAAGGCATGATTGATAAATTATGGTTATACAAATCTAATGAAATACTATTGTGGTGATAAAGGGGAAGGTTTCAGAGAAACTTGAGAAGATGTGTATGAATTGTTGGGAGATAAGATGGGCAGGCATGAGGGCACAGAGATTCACCTTGTCCTAATGGTAAAGTCGAAGGGGGTATGGAAGAAGATATGGGAGAGAGTAGATTGGATGAGGGGATATCTTGTGGGACTGCTATTCTGGGGTGGTGGGTAGGGGAAAAATGGGGGAAAATTGTAACTCAAAATCTGGCGGAAATGAATGATGTAAACCAGAAATTAATAAAGCATTTGTTAGAAAGAAAAAAAAAGAAAACCAGTTCATAAAAAAAGATGTGTATGAATTGATGCAAAATGAAATGAGCAGAACCAAGAGAACAATTTATTGTTGTTTTTAGAAAATTCTTTATTAACTTTATTTTCTTTTTAAATTGAGTCCGAAATTCTCTCCCACCCACCGAAAAGGCAAGCAAAATGATATCAAACGTGAAATCATGCAAACATTTCCATATTAACCATATCAATAAAAAGCAAAAATATAAGTGAGAAAATTATTCTTTAATTTGCACTCAGAGTTCATTAGTTCTCTCTCTGAAGGTAGATAGCATTTTCTCACGATGAATCCTTTGGAATTGTCTTGGATCATCATATTAATCAGGGTAGCCAAGCCTTTTATAGTTGACTCCAGGCCCAGCATTTTATTTATTTCCTCTTACTGTATATAATAATCTCCCAGTTCTTATTTCACTTTGCATCAGTTCACATAGGTCTTGCCATATTTCTTTTTTCTGAAACCACCCCCTCATCACTTCTCATACCACCACAATAGTATTCCATCACAATCATATTCTACAACTTGTTAAGCTATTCCCCAGTTGATGAACATCCAATTTCCAATTCTTTGCCACCACAAAAAGAGTTGCTATAGTTGTATACATATAGGTCCTTTTCCTTTGTCTTTGATCTCCTTGGGGTACACACCTAGTACTGGTATTGCTGGGTCAAAGGGTATGCATAGTTTTACAGCTCTTTGATTACAGCTCCAAATTCTTCTTCAGAATAGTTGGACCAGTTCACAACTCTACCAGCAATTTATTATTGTTGTCCAGTCATTTTTCAGTTGTGTCTGATTCTTTCTGACCCCATTTGGAATTTTCTTGGTAAGGAAACTGGCATGGTTGCCATTTCCTTTTTTAGCTCATTTTACAGATGAGAAAACTGAGGCAAAAAGGGTTAAGTGACTTGCTCAGAATCACACAGCAGTAAGTGTCTAAGGACACAGTTGAACTCAAGATCAGTTCCTGACTCTACTGACACTACAGTGGTCTCTCTCCACTGAGCCAGCTAGGTGCCCCAGTTTATTAGTGTAAATAATTTCCCTCATCGCTTTTAGAATTTATTATTTCTGATAGGTATGAAGTGATATCCCAGATTTGTTTAATTTGCATTTCTCTAATCAATAGTGATTCAGAGATTATGACTACAGATAACTTTTTTCTTTTAAAAACTATTCATAGGGGTGGCTAGGTGGTGCAGTGAGAAAGAGCGCTGGCCTCAGAGTTGGGATGACCCGAGATCGAATCCGGCCTCAGAAAATGAGCACCCACACAGAAATAATGACTAGCCGTGTAACCTTAAGTTACTTAACCCCAATTGCTTAAAAATAAATAAATAAAAATAAAAAATAAAAAAATAAAAACTATTCATAGCCATTGATAATTTACCTATCTATATATTAAGAAATGGTTTTAATTTTTACAAATTTGACTCAGTTCCCTATATGTTTGGGAAATGGAGTCTTTACCAGATAAACTTACTATAAAAGTTTTTTATATTAGTTTATTTCTATGGTACCTTTCAGCAAAATGTAGTTTCCCTGATTATCTTTTTTTTTTTTTTTTTTTTTTTTTTATAAAGCAATTGGGGTTAAGTAACTTGCTCAAGGTTACACGGCTAGTCATTTGATTTATGCGTGGGTGCTCATTTTCTGAGGCCGGATCTGATCTCGGGTCATCCAAACTCCGAGGCCGGCACT
Source organism: Gymnobelideus leadbeateri (assembly GCA_011680675.1). Lineage (NCBI taxonomy): Eukaryota > Metazoa > Chordata > Mammalia > Diprotodontia > Petauridae > Gymnobelideus > Gymnobelideus leadbeateri. Next base: position 358,028 of record WOXC01007810.1, on the reverse strand, counting down.
CTTACTCACTGCGCCACCTAGCCGCCCCTTTAGGGCAATCGGGGTTAAGTAACTTGCCCAAGGTTACACGGCTAGGTTTTTGTTTGTGCGGATTAAGTGTCTGAACCCGGCTCCGAACTCAGGTCCTTCTGATTCCAGGGCCGGCGCTCTATTCACTGCGCCACCTAGCCGCCCCCTGATTATCTCTTTTAACTAGGTCTAGTTTTCCTTTTGCTTTGTCTGAGATCATAATTGCTACCTCTGCCTTTTTTACTTTGGCTGAAGCATATTAGATTCTTCTCCAGCCCTTTATTTTAGCTCTGTATGTTTCTGTTTCAAATGTGTCTCTAATACACAGATATTGTTTGATTCTGGTTTCTAATCCATTCTCTTCTATGCTTGTGTTTTACAAGTGCATTCATCCAATTTATGTTATGTTTACTGTGTATTTCCCTCCATCCTATTTTCTTCTATTTATCCTTCTCTTTTTATCCTTTTCTTCCTCAAGTCTATTTTGCTTCTGTCCACTACCTCCTTTACAGGATCCTCCCTTTTATCAACCTCCCCTCCCCCATATCCTGTATTCCCTTCCTTTCCCTTCCTGTTTCTCTATTAGGTAAGATAGATTCCTATACTCAACTAATTGTGTATATATTTTCTTCCCTCTTTGAGCCAATTTTAATGGGAATTAGGTTCAAGCATTGCCCACTCCTTCAGCCCCCCTCAATTTTCCCCTCTGCTATAAAAACTCTTTTTTGCACAACTCTTTTATGGTGAGATAATTTCCTCCATTCTCTCTTCTCCCAGGGCATCCCTTTCTTACCCCTTCATTTTTTTTTTTTTTTTTGGAGATGATTCCAACATATTAGTCTCACATTCATGTCCTTTGCCTATGTGAACTCCTTCTAAATGTCCTAAGAATGATAAAGTTCTTAGGAGTTATGTGTATCATTTTCCCATACAGGAACATAAACAGTTTAACTATACTGAGTCCCTTATGATTACTCTTTCATGCTTGAGTCTTGTGTTTGAATGTCAAATTTTCGATTCAGCTTTACACAATAGTGTAAAGATAAACAATTTTGAAATAGTCTACTCAGAAATGCTTGAAATTCATCTATTTCATTAAATGTCCACTTTTCTCTTGAAAGATTATTCTTAGTTTTTCTGGGTAAGTTATTCTTGTTGCAATCCTAGCTCTTTTGCCTTCTGGAATATCATATTCCCATCCCCCCATTCCTTTTATGTAGAAGCTGCTAGATTTTCTGTGATTCTGACTGTGACTCCACAATATTTGAATTATTTATTTATGACTGCTTGCAGTATTTTCTCCTTGGCTTAGGAGCTCTAGAATCTGAGAGTTTCATTTGGGGGTCTCTTTCAGGAGGTGATCAGTTAATTCTTTCAATTTCTATTTTACTCTCTGGATCTAAGTTTTTGGGGCAGTTTCCCTTGATAATTTCTTGAAATATGATGTCTAGACTCTTTCTTAGATCATGGTTTTCAGGTAATACAGTAATTCTTAAATTCTCTCTCCTCAATCTATTCTTCACAACCACAGTTGTTTTTCTGATATTTCACATTTTCTTCATTCTTTTGACTTTGTTTTATTCTTTCTTGACCTCTCATGGTGTCATTAGCATTCACTTTCCAAATTCTAATTTTAAGGAATTATCTTTTTCAGTGAGTTTTTGTGTCTCCTTTTCTATTTGACCTATTTGCTTTTTAAGGAGCTCCTTGCTTTAGTGAGTTTTTGTGCCTCTTTAACCACTATGCCAATTCAGTTTAAAGGGTTAGTTTCTTCAATGTTTTTTTGTGCCTCTTTCCCCAAGCTGTTATCTTTTCATAATGTTCTTGTATCACATTTCATTTTCCACTTCTCTCTCTCCCACTCTTATCTTTTTCTTTAACTCTTCCAGGAATTCTTATTGGACTTAGGTCCAATTGCTTTTCTTTAAGGTTTGGTTGTAGCTTTTATCACACTGTTGTCTTCTTCTGAATTTGTCTTGATTATCCCTGCCACCACAGTATCTTTTTATGGTCAGGTTCTTTTTTTATTTGTTTGTGGTTTTTTTGGTTTTTTTTTTTTTTTTTTGCTCCTTTCCCAGCCTATTTCTTGACTTTGAACTTTATGTTAAAGTTGTGATTTGCTCACCTGGGGTGGGGAGGCACTGTTTCAAGTTTCAGACTTTTTTTGTGCTGCTATTTTCAGAACTAGTTGTGGGGGGTCTGCAAATTTTTGGTGCTTCTAAGGTGGTATGATCTGTGAAGAAGTGTGGCTACTGCTCTCTTGATCTATGCTTTGCTCTTTACATAGGAAGGGCCCCCATTCCCCTGCATCTGTAGTTGTTAGCACTCCTCTTTGCCCTGGAATATGACCAAACTTCTTGTTCTCCTACAGCTATAAACACTAGTTCTCCTTTCTGCCCTGGAACCGTGACCCAGAATTGCTTATGGGCAATAGAGTTGCCAATCAGTGTCATGTATACTCAGTGCCAGCAAAAGGTTCCCTGTAATCTCTTTCTGTCCAGTTTTCTGACCCTCTTATATTCTGTGGGCTGAGAACTTCTGAAATTGCTGCTGTTGCTGTTGCCTCCAGAGCCAGCCATTTGTGCCGCTGCCAAGTACATTCTGGGCCACCCTTACCCCAATGTTATAGACCTCCCTTTGACCTTCTAGGTTGCCTTTTGACAGAAAAGTGTCTCACTTTGACCTTTTCTTGGCTTTGCCACTCCAAAATTTGACTTGAAGAATTTTCTTAAATTGTTTAAAGGGGAATGTTGGGAGAGTTTGGCTGGGTTGGTGCCTATACTCTGCCATCTTGACTCTGCCTTGACCAGGAGAAGAATTTATTCAATAATAATAGTGTATAGACAAACAACTTTCAAAGATTTTAAGAATTCTGATCAATCAACAACCAACTAAGATTCCAGAGGACTTATGATGAAAAAATACTACCCATCTTCTGACAGAAACGTGATGGCTCTGGAGTGCAGATTCAGACATAGTCCCATAGAGTCAGCATGGTGGCTCAGAATAGGTGATATACATTTGTGGTTTTTGATTACTTGGGAATACTCATTATAAAACCAGGCAATCTACTTCCTTTTCAGAGAGTTATACTTATTAAGAAATTTTTCCTTATTTGGGGATTGAAATCTACCTCCTAATAGTTTCCATTGGCTGGTCTTAGTTTTCTTCTTTCTAGCTAGACAGAAAATATCTCTTCTTTCCAAGACACATATTATTATTTTTTCTTTCTTAGAATTGTGTTGTAGGGCGAACCTAAGTTAGATTCTTAACTTGTAATCCATGATTTTGTTTTGTTTTTTATTTTCATGAATTTGTTTTAAAAATATTGTCATAGCCCTGGAGTCAGGAGGACCTGAGTTCAAATTTGGCCTCAGACGCTTAACACTTACTAGCTGTGTGACCTTGGATAAGTCACTTGATCATTTCCCTTCCCCCCTATTACTAGGAGACGCTGACCCTGGTGTTTGGGTACTTCTTGCTCTGATTTGAACTAATTTTATTCCTTTTTGAAATAATTAAAAAAATGAATAAGGAAAGGGATATATATATGCATGTATATAATGTTTAATGTTATAGAAATATAGGATGAATATAGAGACACTTGAAATTTAGGAAGAAAAAAATCCATCATATTGATCACAGATATAACCTAGATGTAGAATATAGAAAACTATCTCTGAGAAACCGGATCTAGTTGTCTGGCTGTCAATCATCCATCAATCTACCTAGCTAGGCTTAATAACAGATTTCAGCTGTAAAGTGAGATTGGTTTGTGGTCATGGTTGTATTTTCTTCAGCCTTAGGAAAGTTGTTTGCTGCATATGTAATCACAGTAAACTAAACACCATAAGAATGAGAATGGTTGTTTTCAGAAAGAAATACAACTCATCCACATCATTTCTCTGACCACCTGATGTTTTAACTCTAAAGTGAAGAATAGCAGAATCAGAGTTTGAAGGGGTCTCTGTAACCATTTAGTCCAGTAACATGGTGCAGGGGGAGCAGCCCCTAGCTTGGGAATAAAGAGATTCTGGTTCAAATCACCCCTCTGACATATCTATCATCTGGCAAGCCACTTAACCTCTTCAGGTCTGAGTTTCCTCATTTTACAAATGAGGAGGTTGAACTAGATGACCTCGAAGGTCTCTGGTGACCTCGAAGGTTTCTCCCCCTTCTCATTCCACGAGCCCTTGACATCAGTGAATTATGGAAAGAGAAAATGACAAATACTGGTGGTGAACCAGACAACAGCAATCACCTAGGTTTAAAGATCGCCCCCCCACATCTGGTTTGAGGACTTGCTCTGTGATACTCTTGGTTGTGGTTTCTAGGCATAGGTCTCACTGCTTTATCTCTTCCTATCTGATCTCTTTAATAACTGGGCCTAAGATGACAACACTCCCTTCTCTCCCCAGAGAAGTTTCACTTTTCAAAGTGTTTGCCCCACAGACTCTCTCTAAGTGGCTACCTGTCAGTTTCCATTTCAGCCCTACCTATCTGTCTACAGGAGTGCTGACCACTGGCTGACATATTACCTGTATTGATTCTCTAAGAGCTGTCAAGGTGGAAAGAAAGACTATTCTAAGACAGGCCCTGAGCTCTTAGCTGAGTAGGATCATAAACGCCCCATTAAAGGTTTCATTCAATAACAATCTTTGCCAAAGTAAATGGACATCAGAGTCTCTGACCCCCACAGCCTAATGCAAAGGCTATTATATATAGGCAAAGAGCACTGAGCTGGTGTTGTATCAGTTTCCACATTTTCAAATGATTCCTTTAATGAAAAGCTGCATTCTTTTCAGGTCATAAAATAGCAAGGAAAGCTCTATTCATTTGGCTATTATTGTACATATTAACTTATTTATTTATGGCTAATGTTGCCATCAGTGAATATCCCCTGGGCAGATTGTTTAATCATCTAATGATTGGTAAGATCAGTTGATGAAAAGCATACATGTTGAAATCTGTTCTAATCTGTACCTTACAAATACAGATATATTTGTATAGAGCTGTGTGTGATGTGAAGAGATTTCAGTTGTAAAGCCAACATACTGGAATTAGTATGAGAGACAGTGAGGTGAAGTTGAAAGAGTAGCTGGTTTTATTGTCAAGAAAATTTGAGATCAAGCTCTTCCTCTGACACATATTATCCTCCTCTGATCATGAACATGGAATTTCACATCTCAACAATTACGGACAACTGTATAAGAATATAACAGGTGTTAGAATATATTATATATAATATTAGAATATAACATATATGATAATTATATATTATATATAAGAATATAACAACATGCTTGTAACATAAGCATCGGAGAGGGAGGTTCTCTACCCACTCCTCACCCAAATCCCTGGAGTTGTTCCCGCAAACAAGGAAACTTCAATAATTTTTTTTTCAGACACAAGTTCCATGTATTTTTTAATTAAATTTTTTTCACCCCAAAGAACTTCATCCTTGTCTGTTGCTTTAGTCTAAGAGTGACAAGGTCTTAGATGCCCATTGTTATCAAATAAGTGTCCTGTTTGTATTTTCGCCAAGAGAAATAAAAGCAGAGAAAAGAGGGTAACCTGTTTTTTTGTTAGTCAGCAATGGATTCAGGAATAGAATTAGAATTTAGACCTTGGTGTTTTGTGTCCTGAAGGATAGGGTTCCAGATAACCTGAACTAGTTTGCCTTCATCTGCTTCTGGGAGTCAGGTTAGTACTGAAGAAAGGGTTCTCGACTGGGGTCAGGGAAGATCTAGATTTAAAAACAGAAAATGAAAGCCCACAAGCTTTGCAAACTACATTAACTCCTCTATTAGCTGCTGATGAGCAGACATGTAAAGACAGTTTGGTACAAATCTGAATGAGGTAGTACTTTCAAACCGTTGGCTCCTCCCCTGGACTTCATTCAGCAAACCATCACCTTCCCGAACCACATGAATCTCAGCTCCAGAGTTAGCTATATGAGTATCAGGCAATTTCTTTCATCTCCTGAAGCCTAGTTTCTTCAACTATAAAATGGGGGAAATTAATAACTGCAGGATCTACCTTACAGGATAATTACAAATGTAGTAATGCATGTAAGAGATTTCATGTTGTTGCTCATTTGTTTTCAAAGTTGATCAATGACATCATAGGGTGATATCTTGACTTGCACTTCAGTTGAATTTAAGTGAGCCAATCACACAAAATCATCAACCTCACTCTCTCTTCCAGAGTCATTGAAGTCCAGTGGCAGGACAAAAGTCAAGATGGCCCAGGATGCAGTGGGTGACCTTGGCATCTTAGAGTAAGCTCTAAGTTTGGTTTTCATCCGCCTAATTCTGCCAAGGACAGTCTTCATGTGTTTGGGGTAGATATCCCCCTAATGGGTTTGAGGCCTGTAGCTGACAAGAGGCTTTATAGACCTTAAAGTTCTATATAAATGTGAACTGTGAATGTCCCATGTCTACTCACAGCCATAGCACCAACCCCAATTTGCCTACTTTTGGCAGCCTTTTCCTGGCTAGGCTATGGAGGTAATGCCTTCCACATCTGTGCAGTAAGGTGGTAAACTACTGGTGCGGAATGAGGCATACATCTTCCCATGCAGCCTATGTCAGGATTTGTTTTGCTTGACTGAACAAATATTGTTCCAGGGTAAAGGGCTAATGGGTAGGGGTAGGGGTTAATGAGAAGTGAGATCAGATGAGACCACACAAGTGCTTTGCACACCTAATGTGTTGAGTGCTATAAAAATGTTAGCTATTGTTACTAAGTGATATAAAAGAAATGTTCAAAGGAATTGATGGTGATGTAAAAAAAGAAGCAAGCATCAATAAAGCATTTAAAAAGAAAAAAATCTAGAAATTACTGGTACAAAGAGAGGGAGAATTGAAAATGAGCATGTCTCTTTATGCCAATTCTGGGCAGGGAAACCTATACAATATTGATGTTATTGACATAGCTTTGGGTCTGGGCCATGCGTAGGGATGAAAGAGATACCTACAATGTCTTCCATAAGCATAGTGACCCAGAACCTTTCCTAGAAATGTGTGTGTGTGTGTGTGTGTGTGTGTGTGTGCGCGCGCGCGCATGTGTGCATGCTCACACATGTGTAGAAAAACCAACATTTATAGTTGGGAAATTGAGGGAACTGAGAGGTACTAGGGACTAAAGACTCAGGGATCCATTCCAGGATTCTGAGCTCAGCTTTGTGAGGTCATTAGATACTAGACTACTTTCTTTGCTCACTGACAGGGGCTGGGTTAGAGCACCATGCTGCCTGCTGCTTTGACCCAGTTGATTAGAGCCCATCAGGACTGGGCTGACCAGCACACAGACTGTGCCCACAGCCGCTTCCTAGAGCTGCAGTGAAGACAGAAATTACTCAACGTAGAGGAAGAGCCAATTGAGCCCAAAGGACTCCCCCCTGCAGGCAGGCACTGTCTATTGGCTAGTTCCCCAGTGATATCACCCTCTCTGAAGGCTGGTAGTACTTACAGTCTGTACCATTCAGTTAATTCCCAAAGGGACATTAATAGTTGGTTGAGAAGCAGTATCCAACTAAGATAAAGTACTAATGTACTTAATCATTCTAAACAGTTTTCCCATTAAACTTAATACCTTTTTAATTAACAAGCATGGAAGTAAGACCAGTGGGTTAAAGAAGCAGGTTCTTAGCTGGCTATAGGGGAAGGTAGGAATACTGGAATTTTTAAAAACTTGTGCCACTGAAGTACTCACTGTGTGTGTACATGGAGGATTTTCATCTCTGACAGCTCCAAAAACTTCCTGGTGTTCTTCCTTCCTTCCTTTCTTTCTTTCCTTTTCTTCCTTCCTTCCTTCCTCCCAAGTTTCTTTTTTCTGGTGAGGAGGATATTTGCAATCATAAAAATCTGTACATACAAATTTTCACTTTAGGGGTGATTTCAGTTAATTCTCATTTGATAGATTTGCCTAAAAGTCGTATAGGCTAGCTATAATATACAGCTATAATATACAGAGTTTAGACTCATATCTACGTGGAAAGGTACAGTGGTATGAGCACTGAATTTGGAGTCAGAGGACCCAGGTTTGAATCCTGCCTGTGTGACTCTAAACAAGTCACTTTGTGGGCCTCAGTTTCCTCTTCTATAAAATGAGAGGATTGGTCTTGCCTGAAGTCCCACAGACAACTAGTTCATGGCAGAGGTAAAAAATGAATGAATGAATGGATTGAAAAAATAAATAAAATGAAGGCTAGTAAAAGATAACAGTTCAGACTCAATCTTTCATGGAGAATAGCAGAGCCTTCATTATTTACTATTTCCAGCCTCTCTGGAATCAGTTTCCTCAAATGTAAAGTAAAGGGGTTAGACTAGGTGGCCCCTGAGGTCCCTTCCAGTTCTAAATCTTTATGTAATCTTAGGAAAGATAAGTTAAAGCTTCTCTTCATGATCCTCTGATCCCAGGTCCAGTGTTCTTTCTACCACACAGGATGTTTCTTGATTCTGAGTACCTTCCTATGCCACGATACCTACAGTCTCCTTCAGAGGCATTTAAAACATAATTACTGAGTCTGGAGGGGGAAGAGGAAGCCCTTCATCTCCCTTAACCCATCTGTGGCTTCAGATCTGTGCTCCTATGGCCAGTCTTGTGGCCTCAGTGAATGTGCTATGTTACCCCCCACGACATGATTGCCAAATCCTGGGAGGTACTCTGGGAGCCCTCGGAGCATTTCTTGTGTTTCTTATCTAATAGGAATAAAGTTGTTTTAGGACAGCTAGGTGCAGTAGATAAAGCACTGGGCCTGGAGTCAGGAGAATCTGAGTTCAAATTTGACCTCAAGATACTTACTAGCTACATGACCCTGGGTAAGTCATTTAACCCTGTTTGCTCAGTTTCCTCATTTGTAAAATGAGCTAGAATAGGAAATGGCAAACCACTCCAGAGTCACAAAGAGTTAGGACTGAAACAACTATACTTAAAGTTCCTTTGCTCTCTATTTTTTATCTGTTTGTAGCACCGAACAGCAATTCTTCTGGTCTCTAGAAAACAGAGCTGCTCTTCTCTAACTCACTTGAATCTTGTCCCTGTTAGCTTTGAAAGTCCTTCTTCCACTCTCTAGCTCTCAGTAGGCTTCTCCTGTTGCTTTACAAGTGCCTATTAGATTAGTTAAACCTTTCTCAGAACACTTGATTGTCCAAACCTGATGTCTGAAGATTTTTTCCTGGCAGTGATTGATCACAGGAGCCTCCCTCCCCCCCCCCCATGCTCTGACAGGAGCCCATAGAGAAAACACCCCAAGGAGGCTATAGTCCCTGCAAGCCATCAATTACATTGAGGACCCAGCTGTTCTCCTTCTGGTGGCAGTTTTCTGGTAAACCCTGACTAGATGCTGTTTCCTTCAGCCCCACAAACAAAGCAGGGATACAAGAAAGCTGCAGGAAGTTGGTGAGGACAGATTTTGTTTGAATGTATACTCCCCAGTACAAGTGGATTTTATTGAATATAAATTACACCTGGGGTTTTAATCCAACAAGAAAATAATGTAGAGAACAGGATGGTGTGAGGAATTCCTTGAGGCAGGATCATGTTTCATATCACCACCTTTTTTTAGGACCATCTCATCCTTCTCTTTAGAGTTACAGGGCTGGGGAAAGAAGGGAAGGGCTTGTGACCTATTGCCGAAAGGGACCCCATAGGGTCCAAATCAGTCCTCATGCCATCTATGTGTTTGTATGCATAGGCACAGCATGCCAACTCATATGGTTTATCAACTCATTTTTTAAAAAACACCCCACATTTGTCATTCTTGATTTAAAAAACAAAACCCAAATTATGTTTTGGTAGTTTAGTCTTTCTAGAAAATTCTTTGGAGGAAAGAGTTCTCGAACTCTGGAGTCAGAGAACCTGGGTTTAAAGGCTGCTGCTGGTGTTTCCTTAGCTTCCTGGACCTCATTTCCTCACCTGTGATGAGGCTGGACTAGATAGATGGGTCTCTGAGGTCTCTTTCAGTTCCCTGTCTATGAGTATATGAAAATAGTCCTCGCTTAAAACCATGTTCTGATGCTTCTTCACAGCGTGGAGGTGACCCTGGATTCTTAAAGGCTATGGCACCAGATTGTAAAATATATTTTTTCAATAGGGAGCCACTTGAGTTTATCGAGCAGTAAGTAGCATGATCAAATATGTACTTTATTTAATTTATACATATTTTTAAATACAATTTTTTTAAGTTCCCAGACCCCAAGTGAAACACTTCTGAAATAGGTTAAGCTCCTCTCACAGTATTTACTACAAAAACATTCCCCAAGATTTTATCAAGACCACCCAAGAAATTATGTTTTGGATAGCTTATATAATTTTATATTTGGGCCCATTAGGATAACATTTCCCATTTTCTCTACTCAGGCATGCTCCCTAAGCACAAACTAGGCAGAAGTCTATTCTTCCTGACTTTAGGTGCCCCTCACTAAACTACAAAAAGGTCAACATAGCTGATGTAAAAGAGAAGCAGAAATGTTTAAAAATGAAAGCACAAAGGAAAAATCAGCTGTAAATGACAACTTTCTGATTAAAATATGGAATATCTCATAGTGTATAGCTAATGCAAAATAAAATTAGTCAGAAAATAGTCTGACACTGAAAACATTACTGAGTAAGATATTCCAAAGTCTCTCTCAGTGTGAAAAGGAAGGGGATTATATTGTTTGTAGTTTAAAGTAAGAGAGTGCTTCTAACACCTTCCCAGGAAGGCATAAAAGAAAAATCTGGCAGCCCCCATAAGACATGCCATCATTTCAGGAAAAGCTATTTTAGCATGCTTTAACAAACATTTGGCTATAGTCAAGGTCTAGACCTGTGATTTCATAAGTGTAGGGAACTCCTGGTGAGAAAACTCCTTCTACCAGTGGAAATCTGCAATTATTCTGCAACCTAGAGTTTAAAGAGTTACTTGGAGCCATTGAAGGGTTAAGTGATTTGCCAAGGGTCACAGACAGAAAATCAGCACTCCAAAGACAATTCTCTATCCACTGTTCCAGGCTTACACCTGCCTCTTCCTTGTTGCTGAGTAAAACACTTGTTTTACTAAATAGTAATAGTTGTTATTACTAAACTATTAATAATACTAAATAATAATAGTTCATTAGTATTTTCTTTGTTGGATAGACTAGTTTGTATAAAGAAGTGAACCTCTATTCTAAACTTGCCCAATTCCCATTTCAGATATAAAATATATTGAATCTCAAGAGAAAATAAATGAGTTACCTGTTATTTTAAGAATAATTTCATATAGTAGGAAATTTTATTTAGCTGCTCACTTATTTGGTGGCTACAATATTCTGTTGATCCTAAGAGATGGTCTCTAATTATCCATATTAATTCCTTTTCATTAGTTTCTCTTTCCAACAACATGCATTTCTTTTAGCCTTCCCCCTGCCTTGTCAAATTAATGAATTTGGAATTTCATAAAACTATAGGTCCATATAAAAATGACATTCTCCCATTTTTGAGCTTTTAGGTAATAAAATACTTATTACATTGGGCTGTAAATCTAGTAGGTTATTTCCTATGGTCCTTATAAAAAAGAGAAAAAAATTTTCTGCAATGCCTAATTTGTAGGATTAATCAATATTATGTAATGAACTGTTTCTGGAGGCAGTAATAACAGTAACTAGCATTTTTATGGTACTTCAACATTTGCAAAGTATTTTACATATATTCTTTAATTTTAGTGGGATATTCTCATTAGAAGTCTTCAAATGGAGTCTGGATAACTGGGTGTGTTATAGAGGAGATATTTCTCTAGGTACACTTTAGACTAAATCACCTCTCAGGTCTCTTCCAACTCTGAGATTCTATAATTCAGTAACAGTACTAAAATGAGTAAAAGCACTTGTATTGCTTTTCATGAATAATCAGAAATTTGAGGATTCATGGAAAAACATTAAAAATTTTTTTTGTACAGGATCTATAATTTATTGGTATTGGGATATATATAACATGTCATGTTACTGATGCACATCAACATAGTAGTTTTTTGGTTTTTTTGCTTTCTTGTTTGTTTTTTAATCAGCTATAGTCTTAGTAGATTCGGGTACTCAGAGGTTAATTAATTCATCCAGGGTCACCAAACCAGTATGTATCAGAAGCAGGACTTAAACACAGGTCTTCCTGACTTCCAGGAATACCTGCTGTTTTTTTACATTTAAATGTTTCTCTTGGCTGCTTTTGGTATTTTAAAAGGTTAGGTCATGTAGTACTTCTCACATAAAGTTCAAACAAGGTTTATGTGTGAGGGTTTGGGGTTGGGGTTTTTTTTTTTTTGGACCCTTATTTATTGTAGTAATTTGGAGCGCTCCAAACAGCTGAACATTTGTAGTTTTCCTAGCTTTAATAATTCAGTGTTTCAACGCTGGCTGACATTATCAGAGGCAATACAGAGATAAAACCAAGGATAGCACCCAGATTGAAGAACTCTCAAACTTAAAGATGTTTGAGAATACTATTAAAACACAGTGGAAAGGAAATCTCTTTTATCCTGCTCATTTAGAAAACGTTAGCTCAGGTTTTCCTAGTTCTTTTCAAAGTTTGTAGACTTATATTTCATTTGGTCTTCATGAGATAGGGGTTATCTGCATTGTACAGAAAAGGGAACGGTGAAAGATCCTGTGTCGGCATTGCCAAACATTTCCATAGGCATGACCTATCTAAAACTTTTTAAAATAAGATGACCAAGGGAAAAGATAACTGGATAAAAGATTGTTCTTCAAGTCAAGATGACCTGGGTCCATTCTAGTCTCATTTGACATATACTGGAAGTATGATGCTGAGCAAGTCACTTAACTTCTCAGTAATCAAACCTAATCAAATCTCCAAGACCCTTAGTTGTATATAGATCTGTACCAAGAGAAGAATTTTCACACCAGAACATTCTTTGTGCCATGAAATCATTATTCTTCCCTTCTGTTCCCTCCCCTCCCCCATCCCACAATTTATTCCTGAACTTTGTGACCTTGGTCAGGTAACCAGATATCTAGGCCTCAGTCTCCTCATCTGTAGAGTGAGAGGATACCTCATTCTACAGACTGGGTTCAGTTCATACTCTTATGCATGCTTCTAATGCTTGGCTTATGCAGAATGTCACAAACTCTGGAATCAATCGAGGCCTTTCCTATTCAAAGTATAAAATCTATCATTCTTAATTACTACCACAGCAAATTAAAGTAGACTAAGATTTCACCTCGGCATCCCCACCCCCCTCCACCCGGTTCCTCTTTCAGGAGGGGCAAAATGTATTCAGAGCAAAGTAGTCCCCAATGAAACAATCGAGTAAACTCTCGAAGGTCCCATTCAGAAGTGGGTAGCAGATGCTCCAGCAACAAGGGCAGCTGGCAGATTACTGCACCCTCTTGGACGGTCAGCAGTCCCAGAGGTCGTTGGAGGAGGCTGCCTGATGTTACCTACCCTGTTGTGGCTGACCAGAGCAAGGATATCCACGCGGGAGCCCTAGTTTGCTGCAAGCACAGCCGCCCTCTATCCGGACTTCTCGCTCTGAATCCGCGCTGTCCAGTCCCCGAAAGAGGTAGAACCTTTAAGTCCCCTGCCCACAGGAGGCGGCAGCTCAGCTCTCCCCATCCAGCCTCCAGCAGCCCAGCCCAGCTCCTGGCCACAGCTCAGCTTCACGGCATAATAGCCCATCGATTACCACCTCTCAGGGACCATTGTGGGGATTTTTGAAGGAGGGGAAAGTCAAAGGTCACTGCGTGATAGAGACTATCCAGGAGGGCTGTGGGGCCAGTTGAAAGCGATTCAAGCCCAATCAGCTCTAAATCCGCGGGCATTAATTGACCCTGTAATTTCAGATCGATCACGAATTTAACACTTTCCTAAAAGTCAGACACCTTCATCTGCTTCATGCCAGTGGCCCAGATCTGCTGAGACACCCTCACTCACCGTAAAGGGGGAAAGATAGAAAGGAGGTATGAGTCATTCTCTTTTCCCTGAGTTCAAATCATTCTCCCTTAGAGGAAGGAAAGAAGGTGAAAGAGAGAAACTTGTTTCCTCCTCTTAATGCACTGGACACATTTTCAGGTCTCATTCAGTGCTTAACACCCTTCGGTTTTGCCCCCTCCCAAACCTGCAGCAGGTGTCCCCCTCGGGAATTGTCCCCCGTCTGTCGCTCCTTTCTTTCCGCCATCGCCTACTCTCTTAGTAGCTGAGATGGGGTCTTAGGTTCAGACCTAAAGCCCCATCCCCCAGGATCATTGACACATACAGGCAGATCCTTGGGGAATCTGACTAGTTCCTGATCTGAGTTCTGGAGTCCTACTATATCTTTTCTCTGATGTCTTCCACTTCACCCCATTCACCCCTCACCCCCAAAAAATCCGAAGAAAAATGTTAGTCCAGTTTTGTTGAAAATGAAAAAGTGGGAACAAGACTTTCCCATAAACTGTCTCCACAATCTTCACTAATTCTAGACAGCCTAGAATGATAATAATGAATGATAATTCTAACTCATGTTTATACACTTTGGCTTTAAGGTAAAAAGAGCAGTTTTCTCACAAAAACGATCCTCTGGGGTCAGATTGTGCGAGTTGTATTGGTAAGTAGGAGAGAGTACTGAGAGCCAGCATGGCTTAACATATAGATGACAGCCAGGTCTAATGGCTACCACCACAGAAGGACTTAGTTCCAAATCTGGCTTTTTGATAACGTACTGGCTGTATAGTGGTCTGACTTCAAGCAAATAATTTCATTTTTCTGCTCTAGGTAACTAGAAGGTCCTTACCTGGGAGTTCCCTATGACTAGGAAATCACAATTACTGTCCCTGCCCCTACTAGTGAGATGTACAAAAGCTCATGGATAAGTAGATGGTAGTAATGGGTAACTTATGAGAAGCTGCTTACTCACTGCACCAGGAATAGTATAGGGAATATATCTGCTGGTCAACAATGAAATCAGATGCCCTGAGACAAACAACCACTGCAACACGAGAGCAGGTGTTTGGTAGATGCCACTTGGTTTTCAAAGGAGGGGTTGATTAGTCTCTCTTCCTTCTCCTTGGATACCCTGTTTTCTCTCCCTTACACCATCAGTTGGTTTTCTGGACTGTAGTATTATTGTTTTGTTGTTGTTTTGGGGAGGGGGTAATGATCATTGACAGGACAGTAGGCTAAAGCAGAGCCACTGAAGATTGGGAAGGGACAGGTAGAAAATGAAAAAGAGTGGGGAATACCTGAGGGAAATCTCACCTTGCTAAAACCATATAGTCACCAAATGAAGAACCCTTGGGCAAGCAATGGATAACTTATCAGGAAGCCTGATGGGGGAAGAGTGGAAGGCCTGAGAGCTTGGGTTTATTGGTAGCTGTTAACCAAGAGTTGGTCAACCAGGGAAGCAAGGAGATTGAGCCAGGGAGCAGGGAGGCTAATAATAACATAGATGAGTGGAAGAGACCTCACCTTCCTCACCTCCAGCAAGCAAGGGGTCTGTTCTTCCCTGCTTTCCACCACCCCGTAATTTTCCTGTAGCTGAGATGGGTTTTAGGATCAGCCCTAAAGCCCCACCCCTCAGGATCATTATACATATGGAGGCTTCCTTTAAGTCCCAATTAAAATCCTATCTTCTATAAGAAGTCTTCCCCAACCCCTTTTAATTCTAGTGGCTTCATATTTATTCTGTATATAGTTTGCTTTGTATATATTTGCTTGCATGTTGTTTCCTCCATTAAATTGCAAGTTCCTTGAGCACTGAGACTTTTTTTTTTCTAAGAGCTTTTTTTGGCAACCCCAGAGCTTAGCACATAGCTTATTGGGCACATGGTAGGCACTTAATAAATGTTTATTGATTGAATGAATGATTGTGGCCACTGAGGTGGGTGTCTGTTCAGGACAAAGGCTTTGGCCAGGTTGATGATAATTCCTCCCAGAGTTCAGTTAGTATCCAGCAGTCTTTCCAACTTCCTCTTTCCTACCCCCTCCACCTCACCTCCCACTTCCTAGGCCCATCCAAATACAAAGAAGCCCAAAAGAAGTCTGGCCACCCAGTCCCTAGTCCCTGCTGTGAATAGTTTAGTCTGCTGAAATACCAAGCACTGTATTCTCCCTGTTGGTCTCCTCCACCCCAGGTTTCTAGCCTGGGGCTCTTCAGGAAGATGAGGTGTCTTTGTGTAACCAGGAGTAAACAGTTTCTTCTCTTTCGACCGTTAAAGATAAACTTGTTTAACAACAGTCTGTCTCTCCCCCACCAGGCTGAGTCTCAGACCTTCTCTACTCTCTTTCCATCTGAACAGCTCCCATTATTTTGTAAATACCTGGGCTCAAGACCAAAATACCGAGCTGTTCTTTAGTCTTGGGCATACCCATCCATGTTATAGCTTGGATTAAATTATCTGTGTACTTGTCATATCCCTCCTTAATAGGTGGTAAAGGCCTTCAGAGAAGGAGCTTTGACCCATAGTTTCTTCAGCCGTTGGCAATGTGCAATGCACAGAAGCTTAGTGTTTGTAGAATGGAATTCTTTCTGAGTTTAGATCAGAAGGAAGTAACTGATTGTAGGGTACACCCCTCCCCCACTCCCCAGTCTCTTTTGTCTGGCCAAGGCCACATAGCACACTACAGATGAGAAGGGAGAGCCTTAACTTAGTGCTCTGAGGGTCTACTGGCCAGGGAGCTGGAGTATGAAGCTGGTGGACCTCAGATTTAAAACAATTTAAAACAATTTTCTGTGTGTAGAAGTGGAGCAGAAGCTGGAGAAAAAGCAGTCCCTGTCATCAGAGTATACATTTGAAGAGGGAGAAAATGTGTAAATAACCAGGGACAGATATGATCCATACAGAGTGGCTTAAAAGTAATCTAACTGGGGAAAGGTACCAACAGCAGGAGACTATAAAAGGCTTCCTGTAGAAGGTGAAAGCTCAGACTCAAAGGAAACCAGAAAATTAAGAGTCAGAGTGACAAGGCAGAACATTCCAGGCAGGGTGGATGGTCAGTATAGACATGGAATTGGGGAGATAATGGTGTTCTGGTTAAGTAACAGCAAATAGGCCCAAAAAGTTGGCACTTACAATTCCAAGACTTAAGATGGAAAATATTATCCACATCCAGAAAAAGAACTATGCTGAATGTAGCTTGAAGTATATTATGTTCACTTTTTAATCGCTTTTCCCTTTTGTTCTGTTTCTTCTTTCACAGCATGGCTAATGTAGAAATATGTTTAACATGACTGCACATGTATAACCTATATTAGACTACTTTCCATCCTGGAGATGGGAGGGAGAAAAATTTGAACCTCAAAATCTTATTAAAAAATGAAAATACTATTTATTAAAAAAAAAGTTAGATCTTAATTTTTGTAGAAGAGAATCAAGTAGACAACTGGAAAGGTATAAAAAGGCCAGGTTGGGAAGAGTTGTGGTTTTAGGAGGTTAAGTGAATTGCCCAGGGCCACACAACTAGTAAGTATGTAAGGTTGGATTTGAACTCAGGTCTTCCTGACTCCAGAGTTAGTGCTCTATCCACTAGACCACCTAGGTGCCCCTTGGTAAGGGTTTAAAATGCTACATAGAGGATTTTATGTTTTGATCCTTGAAGTAACAGGGTACCATAGGTGCTTGTTAAACAAAGGGAGCAGGGAGGTGTTGGCTTTGTCAGGTTTATGAGTTAGAAAAGTTTTGGCAGCTGACTGATTGGAGTGATAAGAGGGAGGTTAATTAGAAAGCTTATGCAATAGTCCTGGAGGGAGATGATAAGGCCCTGAGTGATGTAGCCTAGTGGGTGGTGAGGAGACATATAAGAGATGTTGTAAGGGTAGAAACTACAAAGTTTAGATATGTGAGTGTGATGAGTCTATGGTGATACCATGTTCCTTGGTCAAAGCTGGGTATCTGGAAAGTTGGTGGTACCCTTGATAAGAAGTTTACAGAGGAATTAGGAAGTTTGGAAGAGGAATAGATTTGAGGGAAACCTATTCAAACTTCTGTTTTGAGTATGTTGGTTTTTAAGATGCCAATGGGACATTTATGAATTGTCCAGAATGGAAGTTGATGATGCAGTGCTGGAGTTTAGGAGAAATATTAGAGCTGGATATAGAGCTCTGTGAATCATCTACATAGAAATAACAATCGAGCCTCCTAGGAACTGAGGAACTCACCAAGTGAGAATTTAGAGAGAAGAAAGCCCATGACAGAGCCTTGGAGAATATCCACATAGTGGACATGACATGAGTGAAGGTGCAGCAAAGGAGAATGGGAAGGGATGGTCAGACAGGTGGAAGGGAAAGCAGAAGACAGTAGTGTCAAGAAATCCTAGAGAGAAGCATGTAGGAACAGGTGACCCATTGTGTCAAATGCTGCCAATAATTCAAGAAGGATGAGGATTGAGAAAAATCTAGTAGTTATGACAAGTAAGATTGCCCAGAAGTTTGGACAGGAACAAAGCGGGAAAGCAAAAGGTGGCAATAGGCAATAGTTTAGGAATTAGAAAAGTTTCTGTTTGCCACCTTGTTAAGTGATCCTGTAGAGTAATTCTTCCTTAGTAGGTTATTTGGTGTTGACAGAACCTCAGACTCCTAGACTTAGGAGAAGGGACTTCTAAGAGAGGGAATGTGGCATGATAGAAAAGTGGACTGGAGGGGCAGCTAGGTGGCAAAGTGAGTAACAGCAACAGCCTCGGAGTTGGGATGACCCGAGATCAGATCCGGCCTCAGAAAATGAGCACACACAAATAATGACTAGCCGTGTAACCTTGAGCAAGTTACTTAACCTCAATTGCTCTGAAAAAAAAAAAAAAGAGTGGATTGGGTTTGGGGTCAGAGGGCCTGAGTCTTGTCATTTCTACCTGTGTTGACCTTGGGCAAGTATTTCATTCCCCCTCCCTAGCCCACACTTTCTTTCCTCATCCTCGAAGTTAGGGGGTTAGACTAGATCAGTGGCTCTCTAACATTCTGATCTCAAGACTCCTTTAAACTCTTAAAAATTATTGAGGACCCTTTCCAAGGAGCTTTTGTTTATGTGTGTTAGATCTATTGATATTTATCATATTAGAAATTAAAATGGGGGTGGCTAGGTGGCACAATGAGTAGAGCACCGGCCCTGGAGTCAGAAGGACCTGAGTTCAGATGCCGCCTCAGACCCTTAACACACATAAACAAAAACCTAGCCGTCTAACCTTGGGCAAGTTACTTAACCCCAATTGCCCTCCAAAAAGCAAAAAAAAAAAAAAAATTAAAATGGATGAATTTGAAAAAATAATGAACCTATTACATATTCCATAAATAAACATTTTTATGAAAAATAACTTTTCTACAATAACAAAAACTAGCAAGAA
The DNA here is from genome assembly GCA_011680675.1 of Gymnobelideus leadbeateri. Taxonomy (NCBI): domain Eukaryota; kingdom Metazoa; phylum Chordata; class Mammalia; order Diprotodontia; family Petauridae; genus Gymnobelideus; species Gymnobelideus leadbeateri. The sequence goes on along the minus strand of WOXC01007810.1, from coordinate 338,732 downwards.
GAATGGCATTATTTTACATATATTTGCAACTCTAATGACAATGAAGATAGCTGGCATTTCTTTTATGCTTCTTCATTTAATCTTCTATAATATATTATTTTGGTTGAAGTATATGAAGAAAATCTGTCCTCACAAATGTGTAGTTGGAAAAAGAAAAAATATCTTAATAGTCAAATGAATTCTTAGTATTATCATGAAAATTGTTTTGACCTCTTAGCACTGAAAGGGTCTCAGAGGACCCCAGGAATGCACTGGTTACCCTTGGAGAACTACTGGATTTGATGATTTCTAACAGCCTCTTCCAGCTCTCAATCTGTGATGCTAGGTCAGAGAGTCAGATGGAGCAGAAATAATGACAAATTTGGAGTTGAGGAGAACTGGTCTCAAATCTAGCTTCTCACTCTTATTAGTCATGTGACTTCAGGCAATTCATTCAACTGCTCTGAAATCTCAATTTTCTGGTCTGTAAAATGGAAATGCTAATACTGATACATACCTGTTCTTGAGAAGACCAAAAGTGAAAATGTGTTTGGATCACTACATAAAATGTCAGCTCTTTTTACAATGGAAAGAGCATTAGCTTTGCAGTCAGAAGACACAGGTTTGGGGCGGCTAGGTGGTGGCTAGGACTGGACCTGGAGTCAGAAGGACCTGAGTTCAAATCCAGCCTCAGACACTTAATACAAAAACTGTCCCTGTGACCTTGCGCAACTCACTTAACCCCAATTGCCCTCCAAAAAGCAAAATTTAAAAAAAAGAAACAGGTTTAAATCTTGCCTGTTATTTACTACTACCTTTGTAATATGGCATTTGTAATTGTATTTGGCAAATCTATTTCTCTCTTTGGGTCTCAGTTTCCTCATGGATAAATTGAGGAGGTTGGTTCCTCTCAGGGTTAAATTCTGTGACTCAGTAGAAAAGACATGGTATAACACGGGGTTTCAAGTTTTGTCCCTATTTTGTCTAAAGTAAAAGGTGAGTTAAGCTTATAAAGACTAAAGAACAAAGTTGTCCCTACTCCCAAGGATCTTATAGTCTATTGAGAGGACACCTGAAATAAAGATATGTTTGTTTATAAATGTTATAACTCAAGGAGGAAAGAAGGAGTGGTCATATAATGTTATACAAATTACTTGGGATAAACAATAATTTTCATATGGTTTTATTTTGTGATGAGTGGTCTTGTATGTGCTTCTACTGGCATTAAGTTGACTCAGAATATTTGACCTTGACCAGATGAAACCAAATTGAGCTAGTTCTCTCATCACACTCATCTCTTGTCAATTGTTTCATGATAATTCCACATACTATGCATCACTCTGTTTTTTCCTGTTTTTTATTCTGTGGTTTTAAAGAATAGATATTAGTTAACAAGCATTTATGTTACTTCAAGGAAACATGCAAGAGTTGTAGCTTTTAAAGATACACTTCAGATACTATTGTGGCTGTTGGTGTGGGAAAGTCAAGTTTTTTCAGGAATCGTTCAAGTCTATAACAAAATTGTCATTTGCTCTGAAGAGCAAAGTAAAATGTGGTAGAAAAGAAAAAAAAAGTCAAGACCTGAAAACTGTTGCTGCAAAAACAACCTAATTAATCTTCCAAAAACAAGCAAATAGCCTTCAAGGGGATCTGGTGGCAGGAGAAAGTGTTAATGTGCAGTGTAGACTACTGAAGTTAGGAAGAAGACTATGGGGGAAAAAAAAAACCCCAAGCTGGTTCTATAGAAAAAAAAAATGGAAGAAATTGTTTTTTTACTGATTACTTTTTCCTTGAAGGCTATACAAAACAATTGTTAGAGGGAATGAAGGTGAGCTTGTAAGATCAGGGCAGTTTCATCAGACTATGATGAAATGAATTAATGAAAAAACATTTATTAAGAACTTACTATGTGCCAATTATTGTGCTGAGGGTTACTGGGTAAAAAAAAAAGTAAACAATACAGACCCTTCCCTCAAGGAGCTTACATTCTGAACAGGGAGTCAAACACATAAAGGGAAGCTAGCAGTAAAAAGCAGAAGTTTGTTCAGTTATAAAATGTTGGAGTTTTTTACTTCTAATGGACCTGGTAAGTCTTGTCTTCCGTGAAGGAATGATAAACTCTGACAAATATAGTGATCTGAACTATGAAGGAGAATTGTTTTGGAATTAATGAAATTTCCAAATGGAAATAGAATACATCATGGTTGCCATACCATACCATGTTATAACTACAGAGCAAGTGAAGAAATATATCAAAGAGACGCAGATAAACATACTTCAATGGCCTGGTAATTCACCCGGTTTCAACTCCTTTGAAAATCTATGGGTGGGGGGTGGCTAGGTGGTACAGTGAGTAGAGAGTCAGCCCTGGAGTCAGAAGGACCTAAGTTCGGATCTGGCCTCAGACACTTAACGCACACAAACAAAAACCTAGCCGTGTGACCTTGGGCAAGTTACTTAACCCCAGTTGCCCTCCAAAAAAAAAAATCTATGGGTGGGGCAGCTAAATGGCACAGTGAGTAAGATCCCCAGCCCTGGAGTCAGGAGGACCCTGGATCAGTTCTGGCCTACTTAGCACCCACACATAAATAACTAGCTGTGTAACCTTGAGCAAGTTACTTAAACCAGATTGCTTAAAAAAAAAAAAAAGAAAATCTATGGGCAATAATCAATGCTAGACTGGAAAAATGAACCATTTATCTATCAAAGGTACACTTAGTATGATAAAAATGTGGTTTCATGTTGAAGAATTAAGGAATGTGTCAAGATCTTGTGAACTCTTCACCAAATTGTGTAAAACAAGTGTTTCAAGCAAAAAGTGGACATTATTGTATATTTTTAAATTTTTTATTTACTATTTTATTTTTCCCCAGTTACATGTAAAAACAATTTTTAACATTTATTTTCAAAACTTTAAGTTCCAAATTGTCTCTATTCCTTCCTCTCTACCCCCACCTCCATTAAGAAGGCAAACAATGGGGCGGCTAGGTCGCCCAGTGAGTAGAGTGCTGGCCCTGGAGTCAGAAGGACCAGAGTTCAGATCCGGCCTCAGACATTTAATACACACAAACAAAAACCTAGCAGCGTGACCTTGGAAAAGTCACTTAACCCCAATTGCCTTCCAAAAGGCAAAAAAAAAAAAAAGGAAGGCAAACAGTTCAGCATAGGTTATACTTGTGTACTTATGCAAAACATTTTCATAATAGTCATGTAGTGAAAGAAAACATAGACAAAAAAATCAAGAAAAATAAAGTAAAATAAGTCTGCTTCAATCTGTATTCATACACCTTTAGTACACCTTTAGTTCTTTCTCTGAGGATGGATAGCATTTTTATTATAAGTTCTTCAGACTCATCTTGGTTCATTGTATTGCTGAGAATAGCTGTCATTTATAGCTAATCATTTTACAATATCGCTGTTACTCTGTACACAGTACATTTCACTATGCAGCAGCTTATGCAAGTCCTTTCAGGCTTTTCTGAAAGCATCCTGCTCATCATTTCCCATAGCACAATAATAATCCACCACAATCACATACCACAACTTGTTCAGCTGTTCTCCAGTTGATGGGTATCCCTTCAAAGAGCTGCTATAAATATTTTTATATTTATATAGGTTCTTTTCCTTTTTGTTTTTTTTATCTCTCTTGGGATATAGACCTTGTAGTGATATTTCTAGTTCAAAGGGTATTCATGGTTTTAGAACACTTTGGGCATAGTTTCTAATTGCTCTACAGAATGATTGAATTAGTTCACAACTCCACCAACAGTGCATTAATGCCACATTTTTTTCTACATCCCTGCCACCATTTGTCATTTCCCCCGGTCTTATTAACTTATCTAATAAGTATGAGGTAGTATCTCAGAATTGTTTAAATTTGCATTTCTCTAACCAATAGTGAGTTATGACATTTTTTCATATGGCTATAGATAGCTTTGGTTACTTCATCTGATAACTGTTCATATCTTTTGATCATTTATCAATGATCAAAAGGAAAGGGAAAGGCTCTTTTATAAATTTGACTCAGTTCTTTAAATATTTGAGAAATGAGGTCTTTATCAGAGAGACTTGCTTCAAATTTGTTTTTCAGTTACTATTTCCAACTGTATTTCCCTGTATCCTATCCCTCCCCCATTTATTCTATTCTCTCTCTCCTTTCACCCTGTCCCTCCTCAAGTGTTTTGCTTCTGACTACCCCCTCCCTCAAACTGTTCTCCCTTCTATCACCCCCCTCCCTTTTCTTATCCCTTTCTCCTCCTACTTTCCTGTAGGGTAAGATAGAGATCTGTACCCAATTGAGTGTAAAAGTTATCCCCAGTTTGAGCCAATTTTGATGAGAATAAATTTCACTCATTCCCCCTTACTTACCTCCTCTTCCCCTCCATTGTAAAGCTTTTTCTTGCCTCTTTTATGCCCATTCTGCCTTTCCCTTTCCCTTTATTCCAATACCTTTCTTTCTCACCCCTTAATTTTACTTTTTTTTAGATAGCATCTCTTCATAATATACTCACACCTGTGACCTCTGTCTATATATATATTCCTATCTACCCCAATAATGAGAAAGTTCTTATGAGTTACAAGTATCATCTTCCTATGTAGGAATGTAGCATCTCTTCATAATATACTCACACCTGTGACCTCTGTCTATATATATATTCCTATCTACCCCAATAATGAGAAAGTTCTTATGAGTTACAAGTATCATCTTCCTATGTAGGAATGTAGCTTTACCTTATTAAGTCTCTTATGATTTCCCTTTCCTGTTTAACTTTTCATGATTCTCTAGACTCTTGTATTAGAAAATCAAAATTTCTGTTTAGCTCTGGTCTTTACATAAAGAATGATTGAAAGTACTCCATTTCATTGAATATCCATTTTGTCCCCTGAAGGACTATACTCAGTTTTACTGGGTAGGTGATTTTTGGTTGTAATTCTAGCCCCTTTGTCCTCTGCAAAATCATATTCCAAGGCCTCCAGTCTTTTAATGTAGAAGCTGCTAAATCTTGCGTTATTCTGAGTGTGTCTCCACAAAACTTAAATTGCTTCTTTCTTGTTGCTTGCAGTATTTTCTTCTTGATATGGGATGACTGGAATTTGGCTACAATATTCTTAGGAGTTTTAATTTTGGAATCTCTTTCAGGAGGTAATTGATATATTCCTTTCATTTCTATTTTACCCCTGGTTGCAGAATATCAGGGTGATTTTCCTTGATAATTTCCTTTTTTTTTTTTTTTGGCTTTTTGGAGGGAGGAAAGCAGGGCAATTGATTGGGATTAAGTGAATTGTCCAAAGTCACATGGCTAATAAGTGTGTCAAGTGTCTGAGGCCAGATTTGAACTCAAGTCCTCCTGACTCCAGGACTGGTGCTCTATTCAGTGTGCCACCTAGCCTCCCTGATAATCTTGAAAGATGATGTCTAGGGGTGGCTAGGTGGCACAGTGAATAAAGTACTGGCCCTGAAGTCAGGAGGTTCTGAGTTCAAATTCGGCCTCAGACACTTAACACAAAAACTAGCCATGTGACCTTGAGCAAGTCACTTAACCCCAATTGCCCTCCAAAAGAAAAAGCAAAAAAAAAAAAAAAAAGAAAGATGATGTCTAGGCTCTCTTTTTAATCATGCTTTCAGGTGGTCCAATGATTTTTAAATGATCTCTCCTGGACCTATTTTTCAGGTCTGTTGTTTTTCCAATGAGATCTTTCATATTGTCTTCTATTTTTTTTTTATTCTTTTGGTTTTGTTTTATTGTTTCTTGATTTCTCCTAAAGCCATTAGCTTCCATTGCTCCATTGTAATTTTTAAGGAATTATTTTCCTTAAGAGCTTTTGTCTCTCCTTTTCCATCTGGCCAATTCTTCTTTTTAAGGACTTTTTTTTCTTCAGTGAATTTTTGTGTATCTTTTCCCATTTGGCCAGTTCTGCTTTTTAAGTCATTCTTCTTCTTTTCCTTGGCTTTTTGTATCTCTTTTACCATTTGGCCTAATCTCTTTTTTAAGGTGTTATTTTCTTCAGTATTTTTTGTGTCTCTTTACCAAACTATTGAGTTTTTTCACAATTTTCTTGAATTACTCTCATTTTTCTTCCCAATTTTCCCTCTACCTCTCTTACTTGATTATCAAAATCCTTTTTTGAACTCTTCCACAGCCTGAGATCAATTAATATTTTTCTTGAAGGTTTTGGATGTAGGTGCTTTGACTTTATCTTCTTCTGAGTGTGTGTTTTGATCTTCCTTATCATCGTAGTAACTTTCCATGGTCAGAATTGTTTTCTGTTGCTTGCCAGCCTATTACTTGACTTTTAACTCTTTATTAAAGTAGGCTCTGCTTCCAGGGTGGAGGGCACACCCAAGCTTCAGGGGTTTTGTGCAGCAGTTTTCAGAGATGCTTCTAGGGACCTATACGTTTTCATTTCTTCAAAGTTGGTATGATCTAAGGAGAGGTATGTTTACTACTCACCTGGCCTGTGCTCTGGTCTATGAGTAACCACAAGAGCTCTTTTCTAACCTGGAACTGTGACTGCAAGTTCTGCTATGCTAGTGCTCTTCCTTGACCTGGGACTGTCACTTAGGTCTGTGACCTGGATCCAAGTATGGGCAAAGCAACAGAGTTCTGCCTTAGTGTTATCAAAGAGTCCACTGTAATCTCTTTCTGACCAGTTGTTTGACTCCCTTACTGTCTACAGGCTGAGAGCTCTGGAAGTAGCTGCTTTTGCTGCTGAGTCAGTGGTTTGATTCTGAAGGCCTGCTCTTGGTTTTCTAGGGTCTGGTCTACTGCACTGGACTGTGTTCCTCTCTCACCCTGGTGCAACAGACCTTTCCTGCCAACCTTCTAAGTTGTCTTGGGCTGTAAATTATTTCATTTCATCTTTTTGTGAGTTCTGCTTCTCTAGAATTTGTTTGGAATCATTATTAAAAGGTATTTCGGGAGGTTTGGCAGAGAGCTCAAAAGAGTCCTTGCCTTTATTCCACCATATTGGCTCTGCCTTACATGTACTAATTTTTAAAAAAAAGAAATAAAAGATTATAAGATTTATTATATGTCTATACATTTAATTATTTTGCATGATTCCCATTAATTGCATACCATTGTACATAAGCTCTTCAAATCTGTGCATTGTTGTTACTGTTGTTGTTGAGTAGTTATCAGTCATGTCCAACTCTTGGTGACCCTATTTAGGATTTTTTTGGCAAAGATACTGAGTGGCTTGTGCATTATTGGTGCATAAACTGGTTTGAGTTTACTGAAGTAAAAAATCAGTCTGTCAAGGTCTCCTAGCAATCTTCACTTTTATAGTCTTTTAGCCTCTGTAAAATATAGACCTCTGATGGAAATGCTGAGAAGGACCCTTAATTATGGTAGTGTGAATGCTACCTCTATAAACAGTGAAAAATCAGTTAGAGGGCTATTTGTTTTTATTGCATTGTTAAAAGAGCTTAGGATTGATTAGTTTCTGGTAATGTAACTCTGGTACTGAGAACCTGATGACCTAATTTGCTTCTCCTGTTGTTCTACAGCATGGGGTGGGGCGTGTCAGGGAAGGGGGTAGCAGGGGATATATATCTATGCTGCAGTCCTAAAATATATGATTCCTATAACTTGTAAATTTATAAATGGCACAGCATTTCTACATTTTCCCCAAAGCTTCTAAAAGTATGCAAGTTTTTCCTCCTTCATTCTCTTATTAAAATAAACAAAAACAAAATTTCCAAGTTACAGTAATTCTCTTTTGTTCTTTGCTAAGAAATTACATTAATTCCTCAGAAAGCTTTGTTGGATTGAAATTTTTTGTTTAGTAGCATTTCTACAAGTGCGAATATTCCAGTTTGAGATAGTTTAAAAAAGATGACTGAATAAATCGAGATTTTTTTTGCTTGAGTCATACATAGATTTTAAGAAAATATATGTCCTTGACAATTTCCCATCAATAAACTAGTATAAATCTCTGACTAGCACTTCCTCCAATGTCTGCAAACAGTGAGTAGAAATTCAAACACCTGCTCTACCCCATACAAAAGGCTTCTTACTAGAAATTGATTTGTTGATTTTTTAAATGCCTCTAAATGCCTAAGAATGATCAGCATCCCCATTAAATTTCAGATTGGTAAAAGTAGCAACATGTATGATTGACATGATGAAGAATGTCTATGTGCTGTTTACATATATCCATTTTTTCTTTCTTGACATTATATTGAGGATGACGTATTTGAAAGAGTGTGTGACCTTGAATTGTCATTCCTTTTGAAAACTCAGACTGGTTAGGAAGCATCCATTAATGTCCTAGACTAGAATGAATGTTAGAGCAAAATCCCCAAGGGACATCAGGAGAGGGAATTTTACTGTTTTCTGGACACAGAAATCCATTTGTTGAAATGTATGCTGAATTTAGTGAACTAGATATTAAAGTTAATTTATCTATAAAACCAAACAAGGTAACAGATAACCACCGAGTAAGATAAAATATTGAAGATATTTGGAGAAATCTTTCAATCAATTTACTATAATCTTATCCTTTGAAAATAAATGTAATAGGGGCGGCTAGGTGGCGCAGTGAGTAGAGCGTTGGCCCTGGAGTCAGAAGGACCTGAGTTTGGATCCGGCCTGAGACACTTAACACACACACATACAAAAAAACCTAGCCGTGTGACCTTGGGCAAGTTACTTAACCCCATTGCCCTCCAAAAAAAGAAAGAAAGAAAGAAAGAAAAGAAATGTAATACTATGCCATTGATGGGGTGATGGGACTGGACCCTGAAATTCCCTACACATTTCAGCAGCCCAGATGGTTCTGATCCATCCATTATCCTTTCATTATGATCACCAATTAAAAAAAATAAAACTACAAAATTTGGCACAGTTGGGGTTATAGAGATGTGGTGATATTCAGACATTGGTGATAGAATTACAAATCAGTAGAATCTTTTTAGAAACAAAAAGTATCTTGCAAGACTTTAAAAATGATCAATTCTTTGATATAATAATTCTTTTTATTAGGAATATACTCTAAGAAAGGTATCAAAAAGAAACACACATATGTATTTAAAAGAAATTTATCCATTAAAAAACCCTTAACAGTATTACTAGACTCTAGCCAGGCAGGCAACATATGGGAAAATGGATAGATAGACTTCAACAAGACCTGGGAAGAAATTGGTATTCTGACTTCATGGGTAAGTCAGTGACTCTTTGAACGTCAGGTAACTCTCTAAAATAAGAAATTATAAATAGACTAGAAATTTTAGATAGTGGGTGGCTAGGGGGAAGGGAAGGAAAAGGGGCAATTCCCATACTGGGAAATCACAGGCCTTAGATATAATGACCAAAGAACTGATGCTCTTTGTGGGTAGATTCAGTCTTATCTAGATGTGGTTTCTTCTCCCTCATCTAATTGTGCTTAGCACACAATAAGTTCTTAATTCAAGTTTATTATATTGTATTATAATTACAAAAAGAAAAACCCAACCCTGGAAGCAAGTTAAAGGGGAATAACTAAATAAACAAACTGTGGTCTATTATAATGCAATTAGGAATGACTAATATGGGAATGATTAAAATGTCAGATGGCTCAGTGGATAAAGCTTTGGGCCTGGAGTCAGGATGACCTGAGTTCAAATATGACCTCTTACTAGCTGTATGACCTGGAGCAATGCCTTAATCCACTGGAGAAGGAAATGGCAAGTCACTCCAATATCTTTATCAAGCAAACCCATGGACTGTATGGTTCAAAGGGCTACAAGGAGTCAGACACAACTGAATGGCAACAATGTGGGAAATAAAAACAAATATGCAAAGACTGTAAGAAATGATGCTGAGTGAAGGAAAGAGAACCAGGAAATTGACATCCACACCATCTCTAACTATAATAAAAGGAAAACACACAAATAACGGGATTCATACAGAAAATGGAAAAGGACATAGGGAATAATAACTAATTAGTTTTATATATATATATGCCTATATGTGGAAGGTCTTGGCATTTGTTTTAATAACTGTAAATTTAAGTTAAACTTGCTGTTTAAAGTTAAGTTCATAATCAATTAATTATCTCAGTTATTTGGGGATCTGCTTCTTTTTAGTCACCTTGCTACCATGTGTCCTGAGAATGACTTCTGAAGGCAGGGAGACTGCTTCTTGGACAGCAGACACCAGACCCTAGCTTTCTGGAGCCTCAGTCTTGAAAGTTTGATAGCACCAGGAAACCCAGGACCACCATCCCTGCAACTTCCAAGGAGACATGGGATAGGATTTAGTGACATCATATAGTTACAAAATTTTAGAATTTGAAGGGATCTCAGGACCCATACCTGACCAAATTCAGTTTAAAGCATCTCTAGCAAGTAAACATCGAGCCTGAGCCTAAAGAACTCCATTGAAGGAGAACCTTTATTTTTCTCCTGAGACAGCAGCAAGTCTACTTACCTGTAGCTCTAATCTATGAACAAAATTTCCTGATTTGAGGCCTAAATTTGTTTCTATGGTCTACCCATTGTTCCTGGTTCTCTTTGACCACTGGGGTCAAACAGAACAAATTTAATTTCTCAAACATTTGAAGGCAAATATCTCTCCTGCTTCCAACTCTTTCCCTCTTGTCCTTCCAATCTCTAGTGTTCTCTTCTCTAGGTTAAACATCCATGGTTCCTTCAACTAATGGTATGGACCCAGGGTCTATCATCATCTTTGTTGCCTTTCTCTGGACCCTATCTAGTTTATCAATGTCTTTTCTTAATCTATGACTTTCAGAACAGAACACAAGATGCCTCCAGCTGTGCTCTGACCTGGGTAGATGTTAATATTTTACTTATTAAAAACTAAAAAAAATGTATACTGTGGGGTTTCTTACATCTATGTTGTTTGTGTGGGAAAATAACCTGAAAAAATCAAATTCAGAGTCCAGGAGGCTCTCACTTTGAACATTTTAATTCCAGGTTGCACAACATGCAGAGCAGGGGAGATACATGCAGAGCGGTAGAGGAGTATTGGATAACACATTTTTGCTGAAAGCATTCTGTAAGTATAAAATATGCTGTTAAATGATGCCTCCTAATGGTATGGTAGTTGGATAATGCCTGGTAGTTGGAATTTTTTTTTTTTTTTTGCTCTTTGGAGGGCAATTGGGGTTAAGTAACTTGCCCAAGGTCACACGGCTAGGTTTTTGTTTGTGTGTGCATTAAGTGTCTGAGGCCAGATCCGAACTCAGGTCCTTCTGACTCCAGGGCCGACACTCTACTCACTGTGCCACCTAGCCGCCCCGAAGTTGGAATTTTTAATGCAGAATTGTCTTATCTATATCAATCAACCTATTAATAGCTGGGATTTTTAATGGAGAATTGCCTTGCTTATAGGAAATATTTCTTCAATAGAATATGAATTATTTGAAATCCCTTGCAGGTGATTTCACTTTAGGATCCTACAAAAATTTTTTTTAAAGCAAATCCTGACCACTTTAAATGTTTTTGCTTCATTATAACAAAGGAATAGTATAAAATTTGTTTGGTTAATATTTATGAATTTTAAAAAATGAATCCCCTTTTATAGATGTGGATACTCTATATTACAGTAGAAATGATTAAGTGGAAAGACCACTGAATGGAGGCAGAAGACACGGCTTTGGAAACTTCCATTGATTATATGAAGGCATCTCTCCTAACTTCTATAAACCTATTTCAGCTGTATGTGGGGATGACCATAGTTAGTGCTACTTCTTCCAACACACTGTTTTGAAGACAACCCTGTAAATTGTAAAGTGCTTTGTAAATCATAGCATCATAGGATTTAAAGCTAGAAGGAAAGAAGGAAACAAGCATTTATTAGGCACCTATTAAAAGCCAAGCACTATACTAAGTGCTTCATAGATATCTCATTTGATCCTCATAATCCTAGAAGACAGGTACTATTATTATCCTTATTATCGTAGTTGAGATAGGTTAAGTGACTTTCCCAGGGTCCCTCAGCTATTATATATCTGTGGTTGTATTTGAATTTGGCCCTTCCTGACTATAGGTCCGGCATTCCAACCTATACGTCACCTAGTTGCTTCATCTAGTATTTTCCTTGTCCAGATGAGGAAACTTAAACCTAAAAATTTTAACCGAATTGACCACACTCACCCAGCCGGTCAGTGGAAGAGCCAGGATTTGAATTTAGGACAAGGTGAACTATGATTATGGTTTTTTGACTGACTTGTAGCTTCTTTCTTTCTTTCTTTTTTTTTTTGGAGGAGGGAAGGTGAGGCAATTGGGGTTAAGTGACTTGTCCAAGGTCACACAGCTAGCAGAGTGTGTCAAGTGTCTGAGGCCAGATTTGAACTCAGGTATTCCTGACTCCAGGGCCAGTGCTTTTTCACTGCACCACCAAGCTGCCCCAGCAAGCATCTTTTCATTTCCTGGCCGTGGTCCCCATCTGCACTGATCTTTGAGCCCAGGAATATGAAATCTGATACTGCCTCTATTTCTTCTCTCTACATTTGCAAGGAAGTGATAGGACCAGCTGCTAACATCTGCTACGACCAGTTGTTTTTTTTTTTTCTTAATGTTAAATTTCAAGCCATCTTTTACATTCTCTTCTCTCACCCTCATCAGGTGGCTTCTTAATTCTTCTTCATATTCTATCAGCAGAGTGGTATCATCTGCATATCTAAGACTGCTGATATTCCTCCTGGCAACCTTAATTCCAGCTTTTGATTTATCCAGCCTGTCATTTTTCATAATGCAGTCTACATATAAGTTAAATTAATTAACAGTATATAGATTTGTTGTGCTCCTTTTCCAATTTTAAACCAAGCAGTTGTTTCATATTCAGTTCTAATTGTTGCTTCTTGGGCCAAGTACAGGTTCCTCAGGATACAGATAATTTATCTGGTACTCCCATCTCTTTGAAGACTTGCCACATTTTGTTGTGATCCATATAGTCAAAGGCTTTAGTGTCATTAATGAAGCAAAAGTAGGTGTTTTTTCTGAAACTCCTTTACTTTCTCTATGATCCAGCAAATGTTGGCAGTTTGGTCTCTAGTTCCTCTACCTCTTCTGAAACTGAGCTGTGTTTCTGGGAATTCTCGGTTCATATATTGCTAAAGCCTAACTTGTAGGATCTTAAGCATAACCTTTCTGGTGTGTGAAATGAGTGTAATTGTTCAGTAATTTGGACATTCTTTGACATTACCTTTCTTTTGGATTGGGATGTAAATTGATCTTTTCCAATCCGGTAGCCACTTGAGTTTTCCAAATTTGCTGGCATATTGAGTGAAGCACTTTTAAGGACATCCTCTTTTAGGAATTTAAATAGCTCAGCAGGAATTCCATCACCTTCACTAGCAATCCTTCCTAAGGCTTACTTCTTTCTCTAGGAAGTCTGGCTCTAAATCAGTAACCATACCATCTTGGTTATCAGTAATGTTAATACAGTTCTTCTGCATATTATTTTTTGCCTTTTTTTTTTTGGAGGGAGGAGGGCAGGGCAATTGAGGTTAAGTGACTTGCCCAAGGTCACATGGCTAGTAAGTGTTAAGTGTCTGAGGTGGATTTGAACTCAGGTCCTCCTGACTTCAGAGCTGGTGCTCTATTCACTAGGCCACCTAGCCATCCCTCTTCTGCATAGTTTTGCCACCTCTTAATCTCTTGTACTTTTGTTTAAGTCCCTATCCCTTGACATCTCTAATTTTCTTCAGGACATCTCTTGTCTTTCCCACTCTGTTGTTTTTTTCTGTTTCTTTGAATTGCTCCTTTGAGAAAATCTTCTTGGGTGCAGCTAGGTGGTACAGTGAATAGAGCACTGGCCCTGGAGTCAGGAGGACTCCAAGTTCAAGTCCAGCTTCAGATACTTAAAATTTACTAGCTATGTGACCTTGGGCAAGTCACTTAACCCCAATTGCCCTGCCTTCTCCCCCCTGTAAAAAAAAAAAACCAAAAACCTTTTTATTTCTCCTTGCTATTCGCTGGAATTCTGCATTCATTTGGGTATATCTTTCCCTTTCTCTTTTTCCTTTCCTTCTTTCTTCAGCTAATTGTAAAGCCTCATCTGAGAACCCTTTTGCTTTCTTGCTCATCTTTTTTCTTTGGAATACTTTGTGTTGCTGCCTCATGCACAATATTGAGAAACTCTGTCCATAGATTTTTAGGCAACCTATCTTCTAGGTCTGATCTCTTAAATCTATGCATCACTTCCACTTCATATTTATAAGGGATATTATTTAGGCCATATTTGTACCCTACTTTCTTCAATTTAAGTCTGAATTTTGCAATAAGAAGTTCATAATCTAAGCCATGGTCAGCTCCAGGTTTTGTTTTAAACTGATTGTGTAGAGCTTCTCCACCTTTGGCTACAGAATCTAGAGTCAAATGGATTTTGATACGGACCCTCTGGTGATGTCCATGTGTAGAGTCTCCCTTTGGATTTCGAAAAATGAGTGTTTGCTATTGCCAGTGAATTATTTGACAAAACTTATTAGTCTCTGCCCTGCTTTATACCCACTTTCCCTCAAGCCTAGAATGCACTCCTTCACCCCTCTGCTGCTTAAGACTATGTGGTTCCCCTCAAAGCTCAGCTGAAATGTCACCTCCTACACAACAACACTTTTCCTGTACTCCCCACCTGCAATTGCCCCCCTTTCCAAATTACTTTGCATTTTTTTCATATGAGTGTAACAGAAAATTAAGATATTCCCAAGCCCCCTAAAATGGAGACACTCATGTGGGAGATGCCAGAGAGCTAACTGCTTCTGTGAGACTTTGACTCAAGCCTCCACCTATTGTATTCTACCAGTTTTAGGGGTCCAAGCACCTCAGTTCCATTCAACCACTTAAAACAGTCAGATTAGCTTTTATAGAGAAGGATCTCCTTTAAAGAGAAAGCCAGAACAAACATGCCAACATCTCAGGGGCATAATCCCACCCTATATTATCTGGATCTTTGGGGAGGGGATAGGGATTAGGTTCACAGATCAGTTAAATTCTTGTCTAGTATTAGTCCTACCAAATTCCAAATCCAAAGCCACTCAAGGCTTGCCAGCCCCCTAGTTTCTCAAGGTTTACCTAGTGGGCTGGTTGCATCCTTTAAACTAGAATTCTGGGCTCTAAAGTCCCCATGGCTTGAACTCCTGGGTCTAGGACTCCACTCTCTGCCCTTAGAACTAAAGGAGACAAACAAAATAAGACCAAAACTCTTAAGTCTACTTCTCAGGCTTGTGGGGAAGAAGGTGGACCTCGTGTCTTTCGCTTTAATTGCATGGTATCTATGTACCTTTAGGTATTCAGAGCAGGTGAGTTACATAAGAATGAGTCACTCTTAGACTAGAAAAGTCAGGCAGTTTGAAAGATGCAGCCAGTTCCAGGGACATAAGCAATAGAAGCTACTACCAAGCAGTTGTCAAGATAAAAGAATATTCACACATATGCTAGGTCTCCTGTTTCACAAAAACAGGTTCCTGGAGTCTCCCACTTGGGTGTCTCCCTCTTAGGTGGTCTGGACACGTACCAAGTCTCTGTTACGTGTGTTTTATATATGTTGTCTTGTATACCAAAAAGGTCATCACCAGGTGGCTAGCCTTCCCCATCATTGGAAAACAAATTTAGTCTGTTTTCTGGGGTCATTCTCAATCTTGTTCATGATCTTAGAAACTGCCAGAGTTTATGCTCCACTCTCATAGTCTTCAAGAATTCAGGGTTCCCTCCATGCCATGCATTGAAGTAGGACTTTGTGGAGCACAGTGGTAAGGTAGGTGGTGGGTGTCGAGCAGTTTGTAACATCATTATAACCAATGAAAAATTCCAAAGAACAACGGAGGTATAATCAATGAAATGAATTATAGAAAAGGGAGGTTAGGTGGTGCATAGATAGAGTGCTGAACCTGGAGTCAGGAGGACCTGAGTTCAAATCCAGCCTCAGACACTTACTAGCTGTATGAACTGGGCAAGTTACTTGACCCATTTGCTTCTGTTTCTACATCTGTAAAATGAACTGGAAAAGGAAATGGCAAACCACTCCAGAATCTTTGCCAAGAAAACCTTAAAGGATGGTTTGTCCACATGTTGAACATGGGATAAAACAGGTAGACAGCTTGGTGCTGCTGCTGCCTTCATATAATATTAGGAGAAAATGAGGAAAGCCTCCAGGATTTGGGGGATCCCTATGGTGAAAATATGGGAGGACATGAGCAAAAGTCACACAGGCTGGGCAGAGATAGGATGGTTGTGATCTGCACTGTTGGAGGGAACTTCCAAACTGATAAAATCACAAATCCTTTTGAGTTTGAGTAGACTTAGGGTCAAAGATTTAGAGTTGGAAGGGACCTTAGAGGTCCTTATTTTCACATTTGTGTTCAGTTGTTTCAGTGGCTTCCACCTCTTCATGACCCCCTTTGGGGTTTTCTTGGCAAAGATACTGGAGTGGTTTGCCATTTCTTTCTCTAGTTCATTTTTACAAATGAGGAACTGAGGCAGAGTTAAGTGACTTACCCAGGGTCACACAGGTAGTGTTTGAGGCCAGATTCAAACTCATGAAAATGAGTCTTCCTGATTCCCAGCCAAGTGTTCTACATTTTATATGTGAGGGAAATAATGCTTAGAAAGGTTAAGTGAGTTGCTGCAGGTCACACATCTTGTAAGTGTCTGAGGTAGGATTTGAACACAGATTTTCCAGAGTCTATCTAATACTATCTATCTATACTACTATCTAATACTCTATCCACTATTTCAAAGGTATCAACTCAGCCAGCATGTACTACAAAACTCCTGAATGCAGCCTAACCAGATTAAAATGTAATTGGAAAATGTTTAACCAAATAAATAAAAATACAATGCAGCATAATGTTAATTTGTTTTTCTAAGTCTATATGCAGCCTCCATAGGGATCTGTTTTCTGTGAGTTTGACACCACTGCACTATACCATACAGTCTCCTCGTGTTATTTACCACCATAAAATGTTAGTTCCTTGAGGATATACTTTTCGTTTTCATCTTAATATCCCTAGTACCTAGCATAGTGTCTTACAGAAAATGGTACTTAATAATTAATATATGTTGGAATGAATTATTTCCATTGTACAGATAAGGAAAACAAGGTCCAGAAAATTTAAGTGACTTATCCCAAGGTAAACAAGAGACAGAACCTGGTCTTGAAGTTAAGCCCTAAGGTCTGAAGCTGTGTTCTGAATGAATGAATGAATGAATGAATGAATGAATGAATGAATGAATGAATGAATGGATATTAAGCATTTACTGTGTACAAAGCTTTGAGCTGTGGGGTTGGGGGCACAGAAAGAAAAATAACATTGTTTCTGCTATCTATGGGGCTCACATTCTAATGAGGAGGCGTCATTCATAGATTTCTGCTACAAACAGGACTGAAGTGTCCCATTGTATGTAGGGTGCTGGAGCAAAGAAGATGGCAATGTGCTTATTGTCATTTCTGCTGATAAAACCATGGCAATTCCTGTTGTGTAACCCTTTGACAGGACCGAAGACTTTGGTGGTTACAACTTTTTTTTCTGGATCTTCAGCAGCCAAGGTTCTAGGACCAGGAGAAGTAATTGCCAGTGCTCATCTCCATGGAGGTTGCTTCCAGGGATAATGAATGAAAGGGTTAGGCTGAGAGCAGGAGGGTTGCTCTCTCTGAGAGCGGAGGGTGGTAGGGTGGTGGGGGAGGACTGGGGAGGTGGGGGGTAGGTGAAGTGGTGATGATACTCTCAGTGCAGTTGTTCAGCAGTGATTACTTCCCTCAATGATGTCTATAGGGCTCTGGCTGGAGACAGGGCTGCTCGGAGGGTTGGGGAGGGGCTAAAACTGCTATTCTCAAGACAAGAGTTCAACATCCTGGGCTATCTCTTTAGGACTGCTGAGGGGAGGTGGTGGTCTAGGTGGGAAGAGTGCTTTGACTTGCCACTCTGACCTGACACCTTCAGTCCTCCCCAAGGGTTTGCTTGACCCTTTAGGGAATTTGTACTTAGTACGTTTAAGTGATATTTATATGTATTTAATTGAATTGGGGTAAGTCTTCCTTGTTATTTACAGGGTTACCAACTATTTAGATTGTAATCTCATTGAGGATTTAGATAATGCTCTTCCTTGAGTAGGAGTTAGGCTCAGGGATTATGGCTTGCAGCCTTTCCCTTTCACACCCTAGAATCTTCATACCTTTACTATCTTATCACTCTTTCCTCCTTCCTAGCCACCCATTCTAAAATCCAGGGACCCTCCCAAAATGTAATTCCATCTCCTGACTTTTCACCGAATGTCCTCCATGCTTGGAATGCTCTCCCTCCTCACAAAAGTTAGTTCAAATCTCCCCTTAGAGAAGGGGCTTTTCAGAGGTCCCCTCCCTGCTAGCTTCCCCCCCCCATCAGCTTTCATTACACTGTATATATTTGGTGTGTGTAGTTTTTGTGTGTGTTGCTTCTCTATTTCATTAGAATGTAAGCTCCTTGAAAGCAGGGTTTTGCCCTTCTTTGTATCCCTAGCACTTTCGTGGAGTGTCTGGCACATGGTAAGCACTTAATAAATGTTTGTTGACTGCTTGTTATTGCCTGGGGTAGTAGAAATGATGAGTGTGGAATGAGAGTACAAGTATGGGTTTGAATTCCACATCTGATACTTATTAAGTTGGTGATCATAGGTGACTATATAGTCATAGTCATGTTATTTATAGCTTGAATAGTCATAGTATTTATCCTCTGAGCCTTGATTTCTTCTGTGTATTGGGGTAATAAAATTAAGTTGCTCTGAGTACCAAATGAGATAATATATGTAAAATGCTTTTCAAACCTTGAAACTGCTATATTATTTATTGTCTGATATTATTATTCCCATAGTTTAAGCCCTATGATTATAATATTCTTATAATGAATATAACAGTAATTCCTATTCCCATACATTTAATTCCCATGATGTATCAATTGATACATTATATGAGGAATTATGCTTGGTGACAGGGATTCAAAGACATATATAAAAAGATCTGGCAACTGCCTAGATATGTAGGGCAAAAGGGAGGAATCAAGGATGACCCCAAAGTTTTCAACCTGGGTGACTGGCAAGATTGTGATTTCTGCTGATAAAATCATGGCATTTCCTGATGTGTAACCATTTGACAGGACCAAAGACTGGTGGTTACAGCTTTCTTTTCTGACATCCCTTTCAGGTTGAAATCTATGTTTGTATGGTTCTCTGAACCCATGGGAACCAAGAAGGTTACCAAATAGAGTATAGAGAGAAAAAAGGATTCTCAGGAGAAAGCTCTTGGGGTATACCCAGTTAGTGAAAGAGCCAGCAAAGGACACTGAGGAGGCCTGGCCATACAGGTGATAGAACCAAGAACAAACAAGTGACCAGAAAATACAGGGCAGAGATATTGTCAAGGGGGAAGAGAAGGTGCTCAACATCTAGCTGGTGAAAAAAAAAGGCTATGAGTAAGGTCAAAAAGGATGGGGAATAAGAAAAGGCCATTAGATTTGGCAATTAGGAGAACACTGGTGACTTTGGAAAGGGCGATTTTAAGTTGAAGGATGAGGATAGAAGCTAACGTGATAATTTTGAAGAGAGAACAGAATAAGAGGCACTAGGTATAAAATGCTTTTTCCCAGTTTAGCTAAGAAGAGTAGGAAAGAGATAGAAAGATAGCTGGAAGGGACAATAGAATAATATAGAGTGTTTTTTAAGGGGGAAGAAAGATTTGGGAGTACTTGTAAGTAGTAGAGAAGGAGAGAGAGAAGTGGAAGGAGGACGGGAGGAAAGGAGTAATTAGGTTTGTCAAGAAAAGAGCCACCTTTTCTTCAGAGACTAGATTAATGGAGGAGAACATTGGGGGCTATGGGATAAGAGAGCTTTGACTTTTTTCCCCTTGTACTAGAATTTGAAGAGAGGTTCTTTTCTGACCGGGGTGGGGTGGAGTGGGGTAGGAGGTTAAGTGACTTGGCTGAGGTCAATGAGGTAATGGGGACCTGAAGTGAGATTTGAATCTATGTTATCTTTTTCCACGCACCTCCCAAACTGCTTTGGACCTCCTAGGTACCCACCCTTAGCCCCTGGGCTCTCTCAGCTACTGGAAAGTCTAGGGGCTGTACTGTAAAGGAGGAAACTAGTAGTGTAATAATGCATGCCTAAGGGCTTGGAGATAATATTTAATTACACACAGTATTTTGATTTACCTCTCATTCAGAAGTCTTTAATCTCCTTTGAGTACTCATTCTTATCCTTTGGTGGAGTAGTAAATTCTTTCTATTATAACCTGCCCAAAGTATTTACTGGTACTATTTAATTACAGAAAAAGTACTTTGAATTACTCATTCTTATTCAGAGTACTTTAATATTCATTTGCTCCAATGGGAGGGCTAGACTATTATAATGATTCACAGTTAACTTTTTCTTTTGTTGTTAAATCTTTTCAGTCTGATGTTCTGGTGTTCAACTCTTCTGGAAGGTATTTGGGGTTTTCTTTCTACTGATACTGGAGTGGTTTGCCATTTCCTTCTCCAGCTCACTTTACAGATGGGCAAACTGAAGCAAACAAAGTTTAGTGACTTGTTTAGGGTCACACAGCTTATACATGTCTGAGACAGGATTTGAACCCAGAAAGATGAGTCTTCCTGACTTCAGGCCCATGATGCTATATGTTATGGCACCACCTAGCTGCCTAAAACTCACTACTTTATATTTGAATGCCAGAACTGAGGCAATAGGAACTGTTCTATTGTAGCCGACTTTACATCAATGAACAAATATTTATTAAGCACCTTTTTCATGCTAGGCACTTAGCTAGATGTTGGGAGTATAAATACAAAGTATGAAATATTTCTTTGTCTGAAAATCACAAATAACAACAGAGGAAATGGTTAAATCAGAAAAGCTAGAGTTAGGGTAAGGTACACCTTCCTTGGATATAGAAATTAACCCTAGGGGGTGGCTAGGTGGCACAGTGAATAGAGCACTGGCCCTGAAGTCAGGAGGACCTGAGTTCAAATATGACCTCAGACACTTAACACTTACTAGCTGTGTGACATTGGGCAAGTCACTTAACCCCAATTGCCCTGCCCTCTCTCCTCTAAAAAGCAAAAAAAAAAAAAAAAAAAATCTTGGGTTCAAATTAAGAATTTCACAGTGCAGGATAGAAGAAGCATCTATCTGTTAATTACTTCCATACCATAGTAACTTTTTATGGCCATGTTCTTTTTGTGGTTTGTTCATTTTTCCAGCCTCTTTCTTGATTTTTACTTGATGTTAAAGTTAGGCTGTGGTCTTGGGGTGGAAGGGACACTGTCCCAAACTTCACATTTTTTTGTGTAGCTATTTTCAAAGCTAGTTCTGGGGGTAAGTTTTCAGTTCTTCCCAGGTGGTATGATTTAAGGAGAGGTGTATTTACTATTCTCCTGACCTGTGCTCTATTATGTGAGCAACTGGAAGTACTCTTTTCCACCCTGTAACTCTGACCAGGGTCCCTGCTTCCTTGAAGCCATAAACTTTGGTATGCTAGTGTCTCTCCTTGCCCTAGGACTAGGACCAAGCACAGTGAACAGGATCATGGGTAATGCAGCAAAATCCTACATCCAGTGCCATCAAAGGGATACCTGTAATATCCTTTTGACCAGTCATCCAACCTTCTTATTGTCGGTGAGCTGATAGCTCCAGTAGCCACTGCTGCTGATTAAGTTGTAACCAATACATGCTGCTGACTTGCTAGGGCATTAGCTACTCTGGACTCTGCTCCATTCTCACTCTTTAAAATAGACCTTTCCTATTCACTACTAAGTTGTCTTAGACTGGAAAATTGTTTCATCCTGTCCTTTTGTGGGTTCTGCTGCTTCAGAATTCACTTTGAGGCATCATTTTAAAGTTGTTTGGAAGGGAATTTGGGTAAAGCTGAGAGAGATCTTGCCACCTAGCTGCCCCATTTCCTCTTATAGCACAATAGTATTCCATTACATTCATATACCTCAACTTGTTTGGCCATTCCCCAATTGATGGGCATCCCTTTAATTTCCATTTTTTTGTCACCACAAAAAGAGCTGCTATAAATATTTTTGTACATACAGCTTCTTTTCCCATTTGTTTGATCTCTTTGGGATACAGCCATAGAAGTTAACGAAAGTCTTTTAAAGGGAACTGTGTACAGGTTCCCCAAATTTCATGATGTGTGGTTTCTGTAATTCTTCCTTGTAACAGCTTCTGTACCATTTAGAGCCAGGGTATTTTAACATTTGGGAATATTAAAGTGGAAAAAGAAATCTGAAATCAGGATGAAACAGTAGAATTTTTTTTATCATTTTATATATTTTTGGGAACACTTCTTGGACCTCAACTACAGCTCTATTCTAATGCTTCGTTGTGATGTGAAGATGACCCAGGATTCTTGAAGGCTGTGGGTCAGCATACCATAAGCTTTGTCAGTCCTACCAAGCCTTTGAATATGACATTTTTCATGTACTTAAATCTGTTCTTTTCTAGCTTAACTAAACTCACAGGGACTTATTGGGGTGTTTGAGCAAACACTTATTGAGTGTTTTCAGCAAAAGCAACTTTCAAAGATCATTTGGTGAAGAGCAGAGGGCACCACTCTCTGTACTGGTGGAAGGAATACCACATCACCAAAATCTGACTTTTTTATACCTCAGTTTCAAAAGTATGTCTCTAAGGAGTTAAAATTAAGTCTTAGTTTTTGTCTTAGTAATTTACAGCAATAATCTGTTCATTTAATTGTTCTTTAGCAGTAATAACTAAATCCTCACATTTAATCAGTAATTTAAGATGTCAGAAGCACTTTCACCACAGTGCTGTAAGGTTGATGGTATGAGTATTATTATTCCCCTTTGACTGAGGACACAGACTTAGGGCTGAACCTAGGACTCCTAAGTCTGTGACTGATAACTGTTCTTACTATTACCAGTATGCCTCTGGAGTGGTATAATTGAAAGAAGTGAGAAGAGTGAGTAATGAAGCTTTACTACAAATCAGGAATATGATCTAGAATGCAAAAACAAAACTTCAACTCTCTGTGTATCAGTTTTCTTTTCTGTAAAGTCAGGAGTCTGGACTAAATGATGGCTATCCTTTCCAGATGTAAAATTATGTGATTTAAATGGTTCAAAATTAAGCAACTTTGAGTTACTGTCTCACAGCCTTCAAACTGGAAAAATAATTAAAAGCAATAAAACTCAGTGTTGGAGGTGGTCCCATAGAACCTTTTAGATAGCATTTTATTAATATGGGGTAGAAGTTACCAAATAATTCTACTCTTTGAGCTAGTTATTCCATTGTTGAGTATTGTGCCCTGAAAGTGTTATAGAAAACACACAAAAAACTGTTTTTATAGCATTATTATAAATAATTGCAGGGGTGGCTAGGTGGCACAATGAATAGAGCACTGGCCCTGGAGTCAGGAGGACCTGAGTTCAAATACAACCTCAGACACTTAACACCTACTAGCCACATGACCTTGGGCAAATCACCTAACCCCAATTGCTCTGCTTTGTCTGGGCATATTGAAGGCCTTAGTGGGAATGCCTGAAAAATCTCTATTTTCTTTTTTGGAGGGCAATTGGGATTAAGTAACTTGCCCAAGGTCACATGGCTAGGTTTTTGTTTGTGTGCATTAAGTGTCTGAGGTCGCATCCGAACTCAGGTCCTTCTGACTCCAGGGCTGGCTCTCTACTCACTGCACCACCTAGCCACCCCAAAAATCTCTATTTTCTGCATTGAGATTAATTTACGTGTAAATAGTTACTAAACAAATTTAATTAGTTGTATTGTTTAATATTGTCTTTATTAAGTCAATTGATTTAAAAAGTTAGAAAACCCTTAAAAAAAAAAAGAAAGAAAAGGGGTGGCAAAAGGATCAGTTAAAGAGAGAGGAGAGAACCTGGAAAATATGATTCCTATAATCATCTTTGGTTCTGCAAAGAGGACCTTTTTTTTTTTAATTAGAGTCACTGAAACACAGAACAGAATTACTCAAGGATTGTCTACAAAGAAAAATCAACTTGTTTAACATGATTGTACATGTACAACCATTATCAGATTGCTTGCTGTCTGGAGAGGGGAGAGAGAAGGTGGGGGAGGGGAGAAAAATTTGGAACTCAAAATCTTACAAAAATGAATGTTGAAAACTATCTTTATGTGTAACTGGGAAAAAAATACTATTAAATGAAAAAAATAAGTAAAATGGGTTTTCAGAAAAAAATCAACTTGGATTGTTTATTTTTAAAAATCTTATTTCAAACATCTTGTGTTTTGAAATTGCATTCACATTTAAATATATTTCACTTCTATACCCTACCAAGAGAGCCATCAACTGTAACAAAGATTTTTAAAAAGAGACAAAAAAACCCATTCAATGCAACTAACCTTTACATCATATTTGTAATAGTTTACATGAAGTCATCCATTTATGTACTGAAGGGAAGGAGGTACATTTTCTCAGTTCTTCTGTGGGGGCAAACTTAGTCATGATAACCTTTGATTAATTTCATCTTTTGTTTTTTTTCCATTTATAACATTGTAGTCATTTTATATGTTGTGGTCTGATTCTGCTTTTTTTTTTTTTTTGCTTTTTGAAGTAGGGCAATTGGGGTTAAGTAACTTGCCCAAGGTCACATGGCTAGTTTTTTGTGTTAAGTGTCTGGGGCCAGATTTGAACTTGGGTCGCCAGACTCCAGGGCTGGTGCTCCATTTACTGCGCTACCTAGCCACCCTGGTTCCGCTTATTTCACTCTGCCTCATTTCCTATAAGTCTTCTTATGCCACTCTGAATTCTTCCTATTCATTGTACATTATTTTAAAAAGAGTCATGTTCGTGGTGGAGCCAAGATGGTGGAGTAAAAGCAAGAACTTGTCTGAGTTCCTGCTCCAACCACCTCCAATACCTGTGAAATATGACTCTAAACAAATTTTAGAGCTACAGAACCCACAAAGTGACAGAGAGAAACAAATCTCCTGCTGAAGGCAGCTCGGCAGGCAGACAGGAAGAGTCTCTCACACTGAGCTGGGAGCCAAGCTCAGTCCCATGTGAGCTGCCTGGGCCCAGACCTGGGGCAGCCCCAACCAGCGGCACAGGCTGGCCAGAGCAGACTTCAGGAGAGCGAATCACAGGCAGTTGTGACAGTTTCCAGACTTCTCAACTCATAAATGCCAAAGAGAAAGTAAAAGGTCAGTAGGGGACTCTGTTGGAACTGGGTGGAGAAGAGCACAGTCCAGGCCCTGCCCTCAGGGCAAGAAGTGGTAGAAACACTGGTTGGCTGCTTCCTGAGCTCCTGGCCTGCAGATCTTGAGGGACCAAGTGACCAGTCAGAGGGTAATTGCTCTTGCTTTGACCTGCTTAGATCCAGGTTGCAGTCTTGGGTGATGGTTCTGAGGTGTGTGGCCAGTGTGCCAGAGCTTGTAGTGGCTGTAGAGAGGGCGCCCACTTCAGACCTCTGACAACTGTGAAAATCCCAGCAATTTGGGACACAGCTCTCTCTACTCTGGAAGCAGAGTTCTACCATGGCAAAGAGCTCAAAAGTCAAGTAATTGGCTGCCAAAATGAGCAAGCAGAGGAAGCACAATCAGACCATAGAATTCTTTTTTGGGAACAGAAAGAATCAAAACCAGACGAAGTCAAAACTCCTGCATCAAAAGCTTCCAAGAAAAATATGAACTGGTTACAGGCCACAGAGGAGCTCAAGAAGCATTTTGAAAATCAACTAAGAGAAGTGGAAGAAAAATTGGGAAGAGAAATGATAATGATGGAAGAAAATCATGAAAAGTGAGTCAATAGCCTGCTAAAGGAGATCCCCCAAAATACTGAAGAAAATAACACCTTAAAAAATAGACTCACTCAAATTGCAAAAGAAGCCCAAAAAGCCAATGCAGAGAAGAAAAACTTAAAAAGCAGATTTGCCCAGATGGTAAAGGAATTTCAAAAACTCACTGAAGAGAAAAATTCCTTCAAAATTAGATTGGGGCAAATGAAGCTATGACTTTATGAGAAATCAAGATACTATAAAACAGATCCAAACAAATGAAAAAAATAGAAGGCAATGTGAAATATCTCACTGGAAAAACCACTGACCTGGAAAATAGATCCAGGAGAGAGAATTTAAAAATTATTGGACTACCTGAAAGCCATGATCAAAAAAAAGAACCTAGACATCATCTTTCAAGAAATTCTTAAGGAAAATTGCCCTGGTATTCTAGAACCAGAGGGCCAAATAGAAATTGAAAGAATTCACCAATCACCTCTTGAAAAAGATCCTCAAAGAAAACTCCTAGGAATATTATAGCCAAATTCCAGAGTTCTCAGGTCAAGGAGAAAATATTGCAACCTGTCAGGAATAAACAATTTGAGTATTGTAGAAGCAGAATCAGGATAACACAAGATCTAGCAGCTTCTATACTAAGGGATTGAAGGGCTTGGAATATGATATTCTTGAGGTCAAAGGAGCTAGGATTAAAACCAAGAATCACCTACCCAGCAAAACGGAGTATGATACTCCAGGGGAAAATATGGATATTCAATGAAACAGAGGACTTTCAAGTATTCTTGTTGAAAAAACCAGAACTGAGTAGAAAATTTGACTTTCAGATACAAGAAGCAAGAGAAGCATGATAAGGTCAACAGGAAAAAGAAATCATAAGGAACTTATTAAAGTTCCAAAGAACTTTTTTTTCCCAAAGAAGTAGTTACATTCCTACATGGAAAAACAATAATTGTAACTTACGAGACTTTTCTCAGTATGAAGATAGTTGAAGGGAATATATATGTATATATACATATATAGGTATGTATAGGAGGATATATGTATGTATAAATACATATGTGAATGCGTGTATATATGTATGTACATGTATACATAGAGGGCACAGGATGAGTTGAATATGAAGGGATGATATCTAAAAAATAAAATTAAGAGGTGAGAGAGGAATATAATGGGAGAAGGAGAAAGGGAGAGATAGAATAGGGTAAATTATCTCATATAAAAGAGGCAAGAGAAAACTGTTACAGTGGAGAGGAAGAGCAGGAAGGTGAAAAGGAATGGGTCAACCTTATCCTCGTTGAATTTGGCTTAAGGAGGGAATAATATACACACTCAACTGGGTATCATACCCTTCAGGAAAGTAGGGGGGAAGGGGATAAGAGGGGGGTTGACAGAAGGGAGGACAGATTGGGGGAAAGGGTAGTTAGAAGCAAACACTTTTGAAAAGGGACAGGGTTAAAGGAGAAAATAGAATAAGTGTGGGGGGCGCGGATAGGATGTAGGGAAATACAATTAAGCTTTCACAGTATAAAGACTATGGAAATGTTTTGCCTAACTATGCATGTACAACCTATATTAAATTGCTTGTCTTCCCAATGGGGGTGGGTGAGGAGGGAAGAAGGAAAGAGTCTGGAAATCAAAGTTTTAAAAACAAATGTTAAAAACAACTGTTTTTTTTTTACATGCAACTGGGGAATAACTTAACACAGGCACTGGGGTATAGAAATCCATCTTGCCCTACTAGAAAGTTAGAGGGGATGCGGTATAGGGGAGGATATAGGAGAGAGCAGAAGATTGGGAGCTATCTGGGAGTGGGGGGTATATGCATGTGTATATGTGTGTGTATATATATATATATATGTATGTATAGTGTGTATATATGAGTATATCTATAAATATATATTAGGGATATGTGCTGCCAAAAATAGTATTTTGTTGAAAGGAGTGTTGCAATCAAAAAACCCTTAGAGACCATTTCCTTGTATAGAAGAGGAAATTGAGGCCCATGGAGATGAAGTGATTTACTTGGGTGCATGCAGGAGGAGATATTACTATAGGTTCCTGCAACCTTAGTCCCATATGAAGAAGAAACTAGGATTATCCTTCAGTTTTTGGGTTCCATGAAGCCAATACAGTTAAAGTTCCTGTGGGGTTTGAGGACTATTTCGTGAGCTTGCGCCTACTCTTAGCTTTGTGCCTGACAGATGCGGAAGTAGGAGGATTCGTTACTTTTTTCTTTGATGTCCTTAGCTCTTTGGCTTACAAACACTGTTTATCTGACGCATGGAAAATGGAAGCCTTGACCCCTGTGTAAAATGTTTGTCTTTTCTATGTTAAAAATTCAGACACGTGGTCTGACGATGGATGTTTTGGAAACATTTTCTTCATGAAGAAAATGAAACATAATGTTTCTGGAAGATCTAGGATATATGATTACTGTACCTATAAGAGTTTTCCTAAGATGAAAATAAATAAATAAGAAATAATTTGGTTATTTTGTAAGCATTATAAGTTGCAGTAATTGGAACATCTGGCTGATCTGAGCAGTCCTAGCTGTTAACTTATCCAATGATTTCAACTTTGCTCTTCTTGAAAGGGAAGAAAAGCAATACTGGGGCCTCTCCAGCTTGAAATTAAATTGCTATCCTTAGTTTGCCCTTGTAGTGTTCAGCGGCAGTGCCTTATCGATCAGAATTAGGAAGTTAATAAGGTTTGGGCTAATTAATCAGATGGGTAGGGACTGGAACTGCCCTGCAAGGCTTAATCAAGTCATCAAACTCTCAAGCCATGAAGAAGGTAATTAAAGGAAAAGGAGGCCTGTTATATAGTAACAGGAATCTAAGAGAGGACAAGAAAAAGATAGAGAACCTCCATTTTCTTTTGTACACTTTTCTGATATAAATCAGAACAAAATGACCAAAGTACAGTGTTTGGTTTCCTGTTGGAGAATTAAGTTGAATGAATTTATAAATCACATCCCTGGGTAATTTGCTTGCCCCAGACTCTTCATCAATGAACCTGTGCTTATTTAAAATAGATTTATTCTTCTCATGGCTTTTGGAGGACGGAGTCCTTTAACATAAACAACAGCAGTCCCACAACTGTTTCAGAAGTTTTGATTTATAATCAACAAACATTGTTATAATTAGCTGACAGTTACCTATTGAGGTCCTTCTCAGTGTAAGACATGGTGTTTGAGGCTATGCCCACTGGCCAGCTTTATCTTATAAAATGCTGAAAAGTTGTTCCTTAAGGTAATGAATAACTGGTGTCTGGTGTACAGCTGAACGTCTGGTTTCTGGGGACTAATGGTTCTAAAATATCTACCTGATGATATTATGATAATACCAATAAATGGGGAGGGGAAGGGGCAGCTAGGTAGCTCAGTGGATAGAGTACCAGGCCTAGTGTCAGGAAGACTCATCTTCCTGAGTTCAAATCTGGTCCCAGATACTTATTAACTGTATGACCTTAAGCAAGTCACTTTACCCTATTTGCCTCAGTTTCCTCATCTGTAAACTGAGCTGGAGAAGGAAATGATAAACCACTCCAGTTTCTTTGCAAAGAAAACCCCAAATGGTGTCATGAAGAGTGGGGCACAACTGAAAGTGCCTGAACAACAAAAGTAGAAAGATGTGTGTGCTTATTTGTCTAACTTCTTCATCTTCTGTTTTCTCCACTCTGTTGTGGAGAGGCAGTAATTGAATAGGAAGACAATTGGATTCCCTGAAGAGGCTGGACTGCTGTGCAGTTGGGTCTAACCACGGGGAAATGGGACTTATAGTCATTTGTTCTATTTGGTTTAACTGTGGTTTATTTTATTTTTTTACATTTAGTTTTTATTTTATTTTTTCTCAATTACCTGTAAACCAAAAAATTTTGTTTTGTTTTGTTTTGTTTTGTTATTTTTGAGGGCAATCGGGATTAAGTAACTTGCCCAAGGTCACACGGCTAGGTTTTTGTTTGTGTGTGCATTAAGTGTCTGAGGTCGGATCCGAACTCAGGTCCTTCTGACTCCAGGGCCAACGCTCTACTCACTGCGCCACCTAGCCGCCCCTAAACCAAAAAATTTTAATATTTTTTAAAAAATTTTTTTGAGTTTTAAATTCTCTCCCTCCTCTCCCCTCTCTTTGAGGAGGCAAACAATTTGACATAGATTATACACGTGTAGTCATGTAAAACATTTCCACATTAGCCATATTGCAAAAGAGAACTCAGCCCAAAAAACCCAAGCACAATAAAGTTTAAAAACAAGTATGTTGGGGGGTGGCTAGATGGCACAGTGAGTAGAGTGCTGGCCCTGGAGTCAGAAGGACCTGAGTTCGGATCCAGCCTCAGACACTTAACACACACAAACAAAAACCTAGCCATGTGACCTTGGGCAAGTTACTTAACCCCAATTGCCCTCCAAAAAAAAAAACAAACAACCAAGTATGTTTCTTTCTTTTTTTTTTTTCAAATTATATCAAGGATCTGATGTCAGTCAGTCCTAGTGCCAGCCTATTCTTTTATCTCAAGACCGGGCTAGGAAAGTACAGAGAGGCTCACCACAAGGTTAGTCAGTAGGCAATAACTCCTTTGGCTATGGAACCTGTAGAAACCTGTTGCTGTTTATTGTTGTTTCAGTCATGATTGACTCTTTGTGACCCCATTTGGAGTTTTGCGTGGCAAAGACACTGGGGTAGTTTATCATTTCTTTCTCCAGCTCACTTTACAGATGAGGAAACTGAGGCAAACAGGGTCACACATTTAGTGTCTGAGGCCAGATTTGAACTCTCAAAGATGACATATGTGTAATTCCCTAAAGCTATTCAACTACCCCATATAATCTGGTCCTTAACAAATTTCTATCTTCCCTAGTCAAAACCCTTTGTATTTGATGTGGGTCTAATTAATAATTCCAATCAAAATGAAGTAATTGGATTAGATGGTTTTACACAAGCAATTTATAAGTAACATGATTCACATATTTATAATAGGGGTCCTTAATTTGGGGCCCATGAACTTTTTAAAAAAACTTTGGTAACAGTATTTTAACATGATCAATTTCCTTTGTAATCCTACCTACTTTATTTTATGCCATTACAAACATTCTAAGAAGGCATCCCGTTGGCTTTACTGGTGCATGACAGAAAAGAAAAGGTTAAGTACCTTTGAAAGGTCTTGAAGGAATATCTGGGCATATGGGAAAGGCATTCATTCTAGGCTTATAAGAATCTTTGAGGCTTATTAATATCTTGGTCTTCCAACCCTTCCATGGGTCTATGCTGTAAAAAAGATGGTATAATCAGAAAGCCTTAGCCCGAGGTGCTGTCTATGGCTGTAAGTGGGCGAATCATTCTTTGGAATGTTTTTGTTGCTTCCTGTCTTCCTTTTTCTTTTATTGGGGTAAAATGCTCTTATTCCTGTAATCTACATTCAAAAAGAAGACAGAATTGTTTTGGGAGGGAGGGCACAAGTAGCCATAGGGCTCTAGAAAGGCTTCAGATAGAAGGTGACACTTGGGCTGAATCTTAAAGGAAACCATGATTTCTAAGAGGTGGGGGTAAGGAGTTCATAGGTGATACTAGGTGCACAAAGGACTGGAGGTGAGAGATGGAATATCTTTGTACTTGGAATGGTTAATAGACCAATGTGACCAGAGCCTACAGTTCAAGGAGGGGAGTAATATGTAAGATGACTGGAAAAGTAGAAAGGATCTAGGATTATTGTAGTCATAAGAGGCACCTAGTGGATAGAGTGCTGGGCTTGGAGTGAAAAAAACCTGAATTCAAAACCAGCCTCAGATACTTCCTAGATGTGTGACCCTGAGCAAGTCATTTAACCTTCATCTACTTCAGTTTCCTCAGCTGTAAAATAAGGATAATAATATCATCTACTTATCAGATTTATTATAACGATTCAATGAGAATAGAGCACTAGCCTGGGAGTCAGGAGGACTTGAGTTCAAATCCTTCTCAGACACTTAACACTTACTAGCAGTGTGACCTTGGGCAAGTCACTTAACCCCAACTGCCCCTCCAAAAAACAAAAACAAACAAACAAAAAAAGATTCAATGAGAAAATATGTGTAAAATGCTTAGCATGCTGCCTGGCACATAGTAAGCCCTCAATAAATGCTTATTTCACTTTTCCCCTTCTCCCCCTCCTTTTAGTGTGAATTTACCCAATCAGATTAATTCTGAATTCCTGCCTACTAGAAACTCCATATACTTCATTAATTTCCTTTATTTTCAGTGAATCCCAGTCACATGATTGGAATGTTGTTGGCTCCCCATGAAAACAGGCAGGTTTAGATACTAATACAGTATTTTACTCTTTTGCATTGTTGTTGTTGTTTTTTAAGTCATGTCCTATTCTTCAGGATCCCATTCAGGGTTTTCCCTAAAATGCATAAGATACTGGAGTGCTTTGTCATTTTCTTTTCCAGCTCATTTTGAAGATGAAGAGATTGAAGCAAACAGTCTCCTAGCTAGTACGTGTTTGAGGCCAGATTTGAGCTGAGGCCAATGAGTCTTTCTGATTCCAGATTTGGCACTCTATTCACTGTATCGCTTAGGTAATCCACATTTTTGCAAAGAATTGCTCAAAAGAACAAACAACAGATAATATGATATCCACTGAGGGGTGGCTAAGTGGCCCAGTGAATAGAACTCCAGCCCAAGAGTCAGGAGGACCCGAGTTCAAATTCGGCCTGAGACACTTAACATTTACTAGCTGTGTGACCTTAGGCAAGTAGTTTAATCCCAATTACCCTGCTTTCTCCCCTCCAAAAAGAAAATGAATATAATATCCACTGAATGGTGGTACTCCTGTAACCTCTCCTAAGCCTTAGCCATTCCTATGTAGTGTATGAGAATTAGGTGTACTACAGCCAGCTCATACCAGCTTGCAAGAACCAACTGTTAGTTATCAGTGGGAGCTGATTCTGAGGATTTACTCCTCAAAAATCCCAATCACTACAAATCATCATTTGATTTACTGTTTTGTTGATTGTCTTAATTTAAGAAAGTGATGGAGAAAATGTAAAGAAAGCAGACTTTTGGGAAGAGGAAAAAAACCTTTGGGAGTTGGTTGTTAAACATTTTTTAGCATACCACTGATGAGAATGCTTCATATCTAGGAGTTGTATAGGAAGGTTATGGTTCAGTTGTTTTTTGCCACTCCTTTTGTCAGCAGTCAAAGGATTGTAGGAAATACACTGAGTTCCCAACTGAGACTGGGTTCTTAGAATTCAGGGATAGTCAGTAGGTCAGGGATTCAGAAACTCTGGATTTGGGAATTGACACCTCAGTCTGTCTTAAGATTGTTGACTTGGGACCCAGTGTAGATGGAAACTCTGAACACTGTTGCTTTTCTCTATGGTGTCCATTTGCTGGTATAGACCTCCAACTGAATGTCTCTCTAGCTAGCTATTCATGGAGTAGCAGGAATAGACTCAAAGGTGGGCCTTAGCAAGGAGATTCAATGGATATTTCACCTTAACGTATCTCACCTTTGGTTCAAGTTTCCAGTCAATGAGAGTTCTGTCCCTTAGGAAAATCAGTGTAGAAAGAATGTATATTTGGAACCTAGCAGGGTATGGATTAAAATCCCAGATCTGCCACTTTTTATCTTTGTGACCTTGGGAAAATCACTGGGCCTCAGTTTCCTCATCTGTAAAGTAAGGAGATTAGACTAGATGACCTCTAAGGTACCCTCGATCTCTAAATCTATAATCTTTTGTTCTCTACTTTTCTGCCTTTTGGGTGAGGTAAATCTGAGCCAGAGCTATGGTGCTTAAGTAGGGTCTAAAATTTTAACCTGAAATTATATTATGCAAAAAAAAAATAGAACTGGGAGACTGGAGTACTTACTAATTTTGACTATAAGAGAGGAAATATTATAGGGATTGAGTAAACAAAATATCCTGATGAGTGACTAAAATTTATTAGGATTTTAAAAATAAACCAAATGTGATTTCACCAGTGTAGGAATCTTTGGGTGAGGAACTCTCTCTACAAGTGCAGTTTGGTATCTGTCCTACAATTTAGAAGGCTTCCTGGAACACTGGGAAGTTGAATGATTTGCCCAGGTACACATAACCATCATGTGTCAGAGGCAAACTTGAATGCAGGTGTGCTTAACTCCAAGGACAGCCCTTAGCTACCATGCACACTGACTCTGTACTTACTGCATTGAAAATAGTTCATTTAAATGTAAATTGTTACTAGACAAGTTTTGCTGATGGTATTGATTCTTAATGTTAATCTTTTCTTGCAATATTTGAAAATTACTGACATCTGATATTTTCTACAGTAACCTATTGATGGAGAACATGAAATGAATAATAGGGCAATATTTCCTATAAGGAATGCAGACCTACATACACTGTTGAACAAACACCTACCTACTGATAAAACATTTACCTCAAATAGCAGGAGCCATGAAAAAAAAATCTGTTTTCCAGAGAGCCATGAGGTTTCTGCAATATTTATGACATTCTAATCCATATCCCATTTGCACATAATGGATCTTTGGATTTTTACCCTAGTTGTATTTATATAAGTGAAGAATTTTTAAAAGCACCAAGCTGAGCTTTAAAAAATCCCCACACAATGGAGAACAGAACTGGAAAACACTAAAACTGCCAGTCATTTGATTGAAAGGAGATTTATGGTATCCTTTGAGGTTGGAAAATCATGGAGGAAGGTCCACCATCTGGCACCACTTTCCCTTTCCAGCCTTCCTTTCTCCTAGATGATCTTCCCACCTACATGTACTCTATCCTCTAGCCATCACTAATGACTTACTTCTTGACTCTACAAAATGCTCCACAGGTTCAGAATCCCAGACCAGGATAGGACAGGAGACCAGAAGAGAATCGGTGTCATTAGCCAGAAAGCCACCCATGGAAATATAAAAAAGAGGAAATAAGACCTGTGCACTAAGGGAGCCAGGATATTTTTTTTTTCCCACTGAGGAAAAGGAGCAGAGAGAAAACACAGAAAACCTCTTCCATAGCCGTGTATTGCTCTGACTAGGGCTCTGGAAGTTCCTCTCATTGAGGCTCTGATCTAGTTCATTCCATACTTATTGAGTCATCATATAGCCTTTGTTTGAAGGAAATGAGGGAATCGATTTCTAGGGTCCCTTCTACCTCTGAAGTCATTATGGTCCTATCAACTCACATGAGAAAGAACACCCCAACACCTCCACTTCTGAATAGGCATTCATTATTAGGAAAACTTTCCTTATCTGAGCTTACATTTTCCACTTGCTATGTCCTCTCCTTTGTTCACTGCTCTCCATGCCTTCCCTCCCCTTCTTTGTTGCTAACTCTCCATCTTTTAGATGGGTAAACATCTTTTACAGTCCAACTCAAATGCTACCTCCTCCAGAAAGCCTTCCCTGACCACTCAGTTCAGTGATACTCTTCACATGTGAACCTCACACGCTAGTATGTGTGTGTGTGTGTATGTGTGTGTGTGTGTATGTGTGTGTGTGTGTGTGATGAAACTTACATTGGAGCCAGGGACTTTCTCCTATTTAAACTTTATAGTTCTACTATAACAGAATTCTCAACCACTGTTTGTTAAATTGAATTAAGAATTAGTGGCCTCTTAAAAAATTTCTAGACTGATCAAGAGACAAGGAGAATTTGTGAACACCATGTACTTTGTATATAATTTCTCCTGTGACTTTAAATTGATTCAGGTAGCATTGTCCTGATTTAAAAAACAGTGACAATAGCAATTTAGCACATGCCAGCACCCTCCCCCACACACACATACACTAGGAGAGAACTTGCCTAGATTATTTACTTTCAGAATAATTATTTGAAAGGGTTCCTGGATGATGTATCCTATTTAGATGTTTCCATGGCTCTGTGATCTCAGTGTAGGTGCTCCCTGCAGACCACAGGCCCATCTACACTTCTTCCTGTGTGACCCTTGTCTCTGACCTCCTGTAGGTCCAGGGACGGCACCCATGGATACCAATGGAGCATGTAAACTGTCCATCAGCTGTTACCTTAGTCTTGTTTATTCTTACTTTACTCCTTTTTCTGTGAGACATGTGTCTGATCACATGTCTCACATCACTTCTGCATAATTATTCATTGGTAATATATTGAACCAACAGATACCCACCATGTGTCTCTCCACTGACCTTGAGTGACTTGCAACTTTAAATTTTTGTAAATTGTGGTATTTCATGATTTGTTGCCACATAGCATCACCAAAGGAATATTGATGTTGAACAAGTTGGGTCTTTGCTCCAGGGGAAAGCTTGAAGGCATTAAAAGCCTGACACAACTTCCCAAAGGAAATCCAACTTAGTCTGTTTTCCATCTAATTCCATGCTAGTTTCTTGTTCACTCATTGTCTACCTAGGATGACTATATGGGTAGACCAGTTCTATCAATTGTTAGGCCAGTTACCTATCACAGATGGACAAGAAACATTCTTCATCCACTCTTTCCTGTGTGTATAGCTAGGCCAAATTCTCTTAATAAGTAGGGGTCTCATCTAGAAGATATGTAAAACATTATGACAGACAAATCGCTTAAGCTCTCGGGGGCTCCCATTTCCTCTGCAAAATGAAGGGTTTGGGATAGATGATCAATCTCTGAGGTCTCTTCCAAAGTCTCCAAATGGTATGAATTGGATCATATGCTTCTGTAATTCCAGGCTATTTAGAATTTACTAAGTATTATCTTTGGTCAGTTAGCATTCAAAACTTGAACTTTAAAAGTGAAAAACTTCTGTTTCTATTAATGTACATTTTCCTAATTTTCCATGGAAAAGTATTATAGATTCTAATTAGGGTTTTACACCAAAGATTACTTATAAGTAGCAGTGTTGAACAGTATCTGTAAGTTTGTGTGTTCTCACTACAAATATTCAGAGCTGATAAATCACAAGAATGTGCCTTCCAAATTTGGAAAGCATTAGTAATACAGAATTAACAGTGATTATATATCCTCTGGGTTAGTGGTCTTTCTTTAGCATTACCATTTGTCAGCAGTGCAATGGTGCTGGGGAAATCTAATAATAAAAGTAAGCAATAGTGATGGGGACTTATGGATTAATCAAAGAGAGTATCAGGGAGAACCTATAAATTTAGAATCCAATCATAACTGTTTGAAGTTTACAGTGTCCTTCATGAGGAAGATGAATGAAGTCTGAAATAGAATTGACACCTCTGTTCATTAATGGTGAATTTATCAAAGAGTCCTTGCCTTTGTATGTGTCACATTTATAAGAATATATTTGGAGTTTAAAAAAATTAGATGCAGTAGCAAAAGAAGATGAGAAGCTGTGTGGTATAATTGAAGGAACTTCCAAACTTGGAAATAAGAGACTTGGGTTCAATACCTTTATCTGATGGTTACTAGTAGACAAGTCACCTAAACTCTGACCGTCAGTTCCTTCATTTGTAGAATGAGAATAATAATACTTATACTGTCTATCTCTTAAGGATGTTATGAAGAAAGCACTTCATAAACCTAAAAGCACAATATGGGCATAAGTTCTTAATATTTAAGTAACCTTAAAAAATATTTAAGTACCCATCTTCATTTGTATAAGATAGATTTAAAAATGTTCCCTGTGTGTTAAAAGGCATATAATCTCGACACTGGTGGATGTATCATTTTGTTAACTCTTATTTAGATGTTTGATATATAAAGTAATGAGCAAACTTTACTTTGAGTCTCAAAGTCACTTATTAAAAGATATAACATAAGATTGAACAACAAACATATATTATAGCAACAACATATTATAAGCACCATGGTATAGTGGATAGAGGGCTAGTCTGGAATCAAGAAGCTCAGTGTTTAAATGGTGCCTATGACATATTAGCCATGTGACCCTGGGAAATCTACTTCACCTCTCAATACCTTGGGCAATTCTCTTGATACCACAAATCATAGGAGAATTTCCAGCCTGCATCTGAAAAAGGGAGTTTCCCATCTAGCATTGAGGCAACAACACACTCTCCAATACAACAAAGACGGTTTATCAGTAAACCAAAAATCCTACCCACATAGTGGAGGGTGGCAGGATCTTGGTCATTTGGTATAGTTAAGGTGGATTTCCTTCTCAGATCTACACCACTGGTACTGTATGACCTTAGCTGAAATATCTGACACCACTGGTATTGGATGGTCTTAGCTGAAATATCTGCATGGTTATTTTGTATTAGAGTTCATGTGTCTCTGGAGACACAGTTATCATTGGATTGTTTAAGTTGTGAGGTAGATGTCCCACAAGTCAGTACCTACTGTCTAGACTGCTGTTCTAGGCTTTTATAAAGCTATATTCTGGTTATTCTGCAGGAGATAATGTTCAAATGTTCAAATAGTCCTTTCAAACAAGTCTTAGAGGTGGCTAGGTGGTACAGTGGATAAAGCTCTGGACCTGGAGTCAGGAAGTCCGTAGTTCAAAACCAGCCTCAGAGACTTACTAACTGCATAGGTATTAATCAAATACCATGGATGTTCCAGACAAAAGAAGTATTATCAGTCCCAATCTACATTCCATATAATGAATTTAGGAACCATGGACTAGGGACCACAATGTTATCTCTATGGGTAAGTTACCTAACCTTTTGAGGATCAAATGAAATAATATGAGGATCAGATGACATAATAAGAGCGCTTAGCACAATGCCTGGCACACAGTAGGTACCATATAAATGCTTTTCCCCTTCCCTCTTATTTAGGGCAGTGTTAGTCACCTAGCATCATGATTTGTGGTGGGAGGCCCTGACCATTGAAGCAGTACTTTACTTTGTGTTGGCAAAAAAACTTGGAAGCTAAGAGGATCTCCAACAATTGAAGAATAGCTCTAGTATATGAATGTGATGGAGAACCATTGAGTTATAATAAATAGATGATCTTAAAGACACACACAAAGACCTATGGGACTGATGTAGAGTGAGGTAAGCAGAACCAGAAGAATACGTTGTAACATCAATATTATAAAAATTAACAATTTTGAGGACTTTTCCAAACTAATGAAGAATGAAATGATCAGAAAACCAGCAGAACACTTAATATAATAATGCCAACACTGTAAAAACTAACAGCTTTGAAAGCTGCAAGAATTATGATCAATATAATAACCATTCATGATTCCTGAGGACTGATGTTAAAACTTGCTATATTTACCAGGTTTAGGAGAATGATGCATCAATACCTGTATCTATATGTGTGTGTGTGTGTGTGTGTGTGTGTGTGTGTCAGTGTGTATCTATATCTATTCTAATCTATATATCTTTTTATGCATCCATTGAGGGAATGTTTTGTTTGACTATAATTCTCTTTTTAAAAAGGAATTTGTCTTTTCCTTCCCTTTTCCCCACCATGAGATAGGGAATGGGAGGGAGAAAAACAGATTTCTGTTATTTTTTTTAATAATTAGCATGCTATACTATTTTTACTTTCTTTCTTTTTGTGGTTCTTGTCTTTTGGCCTGTTTCTTCATTTACAAAATGACTAATATGGAAATATTTTACATGAATGTACATATATAACCTATAACAAATTGCTTACCATCTTAGGAGGGAGATAATTTGGAACTTAAATTTTTAAAAAATGAATGTTAAAATTGTTTTACATTTAATTGGGGAAAATGCTATTAAAAATAAAGAAGATAAGGGGTGGCTAGATGGCACAGTGAGTAGAGCGTCGGCCCTAGAGTCAGAAGGACCTGAGTTTGGATCCGGCCTCAGATACTTAACATACACACAAACAAAAAAAAAAACCACCTAGCCGTGTGACCTTGGACAAGTTACTTAACCCCGACTACCCTCCAAAAACAAAAATAAGGAAGATACTAGAGACATGAAATGCTGTATATACTTTTAGAGTGATCATGGTGTTACTAGTTTTACTTAACTCTTTTGCTTTGTTACAAGAGACCTCTCACAAAATGGAGATAATCCATAAATATTTGTAATATAATAACAAAACACATTAATAAAATAAAAAATTAAAAAGAGCAGTGGGGGGAGGGAAATGAAATTCTCAGGTAGGCCCCTCACATTGGTTAAATCAATTTGACCAATCTGAATGTCACAAGCACAGCAGCAGCAGGGTGTATGTGGTCAGTCTTGAATGAGTTATGTACCCATTCTGCTTACCTACTTAATTCAGTGCACGTAATATGATGTACAAAATAGATGGAAACTATATAAATATCATGACCTCATAGGATGTAGAGTTGAAAGGCACTTGAGAAATCATTTAGCCCAATTCTCTCTTTTTACAGATGAGCAAACAGGCTGAAGGATATTGAATGACTTGCCCAAGGTCACAAAAGGAGTAACCAAGAGAACTAGGATTTGAACCATTTGATATCATTTATATCTTGTGTGTTTAGGGATCCATACAGCTGTTTTCATTCCTGTGGGAAGTGCACAGCAACACATATGAAGTATACATTCTAACAAAAAGACCAAATAAGGAGACTTAAATAGAAATTTAAATGAGCTCTCTTAATTTAGCATTTATCAAATGGCATGAATGTTCTAGACACAGGAAGTGTTATTAGTCCCAGTCTACACTTCGTATAATGAATTTAGGAACCATGGAACAGGGACCAGAATGTTATTTCTATGACCATGCCCTCTTTATGGGGCTGGTATGCCTTCTACTTTTAAGTATCTTATCCACAACCACTGCTAGGTAAAGTGTTGAAGTCTTTTCATAGAATGTTTTTTATTATGTATGGCCTACTGCAAAGCCCTGTGCTAGCTGCAAAAGATACAAAACTAAAAATTAAATCATTTGTTCATTGTTTGTCCTAGAACTTATATTTTTCTGGGGGAGGGAGGAAAACTAGAAAGGCCTTCACAGGAGAATTGTGTATGCTAATGACTCTATTAATTCCCTTTTAAAAAATTTATTTTTGCTTCATACTTTTTTACTTTATACACCAAAAAAAAAAATTCTGTATATAACAGAATGCAAAAAAGGGATTGTATGAAACCACAAATTTCCATTTCCTACCTCTTACTATTTTAAAAAAAGTATTAAGTTGATAATTTCCACATATTATTTTTAAAACTATCCTGCTTATCTGTGGTTCCTTTCAAACTTCTTTCTGTTATCCACTGTGTATTTTGAAAATGTCCACTTTTCATTTTCAAGGTAAACACCAAAAAAGATCATTTCCATATACACAAAAGACCATAAAGAGAAGATTCTATGTGAAATTAGGAATCTCCATTTCTTAGCACCTGCTTAAAAGAAAGTATATATTGTGAATGTTACATTCAAAACTGTCCTGCTTGTCTGTGCTTCCCTTTGACCTTCCTTCTGTATTCTTCTGTATGTTTTTTTAAAAATGTTTCATTGGGTGGGGTGGGCCCAGAGTTGGGGCCGAGGCCAAGGCCAGGGCCAAGGCCCAGGGCTGCCTGGCACCCATGGCCAGTCCTCTGAGCCCGGCCTGCTCGGAGCTCACGTCACACACCCCCTCAGCCCCCCTACCGCGCCGCCTGTGGTGGCGGCTGCTCCCAGCCAGGGCTGCACCCGAGACCCAAATTCCTCCACATCTGGGAAGTCTGGCAAACTGCAAGTCAATACAGGAGACTGGCTCCTGTAGCCAGAAGAAGTGGAAGAGGCCCAGGCCCGGTGCCAGCATGGAAGCCGGCCCCGCCTCCCGGGGACCTTTGGGGACCACCATGTCGAGCTCTAAATGCTTCCCCATGACCCTTCTTTGGCTTTCTTCCTGGTCCTTGTCTTTACCAGAAACCCACCTTTCTTCCTAGAAAGAGAGTGGGGCCGTGTGTTCCAGTTACAGAAAGTCCAGAGCAAAGAGCAGTATAGCCGAGGGTGCAGAGATCCAGCCGCGGCAGGTTACCATTTCTGCAGTTTGTCCACAGAGGAGCCAAGGCGTTGCATTGTCCTCTACTGTCCAGTGCTAGCCGTGTGCCAAGAAGCCAGATCCCAGGATGTTCAAGAACTAGCCACAGACTACGCATTAGAGAAATCGAGCAGTTTCCTCCTCTCCCCCCCCCCCCACTTTGCTCCCTCGCCCTGACCCAGGGGCCTCTCCATCACAAGACCGTCAGGAGCACCCCAGAGTTAGCCCAGGTGAAGCATCCTGTCATGGTAACTGGTGGCAACCGTATGGAGCTTGGAGCTGGGCCTCTGAACCGTACCGAGGTGGGCATCTCTGCCGCCCCTAACAGCTCAATGGCTACCACAGGCACTCCCCACACCACAGGTCCAGAAAGCCCTCCGTGGTAGTGACGTCAGCGTTGGCCCCAAGTGTGAGAGCTGGCCCTGCTACCCTGCCGGTGACACACACACGTCCAAATGAATGGCCACGCCAGCCCGCAGAGCACCCCAGTGGGAACCACTAGTGCCTCTGC
The DNA here is from genome assembly GCA_011680675.1 of Gymnobelideus leadbeateri. Classification (NCBI taxonomy): domain Eukaryota; kingdom Metazoa; phylum Chordata; class Mammalia; order Diprotodontia; family Petauridae; genus Gymnobelideus; species Gymnobelideus leadbeateri. Next base: position 296,684 of record WOXC01007810.1, on the reverse strand, counting down.
CAGCAGCCCCACAGTCCTGTGGATGGGCCATCAAGTCCAGAAATCCCGACCACCACCCCATCCCCAGTTCTCTTCAGCTCCAGAACCATCAACAGAAGCATTCGTGAGCGCCCCCACCATCTCCACCAGCACAAGGGCGGAGTCCCCCACCAAACCAGAACCAACGCCATTCCCTGCTCAGATGACAGACCCCAAAGTGATACCAACCACCGTGCCAACCACGGTTGCCCAGGCCACAGAGACTCCAGGCACTTCACAGACCACAGTAAGAGCTCTCCCCAAACCACCCTAAGCCCAATGTCCCCCAGAGTCACAGCTGAGAGCTCACCCACAAAGCCCAAAACATCCATACAGAAGGTCACAGAAAGCCAGTATATATGGATCGCTACTCCCCTTTTCACCCAATCCTTGGTCAATAAAAACTTACTGTTGACCATGCCCTTGGCGGGCACCATATTTATTATTCATCGCTGTCCTGGTTCTGTTGGCCTTGCTAGCGTCCGAGAGCTATGAGATGAAGGACTACCCCCAAATGGACTATTTAATCCACCGGATGTAAGGATGTACGCAGACTCAGAGATGTGATGGGCGGATGCCCACACGGCCCCTCTTTGTGGGAGGAACATTCAAGTCTGTACAAACATTTCCTCTTTTTTTAGTTGGCCTATAAACCAAACCAAGTGCTTCCAAATTAATTTGGTGCAATTTAGAAGAAATGCCAGCTACTTAAAAGGATTTAATTTATTTAATTTGTGAATGGTAATTTGGTTTTCTTTCTTTTTTAAAAAATTAAATTAGCCAATGGTTTATTTATTTATTGTTGTACCTCACCCCACAGAAAACTAGCTCCTAGTTATATTTATTGGTCTAATGCTTTTTAAAATTTTTTCAGTTTTATTAATCTCTGGATTTTAAGGATTTCTGTTTTGTTGTTTAATTGGGTATCTTAAGTTTCTTCTTGTTCTAGTTTTTTTTTTTTAATTTGCATGCCCAATTCATTGATCTGCTCTGTCTTTTCTTTTCTTTTTTTTTTAAAGAATTTTCTTTTGTTCTAATATTTTTTCCTTGTCTCATGAAGTCATTGATTTCTTTTTTTTTTTTTTTGAAGATTTTTTTTTTTTTAAAGCAATTGGGGTTAAGTAACTTGCTCAAGGTTACACGGCTAGTCATTATTTATGCGTGGGTGCTCATTTTCTGAGCCGGATCTGATCTCGGGTCATCCCAACTCCGAGGCCGGCGCTCTTACTCACTGCGCCACCTAGCCGCCCCTTTAGGGCAATTGGGGTTAAGTAACTTGCCCAAGGTTACACGGCTAGGTTTTTGTTTGTGCGGATTAAGTGTCGGAGGCCGGCTCCGAACTCAGGTCCTTCTGATTCCAGGGCCTGCGCTCTATTCACTGCGCCACCTAGCCGCCCCAGTCATTGATTTCTTATTGGTCTCTTCTGGGAATTTTTTCTAGAGACTCCATTCCTTAGGTAAGGTTTGCCACTTTCTCTTCTAAACTATTTATTTTCTCTTGAATACTTTCCTCTAGAGCCTTTGTTTGAATTTTTAAAATATTTGCTTAATTTCTTCTAGGTATTCATGTGATCTTTGTGGAAAATCCATTTTTTTCTTTAAGTCTCTGCTTGCAGTTGTTGTGGAGCTATATATATATATTTTTTGTTTTAAAATATATATTTTGTTTTCTCCTCAATTACATATTAATTTTTTTAACATTGGCTTTTTTTTTGTTTTGAGTTCCAAATTCTATCCCTCCTTCCCTCCTTAGCCCCCTTCCTGAGACAGTAAACAATCAGATATAAATTATACATGTGCCATCATGTAAAACATTGCCATTAATCATTTTGTACAAGAAGACTTGAATAAAAGATAGAAAGTAAAAAATATGCTTCAGTCTGTATTCAAACCATATCATTTCTTTCTCTTGAGGAGGATAATATGCTTTCTCATTAGTCCTTTAGAATTGTCTTGAATCATTATATTGCTAAGTCATTCACAATTCATCGAACAAAATTGCTGTTACTGAATAGAACATTCTCCTTGTTCTGTGTGGAGCCAGATTTATAAGAAATTTTGATACTGATTTTTTAAAAATTACTGACCTCCATCCAGACCCCTGCCCCGGGGCCCGCTGGAGTGATGGTGCGGTGGGCAGGCAGGGCGAGGAGGTGGAAGGCACACCATTCAAGCAGGCAGCTATGCTTGTGGTGGTGCTGGGCCTGGGACCCGGGCCGGGACCTGATGGGCTGTGGCAGCTGCAGCTGAGCGAGGAGCACGAAGGCCTCGAGTCAGGGGCACTTCTGCCTGGTGTGATAGGGCTCCCTTCCCCTGCTCCAAGGCTTTCAGTGGCCCCTGGAATTCATGGCCTGCACCAGCCATTGCCTCTGTGAGCTGGAGCTCCAGCCACCCAAGGAAGGGCTCCGGCCAGGGGTTCTGACCCTGTGCTTACGAGATCCTCAAGATGGAGCGCTAGAGTGCCATGCTGGAGAGAGCCCGGGATCCTGCCCTTAGGGGCACAGCCATTGCCAGCCCTGCTTCAGCCCCTGCCCTGGGCATTCTGCCCCACAGTATCTCCACACCACCTCCAGCTTCTGAGGCTGAGTCCCTGGGGAGCTCCCAAGATTTTTCTGAGAAAGAGGAGCTGGTGAACCGTCTGACCCAGACCGTTTGTGGGGGAGAAGAACAGGGAGCAGCTCAAGCTGCAATTGCCCTGGCTCAGAGGCAAGTGCCTCTCAGCATCCTGCTCCAGGACAGCTGCTTCCGTACAGGTCCCTTCAGGGTGCGGGTCACAGAGAAGGATGCGGCATCATCAGCTCACATCTCCCTTCGAGTTCATCCTCACAGCACAATAGCAGCCCTACAAGAACAGGTGTTCAAAGAAAAAGGCTTCCCGCCTCGAGTGCAGATCTTGGAATGCCCAGTGTGCAATGCCTGAAAGGAGCTTGGCCTCCTATAAGGTACAGAGAGATGGAGACCCCGACTTCCTCTACCTGCTTTCTGGGCCCGCTGGGCCTTCACAGTGCTTGGCCTCCAGGACAGGGACTAGAGGCCAGCAAGAAGTCAAATGGGGAGATCAGCTCCCTCCTCGCCTAGCAACCAGGGCTTCCCCAATCCTCTAGTGCAGCCTCCACCAGCCTTTCTGGATGCCTGCAAGTAGGCTGGTCCTGCCCTTCCTGCACCTTCATCAATGTTCCTGGGCGACCAGGGTGGGAGATGTGCAGCCAGAACAACCAGCTTTCCAAAGGCCCCATCCAGAGGCTTCTGCCCCAACAGTCCCCAAAGATTACCAAATGGGGAGAGGACATGGCCATTCCCTCCAGCATCGGGCCCTAGGTGCCTTCCTTCACCTGTCCAGAGAATTTTTCTGACCCATTAAGGTCAAACTGACTAGGACTGTTATAGGATCAAGGGAAGTCTGAGAGTGACTTACCCACTTAAGCCTGGATGGACAACAGGATGGAAATTGGACTGTAATAATAAAAAAAGCCATCATATTTGGAGAAGACTGTGTAAAAGCACTTTTGCATCCATTATCCAAGCCTAGGCTCCTATGATTGAGACCTCTCCCCCAAACACACTGGGAAGCTATCAGTTCAGTTCAGCAAACATATATTTATTAAACATCTGCTGTGTTTACAAAAAAAAAAATTACTGACCTTATCTTAAATGTCTGAGTTGGAGCTTTGTGACAGAGCCAGGCTGTGTCTTTGCAATGATCATGGGTGCGATGATAAGCATTGCTTGTTCTCACCTTGGGTCTCCTGGGTTGCTGAGCTACCTTCCATTTCTTAGGGTTAGGCCCCCTCCTAGACTTTTGAGGTTCTTTATGAACTTCTCTGGTATCATAGGACAGATGATGGCTAAGGGTATATGGAGCATCTTGATCTGAGTCACACTCATACTGGTCACGGACATACCCATGCTGCCGACTTGTTGCTAGGGTTTCCAGTAGCCCTGCTGTGGGTTAACAGTCCTTGGGGTGGCTAGGTGGCACAGTGAATAGAGCCATGGCCCTCAAGTCAGGAGGACCTGAGTTCAAATTTGGCCTCAGGCACTTAACACAAAACTAGCTGGGTGACCTGGGCAAGTCACTTAACCCCAATTTCCTACCTTCCCCCCTCCACAAAGCAACGCCCCCTCAAAACCAGTCCTGGGGATCTTCCTTGTGTTCTTGATGACTATGGACAAAGAACACTGTAGGTAAAACATCTCTTTGGCCTCTTTGTGGTCATGATGGGAGGTAAAGGGCTTATTTGCCTATCCTGATATAAGTTTTGCTGATAGGCCCTTTTTCTATTGCCTGTGGGCTGCTGGCTGACTTTTTATGGTGTTTTGGGGTGGACATTGACATTTATTGTAGTTTTAATTGCTCTATGATCCGGTGCTTAATGAATTATGTCTTAAGAGCTCCCTGATGCATTTCAGTTAAATCTATGACTTCATGTGCATCTCCTCTGTGGTGCCTTCCCTGAGTACTCCAGCCCTGCTCCCACTGATCTTCCCCCTCTCTTTTGCAGTATAAGCTGACACAGTGACTCATACTCATCCATGGAAGGATGCTGAGCCACAAATACCTGCAGCTTCAGTCTCAGTTTGGATGGTTTTCCTCGTAAATATCTCACAAGCACAGTGCCTGGCACATAGTAGGCTCTTTCTAAATGTTTACTGAAGTGAATGAAAAGAGATAACCCTCTTGTAACTGATGCTGGCTCACTGTTCATGATAGTAGGGGCACATCCTAGATTTTAGAGTGGAATCTACACTCTGATATCTGTATGGGTGCTATCTCTGTCTTTGTCTCTCTCTGCCTCTGTCTCTCTCATCCATCCCTCCTTCCCTCTCCCTCTCTCCTCTCTCCCTCTCCCCCACATACTATCTATATCCATATACATATATATACTACTTGTGTATATACATACATATATATTTGAAAAAGCAATTGTGAATTAATTTTTTAGTTGGTTTTGATTTATTCAACTACAGCTCATAAAATTTAGGCATCTGGAGTGAGTCTAAGAGAAAAGGGCAATATATAAGTGTAGTATAAAATCACTGAGTTTGAAAAAAATAAAGAGAATAATGTTTGAAATAGCATTTAAGAAAGATCAGGTTTGGGGACAGTTAGGTAGTGCAGTGGATAGAGCACCGGCTCTGGAGTCAGGAGGACCTGGGTTCAAATCCTGCCTCAGACGCTTGACACATTCACTAGCTGTGTGACCTTGGGCAAGTCACTTAACCCCAATTGCCCAGCTCTCCTCCCTCCAAAAAAATAAAAGTAATTAGGCTTCCCTTGTAACCAATATGTACAGCCAAGTGAAACAAATCGAGATATTGTCCTTGTCCAAGGATGTGGGTCTCATTATGCACCTCTAGTTCATCATTTCTCTATTTTTGATTGTTTCTGGGGCAAACACAACCTTATATAATATTTCTTTAGTCTAGGTCAGTCACTTCCCAGGTTTTCCTCTGTTTCCTTCCATGGCCACCGTTATGACATTAAGTCACTCACTCATGTTAATTCCTATACTTTTCTCATGAATGAAGCCCTTTTGATTGTATATTTTGCTACATTAAGTAGAACTAGTCCTGAATACTAGTTTTCAATAATCTCAATCATATCATAAGAAAGGAAGTTTTTTACTTGACAGAGTAATCATTTAGGTCAGGATCACATTTTATAGGTGTCTTCATAACTATTTTAACCCAGAACATCATATTCACTGTCATTTGTAGGCTACATGAAGATAGGGACCATGTCTTATCTAAACTTTATATCTCCCCCAGTATCAATTAAATCTGAAATTAGGAATTTTTTCATCTGTGACAAGAGTTAGGAAAGATAGCTTTTGTTGGGGTAGAGTAGGCCAAGCTAGATATACTTGGAAAGTAGTATGACAGTCAGTGATAGTGGGACAGGGATGAGGGAAGGGGAAAGGAAGATTTTGCTATTTTAAGTCGGGTAATTTCTAATTCAATCCAATGATCATTTATAATTATTAAGCATCTGATATATGCCAGTCATTGTGCTAGTTCCCTGGGAATATAAAAATAAGATGAAAAAGTCTGTCCTCAAAGAGTTCTATTGGGGGAAACATATACAGATACAAGTAAACACAAGATTAAGTTATTTGGTGGTAGGGAATCACATGGGGGTGTGAGGGAAAGTTTTTATTGTGATGCTACTTCAACTGAGCCTTAAAGGGAACTAGGAATTCCTAGAGGCAGAGGTGAGAAAACCCTAGAGAACTATGGAAGGGTTTTTAGCAGCAGAGTGACATAATATAGAATAAAAATGTTCATGTAAATGCCTGGTGTCTACAGAACAATCTGATAGAAAGTCAAGATTCTACTGGAACCCATGCTCCCACACATTGAGATGCACATTAGCCCCATCCTTTTCTCTTTTTTTTCTCTTTTGTACCCAGGTACAAAACCTAGGTTCCCTTCTCAGCTCCAGTAAGATTTAAAGATTGGTTGCCACCCACCATTTTCATTCCCATCCTTATAACCCCATCTAAGATCTTGACTTAATGAGAAGTACTCAGCATGTGGTAGCTAAGTCTACCAAGTGAAGAAGTCCCTGGCTCTGATTTTCCTAAAATCTGGCAGAGAACACTCTTAGTTATAAGAAGCCCTTAGTACTTGTCATCATCCCTGTCCAGTCATAACTCTGAACTGTCCCTTTTCTTTGAGGAATATAAGCACTATTAAGGATCCCTTATATATCCCTCATATATCCAAATATATATTTTCCAAATCAAATAAATGAATGAATGAATGAATGAATAAATTAATAAATCCCTTATATGTCCTGACTAAGACACATTTCCTGCCTTCATGCAAATCTCTACTTTGGAGCAAAGCCACATTCATATCACCTTTGTTATGGCCCTGGGCCCAAAGGGTAAGCATTTAAAAGATGTTTGTTAAATTGATTTGAAATAATGGCTGGAAAGTGGAGCATTTAGACCTGAAAGACTTTTCACAGCACTTTTTCCCGCATTTGGAAAGTATGAAGCCATGGTAGATCTTAGTGGAAGACAGGTTCTAGTCTGGACTTTAAAATTGCAACATTGAAAATTTAATCCCTACTTTGTGAAAATAAAATTTTGAGTCTTCAAAAGGGTAAAAAATTCAGGGTTTCCTGGGGAAAAATGAATGTGCAGTTTGTTTAGTGCTGGCAAAGTGCTTGCTAAGGAGATTCACTGGCCCCATTATTAATGAAAATGACACGAATTGTATCATTCAATGCTGCATTAGAGTTCTCTGACAGTGTCACTAGCATCAGCTGACACATGCCTATTTTTTCCAAACCAGTGATTTCCAAACCAGGACATACACACAGGTAATACCCCAGGTGGCTTATTAATAAGACAACTACCTAATTTAGTAATCTTGCATCCAAAATAATTGGCCTAATGAAGGTTGATTTTTGCCCAAGTGACCCTCAGTCAGGTAATTAACATTGTGAGTTGGGGGTCTGGTACAACACATGGTTTCCTCAATACTTCTCTTTATTAAACAAACAAACAAAAAACCCATATGTCAAGGTTGTTCAACATTTTGTTGAGATAGGGAAAAATTGTTGGTTTTTTTCCCTTTGAATATGTTATCATTCCTTCTGCATTTTTATTTTTGAATACCATTTCCTTTCAGTAGTTTTAAAAAAGTTTTATTCTAAAGAATTCCATTTCCCTACTTCTTCTTTTATGGCAGCTAAGAAATGCAATAGAGTACTGTATGTGGAGTAAGGAAGACCTGAGTTCAAAGCCTGCCTCAGTTACTTACTAGTTGTGTGACCTTGGGAAAGTCACTTAACCTTGCTAGGTTTCCTCATCTATAAATTGCATCTAGCTCACAGTGATTGTGAACATCAAGTAAGACAATATAGATAAAGTGCTTTGCAAAACTTAAAAGTGCCATATAAATGTTACTATCGTTATTATTATTCAGGCAGGGGAAACTATGCATTTTCAGAGCTAAGTACTGTTTTCCTTTATTGGCATTCTTGCCTCAGGTTTTTAGTATACTAATTTAACCAAAACCTGCTTCTCCACAAAGAATTCTTTCCTTTTAGTTTTTTCCAATAGTAAAACATTTTCATTCATTGTCTTTGTGCATTAACTTTCCTCTTTATCACCGGATGGAATAGGGATGTTTCCCATTGCCTAGTGGGAAGGGTTCTGTAACTAGGAATTTGGTCAGCTTCAGTCAGGGCATTCTAGAGTGTGTATGATGTCGGTAAACTGGAAACAGGGGAACTGTGAATTGAGGAGAATAAGGAAGTGGGGGGCCAGGGTATCTAAAAAGGGGGAAAGAATTGGGGTAGGTAAGAAGACTGTGAACCAAATATTGAACGTGGGTAGAGAAAGAAGTGTGAGCAGGGGAGCAATAGAGGAAAGCGACAAACATGTGGATAAGGAAGGTTGCTGAGTGATCATCTGAAAACAGCAGGACCAAAGAGCATACTAGCATCTTCTCCTGGCTCTATGTGTCAGGAGGAATAGGAAGATTTGGAGAAGGTGCCCAGAGATGGAATATCTTCAGGAGAAAGCATGTGTTGTGGAAGTGATTGAGGGAAAGAAGGTGAATCTTTAAAAAAAAAAAAAAAAAGAAAGAAAATTCTCAAATCTTTAGATATCTTTTTGAAGGTCTTTGTGACCTTTTTCACGTCTTATGTTTATTCCCTTCGTTTTATTGTTGAATGTTCAGAAGCAATTTGTCTCAGTTTCATTTTGGGGGGAATAAATGCCCACCCTTACTGTTTGTCAGGACATACAGGATTAGCAGAGATGAGAGCTTCAGAGCCATAGTACTCTCAATAGTACATTAAATGCTCCAGACTTTTCCCCCTACATTAACATAGGAGAAACACTTTTTTAGAATACATACTGCCTAACTTCTAAATTATATCCTATATATTTAAGTATCATTGGGGCAAAAAAATCAATAAAACATTTTTTAAATGAACAGAAGGAAAAGAAAGAAGTACAGGAAAGGGAAATAATAGCAACAAATAGAAGCATTTTGTTACTACTTTGTAAAACTTTGTGTCTATATCTATATACATATATATTAAAAACATATGTATAGGTACCATGAGTTCGTTTCTTTTACAGTCCTCTTCCCTGATGTTTTTCTGTATTTTATGCATGCTCTTATATAGTCCTCTTCCGCCAATCTTTTATGTGTTTTGAGGATTATTAAGTTCACAAAAAATGAATGAAAAAGTGAAAAATATTATTGAAATTGTTAGCTTGTACCCAGGGTTGGAGATGGGGCGGTGGGGGGGGAATGAGAAAAACCCTCTTGCAGAAGATGTGATTTGAACTGTCTTGAAGGAAGAGGGCAGGGAAGCTAAGAGTAGAGGTAAAGAGGGAAGAGAGAGTAAGGGAGAAGGAGGGGTAGGGAGAGAGAGGGTAAGAGAGAAGAGGGAAATAGAGGGGGGGAGAGAGAGGGGAAGAGAGAAAAGGGAGAACGAGGGAGAGAGAGAGAGAGAGAGAGAGAGAGAGAGAGAGAGAGAGAACTACAGTTAGAGTTAGTTTGAAATGTTCATGAGACATCTAGTTCAAAATGTCCAAAAAGCAGTTGGTGATATGGAACTAGAGCTCAAGAGAAAGACTAAGGTTGGCTATGGAGATGTGGGACTATCTGCAGGGACAATAACTGAGCTTGTGGAAGCTGATGAGATCACCAAGTGACATGTTACTGTTTCTCCTTCATTTCTGAAGAAGACCAATGACATCATGAGGGATATCTTGACTTGTGTGTGAACTGGATTTAACTGAGGCAGAATAGTGTAAAATGATCACCCCATTCTATTTTCCTGAGTCATTAAAGTCCAGTGGCAGGAGAAAAGTCAAGATGACTATGATATAGTACAAGTGACATAGTGCTGAGGAAAGAGGAGAGGGCCCACGAGCGAGCTTTAGAGGATAACCATGATTAGTGGGTATGACCTGCAGAAAGATCCCACAAAGAAGACTGAGAAGGTAAGAGTAGAAAGAGGAGAGAGCCAGAGAGTAACATAAAAACAGGAGGAGGAGAAAGTATGCAATAGTGTCAAATGCTGCATAGAAATAAAAAAGGATGAAGATTTAGAAGATCCTATCTAATGTGGCAATTAGGAGATCAATGGTAACTTTAGATAAGGCAGTTTCAGTTAAATAATGAGGTTACAAGTCAGATTGCAAAGGGTTGAGAAGAGAGTGGGAGGGGAGAGTAAGTGGAGACAATCTATCAGGGTGGGGAGCCTGTGGCCTTGAAGTCCCAAGTGACCCCCTAGGCCTCAAGGGTGTCCTTTTGACTGAATCCAAACTTCACAGAACAAATCCCCTTAATAAAAGGATTTGTTCTGTAAAACTTGGACTCAGTCAAAAGGCCACACCCAGGTACCTAGGAGGCCACATATAGCCTAGAGGCCACAGGTTCCCCACTCTAGACAGCTCAAGAAATTTATCAGAAAAGGGTAGGATAGATAGAGGTTGATGGTTAGTGTGGAGATGTTCAGATCAGGTGAGGGTTGTTTTTTTTTTTTTGGAATGGGGAGACATGGCATGTTTGTAGGCATAAAGGGAAAGAATCTATAAAGAGGGAAAGATTACAAAGAGACAGAGGCTCCTAAAAGTATAATGGGCTGCTCTCGAGGTAGTAGTGGGGTATCCTCTTTATACTTGGGGTCTTCAAGTAAAGTCTAGATGACCACTTGTTGGGGATATTGTAGAATGGGTTCTTGGTCGGGCATAGGTTAGACTAGATGGTATCTGAAGCCTTTATTTCTGAGTGTAATAAAACAGCTAGGGAAAGTTTTAGGAGATAACATGATTCTTCAAAGTTTGTTCAAAACTAAATGTATTGAAATGATAGTGACAATTTTCTGTCTTAAGCTTCCTTAAAGCTTCCAATATAATATTTGTGTTATTGTTATGACTTTTGCAAAACAGCTAAGAAAGTAATAAATTCTAACATGAATAGAAGAATGTATTCTTTCCAACTTTGAGGTTTCTGTGTGTACTTTCTGAGGTATAAAATGACTGGAAAGGATAGTGCGTATGGGTCCCATGTATTATTGAAAATATGTGATCAAATAATGTGTGGGCAGGGTATCTAGGTGACTCAGTGAATAGAGTGCTGGACCTGGAGTTGGGAAGGCTCATCTTTCTGAGTTCAAATCTGACCTCAGACACTTACTAGCTGTGTGGCCCTGGGCAAGTCATTTAACCCTATTCTCCTCAGTTTCTGCATCTGTAAAAATAAACTGGAGAAGGAAATGGCAAGCCTCTCCAGTATCTTTCTCAAGAAAACCCCAAATGGGGTCATGAAGACTTGTACATGACTGCATAACAAGTATAGTTTTTACCCTCATGATTTATTTTCAGGAGACATATTTTAGAATCAGAGGATCTGCATTTGAATTCTGGCCCTGTGACTTTTCTACTTGTATGACCTTGGGCAAATCATTACAATTCTCTGGGCTTCTTTCCTCTTCTATTAAATGAGGGTATTGAACTAGATGAACTCCGAGGTCCTTTCTAGGCCTAAATCTATGATGCTATGATTCCAGAATTTCATTCTTTCCCTTTATTTAAAAAATATTTTATTTATACCTTTCCTTCTTATATCAACTTCATTTCAAAATATACTCTCCCCTGCCTCTCAAAGAAATGTCTCTTATTACAAAAACTAGATAAGAAAAAACAGTTTAGGGGTGGCTAGGTGGCAGAGTGAATAGAGCACTGGCCCTGGAGTTAGGAGGACCTGAGTTCAAATCCAGCCTCAGACACTTAACACAATAACTAGCCTTGTGGCCTTGGGCAAGTCACTTAACCCCAAGTGCGCTCCAAAAAGAAAAAAAAGAAAAAAAACAGTTTAGCTAAGCTTTATCAATGTATAAACAACATTGCATGCTAATGGTCTCCCTGTTTCTTCACAGAGGGAGAAAGTGTTATTCCTATATTTTTTCTTAGGTAATTGGGGGACAGGCTTCCTCAGTATAATTTCATGCATTCAGTTTTGATTTTTGTTGTTGTTCTTTTGATTGACATTATTGTAGTCGGTTTCCTAGTTCCTAATTTATTCACTTTGTATCAGTTCATATCACTCTTCCCATACTTTTTGTATTCTTCATATATACAGTACTTAGCAAAGTGTTCAGTGCTTAGTATAGTGCCTTGCACATAGTAGGTGCTTATTAATTATGTACTAACAGAATATTCATTGTTTCTTATAACCTATTAACCTTCTGTTCCATTTTATGTACCATAATTTATTTAATCATTCCCCAATTAAGAGGTATCTACTTTGTTTCTGTTTTTTCCTACTATAAAAAGTGCTACAGGGGACATTTTGTTGTCTTGCTTCAATATTTTTTTTCACAGTTACTATTACTAACTGTATTTCCCTCCATCGTATTTCCCCCACCCCATGTGTTCTGTTCTCTTTTTCCTTTCACCCTCTCCATCATCAAAAGTGTTTTGCTTCTGATAACCGCATTCTACCCTCCCTCCAGTCATCTCCCACCCTTCTCTTATCCCCTTCTCCTCCAACTTTCCTGTAGGGTAAGGTAGATTTCTATAGCCAATTGAGTGTGTATGTTATTCCCTTTTTGAACCAGTTCTGATGAGAGTAAGGTTCACTCACTTACCTCCTCTCTCCCCCCCTCCAGCTTTTTCTTTCCTCTTTTATTTATTTATTTTTGCTTTTTGGAGGGCAATTGGGGTTAAGTGACTTGCCCAAGGTCACATGGCTAATAAGTGTTAAGTGTATGAGGCCAGATTTGAACTCAGGTGCTCCTGACTCCAGGGCAGGTGCTCTATTCACTGTGCCACCTAGCGCTCCTTCTTTTCTCTTTTATACGAGATAATTTATCCCATTCTACCTCTCCCTTTCTTCCAATGCATTTCTCTCTCTCACCTCTTAATTTTATTTTTTAGATATCATCCCTTCATATTCAGCTCACATTTGTGTTCTCTCTCTATACTCCTTCTAACTAACCTAAGAGTGAGGATGGTCTTATGAGTTACAAATATCATCTTCCCATGTAGGAATGTAAACAGCTTAAACTTATTAATTCCCTTATGATTTCCCTTTCCTATTCACCTTTTTATTTTTCTCCTGAGTCTTGTATTTTCTATTCAATGGTGGTCTTTTCAATAAGAATGCTTGAAAGTCCTTTATCTCATTGAATTTCCATTTTTCCCTTGAAGGATTGCACTCACTTTTGCTGAGTATGTGATTCTTGGTTGTAATCCTAGCTCCTTTGCCCTCTAGAGTATCATATTCCAAACCCTCTAGTCCTTTAAGGTAGAAGCTGCTAAATCTTGTGTTATCCTGACTGTGTCTCCATGATACTTGAATTGTTTCCTTCTGGCTGCTTACAGTATTTTCTCTTTGACCTGAAAACTCTGGAATTTGGGTTTAATATTCCTGGGAGTTTTCATCTTGGGATCTCTTTCAGGAGGTGATCAGTGGATTCTTTCAATTTCTATTTTACCCTCTGGTTATAGAATATCAGGGCAGTTTTTCTTGATAATTTATTTATTTATTTTTTTTGCTTTTTGGAGGGAAATTGGGGTTAAGTAACTTGCCCAAGGTCACACAGCTAGGTTTCTGTTTGTGTCTGTTAGGTGTCTGAGGCCAGAACCGAACTCAGGTCCTTCTGACTCCTGGGCCAGTGCTCTACTCACTGCGCAGCCTAGCCACCCCCTTCTTTTTTTTTTTTGGAGGGCAATTGGGGTTAAGTAACTTGCCCAAGGTCACAGGGCTAGGTTTTTGTTTGCGTGTGCGTTAAGTGTCTGAGGTCGGATCCGAACTCAGGTCCTTCTGACTCCAGGGCCGACACTCTACTCACTGCGCCACCTAGCCGCCCCATAGCCGCCCCCTTCTTGATAATTTCTTGAAAGATGATGTCTAGGCTCAGTTTTGTTTTGTTTTTTTGGATCATGGCTTTCAGGTAGTTCAATAATTTTTAAATTTTCTCTCCTGGATCTATTTTCCAGGTCTGATGTTTTTTTCCAATGAGATATTTTACATTGTCGTTCATATTTTTCATTCTTTTCATTTTTTTATTGTTTCTTGATTTCTCATAAAGTCATTATCTTCCATATGCTCCATTCTAATTTTTAAGGAATTATTTTGTTTCAGTGAGCTTTTGTACCTCTCGTTCCATTTAACCAATTTTGCTTTTCCAGGCATCCTTTACCTTCAATGGGTTTTTGGACCTCTTTTGCCATTTGGATTTCTGTGCTTTTTTTTTTTTTAGTTTACTTTTTAAGGTGTTATTTTCTTTAGTATTTTTGTGTGTGTCATTTACTAAGCTGTTGACTCTTTTGTCATGATTTTCTTGCATTGCTCTCATTTCTCTTCCCAATTTTTCTTCTACCTCTCTTACTTGATTTTCAGAACCCTTTTTGAGCTCTTCCATGGCTTACAACCAATTCATATTTTTTTGGAGGCTTTGGATATAGGAACTTTGACTTTGTTGTCTTTTTCTAAGTTTGTGTTTTGATCTTCTTGTCACTATAATAATTTTCTATAATCAAAGGCTTTTTTTTTTTTCTGATTTGCTCATTTTCCCAGTCTGTTACTTGACTGTTAACTACTTGTTAAGTAGGGTTCTGCTTCCAGGATGGAGGGTGCATTGTCTCAAGCTTCAGGAGTTTTGTGCAACTGTTTACAGAGATACTTCTAGGGATCTGTGAGTTTTCAGTTGTACCAAGGTGGTATGATGTAAGGAAAGGTGTATACTACTCTCCTGGCCTGTACTGTGGTCTGTGATCAACCACAAGCACTCTTTTCTGTCCCAGAGCAGTGAGGAGGGTCCCCTCCACTGTGGCTGCAAGCTCTGCTAAGCTAGTGTTCCTCCTTGCCCTGGGACTGCCATTCAGGACTTTAACCTGTATCTGAGTATGGGCAAAGCAATGGAATCTTGTCTCAGTGTTAGCAAAAAGACCCCTACAGTCTCCTTCTGACTAGTTGTTTGACCCTCTGTGGACTGAGAGCTTCATAAGTAGCTGCTGCCATTGCACTGCTGATTCAGTCCCTCCAAAGGCCTGCTTCTGGTTTGCTGGTACCCAGTCTGCACTGATTGGGGCCTGTGCTGGACTTACCTGGGTGCAACAGACCTTTCCTGCTGACCTAAGTTGGGCTGGAAATTTGTTTCATGCTGTCATTTTGTGGGTTCTGCTGCTCTAGAATTTGTTTAGAGTTATTTCTTACAGGTATTTGGAGGGTTTAGGGGGAGAGCTCAGGTAAGTCCCTGCCATCTTGGCTCTGCCTCCCTCTAGAAGGCTACCATTTTGTTGTCTATTGAAACTTTCTTTTTACTTCTGATTTCCTTGGGGTATATGCCCAGCAGTGGGTTTGATGGATTAAAGGACATGGGAATTTTAGTTACCTTCTTAACATTATTCCAAATTACTTTCCAGAAATATTGGCCCAGAAAATAGATCTACCTTATTTCAGTTTTCCTGATTTTTGTCCATTCCTCTAACATTTCTCTTTTTTCATCTTTGCCTGTTTTCCAGGTGTAAAGTCACTTCCCAGGGCAATGAGAAACCAAAACACTATATGGAGCCAGGCTCCTCATAGGCAGAGGAATCTAACTGAATTTGTTTGTTTGGTAAAGATTATAGAGAAGCATTCCCAAGGAATGAAACTGGAAAAGAGTAACTCTTCTCACAGGGGGGTGGGCGAACCAGAGAGATGGAATAAACTAGCCTTTCCCTCACCAGCACCTGGACCACCTCGTAATTTTTTTTTTGGAAGTGATCAGGGTCACACAGCTAGTAAGTATCTGAGAACAGATTTGAACTTGGGTCATCCTGACTCCAGGGCTGGTACTCCATCCACTCCACCTAGCTGCCCCTCACCACATACATTTCTTTGTCTTTACATACTTTTTTTAATTGTCAAAAGAACAAAGAAACACAATTTTGAAATATTTTCCATAAGAAGAGGCGAACTAGAACACGAAGATGAAGACTATATAATAGACTGTTTTCACTGAGCTCCAGCTATACTGACTAGTACATGAACCACAACAGTTGCACGTAATTGTCCCCTACCACTAAGGCAGCAAAAGACTAGAAACATTTTTCAGTTTTTCAGCTTCTATTGGATGAGAGCAAGACATTTTTAAAGGTGATGTAGGAAGCAACAGAAAGCATGCTGAGAGACGTCCTTAGGCACAGACTGCTACTGATGGTCCATGGCTGCTTGCTAGAGAGCCACCCAGCTTTATTAGGTCCTGGGCTTCTTCACATTCTCGAGAACAAACTTGTCAGCTGAGTACATTTCACAAATGGAGGTCTGTTGCTGAATTATTTCTAGGTTTCTTTTGGCTTTATTCACTAGCGTTTGTATTTGTGCAGAATCTTATAAATTTTTATTTTCTCTGAAGGCCTTTCTTATCCTTCTGATGGCATAAATTCTGTAATTGTAGAACTTACCTCTCTCTCAGCATCACCTGGTGGAGAGCAACTGTTGTGTCCTACTGCAGGCTACCATTTTGGGAGGAGGTGGGCCACATAATTTTTTAGAGGTCTATTATTTTCTGCCTCCATGATTCTAATTACATCCATATTCATGAAGCTATAAAGAATGAGGAGTTGACATTTTTGAATTAAGGAAAATTTGCCAGAGTGTATAGAATATAGGGCCAGCCCTAGACTTAGGAAGATTTGGGTTCAAGTTCTGCCTCTGACATGTAGCAAATGTGTGACCACAGGGAAGTCACTTAAACTTTTAGTGCTGTAGATTGCACATTATAGAGCAGTTTCTGAGATCTGCATTTGGTCAAGGGACTTAAATGTTTTTTCAATGAACAAAAATTTATTTTCTCTTTCTTCTACCTTTCCCTCAATAGAAAAAAGAAAACCTTTGTAAGAAACTTGTTACAAAGCAAAACAAGTTTCCTGCATTGGTTATGACTACAAATATACGTTGCATTATGTACCTTGAATCTGTCACTTTTCTGTCTGGAGGGTAGGTAGTATACTTCATCATCAGACCTCTGGGATTGTGGTTGGTCTCTAAATTGATCAGAGTTCTTATATCTTTGAAAGTTTGTTTTTATAGTGCTCTTGTTATGGTATAAATTTTTCTCTTGGTTATGCCTGCTTCCCTTTGTACCAGTTCATACAAGTCTTTTGAGGTTTCTCTGAAACTGTCCATCTTGTCCTTTCTTATGGCATCCTGTTCATACTTTAATCCTTGAAAGAAGACCAATGACATCACAGGTCACATCACAGTGCCTTGACTTGCACATGAATTGGATTTAAGTCAGGCAGAATTATGCAAAGCTGTCAGTCTCACTCTGTCTTCAGAGATATTTTAAGGTCCAGTGACAGGACAAAAGTCAAGTTGACTGGCAATGGCCCATGATGCATTGGATGACCTTGGTGTTTTCAATGTCTGACCAAGCTCTTAGCACTCCACAGCACTTGTTTCAGTCTCTTTCATGGGTATTGGAACAAATTGTTCTCATCTGTACATTCTAACAGGGATAAGTTTCCATATACTGGAGGTAGACATCCCCCTAACTCACTGACAGATTTGGAACTTGTCAGTTGCCCTCAACCTGGTTTTAGAGCTTTACCAGAGTGTGGCTGCTATGTGCAAGCCGTGGAGCCACAAGTGAGAGCTGAATGAAAAGGTGGACACCAAAGGTGGATAAGGAGCCCTGAAAAGGACTCAGCAAGCCCTTATACCACAGCTGCTTGTCCTTATCCCATACATCCCATGTTCAGTCATTACTCAATTGACAGCTAACTCCTTTATCTTCCAATTCCCAAAGTATACACACACACACACACACACACATACACACACACACACACACACACACACTATAGGTGTTTTCTATTTATTTGATCTCTTTGAGGAATAGACCTACTATTGGTATTATAGGGACCAAAGCATATATATGTGTGTACATATATGTACACAATATGTATATGTATATAACATATACATATATGTATACACACACATACACACACAGGGAGAGAGTTTCCATACTAATAAAAACAGAGGTCTGGAACACTATTTCCATTCCATCCCTCACTATCCCCCAAGGGGAAAATTTACAAAAATTAAAAGGATTGTATTATGAAGTATTGAGTTCCCTGTTACTGAAAGGATTCATGCACAATCTGGATGAGCTCATGCTCCTGTTGCTGTAAGGGGATGCTCACACTGAGGAGGAAGAGCACTTTTCTCTGAGATTACCTCCAATGTTAAAATACTATGCTTTGATGACTATGCCTCATGTTATCTATATTCACATGGAAATCAGCGTAAGAGTGTTTTGGTTCAGAACTCTGTGTTTGGGGTATGGGTTACAGAGAACAGGAGAAGGAAAATCTATCTATGGATATCCATAGAGATACCATGATTAAAGGTATCTGTTACCTGCTTTGCATTTTGCCTCTTCCCTATTGAAGCATTTGCTTTTGAATACCCTTTTTAAAATTAGGTTTCAGTTATAGGGTCTTATTTTGCTTGCTTAGAAGAAAGACTTTGCCCAAGATTGGTGGATAAAGATAAGTTGGTGGTGAGTGTTTGGCCCATCATATCTAACTTGAAACATATCAAGTTTGTTTAAAACAAGCAACTGTTAAGTATGACCCTAATACTTTATAATGGCAAGGATCAAAACCAAAATACTACTACTATTTTTTTTTGAAAGCTGGAAGGGATCTCTGTGGCTATTAGGGATAGAAGCAGAAGGGCTGGGATATGAACACAGGTTCTCAGGCTCCAGCCAGAGCCAGCAGCTTTATTTATCCTGGCCATGCAGAAATCCAGGGGAAGAGCTGACAAGGGAGGAGGGTGGGCAGAGAGCAAGGCCACCTGTGCTGACTGAAGGAGGGAAGACAGACATTGAGGAGAGCATGGAGACCCCCCCAGACCCCTGCCCCCTGTGTTTACAGATGGCACCTCCTCCCCATTACTCACTTTTTTAGCCATGTATTTCTATGGGTTTTTTTTTTTCTGTAAAATGTTCTCTTCCCCCCCCCCCCCATAACTTATAAACATGATTTACACCAAGGGGGGTGGCAGAGGGGCTAGTGGGAGGAAGGGAGAGGCCAAGGGGAATGGATGTAACTGGGGAGTGTAGAGAGGCCCTGGGGGAGGAGAGAGGCCCACCTAAGACCCTCCCCCATTGTTCTTCCCACCTAGGTCTCTTAGATCCCAGAGTCCCTTCCAAGAATGGGGTGAGGGAACAGGGGGATTGGTAGGTCTTCTAGTATTCTGAAGTCCCTCTCTGAAAACCTGATATCTCCCTGGCCATGCCCAAGCTCTCCCCAGATCCTGGGGTCTGCCCCTCTCCTAGCCCTCAGGAGCCTCAAGTGCCCTTCCTCCCCAGCCTGGGAGCAGAGGGACAGGCGGGATGGGTGGTATAGTGGGCTCAGCTGATAGTGAGGCTAAAACCACACTGGAACTTGTTCTTTTGATGGTTGAGGAAAGTACCCAGGGCCAGTGTAAGGGGCAGGGGGGGCAGCTTCTATTCCAGGGTGGCCCCCACAATCTAGTTGCTGTCCATGGAGCCTTTGAAGAGGAGGCTGGCCTTGGGGAAGTCTAACTGGTAGCTGAAGGAGACACTCATGTCCTGCATTAGGGTGCTGGCTTCCAACTCCACCCCAACTTGAAGCTGGTCACTGCCACTCTTGTGATAACCTTTTCATCTATCATAAAACTCCTTGATTTCATCCCTGCCCTCACACACATTTTCACATATCTGTACTCCAAGGGCAGAAATGGAACAAAGTAATCTTGTCTATCAGGCCACTGTGCCAGAAGCCACTGTTTTTGTTATTGAAGACTCCCACAGATAGAACAGACTCCAAGTCTTTGAGCTGAATGTCTTCCCTCTTTTTTCCTGCCCTCCCAAAATCGAGGGCCATTCTGGTTATAAGATAACCTCCTGCATTGCTGAGGAAAATAAAGATGGCTTTCCAATAAGAGATTCCATCAGCTTGCTCATAGTAGTCTAGACGTGGCTTGATGGCATCAATGAGGCCATGGTTCAATTTATCCATTTCATCAAATATGAAAACAGATCTTGCACATGCACTCACATTGCCCCAAATCCCTCTCGGCAGCACTCCATGAAGCCGCAGTAGTTCGTGTAAGAGAGGTAGCGGGTGAGGACCTGGCCCGAGTGGCTCGGCTCCCAGCCTCAATGAGCAGCAGAGTGGTGGTGGTGGTGGCGGCGGCAGACTGTAATACCACTTAAGACTTACCAAGTGCTTTCCTTGTGAAAAACTTATGTAGTAGGAAGTATAACCCAACTACCCCCATTTTACAGGTGAAAAAACTGAGCTTCAGAAAGGTAGATAAATTTGCTCAAAGCCCCAAGGATCCATATTCTAATTTGGAATTTTCTTTCTTTATGCCAGATCTTTCCCCTAGTTGATACTAAGTAGGTAGCTTATAACCTTACAGTAAGATTACTCTTCATCTTTAATTTTATTTTCCTGTAAGGTCACATTTTTGAAAAAATGACTGTCATGCCAGCAGGTATTACATTATGAAGAATGGTTTATTTAGTGATTATTTCTAAAGAGAGATCCTTTACCCACTGGGATTGATGCTTATTAACCTTGGCCTAATTGTGGTCCTGGACTACCACTCATTCATTATTTATCTTCATACCCTCTAACCTGGTTCTCTATCTATTTTAACCAAACAAGACAGCCCTAAGGGCTCTTTTAGGCAGCCTAAAGAACAGGCAGCCTTCCAGATGGCTGTGGGCCCTAGGCTCTATCTCTATAACAGAATGGCTTGGCTTGTACTGGAGCCAGGAGTAGAATTCAGAGGACAAATGAAAATCTGTTTTTTGCATTTTGACAGAAAGCATAGCCTCAAGCTAAAGAGATGAAGTTTTAATGAGGCTACTTGAAGCCTCAGCCAGAGGGGCTGGAAAGGTGTTTTAGGGATATGATACTATACTAGTTCCCTGTAATCAAATCATTCCTACATGAGGTTGACTGTCTTGCTTATTTGCCAGGATGTCCCTAGTTAATGGTGCCACCTTCCACAGTAAAGTTAAAAAAAAAAGGCCCCTGATTATTGGTAGTTTAAATTAAGTAGCTACAGTTATCAGAACAATGGTAGTAAAACTATAGATTCATTGGGTTATCTTATTACTGAGTCCAGTTCCTTGTCATTCTTATCCCCCTGCCTCTGGCATTCTTCATCCTTTTTCAAGAGTTTACTATCTGGGGGCAGCTAGGTGGCCCACTGGATAGAGCACCAACCCTGGACCTGAGTTCATATCTGGCCTCAGACACTTGACACTTAAGAGTTGTATGATTTTGGTAAAGTCACTTAACCCCAATTGTTTCCCTTCCCCCCTCAAAAAACAAAGTTTACTAAATGACCCAGCCTTGTTCTCAGACCCAGACCTTGCTCTTCCACACAGGAACTTGAGTATTTTTGAGTATAATTATTTTGAGTATTTTTTTAAATTTTTATTTTTTTTAGTATGTATGTTAATAATGCCTCCTCTTGCACCCTGGCCTCTCTTGTCAACATCCTTTCAATTCTAGTGATTTAGAACCTCACTTTTCCTCAGTGGGTACTTAGCAGTAAGCAAAAATGCTTCTTGACTCTTTCTCAGTCTTCCATGCTTACATTTCACCATCTTCCATAACTGTGCTCTCTATGATCTTTTTTTTTTTTTGGAGGGGAGAGGGCAGGGCAATTGGGGTTAAGTGACTTGTCCAAGGTCACATGGCTAGTATGTGTTAAGTGTCTGAGGTTGGATTTGAACTCAGGTCCTCCTGGCCAGTGCTCTATTCATTGTGCCACCTAGCCACCCCTTCTATGATCTTAAATACAAAAATTTCTCAGGGGCAGCTGGGTGGCACAGGGGATAGATCACCAGCCCCCTGGAGTCAGGGGCCCCAGAATTCAAGTTTGACATCAGACACTTGATACTTCCTAGTTGTGTGACCTTGGGCAAGTCACTTAACCCCAATTGCCTCCAAAATACAGTATCTTTTTAATCAGAACCTTTTAGCTTTTTATCTCTCCCTCTGCTACACTCCTTCTAAATCTATTCTTTGTCCTCACTGTGATCTTCAGCTCCCTTGTCTCTCCCTGTTCTCCCAATCTATCACTCCTGCTCTGGCTTTGCTTTCCTTCCTTCACAATCTTCACCCTCTAGTTGACCAGTTGAATGATGCACTATCCATGAATCCTTTGCCCTCTTAGTCTGCCAGTATTCAAGTCTTGCCAAACCTCAACTTTACATTACTCTCACCATCCCCTTCCTCTCCTATTCATGATGAAGATTATTATCTAATTTCCATTGGATCCTCACTACTATACTGTAATCTTTTTATTCTGCCCTGATTGATTCTCTATCACATTTTCTACAATGGTTCTTTTCTAAGGATCCTTGTACCACTCCCTGCCTTCCTCTCAGAAGATCTCACTTCCTACCTTACTAATATAACTGGATTTTGAGATGAGCCCTTGGAAATAGGGAGAAGTGTGCAGAATTTGGCTACTTCCAGCCACAAGACAGCTCAACACTGAAGGATGTGTCCTTTGAAATGATGAAGAGATTCCTTAGTTGGCTTCCAAGCTTGAGGAGCAATTGCCTGAAGCAGCATTAGGAGAGATTGCTATTACTTGTAGAGGACTGGTGTTGTGCAATTTGAGTAAGCAGACAGATAGAATGGCAAATGGAGCAGGGGACAAGGAAATGAGGAATGGAACGTTGAGGCCACGGTAGCCTATTGGATTTACAATCATACCTGGGATTGGCGGCTGTCTCTGCTTTCAGTCACCAGGATGAGACCAGGGACTGCTGATCTTCCATTTAGTAGAAAAAATACTAGACTCTGTTCTTGTCTTCCTTTCCCCTCCTTTTTACTTGTGAATAGGGCAGAAGCTGATTCTAAAACTTATTCTGCTCTGTAAAGCTCATTTCTGTTTGAATTTGTTTGAAATAGTTAATTCCTTCAATCTAATTTCTGTTGATCTACAAATAGCTTTATTTGTGAATGGGGGCTGAAG
This sequence comes from Gymnobelideus leadbeateri, assembly GCA_011680675.1. Classification (NCBI taxonomy): domain Eukaryota; kingdom Metazoa; phylum Chordata; class Mammalia; order Diprotodontia; family Petauridae; genus Gymnobelideus; species Gymnobelideus leadbeateri. The sequence goes on along the minus strand of WOXC01007810.1, from coordinate 273,650 downwards.
CTAGGGTAGTATATAGAGATCCAGAGAGGACCATATGTTGAGCCTTCATCTGAAGATGCCAGGCTTTCTCCCAGTTGGGGGCTGAGTCAACTGAGAGAGAAAACGCTAGGATTTTGATTTATTAGTGACTTTTGGGATGAATTTCTCAAATAGTAGAATTTACCAGGATTGGGATTTTTCTTCCTTTGCTCTAGGTTAAAAATAAATCAGAGCACAATTTTGCTATAAGGGATAAGCCTATTCTATTAGAATAAGTGGCTTCATTTACTCCTACCCTCTTTCTATGCATACTAAGAGAAAACTCTCCCCCAAAATAGAATCCAGGATGTTGGAGAAAAGGATGGCAGGGTCTGCCCAACTATGCCCAAATTCCAAAGGCAGAGGTCAAAGGGAGAAGTATCTTTTTTTTTTTTTCCAGGAGATGGTGAATTTTATTTTGTCTTGTCTGGATAGAGGTTTGATTTGTTCTCGAATGTTGGAGGTTGGCAGAGATGGGGAAAAAGCACAGATGTGGAGGTTTATTCTTTGTCATCGTCACCATCAACAGAGAGAGCTGCATACTTGCTTGCAGAACTGAATTTAGAGGCCAGATTTTCTTCAGGTTTCTTTGGCTCAAATGCAGGTCTTGAATCTTGAGCTCTTCTGCCATCTTTCCCAACAGGATCCTTCCAGTGGTCTTTACTTCTTCCATCCATTGGACCACAGCTGGAGTTCCCACTTTGGCCTTTCAACACACTCACCCCATCTACCTTATTCTCATCTTTCCTTGAAATATTAGCTGGTCTTTCCTCAGACTGCTGGGATGTTACCTTTCCTCCACCACTTGTGGGAGACTGCTGCTCTGAGGAGACTGAGCTCTGCGATCGGGCAGGAGGGTTAGAGCTCCGTTTCACGCAGGCATTTTCCTTTGGTGGGAGCGCAGGCATCACCTTTAAGGGAAGCCGATCTGATTTAGAAGGCTTGGAAGTTGGAGACTGAGAGTCCTCTTCCTTGTTGAGTGTTTCATTTTCTAGGTATCTCTCACTCTCCCTCCTTTGTGTGTTTCTGCCAGATGGAGCTGTATTTCCAGTCCCTGAGATTCACTTCCTGACCTTGACCATTCCGGAATTTCCTCACTTCCGCCAACTTGGGTGTCTCTCTCGGACGGTCTTTCTAGTTTCTCTAGCTGGCGCTGTAGTTTCTCTTGTTCCTTTTGTAGTCGTTCCTCTACTTCTTGTTCCCTGGCAGCCGTGTCCACTGGCTTGGCTCCCCCAAAGATGGAGGCAGCTCTGCTAGACTGTGAGGTGCTAGCTGATGAATCTTCATCCTTGGGTGCACGCCGGCGCTTAAGAGATTCAGTTTGGGTCTCTGGAGGGGACCTCTGTCTTCATGCCTAAAATCACCTCTGCTGTAATCATCTCGACTTCCATGACCGATCGTCTTGTCTATCATATCTGTCTTCAAAGCGATCTCCTCCTCCTTTGTAATCATCATCCTGACGGTACCCACTACCAAATGCTCTTCTGCCACTGCCTATCTTAGAATCAAAGCCTCTATCATAGTCTCCGCTGCCCCTGTCATCATATCGATCCTGGCCTCCATACTGGTCCGTGTCCCGCAGGTACACTGGTACTGGTCTGAATTATAATGATCACGATACTCGTCTCCAGAGCTGTCATCACTCCTTCGAGGAGGATAGTCATCAAAGCTGTCTGTGGCAGGGCAACCCCTCCAGCCTCTGTCGGTTTTGTCAGAATCCTGATTTGGATCGAAGGAACGATTGTTTCGGTCTTTATCCTGTGCTTGATCAGCAACATCTACTCATATTCTTCTGTTGCCTAAAGACTCTTCATTCAGGATCAAAGCACTGAGCAGTGAGTCCAAGTCCTCAAAATCAGCATAACCAAAACCTTTCAACCTCTCTGGATTGCTGGGTTTGCATGGCAAACACATTGCACTGATATTCAGTCCTCTAAAGAACTCCTTGACAGAAAAGCAGTGTAGGGTGGTGACTTGGGAAGATGGCTATGGTCAATATTGGATTCCTGAGCAGCCCGTGGAGCAGTGGGCAGGATGGAATAGTCAAATGGAGGTGCCCTGTACATATCGTCATTGTCATTACTATGCCAAGTGGTGGAAACATCTTCCAGGTCATCAGTTTCATCAGCCCAGCTGACTGGTTTGAGCACAAAGCTGTTTCCTCCACCACTGGTGCCACCATCCTCAGCAAAGAAGTCTGTTAAGGTGAGGAGCTTTCCCTTCTTATTCTTCTTTTTAGCGGAAGCCTCATGTTGGGAGAGGGAGAGAGAACTGCAAAGCAGGAGGAGTATCTTTTCACTTTCTACCTCAAAGGCATTCCCTACTAAGAAAAAAGAGCCATCAGCAATGAGGCTGCTTTTCTAAAAATTTATGCATCATACCCTATTCTTTGCTTATTTGCCATAGTTTCCAAGGAGGAGATAGTCCTTCTCCTTGATAAATTGATCCTCTTTTTCCTGTGTCCTTAATCCCATCCCTTCCCATTCCATCTAAGATCTTGCATTTTAATTTCTCCCTGTGTATTTTTTCTCCCCTCCTCACTTTCCCTTTCCCTCTCTTCACTCTCTTTTTCTCCACTTGTTCTATTTCCAATGCTTGCAAACATACCTAAGTCTTTTTGAATCCTTAAGAATCCTTGATTTTATCCGTATGTCTCCTTAGGTCATAATGCTATTAGCTCTTCTTCCTTTTCATATTGCCTACTTTTCACACCATTTCATAGTGTGTCGCTCATGCTTGGCCTGTGTTTGTCTGTCATTTAGAATCATTAGCTTTGTTCAAGGCTCAGCTCAGATTCCATCTCCTATATGAAGCCCTTCTTAACCCTGCCAACAGTTAAAGCTCTCTCTCTCTTCCTCTTCAAATTATGTTGTATTACTTCTCTGTGTGTATGTAGTATGAGTCTCAGTAAAATAAAACCTCCTTGGTGGCAGAGGCATCCTTTTTTTGTCTACACCTAGAACTATGCTTTGTGTCTCTTATGTAGCTATATATTTGCTTCCCCATTAGTATGTCAGCTCCCTGAGGTCAGGGCAGGCTTTTATGTTTGCCTTTCTTTGTATTACCAGTACTTAGCACAGTGCTTGGTACAGAGGAACTACATCCATGATGTTTGTGGATTCATTGATTCAAATATCCATTCTATCTCATAAAAAACGCTGTACTCAATAAATGTTTAATAACTTTACTCTCTTTCTTTCTTTTTTTTTTTTTTTTAAGCAATTGGGGTTAAGTAACTTGCTCAAGGTTACAGGGCTAGTCATTATTTATGCGTGGGTGCTTATTTTCTGAGGCCGGATCTGATCTCGGGTCATCCCAACTCCGAGGCCCGGCGCTCTTACTCACTGCGCCACCTAGCCGCCCCTTTAGGGCAATTGGGGTTAAGTAACTTGCCCAAGGTTACACGGCTAGGTTTTTGTTTGTATGGATTAAGTGTCGGAGGTGGCCAGGGCCGGCGCTCTATTCACTGAGCCACCTAGCCGCCCCAACTTTACTCTCTTTTAAGGCAGCCTGTGATCATGTTAGGTTTTTTTTTTTTAGTTATATTGAACTTGTATTCTACTATACCCTACAGGTAGTTAAGTACTACATTCCCCTCCAATTCATCCCCACCTCCTTAGTTATTCAGAATTCAGTTAATTCTACCTCTGGCAAGATCTTTTTCACATGTACATATATATCCTTTTAACTCCTCCTTCAAATTCTAAGGAAAGTCTAGCTACCTCAGGGGAAAAAAACAACACAACAAAAATCCTCTCTCACCCCTAGCCCCTTTTTACCTTCCATTTGTGGGCCAAAGATTGAAGTTAAGCACAGAATCAGACAATCCCAGAATCTCTTGAGTTAGAAGACAGCATCTGGTCTAACACATATTTGGAGTATATAGAATATGAAACATGAAGAGGAACATACTTTTGAATAGTGACAATTGTTGGGAAATTTCCTTATTTTAAGCCAAAATTTGCCTCCCTACAAGCCCAACCCATTGCTCATAGTTTTGCAGGTCAAACAGAGTATATCTAGCCTCTTTATTATATTATAGACCTTGACTTACCGTAAGACTATTATCATGTCTATACTAAATCTTCTCCATGTTTAAAATCCCCATTTCACAGAATTTCAAGATTGTAAGGGATCTCAGAAGTCATCTAGTGTTCTACTGAATCTCCAAGAAGTGGCCATCTACACCCCTCCCTTTTTGGAGGGCAATTGGGGTTAAGTAACTTGCCTAAGGTCACACGAATAGGGTTTTTTTTGTGTGTATTAAGTGTCTGAGGCCGGATCTGAACTCAGGTCTTCCTGACTCTGGAGCCAGCACTCTACTGACTGTGGCACCTAGCCAACCTGCCCATCTATTCTTTAATTGAGAAAGAGAGTGTGTGTGTGTGTGTGGTTTTTCCTGGACAGTAAATTCCACTTAGCCTAGCTTTTCCTTACTATAATTAGGATTTTTTTCTAAAATTAGTCCAAACTTAATCTACATTTTAGCAACAATCACCCTACACTACTCATTTTGCCTTTTGGGGCAGGCATAAAGTGGGATCTTTTTTCCATTATAATAGACCTTCAAATAGCTGAATACAATTATAAAACACTTTGAATAATTGAAGAGGGGATCCAGTCAATTTCTTTTACAAATGAAGGGACTAAAGCCCAGATGCAGACTGAGTGATTTGCTAGTCATGAATAAACCATCTAGACCAGTACTTGCCCCTGGTATAATTTTATCAAAGAAGAGGAATGTCCTAAGTTTTGAAGTGAGATGGAATATCTTTAAATTATCCTGTGGGGTGGGAGAGAAATAAAATAAGCACCTGCTAAATGGGTGGGGGAGGGGGGGAGAAACCCCATTAGATCTCTAAATATATATAAGAACATTGGCCAGTAACCTTGAATAAATGTCCTTGATTGTGCCCCTGAAGTCTCCCAAGTTTCTATCATAGTCTTCTCCTCACAGTGTCTTGACACAGCTTGGTTTTATTTATTTTTTTAAAGCAATTGGGGTTAAGTAACTTGCTCAAGGTTACACGGCCAGTCATTATTTGTGTGTGGGTGCTCATTTTCTGAGGCCGGTTTTGATCTCAGGTCATCCCAACTCCGAGGCCAGCGCTCTTACTCACTGCGCCACCTAGCCACCCTGTACAGCTTGGTTTTATTAAGTGTCTATTGAAGTGAACTCTTGATTCAGCCTTAGGTACCTGCATTTAAGAAAATAAAACAAAATTTACTTTTGGCCATATCACTCCCCTGGTCAAGAATTACCTATGTTATCTCATTTAATCCTTACAACACTGAGAGCTCCATACTATTATTCTCATTTTACAGATGAGGAAACTGAGGCAAAGAGCAGCTATCAATAATCATCTATGATAATTATTTATAGGGAAAAATGAGCATTTAACGTTCAAATGGGCCTTCTTCAGGCTCATTTGTTCAGAGGAACTTTTACAATCCAGCCCATACCTATAGCAAACAGCTGATACTTCTGCTAGAACATTTTCTTCTTTTTTTTTCTTTTTGGAGGGCAATTGGGGTTAAGTAACTTGCCCAAGGTCACACGGCTAGGTTTTTGCTTGTGTGTGCCTTAAGTGTCTGATCTGAGGCCGGATCCGAACTCAGGTCCTTTTGACTCCAGGGCCGACGCTCTACTCACTGTGCCACCTAGCCGCCCCATTGCTAGAACATTTTCAGCTTAAAGAGGCAATGTGATACTATAGAAAGGTTGCTGGATGTGTAGTCTGAGGACTTGGGCTTGAATCTTGCCTTTGCCTTTGTGACCTTCGACAAGTCTTAACCTGCCTGGACCCTGTTTTTTTCCTCTATAAAATTAGAAGTTTGGACAAGATGGTCTCTGAGGCCTTTTCCAAATCTATGACCCCTGTATGATCCTTGTATATGCAATATGGTGAGACTTAGCCAGTGACTGGAAACAGATGGCATCTTGCTGATCAATTAGGCATTGACCTGCTTGCTCCTGTAAGTGGGTCTTTGGGGAGTGACTAAATAAAGGATCCAATACTTTGATTCAGTGCTACTTTGCAGACATTATGGGAGTTAATAAAACTCATTATCTCTTGGCTATTTAGCTTCCTTCTGACTAGGGACAAAATGTTAATTTGACAGTTATTTTTAATTAAAATAACTTCCATGCAGAAAGCAGAGTGGTAACAAAACTTATCAGCAATATATTAGTGAAATTATGACTTTTCTGCTAAAATTCTTTTCACTTCTCCTACAGAGTTTGCTTCAGTGTCTAAAAAATCTACTAGAGTTTCTGGGTTAGCATTTTCCTTAGGTGTAAGCACAAATTTTATGCCACATGGTCCTAGGGGTGGGGAGGTGTGGGAAAGAAGAAAAGAGAGTTTATTAAAAAAAATTTTGTTCCATGGACTAGTGTATAGTTAAGTAAAAAGAAAAATAGTAACAAAAAAGGAGAAATAGATATTTAATTGAACTGAATTCAAGAAGAGTTCTACTTAAAGAGAAAAAAAGAATGAAAGCCTAAAAACTTAGTTCAGCTGCTCTGAACAAAAGAATTGGGCTGGATTATCTGCATTTCATTTTTTTAAGGGCCCCTCTTAAACATAGGATTTATATGCAGAAGATAAATATTTTAATTAAGCTAATAAGAAGTAAAGTCAAAAGCAATAGAGTATGCTAATGAATCTGACTTAACAATGTAAGTTAAAAATAAGTCCATTATCCTGATTTATTTTAAAAGACAATAATAGATTTCCCCCTTTGTCAGATACTCTAGTGGGCCCTAAGGACACTTTATGCAGAAAAGTATTTGAACTGTTGGCTAGCCTTTGTATACTAAGCTGGAAGGGAGATAGCAGAGAAGGGGCAGTATAGACAAATAGTATGCAGAAGAGTAGACCTTTGGGGAATCCCTGGAAGTGAGACTCTCCCTGACCACTGCCCTAGGCAATTTTACCTGGCTGATGCTTGGTGGGCAACAGTTTGATATAGTAATAAAATAACTGGCTATTAAACCTGGACTCAAATCTTGTCTCTGACGTAGTCTACCTGTGTGGCCTTGGGTAAGCTTCTTTATTCCTCTGGGCCCCAATTTAGATAAATCTCCAAATTCCCTTTCAGTTTTAAATCCTATGAACTATTACTGTGCTCTCTCCCCTGCACAAACTCCAGTGTAGTCCCAGGAGGAAGGATCAGACTTACCATTTAATTAAACATTTTTCAGTTACTTCTAGTGAGTCTCTATAATAGTCCTATAAAATGGGTTATCCCCAGGATTTCCATTTTACAAATCAGAAAACTGACTTTCTGTCATTTTTGTCATCAGTTTGCTTTGTGACCCAGATCTCACTAGCTTGCCTCTTTCAGGACAGCTCTCACTCTCCCTGACTGAGATTTATAAAATGTTATTTTATAACTATAGTGCTGGGCTGCATGCATTTAAGAATAATAATGACCTTGCCAACTTGGACATTGAATAGTACCTATCAGTTAATCATTCCCTTCAAGCATAAATTATTGCCCACAAATGCTGCTTGCTCCCTTGGTGAGGTTGTTAATCCATTCATTGATGACTGGCTTATGAACAAGTAAAGAGATTTACCTCCAGGTGAAGCCTTAGTGGAATGGAAGAAACCAACCAACCAGCCTCAGCTCAGAGAGCCAAATTACTAACGTGAGTTAGCAGATGTACCAAAATATTTGTCTACCAGATACTGGGCCTGTGTTAGTCTTGCAAGGGGCAGAAACCAGGCTCTTTGCAAGTTCCTAGAAAGGAATTTACAAAACTTGCCCACTAACTCTAATTGCGCTAAAGCTTTAACAGCATTGTGATTATCCCTTTGGGTTTCAGTGTCTTTATTTAAGTAAAAAGACAAAGCACTTAGCAGATCTTTTAAACAAAGCTTCTTATAACCTTAACCCTGCTGTGCTTTTGTCTTGCTTCAAGTACATGCTTCGAGCTGGGCTGCTGATGGATGTGCATAAATAACAAAACCTTTTATCAGGCAAATGCAAAGAAGTATGCAAGAAAAGATGCCAATTAAAAAGTCCTTAACTAACTTTACTAGCACACTTTAGAATAATCTTTATTATTTTTAAAGGGAATCTTGGTTAGCAATATCTTACCTTTGTAAAAGTGAATAATTCCTTTGGTCAAAATTACACTGAATTCCCTATTGGCCTTAATAAGCATTGGAATATATGATGCTAAGTAAAGAAACTGGATAAACTCGGAGGAAATTGTACTGCTTAAAAATGTTAGAAAATCATCTATCCAGTGCTTCATAGAAAGGGGTCCATGGATAGATTTCAGGGGAAATCTGTTAACTTATATGGGGAAAAAGCTTCATCTTTATTTTCACCAACCTCTAACTGAAATGTAGTATTTCCTTCAATTATTTAAAAACACTTTTGTTTCTGAAAAGGGATCCATAGACTTCACTGGATTGCAAAAGAAAAGAAAGTTTATATAGTCCATCTACATCTAGCCCAACCCCTCATTTAACAGATGAGACCACAAGAAGCTAAATTATTTGAAAATAGCAAATTTAGGTGTTTTATCTTTTTGTCCTACTCACTCAGATCCATTCATTTTTGTATGTTATATATATATATAAAGATAACATTTTCCTTCTATTATTCTGTTTGTACTTATAAGATATACTTCCACCCTCTTTTGTAAAACATGTTTTGGGGCCCTTATCCTAGATCACAATCATGTTGGCAAATTGGTTCCCCAGAGGGTAGGCTTCTACTTTTCCCCAAAGTATTCTTCTGAGGAACCCAGATGGGATGGGAATGGCTATTTAGTACAATAGCTCACAAGCCCCTACTGGTGTGCTTCTTTCGGTGACTATCAGTTAATATCAATTAACCAACTAGACTGAATTAACTTTTAGTTAGAGATATTTACTAAAGTGGTAGAGTAAGAACATTTTGTGTAAAACATTCCCTACAAAAGTCTGGGGAACAAGCTCACAAGCTCCCACAAGTACATATGGAATCCAGGGGAAAGGGAGCTGAGAGAGAAATGGCAAAGGGTTGGGCAAAACTATTCCTGGAAGTCTTTTTCTTGAATATCTTGCTCCTTCACTGGGCAATTTTGAACTTCCCCATAGGAATCTTTCTGCTGGTCTCCTTGTAGAATGCTAAAGCTGTATTTCCTCAATATATCAAGTTTGTCCTTGCCTCCCACTGCAGACATGCTTGCTAGTCATTACTGTTCTATGGAAACTGCCAGAAAATCAGTGAGAAGTCCAAGTCTTTGCTTTTCAAATTCAGTTCTTCTTCTGGTTATGGGAGGAGGGGAGAAAACAGAACCTCTTCTTCTCCCCCTCCTCCCAAGTGATTCTTTTTCATGGGTTTGGGTGGAACTCATCATCCTCAGTGCTGGTCAGACACTGGAATGATCTTGGATTCTGAATTAGCTCATCATTTTATGGAAAACCCATAGGGCATGATAGAGCTTACTTTGACTTACAGCCTTTGGTTGATGTACTCAGTAGACATGTTCTGACTTGATAAAGGTATCAAGCTAGCCTGTTCTGTTAAGCCCTTCCCCCACCCGACACACTTTATTTGAAGAAACAAAGTCTAGCATAGCAGTCACATTTCAACAAATATTTCTTTTTTTTTTTTTTTTAATTTCTTTTTTTGGAGGGAGGAAGGCAGGGCAATTGGGGTTAAGTGACTTGTCCAAGGTCACACACCTAGTTTTGTGTTATGTGTCTGAAGCTAGATTTGAACTCAGGTCTTCCTGACTCCAGGCCCGGTGCTCTATTCACTGTGCTACCTAGCTGCCCCTCAACAACTATTTCTTAATTGTCTACTCTGTGAAAGGTCACTGTGTTAGACACTGGAGCTATGGAGAGACTTTGATATATCACATGATCTCAAAAGTGTGGGTAATACCTTCCCTGAATACATTTTGAGCTAACTCATCCATGCTAGAAGCCTTCTTATAAGGTTGTTTTTTGTGTTTTTGTTTTTGTTTTTTTTTGCTTCTTGATATTATAGTTCCATATTCAGGCCTTCTATTTGTTATCTTTCACTCTTGCTATGTGACCAGTTAACCTTCTTTTCTGATTATATATTTCCTTGATAATATTGCATGCACTTCTTTCATGTAAGTTATCACTGATACTATGCATCATATTACCAATATTACTTCTGCAATCTAGTGACACTGGCCTCTGCCATTCCTCACACAAGACATCCCATCTCTGGGCTTTTTCACTGTCTTTCTCCATTGCCTGAATGTTCTCCTTCTTCATCTCTGCCTTCTGACTTCCCTGACTTCTTTCAAGTAACAGCTACAATCTCACTTTCTATAGGAAGCCTTTTCCTGTCCCCTTTAATTCTAGTGCCTTGGGGGCAGCTAGGTGGTACAGTGAATAGAGCACTGGCCCTAGAGTCTGGAGGACCTGAGTTCAAATATGGCCTTAACATTTAAAAACACAAAATTAGCCATATGGCCTTGGGCAAGTCAGTTAACCCCAATTGCCCTGCCTTCCCTCCTCCAAAAAAAAAAAAAAAGTCTAGTGCCTTTCCTTTGCTATTATTTCCAATTTGTCTATTATGTAGCTTATTTGTATATAGTGGTTTGCACATTTTCTTCATTTTTTTTTATTAAACAAATGCTTTATTAACTTCTGTTTTACATCATTCATTTCTGCCAGATTTTGAGTTACAATCATTTTCCTCCGTCATTCCCCTACCCAACCTCCCAGAATAGCAGTCCCACAAGATATCGCTTCCTCCAATCTGCTCTCTCCCATACCTTCTCCCATACCCCCTTCGACTTTTCCATTAGAGGAAGGTGAATCTTTGTGTCCCAATGCCTGCACATCTTATCTCCCAATTATAAGCAAAAGAGTATTAATAATAGTATTTATATATATTTGAAACATTTGATGTTAAGACCTCGAGTTTCAGATCCATTTCCTTCCTCCCTTGTCACCCATTCCCTCTGGGGAGATAAGTACTTCAGTATATGTTGTACATGTCTAGCTATGCAAAACATTATCATAGTAGATATATTGTACAAGGCTGCTTATAATTCCCTCCCACTCATCCCACCCCCCACCTGGTCCATTCCCTACATGATCCTGTCCCTCTTCTATAGTGGGTACTTCCAACCACCCCTCCCCCCAAGGATACCCTCCCATCCATCTTCCCTCCTCTCATCCCCCTTCCCCCTATTCTGCTGCAGGTTGAGATATCCCATTTAGTATGTATGTCATTCTCTCCCTGAACCAAATTCAATGAGAATGTGGTTTTGCCTTTTTGCCTTCCTATTCTTCCCCCCCTTAAAACCACTTCCCCTTGCTTCTTCTACATAAGATAGTTTACCCTACCCTGTCTCTCCCCATCTCCTCTTGCCACTTCCCTCTCTCACCTCATAATTTCATCCCTTGAGTATTCTCCCTTCCCAACAAATTCAACCTATGCCCTCTATCCATATATAACTGTAACCATATACACACACATTCACATATGTATTCATATGACCACACACCCTTCTTCCATTATTTTCATAGTGAGAAAGATATCATCAGTCACTGTTATTGCTTTTCCATATAGGAATGTAAATAGTTCAACTTTGATAAGTTCCTTTTGATTTCTTTTCCCTGATTACCTTCTCAGGCATCTCTTCCTTCTTGTGTCTGGATGTCAAATTTTCTATTCAATTCTGGTTTTTTCCTCAAGAATGCTTGAAAGTCCTCTATTCCACTGAATGACCATATTTTCCCCTAAAACAAAATACTCAGTTTTGCTGGGTAGGTGACCCTTGGGTTCATTCCCAGTTCTTTTGTCCTCTGGAATATCATATTCCATGCCCTTCAATCCCTCAGTGTAGAAGCTGCCAGGTCCTGGGCTATTCTGATTGTGTTTCCACAATATTGAAATTGTTTCTTCCTGGCTGCTTGGAGTATTTTCTCCTTGATCTGGGGATTCTGGAACCTGGCTATAATATTCCTGGGAGTTTTCTTTTTGGGATCTTTTTCAGGAGGTGATCGGTGGATTCTTTCAACCTCTATTTTGCCCTCTGGATCTAAAACATCAGGGCAGTTTTCCTTGAGAATTTCTTGAAGGGTGATTTCTAGGTTCTTTCTTTGATCATGGCTTTCAGGTAGTCCAATAATTTTTAAATTGTCTCTCCTGGATCTATTTTCCAGGTCAGTGGTTTTTCCCATGAGATATTTCACATTGCCTTCTAGTCTTTCATTTGTTTGGATCTGCTTAACAGCATCTTGATTTCTCATAAAGTCATTAGCTTCCATTTGCTCCAGTCTAACTCTGAAGGAATGAATCTCCTCAGTGAACTTTTGAGATTCTTTTTCCATCTGGGAAATTCGACTTTTTAAGGCATTCTTCTTCTCATTGCCCTTTTGGGCCTCCTTTGCCATTTGAGTCAGTCTGTTTTTTAAGGTGTTGTTTTCCTCAGTCAGGCTGTTGACCCTCATTTCATACTTTTCCTGCATCCTTCTCATTTCTCTTTCCAATTTTTCCTCCACTTCTCTTATTTGATTTTGAAAGTCCTTCTTAAGGTCCTCTATGGCCTGCAACCCGCTCATGTTTTCCCCTGGGGCTTTTGGAGCAGGACTTCTGACCTCACAGTCCTTTTCCCGCTCTATGCCCCCAAAATAGGAGTCTAGGGTTGCATTTTTCTGTTTCCTTTGCCTTGGCATGTTGCCACTTAATTACTTGACTTTTGGGCTTGTTGCCACACTATGGCTTTAAGGCCAGCTAGAAGAATTTTCGTCTGGAACGTGTGGGGGGCAACTTCCGTTTCTGGCAAGCTGTAAACCCACCCACGACTTCCACCCTAGATCACAATCCAGATCCAGGGAGGTTAAAGCAAGAGCAATTACCCCCCAAGACTGATTGCTGGATCTCCCTACAATTAATTGCAGGCCAGGAGCTGGAGCTGCCTCTGAAAATTACAAGATGGTGTGTCTCCTCACTGGCTTCTAGCCCTCAGGGGAGGGAGCCGACGCATTCCCCAAATACCAGTCCCAAAGTCCATAGGGCACTAACCTCTTACTTTGTCCTAGGCATGTCTATGTTGATAATTCTGGAGTTGCCACAGCTGCTGGTGTTCTGGGGTTCCTCCAGCTGGCTGTTGGCCCTGCCGCTCTGGGGCTAAAACCTTGGCTCACAGGGACCTCAGCTCTGGCTTGGCTCGGCTTTCCATGCTCTGCACGCTCCAGACTGCTGCGCTGGTCCTTCCTGCAGGGCTGCTGGGCTGTCCTCAGCGGGAGGTTAGCCTCTCTGTGTCGTTCTGTGGGTGCTGGGGCTCCAGAAGTTGTTCAGAGTCCCCTTTTACATAGTTTGGGGGGAATCTGGGGGCAGAGAGGCTTGGATGAGCTGTTTCTACTCCACCATCTTGCCTCTGCCCCACCCCCCATTTTCTTAATTTTTAAAAATTTATTTATTTAGTTTTAGTTTTCAGCATTCACTTCCATAAGATTTTGAGTTCTAAATTTTCTCCTCTTCTCTCACTTCTCCCTTCCCCAAGACAGCATGCAATCTGATGTAGGCTATACATATACATTCATATTAAACATATTTTCACATTAATCATGTTGTAAAGAAGAATTAGAACTAATGGGAGAAACTACAATAAAGAAGAAATGAAAAAAATAGAGAGCGAGAGCAAATAGTATGCTTCAATCTTCATTCAGACTATGATTCTTTCTCTGGATGTGGATAGCATTTTTCATCATTAGTGTTTTGGGGTTGTCTTAGATACTTACATTGCTGAGAAGAGCTAAGTTTATCAAAGTTAGTCTGTATATAATGTTGCTGTTACTGTGTACAATGTTCTCCTGGTTCTGCTCACTTTACTCAGCATCAGTTCATGTAAGTCTTTCCAGGTTTTTCTGAAGTCCACCTGCTCATAATTTCTTATGGAACAATTACATTCATATACCACAACTTGTCCAGTCATTCCCCAATTGATGGGCATCCCCTCAATTTCCAATTCTCTGCCACTACAAAAAGATCTGCTATAAATATTTTTGTACATGTGGATCCTTTTCTCATTTTTATTTTTATTTTTATTTTTTTGCGATTTTTGGAGGACAATTGGGGTTAAGTAACTTGCCCAAGGTCACACGGCTAGGTTTTTTTGTTTGGGTGTGCGTTAAATATCTGAGGTCAGATCCAAACTCAGGTCCTTCCAGGGCCGACGCTCTACTCACTGCGCCACCTAGCCGCCCCCTTTTCTCATTTTTATAATCTCTTTGGAGTATAGACCTAGAAGTGCTATTGCAGAGTCAAAGGGTGTGCACATTTTTATAGCCCTTTGGAGATAGTTCCAAATTGCTCTCTAGAATGGTTGGATCTCTTTCCAACTCCACCAACAATGCATTAGTGTTCTAATTTTCCCACATCTTCTCCAGCATTTACAATTTTCCTGTTTTGTTGTGGTAGTCAGTCTGATAGGTGTGATGTGGTACCTCAGAGGTGTTTTGATTTGTTCTAATAAATAGTGATATACAGCATTTTTTCATATGACTATAGGTAGCTTTAATTTCTTCTTCTGAAAACTACCTGTTGACACAAGGATAGTATTTTAAATAATACTTATTTATCATTTAAGCCACTTAAAAATAATTATCTAAATAAACCATTTAAATATTTAAACCACAGAAAATCTATTAACTTTTTAAGATATTTTAAAGGAAAATAACTATGGTAGTTAAAAAACAAATATAACCCAGAGCCCTAGCCATGTGAACAATTTTCCATGACTGCAAAACATGATCTGGGATCCCTCCATGTTCTTTTTTTTTTGCTTTTTGGAGGGCAATTGGGGTTAAATGACTTGCCCAAGGTCACACGGCTAGTTAAGTGTCTAAAGCTGTATTTGAACTCAGGTCCTTCTGACTCCAGGGCTGGTCCTCTATTCATTGTACTACCTAGCCACCCCATATTCTTTCTTAAAGTGCAAGCCAACTGCCTGCACTGTCCTTTGGTATTCACCTTTAATCACTGCAGAAGTCATGAATTCACTTCAGCTTTTCACTGTCAATTCAGTTTTTAGGTCAGAGACCATTTTTTTCTTCCTTTTGACTTCAATTAGTAATGATAGTAGTGGCCATTCTAGTAACAGATTTTTGCTTTTTTTTATGCAAGGAAAATTTTTATGACTTAGTAATTAAATACTTTCTTCTCTTTTATTAACTCATCTTGGCAAAGTTTGGATAACTTTTTTTTAAAGGAAAAATTGGACTCGAGCTTTTTTTTTTTTTTTTGCTTTTTGGAGGGCAATTGGGGTTAAGTAACTTGCCCAAGGTCACATGGCTAGGTTTTTGTTTGAGTGTGCATTAAGTGTCTGAGGCCAGATCCAAACTCAGGTCCTTCTGACTCCAGGGCCAGCACTCTACTCACTGCGCACCTAGCCGCCCCTAGCTTTTTTTTTTTTTAATGTATATATAAAGCAGTGTTTTTAGTTTTGCACTCAGAAAAATTCCTTAACAGGATAACAGTTTCTGTGTGTGTGCATGTGCGTCTTTAAGTAAACACTCTTTATGTAAATTGAACCCTCCCTTGTAAAAGAAGAATAACAACTAAGCAATGTTTCAGATACAGTGATTCAATGTAACAATGTCTGTAGCATCCTTTCCTAGTTGTCCCCTACCTCTCTGCTGCGGTGAGGAAGCTATGTTTGATTGTGTGCTTGCTATCTGGGGTTTTCACTGGTTTTTCAGTTACTCAGAATTTGACTTTTTTAGTGGCCTTTCCATTTACATGGTAGTCAATATATCCATTGTTTTGGTTCTTTTTTTTTGGACCTACAGCTATTCATCTTTCCATATTTCCCCGAATTTCTCATTTGTTACTGCACAATAATATTCCATTCCATTCATGTACCCTAATTTTTTGGGCCATTTACCAGTCAGTGGACAGCTACATTGTTTCCAGTTCTTTGTTCCACAAACAGTGCTCCAGTGAACACTTTAGTATCTGTTGGGCCTTTGTTTCTATCTTTGACTTCAAATATGACTCACTGCTTCAGAGACTTTTCTTGCATAACTCCAAATTAATATCTAGAAGTTGACCTAATTCCTAGTACTTTGTCTTTCTCATGTCCTTCTGTACATAATCATTTAAGAAGAAATATATGATCTAGATAATAATAACTCAATAATTTATCACATGCTGAATTGTATACTATGTTATTTTTATTTTCCCGTGATAGTTCTTAGCAAAATATTTATTTATTTTTATATTTAAAAAATATTTTTATTTATTACATATAATATTTTTATATTAAAATATATTATTTATATTTTAAAATATATTTTTATTCCCTCGGGGAGAAGAAAGCACTAAAAAATCCTCTGCAATGCTTGAGTCAAAAAATGGGCCAGTATCCTGACTTTGTGTTTACTCTGATGGGGGGGAAGTGTCCTAGTTATAGTTATTTATGCTTCTATCTTGTTTTTCATCAGTTCAATCATACACATACTATTAGTCAATTAACAGCAGGAACCATTTGCAGTGAGCAATCAGATAACTCATTAAGGAGATGTCTCATGCCCTGTGCACTTACCCTTTTTCATTTCTGTATCACATCCAAGAGACATGTGGCAGAGAAGAGGCAGGTACTGAGTAATACCTGTGGTGCTTTTTTCACATATGGGATAAGCAGCTACCCCATGCAGGTTTTTGTTTCAATGAGAAAAAAAGAGCAGTACTTGAGTAATGGAGTAGTTATTCTCTAATTCCTACCTGACTGCTGAAAGAAAGGCCCCAAACAGTTATTTATTTATTCATTCATTCATTTATTCTTGAATATTTTTTCAATTACATTTAAACAAAAATTTTTAATATTCTTAAAAAAAATTTTTTTGAGTTCCATAATCTTTCCCTCCTTTCCTGCCCCCTCCTTGAGAAGGCAAGCAGTTTTATATAGATTATACATGTGCAATCATGCAAAACATTTCATCTTAGCCATGTTGCAGAAGAAAATGCAGAAACTGAAATATCTTAATGACCTTTGAGGAAGCACAGGGGAGCAAAAAAGTCTAATGAGCTCCTGAAGCCACCTGTGTTACTTCTTCTAGCCAAGTGAAAACTTTAAAAAGAAAAAA
Organism: Gymnobelideus leadbeateri; assembly: GCA_011680675.1. Classification (NCBI taxonomy): domain Eukaryota; kingdom Metazoa; phylum Chordata; class Mammalia; order Diprotodontia; family Petauridae; genus Gymnobelideus; species Gymnobelideus leadbeateri. Next base: position 256,548 of record WOXC01007810.1, on the reverse strand, counting down.
AAAACATGTGGAAGGTAGATCTGTTGGGCTTTCTTCTGCCAATTAACATTTCTTTCTGCTCTTTGGGTTGTTTGTACCAAAAATTAATCAGAATTATATAAAGGATAGTAAGTTAGTCATTTGTCAGAAGGAAATGATTAAAATTATCTTACATGTACTTGACTATTTGTAATATAAATACAAGTTTCAAACAAGGGCATAAGCAGTTAAGAAGATCTAAATTTTTCAGGATCCTTACCTCCCATAGAACGTGTTCTTCCAGGTTCTGGAAAGGTTAGCACACTTTTGATGGAACTGGGAATTGATCCAAACACTCTGAAAAGTAATTTGGAACTATACTACATAACTAAAATGATGTTCAGGGCCGGGTCTGATTTAGACTCAAAGGATTTCTGATTCAGGTTCAGAACTGGAATGAAATGAGACACTCATAGATTACCTATTATTTAACAAAAGGAGGTTTACTTAATAATAGGATATTTAGCAAGGTTTCAGCATTATTGGTTCAGTTGAACTTAGCTCTTCTGACTCTCCATTGCCATGATGGAGCCTCAAGCCAACTACTCAGCTGCTTGGCTTTTGTATTGAGGAGACCAGGAAGCTACGGTAAGGGTTCAAGTTCTCTGGACCAGTTAAGTCTTGGGTCAGTTCCATTTCTCTTTTTAGGGAAAAACTAGTCTGTTATCAGAGACTTTCCATCTTACTAGATGTTGTACTTATCACGTGCATCCGTGCCTTTTTGACCCAGAGATCACATGTCCCAGCAAGGTCAAAAACAGACAGACAGGTTCCACATACACCAAAATATTTATAAAAGAACTTTTTGTGGTAGCAAGGAGTGGGAAATGAAGTAGATGCCATCAACTGAGAAATGACTCAACACAATGATATATGAATGTATTGGGATATTGTGCTGTAAGAAATATGAGTAAAAAGAATTCAGGGGTGGCTAGGTGGCACAATGAATAGAGTATTGGCCCTGGAGTCAGGAGGACCTGAGTTCAAATCTCACCTCAGACACTTAACACTTACTAGCCATGTGACCTTGGGCAAGTCACTTAACCCTCATTGCCCTGCCTTCCCCCCTCCAAAAGCAAAAAAAACAAAACAGAATTCAGAGAAGCATGGAAAGACATATAAATTGATGCAGGGTGATTAAGTGGGACCATAAAAATAATATACATAATGATTACAACAATGTCAGTGGAAAGAACAAAATTTTAAACCAAATGAAATATGATTATAATGATCAGTCTTGACCCTGGAAAAGAGATGAGACAATATACCCCCCTTTTTTCTTTGTAGAGGATGACTCTAGGTTGTGTGATATTGTATATTGTCTAAATCAATTGATATATTTGATTTTGCTGATTTACCCCTCCCACCTTTTCTTTCCTCTTTGTTCTTTGTTAAAAGGTATAGCTCATTCAGGAAAAGAATATATTTGAGAATAAAGGTGATAGGAAGACAAAAGCCAAAGGCTATCAAGCAAAATCAAAATTTTTTTAAAAGATAGTCTTCTCCTAGTACAAATCTGAGAGCACATTTGATGATGTAATAAACATGGCAACCTAGCAAACATGTTAACATCAGGATTAACACATTCCCAATCCAATTATTCAAAAGCTTCTGTGCCTCCACTTGCTGTGTTAATCCCCCCTCAAGTTGAACTTGGTTAATAATCACTTCAGTCCTTTACTTGCTCAAGAAAATACTAGTAAAAATACTCATAAAAAAGGTGTTGACACCAAGCCATCCTCCTGAGAATCACAGGAAGTTGGAGGTGGAATGGACTTTAGAGTTCACCTGATTCAGTTCCCTAAATTTAAAGGTGAACAAAGTAAGATCTATTGAGATCAAGTGGCTGATTGGAGATCACACGGTGAATTCATGACTGAACCTAGACCAGAACCCTAACTTCTTGGTGCCCCATTAAACACTTTTTTCATTATACTCCATTGCTTAAAAGGAACACATCCTCCACTGACCAGAATCCATTGCCAGATTCTTTCTCTGAGAAGATACAAGAAAACCAGAAATAATATGGGCAATTCTCTTTCTCTCTTAAAATTACTTGAACTACTTCTTTTTTTAAATAATATTTTATTATTTTTAAGAAAAACAATTTTTAAACATCATTCCTTTTTTAAAAAAATCTTGAGTTTATCTTTACATGTAATTGGAAAAAAACAAAATATTATTATGTGGGGAAAAAAGAAGAAAAAAAATTTTGAGTTCCAATTTTTCTCCCTCCTCTTCTTGTTTCATAAGATGATAAGCAATTTGATATAGATACTTCTTATATAACTTTTATTTACTTATTTGTGTGTCTACATGAAACATTTTCTGGTTGATTCCCCCCAATTTACACTTGCATTAGCAGGGAAGAGTCCCCAGAAAGTAGCCATTACTTCAGATCTCTCTCAGGGTTCTAGGAGTAACTCTCAGAGGTTGCACCATTACTCATAAGCCCTTATGAGTGTGTTCCCCCTTGATTATAAACTGAATTTAATGAGCTTTTAGAAAGAGTAGTGAATGTTGTTGATAATTTGTTTTTAGACATGTCCAATTCATTGTGACCCTATTTAGAAAAACCCTTTGGAAATCAGCTGGTCTTTGTTGTCATGTCTGACTCTTTGTGACTCCATCTGAGGTTTTCTTGGATACTGGAGTGGTTTGTCATTTCCTCCTCCAGCTCATTTTATAGAAAAGAAAATGGAAGCAAACAGGGTGAAGTGATTTGCCCAGGGTCACACAGCTAGTATCTGAGGTCAAATTTGAACTCAGGATCTCTGACTCCAGGACTAGCACTCCTACACCATCTAGCTACCTAGGATGTAAACTCAGATATTCCTGGCTGTTTATGCTATTCCAGGATGCTTCTAGATGGGTACTTTGCTTTGAATAAGGCAAAGGATATTCTGAATATGGTCACAAAATTCTTTATGTTCATATACCTGGCCTTAGGGGTTTAATTCAGATAGTTCAAAAATACTTTTCTATTCAGCAAAGACTGGATATTTTGTTGAAGTGTGACAAGTGATCATTAACTCCATGGTTAGGTTAGAAATAGGTCCTTCTTTGCAATTTCTGTGCTTGAACTATTCCATGAAACAGCTGCCTTGGAGGCTGCCATTTTGACACTCACCCTTCAGGTACAGTATTCAAGTTGAGTTTTCAGAGAGACAGGAGATGGAAGGTTGAGGCAATCATGCAAGTAACTCGGAGTTGGGAGAGTCCTTCCTTCTTAGGACTCAGTTATTTAGATTAGATGGGCATTTACCTGGACCAAAATATATGGGTTATGATAACCTTCCCCTTCACTGATATAGGCAGCCTACACATAAAACATTTCCCTGGAATAGTCCAGGGAATTATGAAAATTACATTTTGGGCACTACTTTGACCAAACTACTACTTCATTTACTTACAAATCCGCTTCTTCCTTTCTCATCTTCCTTTCTTATCTTCCCAGATACAGCTTCTCATAAGATTTGATTCATTTTTTAAAATTTTATTTATTTATTTTAGTTTTCAATTTTCACTTCCACAAGATTTTTAGTTCTAAATTCTCTCATCTTTCCCTCTCCCCACCCCATGACTGCATGCATTCTGATTACCCCTTTCCTCAATCTGCCTTCCCTTCTATCACCCTCCCCCCTTCTCACTTCTTCCCCTTCTATTTTCCCATAAGGTAAGATATATTTCTATATCCCATTGCCTATGTATTTTATTTCCAAGTTGCATATAAAAACAATTTTAACATTCATTTTTTAAAACTTCGAGTTCCAAATTCTCTCCCTTGCTCTCTCCCCACATACCCTCATTGAGAGGGCAAGCAATTTGATATAGGTTATACGGTGCAGGTATGCTAAACACTTCCATAATAGTTGTGTTATGAAAGAGTAACTATATTTCCCTCCATCCTATTCTTCTCCTCATTTATTCTATTCCTTTGACCCTGTCACTCTTTAAAAGTATTTGCTTATGATTACCCTCTCCCCCAATCTGCCCTCCCTTCTATTACTCCCTCCTCTTTATCCTCTTCCCCTCTACTTTCCTATAGGGTAAGATAGATTTCCATACCCAATTGAGTATGTATGTTATTCCCTCTTAAGACAAAATTTGATGAGAGTAAGGTTCACTCATTCCCTCTCACCTCCTCCCTCTTCTCCTTCACCATAAAAGCTTTCTCTTGCTTCTTTTATGTGAGATAATTTATCTCATTCTTCTCCCTTTACCCTTCTCCCAGTACATTCCTCTCTCCTGCCTTAATTTTATTTTTTAGACATCATTCCTTCATATTCATCTCACCCTGTGCCTTCAGTCTATATATATTCTCTCCAACTACCCTAATAATGGGAAAGGTCTCATGAGTTACAAATATCATCTTTCCATGTAGGAATGTTAACATTCAACTTTAATGAGTCCCTTATGATTTCTCTTTCTTGTTTACCTTTTCATGCTTCTCTTGAGTCTTGTATTTAAAAGTCAATTTTTCTATTTAGCTCTTGGTTTTTTTTTTCCTCAAAAATGCATTAAATTCCACCGTATCATTGAATATCAATTTTCTCCCCTCATGGATTGCATTCAGGTTTTCTAGGTAGTTGATTCTTGGTTGTAATTCTAGCTCTTTTGCCCTCTGGAACATCATATTCTAAACCCTCTGATCCTTTAATCTAGAAGATGCTAAATTTTGTGTTATCCTGATTGTGTTTCCACATTACTTGAATTGTTTCTTTCTGACTACTTGCAATGTTTTCTCCTTGACTGGGAACTCTGAAATTTGGCTATAATATTCCTGGGAGTTTTTCCTTTTGGGATCTCTTTCCAGAGGTGATTGGTGGATTCTTTCAATTTCTATTTTGCCTTCTGGTTCAGTTTTCCTTGATAATTCCTTTTTTTTTTTTTTTTTGGAAGAGGGGAGGGCAACACAATTGGGGATAAGTGACTTGCCCAAGGTCACACAGCTAGTAAGTGTCAAGTCTCTGAGGCCAGATTTGAACTGAGGACCTCCTGACTCCAGGGTTGGTGCTCTATTCACTGTGCCACCTAGCTGCCCCTTGCTAATTTCCTGAAAGATTATGTCTAGAGATACAAATCTACTGTAAAAACAAAACAATATAAATGGTAAACTTCTATAAAATCAATAAAAATGATGGAATTAATTTTTAAATAGATATATAATCAACTCATTAAAAAATATTTCCCCCGAAGATACTGGTGGTTTGTAATAGTGGTTGTTAACATCACAACTGGAAATAAGCATAACTTGGCATTGGGAGTAAGCCTTTTCACATGGAAGTCCTATTCAGTTTGACTCTGGGAAGAGAGAATGAGGTCCAGTGGGTAAAAGATAGCATATTTTGACTTAATATAAAGGAAAACTTTCTAACAATTTGAACTCCACACATGGGGAGTTATTTGCAAGTCTTAAAGCAAGACTTTTCAATGATATTGCAGATGGTATATATAATGACATTAAGGATTGGACCAGATAGCCTTGAAAGTTTCTTTTAGGGGAGGCTAGGTGGCACAGTGAGTGCAGGCCCTGGAGTCAGGAGGACCTGAGTTCGGATCTAGCCTCAGACACTTCATACACACACACACACACACACACACACACACACACACACACACACACACACACACTAGCTGTGTGTGACTTGGGCAAGTTACTTAACCCCAATTGCCTTCCAAAAAAAAAGTTCCTTTTGACTCTGACATTCAAGAGTCTTTGACATCTTATGGTTGTTTTAGATCATATAATTATGACTATGTAGTTTCCTGATTGATCACATCTAATTTGATTGCCTATTGTTTTTGATTGCCTGATAATTTTATTTCAGCTATTCTCTACCTAGGCTCATAGATAGAGTTAACAACTAGCTAGTAGGATACCAATTATCAACAATTATTTTCTTTGTAGCTTCATCAGATGAAATAGTGATCATGTCTAAGTATCCTGTCATAAAGCAAACAGATTCATGGCTGATTATTTTTTTGAAGGAAGAAGACTGATCGATAATGAGCAGGGTTAACTCACTAGGTATCAATTATCCAGCTGGTGCTATTTTTTAAAAATGTAAACATTACCTATAGAATTAAATGGAAGGCTTTCCTATCTGAGAAAAGGATACAAATGCTACATCTTTGAATAAGTTTATCTTTTAGAGAGAGCTCAAGTAAGGAGAGAGGTGAAATTAAGATATAGAATACGGGCAGCAAAATAGTAGGGGGAAAATGCAGTAGTTTTGAAGTTACAGGTCCTGGATTCAAATTCTTACTTTGTTACCCACATTGTGTGTGACTTTGGGCAATTTCTACTCTCTTTCTGGGCCCTGGTCTCCTCACTTATAAAATGAGGTAAATTGATTGTATGATCTCTAAGACATTTTCCTGGTCTAAATCCCAAGATCTTGTAATTTTATGACCTTAAAAAATCATCTAGTCCCATACTTTAGTTTGATAGAGAGGCAAATTGAGGTCCAGAGAGGTGATGTGAGGTCCCATAGCAAATGACAGTCATTTCTAGAAGCAAGTCTCTTGACACTCTCAGTATTATATACTTTTCAGCAATAAAAGGCTGATGTACCCTCATTTGTTAGAGTGGAAAATATGAGAATGAGGATAGATGGGGTATAAGAACTGATCCTTGTATCTTTCCTTCCAACTGGTAGAACATAGATTCTAAAGATCTTAACTTTGGAAAGGTCATCAATATCTTGCCTTTCTATTAAAAGTAACATATAGGGGTGGAGCCAAGATGGTAGAGTAGAAACAGGACTTCAGAGTAGAAACAGGACTTCCTAGTGGCTCCAGCTCCATGTAAAATCTTTCACCAATCCATGTAAAAGGGGACTCTGAATAAACTTTGGAGCTACAGAACCCACAAAATGACACAGAAAAGCTAATCTCCTGCTGAAGACAGCCCAGAAGCCTGGCAGGGAGTGCCTAGAGCAGTGCTCTGGGAGCCGACCCCAGGCCCCTGTGAGTCAGAGGTTTTAGCCCCAGGATGGCCAGACCAGCAGCTGGCTGGAGGGACTCCAGAACACTAGCAGCTGTGGCATTTCCAGAATTATCAACACATAGATGCCAAGGAAAAGTGAGAGGTTAGTGCACTATGGACTTTGGGACTAGTGGGGAGAGTGTTGGCTTTTTCCCCAAGGGCAAGAAGCCTCTGAAACACTTAGGCATAGCCAGGGCCAAGTTGCAGCTTCAGCTCCTGGCCTGCAGACTGTAGGGGGACCAAGCAACCAGTCTGAGGGTTAATCGCTCTTGCTTTAACCTTCTTGGATCTGGATTGCGATCTGGGGTGGGGGTCCTGAGGTGTGTGACCAGCTTGCCAGAGCATGTGGAGGCTTCAGAGAGGGCACCCAACTAATACATCCTAGAGCTGAGAAAACCCCAGCGTTTGGGACGGAAGCTCCCCTGGCTGGTGGCAGAGTCCTACTGTGGCAACAAGCCCAAAAGTCAAGTAACTGAGTGGCAACATGCCTAGGCAAAGGAAACAAAATAAACAGAAAAATGCAACATTAGACTCCTATTTTGGGGGCAAAGAGGATTGAAGCATGGAACAGGAGGAGGACTGGGAGGTCAGAACTCATGCACCAAAAGCTTCAAATGAAAATGCAAGCTGCTTACAGGCCATAGAGGACCTTAAGAAGCAGATAAGAGAAGTGGACTAAAAATTGGGAAGAGAAATGAAAATGATGCAAGAAAATTATGAAAGGAGAGTCAACAGCCTGACTGAGGAAAATAACGCCCTAAAAAATAGACTAACTCTGTAGTTAGTCAAGTCTGTAGATTGAGCAGCTCTGTTGTATCTAACTTCTTTTCTCCACCCACATGGCTGCCATGACTAATTTTTTTTTTGGAAGGGGGAAGGCAGAGCAATTGGGATTAAGTGACTTGCCCAAGGTCACATAGCTAGTAAGTGTTAAATATTTGAGGTTGAATTTGAACTCATGTCCTCTTGACTCCAGGGCTGGTACTCTATTCACTCTGCCACTGTCCCCATGACTAATTCTTGTCCTTATTTCTTGCCTGGACTAGCCCAATAGACTTTTCTAATCCTTCTAGTCTTTTGCCTTTTCACATAGCTGCCAGGTAATCTTAAAGCACAGGTCTGACCCTGTCACTCCCCTACTTAAGAAACTCTAGTATGATTACCTATTATTCTTTGGATAAAGTGCAAACTCTTCACAAGTATTATTTCAAGCCCTGAATAATTTTGTCTCCTGCTATTGCTGAACTTGCATTCAATCTCCATCTCCATCTCCATCTCCATCTCCATCTCCCTCTCCATCTCCATCTCCATCTCCATCTCCATCTCCATCTCCATCTCCATCTCCATCTCTATCTCCATCTCCATTTCTGTGTCCGTGTCCTTCTCTGTCTGTCTCTGTCTCCATCTCCATTTCCAGTCTTTGTGCCTTCAAAAGGATTATTTCCCATACTGGGGCCATTCCTTTCTTACCTCTGTCTATCAGAATCTTCAGTCTCTAAATCTCAGCTCAAGTGTCAAATTTTAAAGAAATATTTCTTAATCCTGTCAATTGTTGGAACTCTTCTTCAACAAATTTACAGATTGTCTCTCCCAATAAAAGGTAAATGCCTAGAGGGTAGGTATTGGTTTTTCTTTTTTCTTTTGCTCTTTTTAGCTCCAATACCTAGTATAGTACCTTGCTAGGAGGGAACGGGGAAATGGGAAGATAATGAAAGTTTAGTTGAATTGAATGATTACCAATTGGTAGTTTTCCTGTGGAGAACGAGTATAGCCAAATGAATGGAAACCAAGACTAGCCATAGTTGAGTCTTGTGTAAGTATGGAATTTGATCTGAAGGATTGAGGGTCATCTCTTAACTACTCTAACCACTGATCTAGCCTCCTTCCCTCCAGGCTTGTTGATAGTTAATTTTTATTCATTTAGGTCTTGAAAGTTTTTCCTCTTAAAGATCTTCTATTGAAATGAAAATATCTCTGGGAGGTATTGCTACCCTCTAACACCTTAGAACTGCTTATGACACCTTTTAGGACCAGTCTTTGGAGAAGGCCTCTTCAGTAGTGGCTCAACAATATAAATGAGAATTCTGTGTGGTATGATTTCCTGGGCCCCTAGACCTGTAGACACCAAAACTTGCCCTTCTGTTGCTTGAAATTCCACACTTAAAGATTTATTCAGTTTAGAGTCCTTTGAATTTGAATTATTTCTGGAAGAGGGAACTTATAAATAACTTCCTCCATAGAAGCTATGAGGAGCCTGGGGTTTTCTTGGATTCTCAGATCCTATACCAGTGGACTCTAAAGTTTTTTTAAGTCCTTCAAACTGAAAAGGTTTCTAGTCTAGGATGGCATAAATGTTAGTTGTCCCAGGTTCAATCTAATTAAGTAAGGAGAGGCTTAACACCTAGCATGAGTTTTAACTACAGCAATTCAAAGTCAAGCCAAGTCAGGAAGTATTTACCAAATGCTTCCTATGTGCTAAGTTCTGCCCTAATTGTTGGAGGTATAAAGAAAACCAAAAACAGTCCCAACTCTCTTCCAGGCTAATGACAGGTTGGCAGACAGATAGACAGCTTGTGATCTGCATCAGCCCAGTGTATCCAAATGCATGAAATCATTTATCTTTAAAATAATGGATTATAAGAATGCTTTTATGTAACTTTGCATCATTATCTCTTTTGATCCTTACCTCGACTTTTATGAGATAGTAATAGTATGACTTTATGACTACTTTAATGAGATTGTATAACACAACTATGAATAAATATGTTATCCTATTTTCCAGGTGAGGAAGCTAAGGTATATATGGCTTGGTGATGGTGAAATGACCTAGCTAAAGGTCACACAGCTAGTAAGTAGGAGAGCCTGAACTCTAACTGAGAATTTCTGAGTTTCATGATCTTTGTGGTATAGAATACTTCGTCTCTCTCAGGTTATTTTTCTGAGAACAAGGTAGAAAAATGGAGAAAAAAACCCTGAAGTTACTGGGTGTATGCTGGGGAAGGAATAAGAAAAGAAAAGTTGGAATTATGAAGAAAAATGGCTTATCTTTACAAACAAAGTATAATAAGCACCAAAGAACTACTAGTTCAGTTTGTTTGGTTTTTTTTCAATTTTAAAAACTTAATTCTGTGATTTAAAATCTACCTAGACTAATTTAGAATTTTAGAGTCTGTGGGCTCTGCGAGGTTGTAACTTCAATGTGTTCACAGGGTTGGTGTGCCTCATTCTCAACTTGAAGCCAAGCTTTGAAGGGTGGACAATGTGGTCACCCTTCCATCTGCTCCTCCACACTGGTTCTCCAATATGAACTCTCATAATTACTACTACACATTTTTGTGCAGGTCTAGGAAAGAGAAGGGAAAGTAGAGGTTAAGGAAGGGCAAAACTGGCTCGCTCAGTTCAAGCCCACTAGGCTAATTTGCCTGGGGCCTAGTTAATTTATTTGTTTTCCCTCCTGGACAAATTTAGAATCTCTTTCCTGAGAGTAATTAGGCTAAATGGCTATTAGGGTAGCCCAGGGCTTTTGGCAATAGTGTGAGTGGGATTAAGGATAATCTGTAAATTTTTGGACATTCTTCTGTGTGACCTAATGTTTTAAGAACTTGACCTGCCTATTTAGGGAGGTTATAGAGTTGGAAGGAACCACTAGTATTATCTACTTTTACCCCTTTATCTTGTGCCTGGCAAATAGTTATTATTCAACAAATGCTCTATTCATCTATCTATTTTTCCCTCCCTCAATGACCAAATCTGGATCCATACCTTTGGGATGAGTGAATGGGAATTTGTAGGGAATAATTGGTTATTTACCTGTTTTGTAATGGTAGCTTTAAGCTTGAGTTTGTAAATGCAGCTCCATAGAATGTCTAGCACACTCAATTAGTAAACATTTATTGAGTATCTACTATGTGCCACACTCTGTACTAACCTCTGGGGATACAAAAAGGGGCAAAAGATAGTCCTTGCTCTCAAGGAACTTAAAATCTAATGGGAGAGATAGCATGCAAACAAATATATACAAGGAAAGTGTCCACATAAACATCACCGGGGTGGTACCTTCCCTTTCCTCTTGACCAAGAAAATCTGCATAAAATTTTTTGGTCCTCCCTTCCTATCAGAGAGGAAGCCTGAATTTTCATAGTATTAAAAGAGTAAATATGTTGATATTATGCAATACTATACATATATTTTATACATTTCTGAGTGTCCAAACTTTTTCTGTATTGTCTGCTGACTTTCACATGTCATCTATGGATTGTGCAAAATCCTCCCAAATTCCCATTTAATTTCTTTTGTCGACCCCTGTAATATGTTGAAATTGCGATGAGGAAAGTCAAGATATGGAAGGAATAACTGTACAGGATAAATGGAACACAATTAACAAAGGGAAGGCACTGGAAATAAGAGGGGTTGGGAAAGGTTTCCTTAGAAGGTGGGGTTTTACCTGTGACTAAAAGGAAGTCAGAGAGGTCAGTAGTCAGAGCAGAGAAGGGAGAGCATTCCAGGTATGAGGGACCATCAGAGAAAATGCCTAGAGCTGAGAGGTCCAATGTCTTGTTTGTGGAACTGTCAGGAGACCAGTGTCACTGGATTGAGTAGTACTGTCTGGGAGTAAGGTGTAAGAATATTGGAAAGGTAGGAGAGGGCTAGGTTATGAAGAGCTTTGAATACCAAACAATATTTTATATTTGAACCTGGAGGCAGTAGAGAGTCACTGGAATTTATTGAGAGAGAGAGAGACAGAGACAGAGACAGAGACAGAGGTAGAGAGAGAGGGATGGTTGAACCTGTGCTTTAGGAAAATCACTTGGACCTATGCTTTAGGACAATCACTTTGGTGGCTAAATGGAGACTTTGATTGGCCAGACACTTGAGACAGGCACACTGTTGAAAGGAAAATTCTTCATTTGGGCTTTCATCCTAATGAGACAGAACTCAGGACAAAGAGAATTAAAAGGAGTTTATCACGAGTAGGGCAGGGTACCATCACATTGCCTTTGATGGGCAGTGAGACCCCTTCTGATTAAAAAATTCCTAATATGTGGTACCCAGGGCTGAGTGCAATATTATAGATATGATTTGACCAGAGTTTTGACATTATACAGTTACCTCCCTCCTGGTCTGAGTTGCTATGCTTCTCAACATAGCTTAAAAGGGAATTAGTTGGGGTGGCTAGGTGGCACAGTGAATAGAGCACTGGTCCTGGAGTCCAGAGAACCTGAGTTCAAATCCAGCCTCAGACACTTAACACTTGCTAGCCGTGTGACCTTGGGCAAGTCATTTAACCTCAATCGCCCTGCGTTCCCTCCCTCCAAAAAAAAAAAATGAAATTAGTTTTTTTGACTGCTATATTAGGCAATCTTTTCCACTTTAATGTCAGGAAGTATGTCCTAATATAAAGTCTAAATTTGCCTCTTTGCAGCCCCTTTCCCCTTCTTGTTCTGTCCTTTGGGACCAACCAGAAAAAGTCTTATTCTTGACAATGATCACCTATGTTAACATCCCTAGTTCCTTTGAAAACTCCTAAAAATATTGTTCTTGTTGTTTTTTTTTCCAGTTTTTGAAAGGAAGATTTATTTAACAAGTTTCACTTAACACAATATACCTAAAAGGAAATCACAATACAATGAAAGATTTAAATCAAGGGCTCAGAATTTAATACAAACACCAAGACCAAATCCTAAAGTGTTCATATTGCATCTCAAATTTGTCCTCATTAACTTAAAAAAAAAAAAGCTTAAATGTACGTGCCTTACAGGATAGTAAATGAAATAAACTAGAACAAACATGCCAAATGTTTCACTTTTGAATCGCAGACACAGCTCCTATATTTGTTTTACAAAAAAGCATGTCTCCCAACATGCATCTCAAACAGTGTTCCATGTAATGTGGTATAAGAGCAACATTTAACATAATTGAATCTGCTTTAACCTAAATACGCTTACTGCTTAAGTACACCCCTACAACATAACTACCTTGAGGAAAGCTGAAATTGTTTAACAGTTATAGGCTTTACTCAACTTGGTTATTACATCCTAGATGAATGTTTTTCTGTGTTCAAAAATACTGAAACTGAAAGTTTTTAAAACAATCCTGATTTCACTTACAGTAAGCATAAATCACAAGCTTGTATTGCAAAACTCTTAAACTTTGTTTTTGTTTGTTTGTTTTTTCTTTAAAAAACATTGACCAAGAGTCAGTGATCAGGATTACATTCCCCATCCACCACTCATGCCAGACATCCCTCCCATTCTGTTCACTCCCATAGATGCACGGCTCCTGATACTGTAGTAGCTGCTGTTCTTCGCTCCTTGGCTCCCTATGCAATGTTTGATTGAAAATTACTAGAGTTTTCCTGTAAAACTTGGTCATATCCGCTCATGCTGCTTTGACCACCATAGCCTCCTCCATAACCCCCACTCAGCTGCTGGCTAGCTGGACCATCGTAACTGGACTGGTTTACATAAGCATCACACTTGCTCTGCTGTAGAATTTAAGAAGAGTTCTACATATCTGTGCTGCATATTGGCTTTGTCTTTTGACATAGCTGCCATAGCATCTTCATGAGTAGCAAATTCAACATCTGCTTCTCCAGTCACTCTGCCATCAGGTCCAATTTCAATGTGTACTCGAACAGGGTTGAGTGGTGAGAAAAAATTGTAAATATCTTTTCGGTAGCTCTGTAAGGTAATCCTCTCATGTGCACATAATGGCTTGTTATACTCTGGAAAGTGGATCCACCATCTCCATATCTATGATCAGACATTCCTGAAAAACAGTAATTGAGGTCTCTTCCAAATCTATCTGACCCAAAGCCATATCCATCATTATATCCATTGTAGTCATCATAGCCTCTATACTCTCCACCATATGCACCTTGCCTCATTCTTTCAAACCCAGCTCCTCTGCCAATGCTGTTATAGCCTCTGCCAGCCCCAGGCCTGTCATAAGGACCTGACCACTGCATAGTCATTAGCTTTCAAGGAGGATCATAATGAGCACGAACTTCTGCCTGGCCGCTTTTGAAGATTTCAATGTACCTGTGCCCTATTCTTTCCTTGTGTTTCTTTAGAGCCTTTTCAGCTATTTCCTGTGAAGCAAACTGCATGAAGGCCTCCCCTGTACTCCTCCCCTGGAAGTCCACCGGCAATGTTATCCCATTTGGCACAACCCTGAAAAAAACTGAACAATTTCTTCCTTGCTACAGCCAAATGGGAGTCCTCTAAGGCGCACAAAGCCATCTTTGGCAGTCAGGACTATTTGGACCAGTATGCTTCAACACCCAATCCATTTCAATGTTGTTTGACTTGAATACTTCAACATATCTGTGTCCCATAGTTTCTCTGTCTTTTTTCAGTGCCAATTTGACTTCATCTTCTGATTCAAGTTCAATAAGTGCTTCTCCACTTGGTCTGCCTTCTTGGGTATAGATAAAACAAATGCCTGATGCCCCATTTTGAATTTTGCATTCCCTGAAGAAGCGTTAGACTTCATTGGCTGAGCAGGACCAGGGACCTTCACCATGAAGCCTTCTCTGCCTTTGGTGCTCAGCATCATCTTGTTCAGTCAGTGGTGGTGGCTCGATACTTGACTTCAGAGTGGCTATGAAGAAAATCTGTTAAGTTGGTTTTTGGTTTTTTTTTGGAGGGCAATTGGGGTTAAGTAACTTGCCCAAGGTCACACGGCTAGGTTTTATTTTGTTTGTGTGTGTTAAGTGTCTGAGGCCGGATCCAAACTCAGGTCCTTCTGACTCCAGGGCTGGCACTCTACTCACTGCGCCACTTAGCCGCCCCTGTTAAGTTGTTTTTTAATCCTGTCTGATTCTCCATGACCCCATTTGGGGTTTTCTTGGTAGAGATACTGGAGTGCCTTGCCATTTCCTTCTCCATCTAATTGGGGACTCAAATTCAAAGCAATCATTAAAAAAAAATTGAAGACAATTGCCAATCCCAAATTCATATTGAGTAATCCTGAATGTGTATGTCTGGACTTTACTATTAGGGTTGAGAGAGGTATTTTAGGACAGGTAGGTAGTACAATGCTATAGTGCCAATGCAATATTCACAGTGCCCATGATCACTATAAATATACCTGCATGGTGCTCAATCTCAAAATATAACAGACTCTCCATATAGAAGACAGAAGCAAAACATTTATTCAGACACCAGAAAAACAAATCCCAAAATCAATAAGCTTATTCCATCATAGTAGCAAAGAAGTTAATAAGCCATAACAGCACAGAGAGCCACAACATCTTTAGCCTTCCCACAAACCATAAAACTATTCCTATAAAAATATTCACAAGCCTGACTGACTTCCTGGGAGATGTGTTCTCCTCCTCCCAGTCTAGCTCACTCTGACTCCTAGCTTCCTGTGGGTTCTACTCCACCCTTCAGTAACCTCCTCCCACCACAGGCTCCATGTGATTACATTCAGTCAATTAGGGGGCAGAGTATATTTTCAAAGCAGGGAAGGTTTTCAAATTCCTTTAGGCTTATTAAGGGGCAGGCAAGATCTAAAAATTCCCATTCCTATTACAAATGGATAGAATGTTAGAGCTGGAGTCACAGTCAAGTAAGAAAGCATTTTTAAGGTACCAATCATGTGTCAAATACTGTGCTAAAATACTAGAGATATTTTTGTAGTGTCAAAAAGTTGGAAATTGAGGGTATGTTCATCAATTAGGGAATGACCAAACAAGCTGTGGTTAATGAATATCATAGAATACTATTGTGCAATGAGAAATGATGAGCAAGTAGGTTTCAGAAAAACCTGGAAAGACTTATATGAAGTGATGTATAATGAAATGAGTAGAACCAGTAGAACATAGTATGCAGTAATAGCAACACTGTGTCATGATCAACTATGAATGATTTAGCTCTTCTCAGCAATACAATGATCAATTCCAAAGGACTCATGATGGAAAATACTATCTGCTTCCAGAGAAAGAACTGATGGAGTCTGAATGCAAATTGAAGCATAGTATTTTCACTTTATTTTTTGTGTTTTTTTTCCCCCTTTTGGTCTGTTTTTTCTTTTATAACTGTGACTAATATGGAAATGTTTTACCTGAGTGCATATGTATAACCTGTATTAAATTGCTTACTGTTTTAGGAAGAGGGGAGGGGAAGGAAGGAGGGAGGGAGAAAAATTTGGAACTGAAAGTTTTTTATAAAGCAATTAGGGTTAAGTAACTTGCTCAAGGTTACATGGCCAGTCATTATTTATGTGTGGATGCTCATTTTCTGAGGCTGGAGCTGACCCTGGGTCCTCCCAACTCCGGGGCCAGCGCTGTTACTCACTGCGACACCTAGTCGCCCCGGAAGTGAAAATTTTGTAAAAATGAATGTTAAAATTTGCCTTTACATATAATTGGGGGAAAAGGACTATATTTTAAAAAGTGCCAGAGAACAAAGAAGGCAAAAGACAGTTCCTATTCTTTGAGACCTGCCTCATCTGTGAGGTCATTTATTCTGTCTCAGTTTCTTCAACTGAAAAATGGGAATGATAAAAATAGCACCTATCTCACTAGGTGAGAATGTAAATGTAAAGTGATTTGCAAACCTTATCTATATAATGCTAACAATAGTTATTTAAGGATCCAATTCAAGAAGGATCATTGCTAACTTTGGAGAGAATGGTTTCAGTGGAATAATAAAGATTGTGGCCAGATTGTAAGTGGAGAGGAAGTGGAGGCATTTACTATAGAGGGCCTTTTCCAGGAGTTTGGCTACTGAGGGCAGAAGAGGTAAAGGATGACAATTAGCAGGGATGGAAGGGTCAAGTCAGGGTTTTTTTCAGGATGGGAAGACTTTGTTTGTTTACAATGGGAAATGAGCCAGAAGAAAGGAAGATATTGAAAATTAGTGAAAGTGGGTTATAGAAATCCATCTTGCCCTACTAGGAAGTTAGGGGGGATGGCGAAGGATATAAGAGAGAAGAGATTAGGGGAAGAAGTATTCATTAGGCTTGGTATTTTGGGGGAGAGTAAGGGAAAGATGGGGAGAAAAATTTGTAACTCAAAATCTTATGGAAATGAATGTTGAAAACTAAAAATAAATAAATAAATTGGAAAAAAAAGAAAAAAAAGGAAATAAGTGAAAGAGTGAGGGTGACATAGGAGGCAGTATGTTGGAGAAGACAGGATGGAATGGTCTTTATTGAACAAAGTAGAGGGGTTGGTCTTGGTGAGGAGTAAGGCCACTTCATCATGTGAGATAGGAATGAAGAGAAAGAAGAATGCACCTGAGCGAAATTAGATGATGAGGAAAGGGGGAGAAAAGGAAGTTCACTGTAAATGGTCTCAAATTTTCTGTAAAGTATGAGGCAAGATTCTCATCTGAGAGATCTGGGGGAGGGAGTACCATGGGAAGTTTGAGGAGGGAAGGATGAAGGGAGTTGGAAGAGCTGCTGTGGAGAATGGGATCCTGGTTGAAGTTATGTAACATAAATTTGTAGTGTACCCACTCAGAATGGTTGCATGATTTTCTACACCTTCATTCAGCTCTGCATATGTAGGGGTAAAGGAAACAATGGGGAGGGATTCAGGGTTCACCCTTGACTGGGCAGTATTTTAAGGGGGAATAGGGACTCAAGAGAGGAGGACATTATTACAGGTTGAATATTTTCACCAACAAGTCAAGATGGAAAGGAGAGAGTAGCTAGCACAGGGGAGATGGCCTGGGAAAGAATTGAAGAGTAGAGGGACTAGAAGTCATGGTGTGTTTGAAGAGTCTGTGTGACCTTGTTCAAGTGACTTTACCCTAGTACTGTAGGCAACTCTCTATGATTCCATAAGTTGAAGAGAACATATATGATTTCATGTTAATAGAGTTTCATTATCTAGGAGTTCCCTATATCAATGAACTCACAAGTTCAATCCCTAACCTACTTACTATAATGAACATTTCTAGAAATGTGTGAGTGTGTGTGTGTGTGTGTGTGAGTGTGTGAGTGTTTCTTGTTATTCAATCTTTCATGGCCACATTTGGGATTTTCTTGGTAAAGATACTGGAGTAGTTTGCTATTTCCTTCTCCAGCTCATTTTATAGATGAGGAAACTGAGGGAAACAGAGTTAAGTGGCTTTCCCAGGGTCACACAGCTAGTGTTTGAGGTCAGATTTGAACAACTCAAGTAGATGAGTCTTCCTGACTCCAGGCCCAGCACTCTATCTGCTGCTCTACTTAACTACTCTAGAACTATAAACATTATAGTAGTTAGTAAGGATCCTGGTTTTCCCCCTGAGCTTAATTTTATGGAAAGGTTATAGTGGATCTTCATTATGAATAATAATATCTTTTGTTTTTAGTTAGATAGTTCCCAGATAGGACTGTTAGTCTTTCTGGACTAAAGTACCCTTCCCTAGGCACTGCTTCCTTATATGTATTTCCCCATATTAGAATGCAAACTCCTTGAGGCTGAGGACTCTCTTTGCTTTTGTATTTATATAAATACAATCAGTCAATAAACATTTATTAAACGTTTGTGTTGAGGGCCTGGGATACGAAGGAAAAAGACAATCTGATGCCCTGGGGGAGCTCAATCTAATGGGGAAAACAGCACAAAAATAATTGTGTATAATAAATAAATAAGATAAATTGGAAAAGAAGAAGATATACTAGAAAAACTGGAAATGATCAATAGAAAGAAGATATTAGAATTAAGAGGGATTAGGAAAGGCTTCTAGCAAAAGGTGGGGTTTTAACTGGGACTTGAAGGATGCCAGGGAATCCAAGAGGCAGAAAGGGAAGGCAAATATTCCAGGCATGGGGGACAGCAAGAGACAATGACAAGAATCAGGAGATGGAGAGTCTTGTTTGAGGAATAGCAAGAAGGCCAGTGTCACTGTATTAAAGAGTACTTGGGGGAGGAGATGTGAGGAGTAAGAAGACTGGAAAGGTGGGAGGGAGGAGGCAGTTAATAAAGGTCTCTGAATACCAAACAGAAGGTTTTATATTTGATCTTGAGAGTGATAGGGAGCCATTGGAGCTTATTGTGTAGGGAGGTAGTTAGACTTGCACTTTAGGAAGATTACTTTAACAGTTGAATGGAGTGTGGACTGGAGTGGGGAGAGACCTGGCAGGGACCATCAAAGCTATTGCAATTGTCCAGGCATGAGGTTATAAGGATGGTGGTGGCACTGTCAGAGGAGAAAAGGGGTTGTATGTGAGAGAATATTATGAGGGTAAAAATGACAAACCTTGATGACATTCAATATGGGGAGGATACGAAAATGAGGTGTTGAAGATGACACCTAGATTGTGAGCCTGGGTAACTGGGGGGATGGTGGCACCCTTTATAGTAATAGGGAAGTCTGGAAGTGGAAATAATAGGTTGTTAATGGGGTGCCCTAGTCCCTAGTGTTCACCTGGGACACCTGGCCCTTCTCCATTAATAATCTTTTCAACTGCTCTTTCATTGTGACCCTCATTGCCTACACCTGGCCCCACCCTGGACCAGCACTCCTTAATTCTGTCTAGACCCCTTCTCTGTTACCTCTCAGTCACCCAAGCTTTTGGACACACTATTAAAAAGGTCAATCTTGTCTACCAAATCACTCAGATTCCTTAAAGAGTCTGGCCCACTTGTTAATACAAGTGTCATAATAGGGTGGATTTTAAAAATCTCAACCACATCAACCAGTGTTTTAATAAACCCTGTCTCTGATCTGTGTATTTTGCCCTTGAATTTCGGGGTTCCCAGCACACATAGACCACAACAGGGAGAGTTTAGGGGGAAATAAGTTCAGTTTTGGACATGTTGAGTTTAAGATGACTATGGGACATGAAATTCAAGGTGTGTAATATGCATTTGAAGATGTTTGAAAGTTAGCAGAGAGGTTAGGGTTAGACAAATAATTTGAGAATCATTAGCAGAGATGTTAATTGAATCTGTGGGAGCTGTTGAAATCATTAAATGAAGTGGGTGGGACAAAGGGACAAGAGAAGAAGTCTCAGGATAGAGCCCTGTGTGGGACTCCTATGATTGGATGAAGATCAAAGGAGACACAGGAATCTCAGAAGCTAAGGAGGAAAAAGCCAGGACAAAGTAGTGTCCTGAGAACCTAAAGAGATGAGAGTGACAAGGAGAAAGGGTGAGCAACAGTGTCAGAGGCTGGGGAGAGGTCAAGAAGGATTAGAATTGTAGCAAAAAACCCCATTAACTCCTGGAGTCAGGAGGACCTGGGTTTGGATCCAGCCTCAGACACTTAACACAAAAAAAACCAGCTGTGTGACCTTGGGCAAGTCACTTAACACCAATTGACCTCCAAAAAGCAAAAAACAAAAAACCATTAACTCTGGCAACTAAGAGATCATTAGTAATTTTGGAAAGAGTAGTTTTGGTTGAACAATAAGATCAAAAACCAGACCATGAAGAGTTAAGAAGAGAGGGAGAGGAGAGGAGTGTAGATACCTTTCATAGATGGCCTTCTCAAGGTGTTTAGCCACAAATGTCCGAAGAGGCATGGGACAATGGCTAGCAGGGATGGACAGATCAAGTGAGGAGTTTTTAAGGATTGTAGGTAGTAGGGAAGCATCCTCGAGATTGAAAATGAGTATGAGAGTGGGGATGATTGAGAGGGCAGTATCTTGCAGAAGATGGGATGGAATGGGATTCCTTGTGATCATAGAAGGGGTTTGACTTGGCAAGGAAAAGATCCATCTTTTCATGGGAGGTAGGGGTGAATTACAGTTTTTTGGCATATAGTAAGTGCTTAATAAATATTTTTTTCATTCATGAATAAATAAGTATTATATTTTGTCAAAAGCTTTATATGTCTCTATTGATGTGATCATGTTGTTTTTATTGTTATTGTTATTAACGTGGTCATCTTGAGCTCAACAAAATAAAACTCATTATCTTTCCCTCTGAAACCCACTCTGCCGGGGGCCTTATCTACGGCACCGGCGGCGGGTTGATCTGTAACTATTATATCCCCGTCCTCTCTACTCACCTATCCCCATGGCGAGTCTTCGGTCGTCACCGGCCTCCGAAGAGGAATTAACCCAGACAGAGCACCCGAGGTTTCAGGGGTTGTTTATTCATGGCTGGTCACATCCCGAGAGAGAGATGCTTCCTCGTACAGCATCTTATATACATTAAACCACGCCCTCGCCCCAACTATGGCCCAATAAAACCTATACCTTATATGGAAATTAGCACAGTAAAAGCAAAGCCTATCCCCGCCCCCAACATCTCCCCCTTTTTGTTTTATCAGGGCTGTGGCGCCCGGTGCAGCCTTGCTAAACATTACGCATCATCTAAGCTTATGGCTTCGCCGGGAGCGGGGTGCCCTGGCTTGGGTCGTCTCCTCAATCCCTGAAACCTTACCCGTCCTAGGGACCCAACACCTTCGGGCCCTGCCTTAGGTGGCTGGGTGGGAGAAGTTGCCCGTCGTGGGGCTTGCCCCGTCTTACCCCAAGGTGTTACATGTCTTCCATGGCGGCGAGCCAAACTGAAGGATCTTGTCCTTCTCTTATAGCAAAGATGGCTTGTTGGGTAAGTAACATATAGCCCTTATGCCGGGTGGATGCACGGCATATGCACCAAAATAAAAGCCCAATAAGTAATAAGAGGAGACCCAGAGAGGCACCCAACCCGCCCCAAGAGGCCCCCATCGAGGCGTCACGAGTCCAGGGGTGGGGTGTTCTATCGCCGTTCCACACATCAGGATTCCCAGGATGGTGGGCCATGTCCCTGCAAAGGAAAAGAGAGGGAACTCCTCATCCCGATAATCGGGTTGGGTTCATTCAAGATCTCTAGCTCTGTGTACAGGTATCCATTTTTCGGGGAGACTAGAATTCTCATTTGGATAAAAGGATAAATGGCCTGGTCTCCTTGCAACCACTGTGACCGGCCCATGCCACTTTCCTTCTTCATCCCTCCACATTATCTTAGTTCCTGGTAGGGCCCTTGTGGGGGGTGGCAACTCTATGTGTTTGGTAGCAGTTTTTCCAAAAAATCTCTGTGCGGCCGAGGTGCCATCATCTCTAAATTGGAGAAAGTTCATGGTAAAAACGGCTTGTGCCAATTCCTTTTGGGTTATTCCCCTGCATACTCCCCCTTTTTGTTTATAGAGGGTTGTTTTCAGTTTGCGATTTGCTCGCTCCACCATGGCTTGGCCTGTGGGGTTATAGGGGATACCCGTAGTATGATTGATAGAAAATTCTAGGCAGAATTCTGTAAAGGCCCTAGAGGTATATGCCGGCCCATTATCAGTCTTTAGGGCTTCTGGCACACCTAAGGTGGCCATTTGAGTGTACAAATGTGATATTACATGTCTTACAGTCTCGCCGGGTTGCAATGTAGCAAAGGTAAAGGAAGAAAAGGTATCTACTGATACATGTATATGTTTCTGTCCTAAATGTGTGACATCCATTTGCCAGAGGGCA
This sequence comes from Gymnobelideus leadbeateri, assembly GCA_011680675.1. Taxonomy (NCBI): domain Eukaryota; kingdom Metazoa; phylum Chordata; class Mammalia; order Diprotodontia; family Petauridae; genus Gymnobelideus; species Gymnobelideus leadbeateri. The sequence continues at coordinate 234,146 of WOXC01007810.1, read as the reverse complement.
TTAGGCAAGTCGCCCCTGGGATTGATGCCCTCTGGCTGGGGGCGCGGCCGGAAGGGTGTGCAAGCGGTGCATGAGCGTACAATGGAGCGTGCTTCTATCTTAGGAATGCCATAGAGGCGTCTGAGGGATCTAGCTGAAATATGATACTTACCGTGTGCCTGCCGGGCCGGATCAGGATCTTGGTGGGCTATATATAGGGCACTATCGGCTTCATCATTGCCTTGAGAAATAGGTCCCGAGATAGATATATGGGACCGCACATGTAGGACATAAATGGAATGTCTCCTACCCTTTATTCTATGTTGAAGTTGTAATAAAAGATCGGCTATGGTGGATCCTGGAGACACATAGGCATGTTCCAAGCGGGGAAGCAATAGTGCACAATACATAACAACCTGTTCGGGAAGAACCTTTTGACCTAAATATTCATAAGGATAATATCAATCACTATTATCTCCCAATTCCTTGGGATGGCTGCCGGCGTGGGTAGTCCAGGTTGGAGGGCTCCCATTGGTAACATGGCAGCGTTAACTGCTCTGAGGTCAACTAGCATCCTCCATTTTCCATTTTTCTTTTTGATGACAAATACTGGGGAATTAAAGGGACTAAGAGATTTCTCTATTTTCCCCTCTAATAATAAAGTATCTACAATCATCCTAAGCGCTGTGAGCTTCTCTTGGGACAGGGGCCACTGTTCTACCCATATTGGTTTCTTATCAATCCAGGTGATCTGCGGGGAGAAGCTCCCTTCAGCAGTGGCCCCCACTAATTTCCCAGCAGACTGTCTGGAGTGGCCAAAGAAAGATTCAATTGGGAGAGGAGATCACGCCCCCAGAGGGTGTATGGGAGCCCTGGTAGGAAGAGAGGTTTAAACAGTCCTGTCTTGCCTTTCACAGCCCACTTCAGGGCCCTTGCTGCCTTAGGGGCAGTCTGTCTCCCTCCTACCCCCATTACTGGCTGCCCTCCCGCCGACAGTGGCCATTCAGGCTTCCACTGGCCTCCATTTATCACGGAGCAATCCGCCCCAGTATCCATGATTCCCTCTACTGAGCTCCCTTCGACCAACACAATCAGCGTAGGCCGGTCGGGGGTCACTGGTTGTACCCAGTTTATGGTCTGGGCTCTCCCTGAATGAATGAATGGGGAGCCTTGCAATGGGATGGCTTTCCCAATTACTTGGTTCTTATTTATCATTATGGAGTAGGGGTGAGGGTTAGTCAAAACAATGGGTGATTCAGGGTCTTCCACAATTTGAGTATGGGTTATAAATTCAGTGTAGCCCTCAGGGCCTGTGATTAAGGCCGGGCAAGTCTGTGTTAGAGATGGAACAGCCATGGTCTCCCACGGGGCCATCTGGTAGGCGACCTGTCCCTGTCCTTCTACTGCCCAGGCCCTCACTGGTGTATGTTTGCCGCTGATGGACCGTGGGGGTGCCTCGCGGCTGGGCCCCCCCTCCGGCCGTTTCCCTGCTTCCCCTTGTTTATGCAAAATTTAGCTATGTGTCCCTGCTTGCCGCAGCAGTAGCACCGAGGGGTCTGAGTAGATGCCTTGCATTGTGCTTTGAAGTGGCCAAGTTTGCCACACTTGAAGCAAGCTGATCTCTTGCCGGCCCCCATGCTCATTTTCTCTAGGGCGGCCACCAGTGAATTCTCTCTGCTTTCCATGGCCGCCACAAGGGCTTGCATGTAGTCCTCTCCTGGCATATCCATTAGTTTGTCTACCATGTCTTCTAAGGAGGCATCACTAGGTAAAGTGGCCACAGCGGCAGCGGGGCGAGGTCGAAGTCCCTCCCTTACAATCTGTTTCACGAGTAGATCAGTGCCGGGCCCTTCACCCATAACGCGTGACACAGTCTCCTTAACTTCATTAACGAAACTTAATGGGTCTTGATTGGCTTGCTGTTTGAGCCCAATTAGCTTAGCCGGAGCCTTCCCTCCTTTCATAGTTCCCACCTTATCCCATGCTCTCAGGTGCACTTCCTCTACTTCTTCCAGTTCTACCTGGCCGTACTGTGCCTGCACTCTTGGGTCAGCATTTATCCCCGTGCCGCACAGGAGATCCACCACCTGCTCAACTGGGCCGTATCCTTTAGTTCTTGTGAACTGTAAGGCCTCTCGGAGAGCCTGGGCTTTGAAAGCCATATAGCCGGCGGGGTCAAAACAAGCAGAACAGACTTCGTCAAAGTCTGATGGAGTCCAAGGATTGGTGGCTATTATGTTTTTCAGCAATCTTTTTACATAAGGGGAGCTGGCGCCGTACTTGGACACGGCCTCCTTCAGCTCCTTCAACATCTTAAATGGCACTGGGGCGTACTGCCGCTGTCCCGTGAGGGGATCAGCAAGCAGCGGATATATCCCCCAGTCATCCCTGTCTACTGTCTCCCCCTGCTCAAAGGCTCGGATGGCACTGGCTGCGACCAGACCTGTTGCCCCTGGTCTGGGTCCTCTCCCCCCGTCCCTGAATGCTGCCAATCTGCATGGGGGAGGCTCAGCCATGGCCGTTGGGGCGGCTAGCCAAGCTTCTGGGCAACTCGGGGAAACTCCGCCCCAGGCCTCCGGGTGTCTAGGAGAGGCCCCGCCCCATCCTCCTGTCTTTTCCTGTCTAGGCCCGCTCGGCATCTGAGCTGCGTCACACCCACTATCCTTCCGGTCTGTGTCCCATGAAGAATGTGGAAGTGTCGTGTCTCCGCCATCTTTTTCGCGGCTTTCCCCTCTAGCCCTCCTTAACTCTTCCCAGGGGTACACGGGAGGGGGGCCCTCATCCTCCCCCCAATCCTCCCCTTCATCCTCCTCTTGTGGCCCCACACCGTGACTTTCCTCCTCTTCACCCGACCCTTCTATGAATGCTTGGCAGGTTTTTAGGGGGATTTTATACCCCCTCTTAGCGCACAGCTTATACAGCTGGGCGGCTACAATCCCTTTCTCCTCGGGTCGAAATTCAGGTATGCTATTCAATCCTCCCATCTCGTCCTTCTTATGAGATGAGGCTGTCTGGGGGGAGTCCGTCCAGCGGACTCAGACGGTCCCTACAGATCTCAATCCCTGTTCAGGCGCCACTTGCCGGGGGCCTTATCTACTGCACCGGCGGCGGGTTGATCTGTAACTATTATATCCCCGTCCTCTCTACTCACCTATCCCCATGGCGAGTCTTTGGTCGTCACCGGCCTCCGAAGAGGAATTAACCCAGACAGAGCACCCGAGGTTTCAGGGGTTGTTTATTCACGGCTGGTCACATCCCGAGAGAGATGCTTCCGCGTACAGCATCTTATATACATTAAACCACGCCCTCGCCCCAACTATGGCCCAATAAAACCTATACCTTATATGGAAATTAGCACAGTAAAAGCAAAGCCTATCCCCGCCCCCAACACCACTCCTCTTTTAAAACTTCTGTATTAGGGGCGGCTAGGTGGCGCAGTGAATAGAGCGCCGGCCCTGGAATCAGAAGGACCTGAGTTCGGAGCCGGCCTCCGACACTTAATCCATACAAACAAAAACCTAGCCGTGTAACCTTGGGCAAGTTACTTATCCCCAATTGCCCTAAAGGGGCGGCTAGGTGGCGCAGTGAGTAAGAGCGCCGGCCTCGGAGTTTGGATGACCGAGATCAGATCCGGCCTCAGAAAATGAGCACCCACGCATAAATCAAATGACTAGCCGTGTAACCTTGAGCAAGTTACTTAACCCCAATTGCTTAAAAAAAAAAAAAAACAAAAAAAAAACTTCTGTATTACTGTCTAGGGCAACATTATCTTTTCAGTCTCCCAAGTCTGTGACCTCACTGTCATCCTCAACTCCTCATTCTCACTCACCCTATGTATTCTACAAGCTGATAAATCTTGTCATTTCCGTTTCCACAACATGTCTTCTATAAAGTCCTTGTCTTTCCATTCATAAAGCCATCGCCCTAGTTCAGGCCCTGATCTGTTTTCACTTGGACTATTGCAATAGCTTTCTAATTGGTCTCCTTGCTACAAATCTCTCCAAGCCATCTGCCAAGTGGGCTTTGACTGTGTCATCTACCCTGCCTCCTTCAGTAATCTCAGGTAACTCCTAATTCTTTCTGGGATCAGATAGTAATTTGATTTGGCAATGAAAACTCTCCACAACCTTGCCTCTTCCTAATTTTCCCATCTTCTTGCACATTACTCTTCTCCAGCTATTTTCTGGCCCATTCAGTCTGGCCTTACTTGTTCCTTGCACAGGAACATAACCCTCCATGCCTAGAATTTGCGATCTCCATATCTCTACCTCCTAGAATTTCTGGCTTCTTTAATGACTTAGTTCAAATACTACTTTCTTCAAGAACCCTTTCCTGGCCCTCTCAGAAAGACTGGTGTCTTCCCTAAGGGTACTTTTCATCTACCTTTTAAGTATTTTTATGTACCCATTTATGTATGTTGTCATATATGTGTGTGTGTGTATATATATGTTACAGTGGAAGTTCCTTGAGGGTAGGGATTGTTTTTGATTTTTCTTTGTATCCCTAGTGCTTAGAATGTTGCCCTCAGCACATAGTAAATGTGTACTATGTATTTGCTGACTGATTAGTCTATTATATTTATAAGTTTTCATAAAACTGAATCATTCCTGATATAGATCTAACCAGGTCATAGTGAATAATCTTTTGAACACATTGTTGTAGCCTTTTTGCTAGTAATTTTTCATTGTTTTTGCATCAAGAAATCTTTCTGTCCAGGTCTTCCATCTGAATATAGCCACCTAAAGGGCATATAAATGGGGCCCCAAGTGTGTATTGTTTGTACTATACTTCTACAGCTAGACATGAGCTTAGTCAACTTCCACTTCATACCCTCAACTAACTATAATGCCCAAAGACTGTGAGATTTAGTTATTGAAGTGAAGAAATGAGAAAATTGGGAGTCAGAGGACCTCAGTCCTAGCTCTCCCACTTATGTAGTCTTGGACAAATCATTTAAGCACTTCAAGCCTTATTTTCTTATGTAAGATGAAGAGGTTAGACTATGGGATCCCCAAAGCCCAATCCAGCCTTGAATCTGTGTCCTTTGACACTAAGAAAATACCTCACAAGTAGACTGTCTCAATCAATAGTATGCAAGGGCCCCAAGGTATAGAGAACCAGGAATAAAAGACAATATCCCTAAAAGTCATCCCCTTAAGCATGAACTCTAAGCCATACTTTATGCTGGCTTTCCTATAGGCAGGTTATGCTTTGTGGCATGAATGACCCGGGCCTAAGAAACATACCCCTTGGGAGAATGGGGAGGGACTGGGTTGTGAGTAGTCTAGAGTCAGGACACTGATCACTGTAGGGTGTGTATTAGTGATGTGTGGCTATATTAAAGTGAACTAAGAATGTATAAATGTGTGAGCTGCAAGATTCTGATCCATAACAAAAGGCAATTGAGGCAGAACTCTGATCATGATCAATTTATCAGGGAGATGGGGAGTCCCTAAATGACTGGATCCACGACCTTCCTCTTGGTCAAGGCTCCCTTTGCTCATCAGCTGGGGTTTTTTTGTGCACCTTGGAAGGACCTTAAAAGCTGTTACAGGATCATGATTGGTCATCTTCAGAAGTAGAACTCCTATGATTGGCTAAGGAAGATATCCATCAATTACTAGTATACTGTCAGTAGTGCTCAAGGGCTTTCCACGGGCCTAAAGGCTTTGTTAGCAGTGTCTTGGAGCTTCTACTTGTTAGGGATATTCTGAAGCTACAGCTGTAAGAAGGGCAGCTGTGGTTTTTCTTTTCTTTTTTTTTTCTTTTTTCTTTTTGGAAAGCAATTGGGGTTAAGTAACTTGCCCAAGGTCACATGGCTAGCGCGCACGTGTGTGTGTGTGTGTGTGTGTGTGTGTGTGTGTGTGTGTGTGTGTGTGTGTGTGTGTGTGTGTGTGTGTGTGTGTGTGTGTGTGTGTGTGTGTGTGTGTGTGTAGCCAGATCCAAACTCAGGTCCTCCTGACTCCAGGGCTGGTGCTCTACTCACTGTGCCACCTAGCCACCCTGTCAGCTGTGGTTTTTCAAGCACAGTTCCCTCATGGGGGGTGGGAGGGGTGGAATAGTGCTAATACAGCCAATTCCTAATACAAGTTAATATAAGTCCTTACAACAGGACTAACTAATACAATATAAAATCTATGTAATAAAGTATTGAGCTATCCTATAAATTAAATAGAAGTAATATTATCATTAATACATGGTGGGCTAATTTATTTTAACTCTTATTCTTTTTTTTTTTCTTTTTGGAGGGCAATTGGGGTTAAGTAACTTGCCCAAGGTCATACGGCTAGGTTTTTGTTTGTGTGTTAAGTGTCTGAGGCCGGCTCCGAACTCAGGTCCTTCTGACTCCAGGGCCAGTGCTCTACTCACTGTGCCACCTAGCCGCCCAACTCTTATTCTTTTTTTTTTTTTTTTTAAAGCAATTGGGGTTAAGTAACTTGCCCAAGGTTACACGGCTAGGTTTTTGTTTGTGTGGATTAAGTGTCAGAGGCCGGCTCTGAACTCAGGTCCTTCTGATTCCAGGGCCGGCGCTCTACTCACTGAGCCACCTAGCCGCCCCCCCAACTCTTATTCTTATGCATTAACTAAAGCAAACTTAACTCCAGTCTATTTAACTCATTAATACTCACTGGTAACTCAGTAAATCATAATGAACTGAGTAAATACTGATTAAATCAAGTAGGGATATTGCAATTAGTCATGCATATGTAATTAATGCATTGCTTCATTTCCATGCTTTTCATGCTGAAAGGGAGGGAGTAAAACATTTTTCTCTGAAGTATAGAATTTGGAGGTGGAAAGGGACAGATAAAACTCATTCTTCTTGTTAAAGGCTAAGCATTAAGGATAAGCATGACTGCTTATCTCTGTGAAGTATAATAGCCTTTAGACAATCCAGTACAGTTCTTTTTGCTTTTTGTGTCCTATGACCTTTGGGAAATCTCTCTTGCTATTCTTTCTGTTATAGCTGATATCTGTGGTACCAAGCATGTGGGTATACATAGATAATTTTCTCCCTCCTCCTTCCTTTTCAGTTTGGATTAGATTATAAAACTCTAGGCAAATGTATTCCTATTAAAATTTGTTTTGATATCTGCTACTTTTACATTACCTTCATTTTCAAATATATACTTTCCCCTTCCTCTAACCAGCAAGTTATCTTCTATTAACAAGAAATAAAAAAGAAAGAGTGGGACAAAGCAATTAAATACAAGTGTGTCAACTCAGTATAACATAAAGAACTTCTGACATGGTCTTTACCCCCTTCCTGCTCAATACATTAATGTGCCACAATTAGTATTGCTGTAGCCTATTACTTAATTGATGGTTATTTCCTTTGTTTTCAGTTATTTGCCACCACTAAAAGTGTTGCTATGAATATTTTGTTGTATATGGTATCTTAAACCTCCTTGGGCTACATGACTAGAAATAGGATCTTTGGGTCAAAGGGTACAGATATTTTACTCACTTTTTAAAAAAAATTTTTTTTTTTTTTAAAGCAATTGGGGTTAAGTAACTTGCTCAAGGTTACAGGGCTAGTCATTATTTATGCGTGGGTGCTCATTTTCTGAGGCCAGATTTGATCTCCGGGTCATCCCAACTCCGAGGCCGGCGCTCTTACTCACTGCGCCACCTAGCTGCCCCTTTAGGGCAATTGGGGTTAAGTAACTTACCCAAGGTCACAGGGCTAGGTTTTTGTTTGTGTGGATTAAGTGTCTGAGGCCGCCTCTGAACTCAGGTCCTTCTGATTCCAGGGCCGGCACTCTACTCACTGAGCCACCTAGCCGCCCCTTACTCACTTTTTAAAAAGGGATAATTCTGAATTGCTTTTCAGAGTATTTAGACCAATTCATAGTTTTTTATTAGTGAGTCTCACTTTCTATAACCCCTCAACATTAATTGTTTCTATCTTTTGCACTTACCAATATGCTGGGTATGTGTTGAAATCTCAGAGTTCTTTTATTACCCTTTTGGTTGTTAATAGTTCACATTTTTTCTTTTGAGAACTATTTGTTCATGTCCTTTAACCATACATTCATTGGTGTTATATATTTGTGATCATTAGCTAAGTATCTCCTTGCCCGGGCAAACTTCTCTATGCTGGCACAAATGACCTGATTCCATTCTATTTTCTCCATCAAGTCTGTCTCTTTAATCCTTACTCTCTCACTGGTCTTCAGTCTCTTCCTGTCTACTGGCGGCTTTCCTTTTGCCTACAAACCTGCCCATGTCTCTCCTATTCTCATTTGATTGGCTCATCCCTGTTAATTATCATCCTATACCTCTTCTACCTTTTGTGGCTAACTTTTTAAAAAATTTTTTTAAATTTTATTTATTTTTATTTTTTTGTGTGGCTAACTTTCTTGAAAAGGCAGTCTACAAAGACCTGTCTTCACTTCCTTTCCTCTTGTTCTTTTCTTAACTCTCTGCAATCTCAATAAGTTCTTCTGGTTCTGCTCATGCCACTCTGCATTAGTTCATTTAAGTCTCCCCATGTCTTTTTTTGAAATCATCCATTTCCTTATTTCTTACAGCACAATAGTATTCCATTACATTCATATATCTTATTTATTTAGTCTTTCCTTAAAGGAAGGATATCCTTTAGTATCCAGTATTTGGGTTCTTTTTGCTATCATATAAAGAGCTGCTAAGACTATATTTGTAAATAAAAAACCTTTTCTTCTTTCTTCAGTCTTTTTTGGGTAAAGGTCTAGCAGTGTTATTGCTGGATCAAAGGGCATGCACTATTTAGTAACTCTGTGTATTTTTCCACATTGCTTTCTAGAATCAACTAATAGTGAGTGCTTGAATATGCCTATTTTTCTATGGCTCCTTAAACATTTATCATTTTTCTTTTTTGTTGTTTTTGACACTCTGATGGGCATGAAGTAGATTCTCAGAATTGCTTTAATTTGAATTTCTCTTATTAGTAGTCATTTGAAGTATTTTTTCATGTCTCTGGTTAGTTTGGATTTCTTCCCTTGAGAACTGCCTGCTCATATTCTTAAATCATTTATCAGCTGGGGAATGGCTCTTCTAAATTCAAATCAGTTCCTTTTATACATTAGAAATAAGACAATTGTCAGAGAAATTTGTCGCAAAGGTTTTTTTTTCCTCCAGTTAACTTTCCCTTTTAATTTTTACTTTGTTGGGTTTTTTTGGTGCAAAATCTTAAATTTTATATTACTAAAATTTTACATCTTATCTTCTGAGATTCTCTATTATTTATTTCATTGTGAACTTTCCCCTCTATCTATAGATTTGATAGGTAATTTTTTCCAATTGGACAGATAGACAGCATGGTAAATAGAGTGCTTGGGCCTGAAATCAGAAGACTCATCTTTGTGAGGTCAAAATTGGCCTTAGAAACTTACTAGCTGTGTGATCCTGGGCAAGTCACTTAACCCTGTTTGCTTCCCGTTCCTCCTCTGTAAAATGATCTAGAGAAGGAAGTGGCATAACCACCCCAGTATCTTTGCCAAGAAAACCCCAAATGGGGTCATGAAGAATTGGACACAACTGAGCAGTTTTTTTTTTCCATTTGGAGCCTGCTTGGTATATAGTATGGGGTGTAGGTCTAAACCTCATTTCTACAATTCCACTGTCCAGTTTTCCCAGCAGTTTTTGTCACATGGTGAATCCTTCCTTATACTGCCCTCCCATCCCCACCCCGGAGCTTTGCAGTATCCTGGGGCTTGTTGCAATCAGTTTGTCACCCATAAAGAATTTCTGGAGAGCCTCACCATCTCCAGATCATTCCTTCTTGAACTGAACTCTGTACTGGATCTCCTCCACTACAAAGGTATTTTACTATGCACACACCTCCCTGTTTCATGCTCACTGAGTGGTCATTATCATTGAACAGGGTTATTTCTACTGATGTATCATCCTAGGATTTCTGAATGATTTTGAGGTGTGGGCAGGAGGCAACATGCTATAAAAGGGCTTGTAAGGTAGCACTTTATTCTATGGAATCAGTCTGTTCACTAACATTTATTAAGTACATGTTAATGGCCAGGCACTGGTCTATGAATTCAAAGATGGGCAAATATAGAATCAATACAGAATAAGCACAATGGGATCTTATATTGGCTACATCTGTCATTTAATTGAGAGGTGAACAAATGAAATGTATTCATTCCTTACCAGGTGCAAAGCACTGTTTGAAATGCTGAGATTACAAACAGAAAAGCAAAATTGTCTTTGATCTCAAGGACATTATAAGAATGTAACCTGAGGAGACAATGCATATAGGAAGTTTTAGCTATAAGTCAGATGGAAAGGTTCCATGGCCTTTAGAGTACTGTGGTGAAGAAGATGGGAATGATATTCCTGATGTGAGATCTGGACCCCTGAGCTTTCCCATACCTTTTAGCAGCCCAAATCCCTGGCATTCTCCTGAGGCATCCATTGTGGTTTGGGGTGCTGGGAACCCTGAAATGCAAAAGTACAGGGGGGTCTGCCTAGAAAGAATTCAACCACTCAAGCTTCTTTTAGTCAGAGTAGTGAGATTTTATTATAACACCAGTTAGGTGGGTGAGATTACTAATGAATCTGTGCAATTTAATGGGGTAAGATCCTACACAGTAAAAGGGGGAAAGAGTGAGAAGATCTGGATGGAATTAAGGAGTGGCAAGTAGCCTGGGATGGGCCAGGTGCAGACAATGAAAGTTAAGTAGCCCAGGGTTGGTGGGCCACAATAAAAGGACAATTAAAAGAATTACTGGGATGGGCTGGAAGCCTCAGGTGAATGCCAAGGATCTCTGCTGTTGAAATGTATGGGAAAGTTCCGGGATCCAGATCCCCTATCAATTCCTACTAAAAATCAGATATGTTTCTGATGTTGAACTATCTGCTTGTGCCTAGAACTTTGGTGGTAAGAATGTTATTTTCTGATTCTTTAGAAGTTATGGCTATTGAGTAGGTCATCTCCATGGGGCATTTTGTGTGTGTGTGTGTGAATAGCTCTAATCTCTATCTTTGAAGCTTCTCTGCAGAGTAAGAAATATTGTACGTGATCAACGTGTATTGTTGGGGTGGGGGGGGCAGGGAAATCACCTTCTTAGAAATTACAGCCTTGGGATGGCTAAGTGGTGCAGTGAATAGAGCACCAGCCCTGGAGTCAGTGAGTTCAAATCCAGCCTCAGGCACTTAACACTTACTAGCCCCGTGACCTTGGGCAAGTCACTTAACCCCAATTGCCCTCCTCTCTTCCCTCCAAAAAGAAGAAAAAAAAATTACAGCCTGGTGGGGGAGCATGTAAGGGAGAAAAGGGTATACTCTGCCATGTCCCCCAAACTAGGGTCAAAGTATACAGGACCTTGATCCTCTACCCCTACCCCCAAACTAACCTGACTTCAGCCCACTGAGGGAGGGGAGAAAGAGAAGCGGATGCCTCCCCCTCAATCCTGGGCTATCTCCCCAGTACCCCTACACATGGGAGTGGGCTGGGGGTCCCCATCTTTCCCTCCTTCAATCCTGCCCTCATGAGCCATTTTTTATAGAGTACAAAGATTTGAAAGGTAACAAATTTCAGGTTGTGTACAGGGGCTTTGTGGGGACGAGAGCCCCCCACCTGTTCTTCACTGCTTCCCCACTAGTCCACAGGGAAGGAAGCAATGGGACGAGGTGACTTTATTCCTCCTTTCACTGGAGGGAGACTTAATGTGCAGGGCTACCCACCCTCCCTACACCACACAGCTTCTGGCTCCTATGCCTCCATGCTCAAGGCCAATTCAAGGCCATCTGTCTTTTCAGTGGAGTGCTTATAGGCCCTTGGGGATGTTACTCCCTAGCAGATACCTCACTGCCCCCTGGAAAAGGTCCAGGGGATGGAGGGGGAAGGTTGGATGACTCCATCACAACTGGATTCACTGTGTGCTGGTTCTGAGGGTTGGGGAGGGTCAGCTTGAGGGAATAGAGGACCCTGAAGGGTCCAGAATAGATGGCAAGTCAGGGCCCACAGTGGGAGGTTGGGGAGCAGCCCCTGCACAGGCTGGTGGAGTCCGGGTTCAGGGGCCTTCCTCCCATCTTCACAGGACTCTTCTGTGGATGTGGTCAGCTGTACCATCTTCTGTTAGACCTCTCTGTTCTTCAGCTGGAGACACACTTTGGAGGGGAAGATGTCCATGTAGTGGGCCTGGAACACTGCCATGGCCTGGACTAAGAGGAAGCAGCCATGGTCCTGGAGTAGCTGCATGATTAGAATCCACCACTAGTCAAAGGTGTGTCCCAGGGACAATTGGGGCACCATCTCCTAGCATGTCCTCTGTTTCCATGCCAGTCTGCTCCAAGGGGAAGATGTTGCCTTCACACTTGACTCTTTGCCATGTTGGGCTGAGAGGTGTAACTAGAATGAGGCCTCATTTTACATTTGGGGGAGGTAAGGCCCTCTGGGGTTGAGTGTGGGTCTGTGGAGCTCTTCCTCTTCTTTCGCTAGGAGTCCAGGATGGCTGGATGGGAGGGGATGGTGGAGGTAGGTGATCAGTGACTTTAGGGTAGGTGAGGGCAGCACCTTCTCTGTTTGGAATTGGGGCAGCTCCCCAAAGTCTACCTAGGAGAGTTCCTTATCATCTGCCTAATCGAAAGTGTTTAGGGGAGGCCGAACCTTTACCTTCTTGCTGGGATATTCGCTTGCTGGAGCAGTGGATAAAGTGCTGGGTTTGGAGTCAGAAAGACTGTTCTCCCTGAGGTCAAATCTGGCCTCAGACACTTAGCAGATGTGTTACCCTGGGCAAGTCACTTAACCCTATTTGCTTCAGTTTCCTCATGTGTAAAGTAAGCTGGAGAAGGAAATGGCAAACCACTCCAGAGTCTCTGTCAGGAAAATCCTAAATGGGGTGGCATAGAGTGGGACACAGCTGAAAGGACCAAGCAACAACAATGGTTATCTCCATAGAAGATGGTTCTGTGATGATACTTGTGAAGGCCGGGCTGGAACCTGATCCAGTGATCTAGGGGATGCTATACTCCCAGTGATCTTGGTCTTACCTACTCATTGGTAAGTAGTTGGTCAGCAGTTAGTATTCTTGGTGAGGATATGGATCTCTTTTCCACCAGGCACCCCCCCCCCCCCACCCAGTGGCTTCAGGAACTGAGCTCAAAGGAGGGTTAGAGAGCTTGTGACATTGCTCTCCCAGGGCTCTTGGGCTCTGCTTCCTGGGCTCTCTCCACTGCGGTTGTGAGGGGAGGTGGTTACATGGTGCTTTGGCAGGTATATGTTACTTCCTGTCTCTTCTAAGATTGCCTAGCTAAAATAGCCAATTAGGGTGGTTTGCCTTGATGGTACTAAAGATGTGGTCTGTTGCTGAATTTCACTTGTGAAAACCTGCTTGTTCTCTACTTCACTGAGGATGCCCTTGATTCATGTATAGATAAGCCTAATAAAAACATTTTAGAGATGGGAGAGTAGGCATATGGTTTGGAAGTTATTTATATTCTCTCATTCATCAACAAGTTTTTTTTCTCTTTCCTTCAGAACCTTGTACTCGAGGTTCTCACAATTGTATTCCCTTAGCATGAGTCTCTTTTTTATATATTCTGACTCTGGGGCAGCTAGGTGGCACAGTGGATAGAGTGCTGGGCCTGGATTCAGAAAGACTTCTTTCTTTGAGTTCAAATATGGCACTTACTAAGTGTGACCCTGGGCAAGTTGCTTAACCCTGTTTGCTTCAGTTCCTCATCTGTGAAATGAGCTGAGAGAAGGAAATGGCAAACTGCTCTAGTATCTTTGCCAAGAAAACCCAAAAAGGGTCACAGAGAGCTGGACGGGAGTGAAAAACAACTCAAGAACATAACAACTCTGCCTCTTCAGATTCTTTTTCTTCTAAATTTTCACATTACAGAGTTTTTGTCCTTTACCTGGAGAGTGCCTTCTCTTCTGGGAGAGACCAGACTACACTTTAAACATAGGTAACATCTATTGGGCCATGGCACCGTTGTTAATTTGATGCAGGTTGCTGAAACTATCTTGCTTGTCCTAGTTCTTGATCTTCAGGCATTTGGGTTTTTTGCTTGCTAGCCAGTCTTAATGGTTAACTCTCCTGGGGATGAAGAAGAGTAACCTCCTCACCTCATTAATGCCCTATACATTGATATCATCTTACCAACTTTTTTTCTATTCTAGTCTTCCTTTTCCTCTTCTTTTTGAGTCTTCCTCTTTTACTTTATCCTCCTGCTTTCTACCATGATTCATTTTTTTTTTTTTGTGACAAAGCTCTTGGGTATAGCACAGGGCACCCCAGACTCCTGTGGATGCCTCCCCACCCCCCCAGCCCTAGGGGAGCCACCCCAGGGCTTCCAGTCTTTGGTACAATAAATAGAAAACAAAGGGGCCAGCAGGGCCCAGGAGCCAGTCCATGGAGGGACAAAGGGGGCAGGGGTCATACCCCCTCCTCTTCTTGGGCCCAGCCCCCCAGTCAGGCCAGTGTAGGTGCCCCCCCTACCCCACTAGGTAATAGCAATTCCAGTTGAGAGGGAAGGCATGAGCCCAGGGACCCCAAGGGGGAAGGGGTATGGCTTCAGGGGGCCCCCGGGGGCAGTGGATCACTAGCTGGCAGCTGTACTCTGGGGGACACTGCAGAGACCCAGGTGGGGGCCTAGGGCCGGGTCCTCAGGTGGGGGATAGGCGACTGGCCCCCGCCCCTGGGGCCACTCCCCCTCCCCCCAGTCTGGAAGGCCAAAGTGGCTGGGTGCTGGAGAGGGGGAGGGGGATAGAGTGGGGCACAGTCTTGTGAGCTGGAGGCAGCAGGGGGTCACCTCTAATGCTCAAGTCCATTAGTTCAGGGGGAGGTGGTGATAAGGGTGAAGAAGAGCCAGCCATGGTCCCATGGAAGGAGGAGGAAGAGGAGGCTGGGGCCGGGCCTGGGGGAGGCTTGTGGGCCACATCTCCCCCTGCCCAAGGGCGCAGCAGCTGGGAAGGTGGGACCTGGGTCCCCACAGTAGGGGTTGCTGTAGCAGTAGCTCCAGTTGTCATTGGACGATCCTCTTGAGCCACCAGAGCTGGATTCGGAGCTGGCCTCACTGGAATAGTGGGAGGCATCAGGGGCTGGAGAAGGTGAGATGGAGGTGCTGCTCCCCGAGGGTCCCGTGTGGTTGCCTCATCCGCAGTGCGACAGAAGAAGCCATGCTGTAGGGCACCCAGGGGGCTGATTCGGCTGGCCGGCTCATACTCCAGCATGGGCAGCACCAGGTTCTGGAAGCGGAGGTATGGTCTAGCTATGCTATGGTCTAGCTTATCTGCCTGCCGGCAGGCCACCTGTCTGTACACCTAGCCGCCCAGCTTCTTCTTGGCATAGTACACCTATTAATGTGCTTGTAGGTCTTGATAAGGTCCACAGAGTTTTCAGAGTGGGGCAGAGGTGGCATCCTGAAAGGCCAACTTGACCATCATTCATTTCCCTCTACCCTCTTTCTTCCTTCTCCCCTTCCTCCATCTCTTCCTTCTTTTCCTCTCCTCCTTCTCCCTTCCTACTATCTTTTTTCTTTCCATTTTGTTCCTTCTCTTTCAGCTCTAGGTAGAAGTAAAGAAAGTCTCTCTCTGAGAGTTATGGAGGTTTTTAGGAGAGCTTTTGGCAGTGGTCCATGACACTTTATTAGAATGGGCTATTGGGGTGTATGGTATGAGGTATTTCATTCTAAAGTTTGAGGGCAGGGACCATATCTTGCCCTTTGTATCCCCTCAGCACCTTGTACAGTCAGTGCCTTGCTTAAAGAAAACTTTTAATAAATGTGTTTACTGATTGAACGTATAGTGGTCAGAGAAATGAATATCACCACAATTCAGAAGTTTCACTAGCAAATTGG
Source organism: Gymnobelideus leadbeateri (assembly GCA_011680675.1). NCBI lineage: Eukaryota > Metazoa > Chordata > Mammalia > Diprotodontia > Petauridae > Gymnobelideus > Gymnobelideus leadbeateri. The sequence goes on along the minus strand of WOXC01007810.1, from coordinate 218,363 downwards.
CCAAAGTTGAAAATTGTGGGAGGGATTGTCCAAAACATAGAACACAGTCTGTAATAAAGGATTGTCGAGGAATCATTTAAAGAGTAAGTCATAATAAATTGAAATGTTAAAAAGTCTCTGGAGAATCTTTTACTTGGAAATGAGCTACAAAGATATGCTTTACAAGGGCTTTATTCTTTTCAGTGAATGAAATACTGCCCGTAGTTTTTTTTCTAGCTATACTGTAATGCCCTCTGCTGGACAGCTCCAGAAGTGAGAGGCTCAGAAAAGACATGCTACAGGCTCTTCTCTACTTAGCCACCAAGAGAGGGCTACCTTCCCCCACCTCCAGGGAAGGGAAGAAGGATGAATTGCTCTGGGCTGCTTTCTATTTTTTTTTTTTTTAATTTGTTGCCTACCTCAGACTGTCACATCTTTGCCCTTCTTGAAGGGAGAATGTCTATTTCCTTGTGGAGGAAATGCCTTGGACTACAAAGATCATTAATTCAATAAGGAATGAGTTTCCCAGTTATAACCCTAGTTATATACTTGGGAAAGTACCACAGGATAAAGCACTGTACTATTGTCCCCCCAAACAGACTATGGGCTCCTTCAAGGTAGGAAACATACATTGTATGTCTTTGTATTACCCACAGCACTTATCACAGCATGGAATACATAACAGGTATTATTAAATGAATGAAAGAATAAATAAATTAGTGAATTAAGAGAACTTAAGGTATTGGCTTAGCAGAAGATGTCTTTTTTTTTTAAAGAAGGAAGAAGTGATTAGATGGATTTTAAATGTCAGACATAGAAGGTTACTTTTAGATTGATTTCACCACTTTAATTAAAATTTATTGATGTTCTTAAATTTAATTATAAACACCTTTTTTAGACTCAATAATAATTTTTATATTTCAACTGAGTGGAAGGTATGAGTAAAAAGTCTTTAAATTTTATAATGGAAATACATCTCAAATATTCATTATTGTAAAGCTGTATACATATTTCTTTTTTTTTTTTTTAAAGCAGTTGGGGTTGAGTAACTTGCTCAAGGTTGGCTAGTTATTTATGTGTGGGTACTAATTTTCTGAGGCCAGAACCGATCCCAGGTCCTCCCAACTCCAGGCCAGCGCTCTTATTCACTGCACCACCTAGCTGCCCCATATACATATTTCTAATGACTGACGAGTTCAAGGATGAAATAAGTATTTAATTAATCTTTGACAAAAACTAAACATAGTGTCACTTCACTATAGAAGATAATTTACCTTACAACTTATTATATATTTCCTCCAATCCAATTTCAAGAAAGAATGGGGTGGGGGGCACAGGGAAGCATCTAGGTGGCACAGTGAATAGAGCAACAGCCCTGGATTTGGGAGGCCCTGAGTTCAAATCCAACCTCAGACACTTAAAAGCTATGTAACCTTGGGCAAGTCACTTAACCCAAAATGCCCTGCCTTCTCCCCTCCAAAAAAAAAAAAAAGCAAAAAATAAAAGAAAGAAAGAATAGGTAAGTATAAATGCATAGAAAAATTCTTATGAATACTCTGTTGAACTACATATATAAAATTCAACTTTATATTATACAAGTATTTTTTTTTGCCTTTTGGAGGGCAATTGGGGTTAAGTAACTTGCCCAAGGTTACATGGCTAGGTTTTTGTTTGTGTGTGCGTTAAGTGTCTGAGGTCGGATCCGAACTCAGGTCCTTCTGACTCCAGGGCCGACGCTCTACTCACTGCGCCACCTAGCCGCCCCAAAATTCAACTTTATAACAAGATATCAAATATGAGAATTTTATTTCTGGATTGTGCAGATATTGCTAAGTTTGCCAATTTCTCATTCAGAGCCCCAAAATGTGGGGGGACCCTAAAATGTAGCACAGGAACTTTTGCTAACTGATGTCAGTGGTCTAGTTTGTGCAGAAATGTTTCTACTAGATTTATAAAATGAATTTTAGAAGGAGAGACTCATTACTCAGTCAACTGTTTGACCATCTGTAACTCTTCAATAGGCTCCTAATTTTGATAAATTTTGAAAAGCTTTTGAGGTAAGTTAGGATTCATATTATCTCAAGACTCTGGATTTTTATTTCTGTTAATGATCATATCCGTTTTGAAAAGGGAATACTATATGAACATGTAGGCTGCTCCAAGCTCACAAATGCCCCTAACCTCACAAAAATGTCAGGTTTTTTTCACGTTTCTTTCTTGACATGAGTTGTAAAAGGTTCATGATTGTGACTCTTGGCATGGCAGCCTGCTTTATAAGAGAGATTTTCTAAAGCTCAGTACTCTGATGTTTTTTAAAAAAAATCACTGACTTTCCCAAAGATTTTCTCCCTCCTGATCCCACACTTCTTTTAACATAGAAGTAGAGTCAAACAAATAAAATAGCACATCAACCAAGTCTAAACATGTATGTCTGGTTCCACAGATATAATCAGTCTATTCTTTGTGGAGGGGCATCAAGATGCCATACTAGATAGAGTCTTGGACTTGGAGTCAGGGAGATCTAGATTCAAATTCTCTTTCAGACACTTATTTTATAATCTGAGCAAGTCACTGCTCTGGCAAAAGCTATACTGACAGTCTTAAGAAATCTCATCAATACAGTGATCAATCATTGCTTTATAGGATTGATGATGAAACATGTTGATGGATAGATAAGGATCACAGAGACTGATGAGTCCAACCCACTCATTTTACAGATTAGTAAATTGAGACACAGAGAGGTTTAGTGATGTACTTGTTTTGGAGAGGTTTCTTGACTCTTTCTCTGCCTGCTTCAAACTGACATTTTATTTTATTTTATTCATTCACTCATTTATTTATGCTTTTTGGAGGGCAATTGGACTTAAGCAACTTGCCCAAGGTAACACAGCTAGTAAATGTTAAGTTTCTGAAGCCAGATTTGAACTCAGGTCCTCCTGACTCCAGGGTCAGTGCTCTATTCACTGCACCACCTAGCCACTCCTAAACTGACATTTTATTAGGAAATACTAGCACATTTTAACAATTCAATTTTCAGGTAGTCAGTAAGCATTTATTAAGCTCCTACTGTGTGCCAGGCACTATGCTGCATTCTAGGGCTACAAAAAGAGAGTGTGGTCAAGTGGAAAAAAATACCCTAAAGCATGCAAAATTTGAGCTTAATTTTATTAATAATCTATTAGGTGAATTTGCATATTTTCATGGCATCATCTGCATTTTGGAAACTCAAAATGATGCAAAATTCTTACAATTGGAATTTGATAGAACTGAACTTCTATCCTGTCCACACACTATGCCAGGCCCCCCCACCAAAAAAAAAAAGCCCATCTTAGTGACTGCATAGACCTATGGAGTATTCTGGTAGTACAAGTATTGTGGCTATATTGCTCCTACCTTGGAAAGCTGAGTAAGAACTGGGAGGCAGGAATGGCCTCCTTCTGACCCAGAAATTTATCTTTTGATGAATTGAGGAGTCAGGTATTAAATCAGCTACCACCACAATTCCTTTAAAATTGATGTGGAATAAGATGGAAGAGTGCATATATACTTATTTATTTCCTCATGGTCAGTATATTTAAGGATTAGCTCTGGGAAGTAGGTTTGAGTAGAGGGGAGAGCCCTACTCTGGTAGAACCCTATTCATCTGTTCCATGCAGAAGACATATTATCTCCTAACTGCATTTTTGCTGGCTGTTTCTGTGCTTAGAATTCTCTCCTTGGTCTCTTTCTCCCACTTCCCCCAGTTTTCTTCATGTCTCAGCTATCGTCCCTAAGCTTTTCTGTCGCCCTTCATATTATCCTCCTCCATTAGATAGCAAACTCCTTGAGGGCAAGGAGTGTATTTTTGCCGTTCTTTGAATTGCCTAGTGCTTAGCACAATGCCTGGCACCTGGCACCAAGTAAGCTCTTAATAAAAGCTTTTTGATTTGGAGAGGCCAGAAAGGTTCATTCTCTCTCCTGCTTGTCCCTGTCAGGAAGATTCTCAGTTCAATTCCCAGCTTGATCCAAAGCATATCCATCCTACCCATTCAACTGTGGAATGGAGTAGGGAGAGAATACCCTCATTTCATGAGGATTCTGTAAATGGGTCCAAACTAGACAAAGGGAGCAGTCCATCTAATGTCCTGGAAAAATGACTGGGGCCAAGTGAAACCTGAAGCCTTGGGTTTGAAGCCCAGTTTTGCCAGTTATTAATTATGTGATTTTGAGCAAGTTAATTATTTATTACAGTTTTCAACTTATTTATTTTTAGTTTTCAACATTCACTTCCATAAGTTTTAAATTTTCTCCCTCTCCCTTTCCCCTCCCTCCCCAAGGCAGCATGCAATCTGATATGGATTGAGCAAGTTATTTAACCTTTATAACCTCACTTAAATGTAACAATAATAACAACAGCAACAACAATAATAATGGTAGTTGGTATTTATGGGGCAACTAACAGTGGGTGGGGTGACCTGCCTGGAGTGAAGAAGATTCATCATCTTGATTTCAAATCTGGCCTCAGATACTTACTAGCTGTGTGACCCTGGACAAGTCACTGAACCCTGTTTGCCTCAGTTTCCTCATCTGTAAAATGAGCTGGCTTCGAAGAAAATAGCAAATCACTCCAGTATCTTTTCTAAGGAAATCCCAAATGGGGCCATGGAGTCAGACATGATTCAAATGATTAAACAACAACAAACATTATTTATATCATGCTTTAGGATTTGCAGAAATACTTTATATATGTTAATCCATTTGATGTTCTCACAACAATTCTGAGAGGTCAATGCTACTATTATCCTCATTTTTACAAATGAAGAAACTTGGGGCAGCTAGGTGGCACAGTGAATAGAGCACCAGCCCTGGAGGCAGGAGGACCTGAGTTCAGATCCAGACTCAGACACTTAATACTTACTAGCTGTGTGACCTTGGGCAAGTCACTTAACCCCAATTGCCCTGCTATCCCCCCTCCTAAAAAACCCAACAACAAAAAACAAAAACAGGGGCAGCTAGGTGGCACAGTGAGTAAGAATGCCAGCCCTGGAGTCAGGAGGACCCAGGATCAGTTCTGGCCTTAGTTACTTAGCACCCTTGCATAAATTACTAGCCATGTAACCTTGAGCAAGTTACTTAACCACAATTGCTTTAAAAAAACAAAAACAAAAACCAAAAAAAAGACAAATGGAGAAATTGAGGTGTACAGAATTTAAGTGACTTGCCCAAGATCACACAGGAAGTAAGAGTCTGATGCAGTTTTGAGTTAAGGTCTGCCTGACTGTAAGGTCATGTCTAGCACTCTGTCCCTTGTACCACTTCACTGCCTCTGTGAAAAGTACTACTTGAACTATCTCCCTTAGGGGCATCTAGTGGGATAATGTGTGCAAAAGGCTCTGCAATCCTTAGAGTAAATATAAGTTTTTATATTATACTTTCTAAGCAGGTTGAGTCTAATATTGATAGCAATGACTAAACCTTCTTTCCACCCTGTTTTAAAGAAGAGTTTTCTTTTTCTTACTAGTCAGCCAAAAGAAAGAAATGCACATAAACTGCTTTTGAAATAGAGCAGAAAATTAAGTTATTCAAACCAAAATGTAAAGGCATCAGAAAAGGGAATTGTTTTCCGGCAGCTGAAATAGAAGAATCTCCCAGTCAATGATCTAATAACCAAGAGCTCTAATGTAACACCATATCTGTGCCAAATTTCATTCTTAGATTGATTATAGATGATGAAAATGAGAGGAAAAACATGCTGAAGGTCATATTGATTTAGCCCAGTCAGGATAATTTGTCTAGGCTCCTCGTTTTAAGAAAAAATTAGTGATGACTCTTTTCTCTAAAAAAAAAAAATTTTTTTTAAATGGAAAAGGTTCATTGCTATTCTTACTTTGCTTTCTATGCTCAATATGAAGACTTTGCATGTCATACTCTTTGTAAATCTGTTTGGTTTTCATGTTTTTATTATTACTGTAGAATGACATTATGTTGCTTAAAGAACTGTAACTAGGGTGGAGCAATGGCATCTTGTCCCAGGATGCTTAAAATATTTATACTCCTTGACTATTATAGAAATAACAGTGTTTTTATTGTTGTTCATTTGTTCAGTTGTGTCCAACTCTTCCTGACCCTGGGGACTATAGCACACCAGTCCCTTCTATCCTCCAGTATCGCCTGAAGTGTGTACAAGCTCATGTCTTTTGCTTCCATGACACTCTATCCATCTCATCCTCTGCCATTAGCTCATCCTTTTGCCTTTGATCTTTCCCAACATCAGGATCTTTTCCAGTGAGTCCTGTCTTCTCATTATGGGGTCACACTATAAGCTTGAGCTTCAGTATTTGTCCTTCCAATGAGAAGTCTGAATTAATTTCTCTTGAGTATTGACTAATTTGATCTCCTTGCTGTCCAAGGGACTCTCAAAAGTCTTCTTCAGCACCAGTTTGAAAGCATTGATTCTGCAATGTTCAGTTTTCTTTATAATCCACCTCTTACAACCATACATCACTACTAGAAAAACCATAGCTTTGACCGTAGAGATCTTTATCAGCCAGGTGATGTCTCTGCAGCATTTTAGTACCTAGTTAATCAGAATAATTAGTAAAAATAGGAAGTGAGAGTATGGCTCTTTCTACTTACCTCCGTGATTATATTCCAGGCAAGTGCCTTCTAATTTCAGTCTTGTGTCCCACCAACGTCCTCCCAGTTTGCCCCAGCTGCAGTCTTGTGAGTTTTCTCCGAGCATTTGTGGTATTTGCTCACTTTAGGGGAGACAAATCCTATTTAGAACTCTGGATACTGGTGTCTGTGGACAAGGCTCCCCATGTCAGAGAGAAAGACTTGCATTTCATAATCACTGTGTTAAACATAAACTGACTTGCATTGTGAACTGAATCTATTCCATAGCACCAAATTCTATTCTGGTGTTTTTTTCTACTAACTTAATTTACAAATGAAAAAAAATTCAATTGTGAAGAGAACTGTGAATGATTTAATCTGAAACTGGATTTTCTGGGAATTTGATTTTCTCTCCTTAATTGGGTGGAAACTTGTATAAATATATGCTGGTGTATACCTGTATGTCTTTCTGTTTGGGAAAGAGAAAATGGGCAGAGGTTGGTCTCCTCAAGCTTCTCTTGTATGAATACTGGGGGTAGAGGACTGTGCTTAGCTACACATTTGGACCTGGCTCTCACCTGTATTTGTTCTTTCTACTTTTAGAACCCATCCAAAATTTATAAGGTAGGATTAAGGGAAGGTTTGGAGATTGTGGAATTGAATTGAATAATATCCTTAAAATTCTTGTTTAGTTGTAAAATTCTCTAGTTAGTTTAAAAAATAAATCAACTTCATCATCATGGTAAGTGAAGCAGCCAGACAACAACAGTTCTTGTGAAAAGGATTTGAGGATTTTAATAGACTAAACATGAGTTTAATAGACTAAAAATGAGTCATCAGGTGTGATATGGGAGCCCAAAAAACCAACACAAGTTTAAGCTTAGATTGCATTAAGAACCAGTGTCTAGAATGAGGGAAGTGATTCTTTTACCATCCTCTCTCCTGGGCATTTTCTTTTTTCTTATATGTCCATTGATTAGCACAGTGCCTCACACATAGTAAGTACTTAATAAATTCATTTTTCCCTTCTTTCCTCCCTTTTTTCTTCCTTTCTCCTTTTCTTCTTCCTCCCTTCTTTCCTCCCTCCCTCTTGCCATTTCCCTCCCTCCCTTCTTTCCTTTCTTCCTTCCCTCCCTCCTTCTCTTCCTTCTATTCTCTTCCCTCCCTCCCTCCTTTCTTCCTTCCTATCACATATATAGCATATATCACATTTGTCCTCATGATAAAGATATAAAAAAGAAAACAAAAAAGGATTTCATCAAAACCAACTACCACATCTGACAGTATATACAAGACTCCACACCCAATAAGTTCCCCACCTCTGCAATGAATAGGGAGGATGAATTTTATGACTTTTTTCAGGACCAAATTTGGTCATTATCATTAGACAGTTTCATTTAGAAGCTTGTTTTTAGTGCCTATTTTAAAATATGTAGGACCTTTACTCTGTGAGCTTTGGGTTTCAGAACTACTCGTATATTCCTATGGTGGGAGTGCTCCTAGGTTTATGCAGGAGGGAGCATGTGTTGGATCCCTCCTGTGAGTTTCCATGCCCTTGGTACATTCCTTCTGACTATGTAGTTTGGAAGTTGGTAAAAGGTACTTTGTGTACACATTGGGAATGGCCCTGGGGGCAGAGCCATGCATACTTAGTCTTCCTTCTGACATGGAATTGTCTTACTTGGCACCTGGGCAAAGCATTGCTGGCAACAGCTGGGTGATTTTGTTTTCAAAGTGGGAATAACTTCAGTATCAGAATAAATAGAATGGGAGTGTTGCAGAGTAGGAAAAGAAGTATTTTGCAGTGTGTAGGGAACATTCTAACAATATGGGCTAGATGCAGGGGTGGGGAACCTGTGGCCTTGAGGCCACCAGTGACCTCCTGTCCTCAAGTGTGGTCCTTTGAGTGAATTCAAACTTCACAGAACAAATCCCCTTAATAAAAGGATTTGTTCTGTAAAACTTGGACTCAGTCAAAAGGCCACATCCAAGGACCTAGAAGGCCTCAAAGCTTCCAGTTCCCTACCCTGGGGAGTCAAAAGCACTGGTCTGATATCAGCAAGTCTGAATTCTGGCAATGACATTTTCACTTTGTGTCCTCGGACAAGTCTCTTCACCCCTCACCCCTACCCTCCCATAGCCTTCGTTGCTTCTGATAGCAAAGCTATAAGATAAGCAAAAGTACTTTGACAAACTTTTTTTAAAAAAGCACAAAATGAAACCTATAGTATATGATATATAGTAATAAGAACAATACTATGTTGAGTGAACTTTTTTTGCTTTTGAAGAAACTATTTTGACACATGAATTTCACTATAATTGATTTCCTTTGTAATTTTATTTATTTTATTAATTTAAAAACATTATTTTGAGAAAGGGTCCACAGGCTTCACTAGAAGGCCAAGGGGGGGGTCCATTACACAAAAAAGGTTAAGAACTTCTGCCCAATGAGACCTCGTTAATGGTCTTGACAATATATATTTATAGTCTCACTCATATCTGGCATTATGTGAGGATAATGGGAGTCAGGGATGCTACTTGGTAAAAGAGGCTTTTCACTTTAAAAAATTCTGAACTTAAAAACCAAATAAAATGGACATTTTCATATACATAGTGTAACGGAAAAAGAAGATGGTACATGAAACTGTCAATATTTTATGTACGGCTTGATTTTCTTTTAAAACACATAATAGATTTCACATGTTACTTTCAAAGCTGTCCTGCTTATCTGAGATTTTCTGGTCTTCCTTCTATCTGCTTCTGTACATTAAAAATAAATGCTTCAACGACCCCTTTCTCTGTAGGCTTTTCTGGCATAATACATCCAGCTATTGTTCAGTTGTTTCAATTGTGTCTGCCTCTCTGTGACCCTATTTTGGGGGGTTTTCTTGGCAAAGACACTGGAGTAGTTTGCCATTTACTTCTCCAGCTCATTTTATAGATAAGGAACTCTGAGGCAAACAGGGTTAAGCAAATAGGGTCACACAGCTAGTAAGTGTCTGAGGCCAGATTTGAACTCATGAAGATAACTGTTCCTGATTCTAAGCCTAGGGCTCTATCCACTGCACCACCTGGTTGCCCATGTTCAGCTACCAATGTTAAAAAAGAAAACAAACCCAAACTTTTGGAGTGTTGTTTTCCTCCTTAACACTGTGCTGTTTTCAATTCAACAAGCATTTTATTAAACACTTATTATGTGTGAGACACTGTACTAGAGATAAAACAACAAAACCCCCCATAGGTGCCATCCTCCCTTTTAGATTACAGTCTAAAACTGGTCATTTTTTATTAAATCCCTGATGCAACCTTGTTTTGGAATTCGCTTTGTAATGGAATAATTTTCTAAGAATTTAACAAGGACACATGCACTGAGAACTTTTTTTTTAAAACAAACCACACATTTACACAGTAACAGAAGCTGCTTTGAAAGTTAAACATATTTACATTGTGTTTTTTTTTCTTACAAATATGTCATAACTCTGTACCAGACTCCTGCTCTGTTAAAGCAGGCACAGATTTTTCATCTGACTCAACTCCTTGCAAAGTCCTTTGCACATAGTAGGTTTTAGTGTTTGTTGAATTGACTTTAGAATCACAGACTCATAGAATCAACAATTTGGACTAGGCATTATAGGTTATCCAGCCCACCCTCCTGGGCAATTCATGAATCTTCTCTACAGGAAAGATTTAGAAATCTGCGAGTTACAAGGGACCTATGTTAACTCAGCAGGGAAATGTACATAAGCTGCAAACATAAATGTGAATATTTTTCATTCCATTCTATTCTTTTCTCCTCTCTTGTTGGTATGCAGTGATGCAATCCAGCAGCTAAAATTAAAACCAGTGAGCTCATGCTGGGTTTCAAATAGAGAGAGAGCCAATGACAAAGAGTTTTTTTGTGTGTATCAGTTGCTAGGCAGACTAAGACCCTGTCTAGCGGCAATCTTACCGAGGTTTGCAAAACAAAAGGAGCCAGCTACTGTTTCGATAAAAGCAAGCTTTAAAGCTATTAATAATGTAATTCTCATAGTAATAGAAATTATAATCAATCTTGGGAGTTTTTTGTATTATAGTTAACTACAGCAAAACCTCAAACTAGAACAGAATAAACCAATATCCTAAATAAGCAGTATTCCCTCTCCCCTCACCCTCCCCTTTTAGCACTAGCACAGAGGCTGATGCTGCAGTAGTAGGTAGCCAAAAATATTTGTTGATTGATTGAGGTCCGAGAGGCAAATTCAAAGAAAACAAATTCATATCAGCAATTTAATTTTTAAAACACAACAGTTTTGGGAGTATATCTTGGAGTTAGTACAAATTTAGCTTAAACTTATATGCCTTTTCTATCAGCATAGATCAAAGGATCATAATTTTAGACTTGTAAGGTTCATACAGTCAGTCAATGAATGTTTATTAAGCCACTACTATGTGCCAGCCACTAAACTAAATCTTGGAGATACAAAGAAAAGTGAAAGATGGTGCCTATTCTCCAGAAGCTCACAATCTAATGGGAGAGAAACATGTGAGTAACTATGTACCAACAAACAATCTACAGGGTAAGTCAGAAATAATTAATAGGGAAAAGAACCTAGACATAAGGAGATTGGGGAGGCTTCTTGTAGAATCTGGACTATTAGCTGGGACTTTAAGGAAGTCAGGGAAGCCAGGAGGAAAAGATGAGAAGGGAGGTCTATTTATCTAGCCCCTTATTTAATTGTTGGGTAAATAGAGCATTTATTAAGCAGGACTAGAAATATAATCAAGCTAGACTGCCCCTGCCCTCAAGGAGCTTATATTCTACAGGGGTATGAGCCCAAGAGAGTTGATGACTTGTCTAAGGGTCATACAGGTCATACAGCAGGACCAGAATTTGAACTCAGTTCCTGTGACTCCCAATTGAGATTTTTTCACCCCCAACATATAGGATAGTGGACAGAACACTGAACTTGGAATCAGAGAACCAGAATTCACCTCTCCTTTCTGACATTTACTACCTGTGTGACCAATGGCATATTTATAGCCTTGTATTGCTGACAGAACCACAGCTTAAGTGATGGGGCTTCCTGTTCTCTCACCTCCCATTTCTGTTTATATATAGTCAAAACCTTTCTTCCTTATTTTAAATGAGACAAAAGTTGAGATTTTCAAAATCTGTTTTACTAGGTAACATCAAAGTTAAAAAAGTGAAAAATATGCTGAAATTATAAAGCAGAGAAATTTTGTCCAAAAAAAACCCAACAATATAATCACAGTTTGGTTTGAAGAAAGCCAAGGGGCACCTCTGCCTCCATAGCCCTTTCTTGCCATAACACTTTTAGAAAGGCAGCTTTTCACAAGATTTGGCCCCAAGTCTCACTTGTGGCACTAACTAGCTATGTAACCCAGGTCACTTCACCTCTCAGAGCCCCAGGAAAAGTTAGGTCTGAGACTGCTGATGCAGAGTAGTGCTGCTTGGTATTGATGGAGGGAGTTTCCTCACTGGAAGTTCTCTACATCAGTGAAATCAAGACACCAACAATTGAACATCCCTTCCCAATTGTTTGAAGATCTTAGATTTAGGATGGCCCTTCCCCATGTGGTCCCAAAGATTCCTTTTCTGGCCTTCAGGACAACATGACTTACATCTTACAGACTCATTCATTGTCATTTTCCTAGAAGGCTCTATGACTAAAGTTGTTTTGGTATCCTTAGAAGGCCTGTACTCATTCTCTGTATCTGTCTTTCATTTTTTCTATTTTTCTCTCTCTCTTTTCACTTTTTCCTCTCCTCTCTCTCTTTCTCAAAAGTTTTATTGTCTTTTTTTTACATTACAGCCATTTCTGTATATATACACTCTATACCATGATTCCCTCCACCCTACCACCATAGTAACAAAGAAGAGCAGCTAAGAAAAGAAATCCGACTCAGTGATTGACAATATAAGCTTCTGTCTAATCCATGTACTTCTCTCTTCCAATCTCTCCTAGGAAAGGAGAGAGCTGTATTTATTTCTTCATCTATTTCTTCATCTCTGCTCCAAGTTCAAGATTGTTCATTACCATTACAAAGTGTTTGAATTTGAACATCTTTTTCATTTTCTTGATTGTAGTCATTGCTTTTATTGTTTCTCTGGTTTTGCTTACTTTTCTCTGCACCCATTCAGTTTTCCCATTTCTTTGAATTCCTGGAAGGTCTGCTCTGGTTCACTAAAACAAAAGCTCTATGAGGGCAGGGACTGTGTCTTAATTTAACTTTGTGTTTTCCTGGTTTCTCAAATGGTGCTCTTCACAAATAGATGCTTAAGAAATGTTAATCAATTTTATTTGATTTGCCTGTGAATCATTTCTTTCTGTCTGGATTATTTTTTTACCTGAAATGTTTTTACTAGTTTTATTAAGTCTGGTTCTATTTTTTTTTTTTTTTTTTTTTTTTTAAAGCAATTGGGGTTAAGTAACTTGCTCAAGGCTACACGGCTAGTCATTATTTATGCGTGGGTGCTCATTTTCTGAGGCCGGATCTGATCTCGGGTCATCCAAACTCCGAGGCCGGCACTCTTACTCACTGCTCCACCTAGCCGCCCCTTTAGGGCAATTGGAGTTAAGTAACTTGCCCAAGGTTACACGGCTAGGTTTTTTTTTTTTTGTTTGTGCGGATTAAGTGTCAGAGGCCGGCTCCGAACTCAGGTCCTTCTGATTCCAGGGCCAGCGCTCTATTCACTGCGCCACCTAGCCGCCCCTGGTTCTATTTTTTTAATTAAAATTTTTTTCAATTAACATTTATTTCCTCTCCCTCGCACCCTTGCCCTCCCCCAGGGGAAAAAAAAAGAAAAACAAAACTCTTGTAACAAATATGTTTAGTCAAGCAAAATAAATTGCCTTATTGGTCATATCCAAAAAATATATGTGGAGCAAAAAAAACCCCCAACAAGCAATCCCCCTTCCTGTGGCCAGGTGAAACATTGAATAGCACTGCCCTGGAGTCAGGAGGACCTGAGTTCAAATCCAGCCTCAGACAGTTAAACTTACTAGTGGTGTGACCTTGGCCAAGTCACTTAACACCAACTGCCCTGCCTTTTGCCTCTTAAAAGCAGCAACAACAACAACAAATATGTATGTGTGTATATGTGCATATGTGTGTGTGTGTGTGTGTGTGTGTGTGTGTGTGTGTGTGTGTGTGTGTGTGTGTGTATTGTCCCATTCTGCAGCCTGAGTTCATCATTTCTTTGATGGTGCATGCTTTCTCATCAGTCCTCTAGAATCATGGTTGGTCATTGTGTTAATCAAAGCTCTTAAATCTTTCAATGTTGTTTGATTTTACAATGTTGTTTTAGTATGAATTGTTCTGGTTTTGGTCATTTGGCTGGTTCTTTTCTTAGATGAAATTAGATGGTAATTTCTTGATCTAGCTAGTCACTAGGCCTTTCCATATACATATCTTGCATGTATATAATAATTTGCACGTTGTCTCTCCCCTTACCTTGTATTAGAATGTAAGCTCCTTGATAGCAGAAATTGTTTTTGTCTTTCTTTGTATCCCCAGTACTTAGCATAGTTCCTGGTACTTCAGAAAACACTTTAATAAATGAATTTGATGGATTGACAGACTGCATGGTAATTACTGTCCTGAGGCCCTAGCCTGTCACTTCTTTGCCAGTTCTACAAACTAATTGATTTTCCTTAAACATCAGTAGCTAAAATTTCTACCAAGTTCTAGTGTTTGATCTGAGGGTTCTTTTAGTCTTCCTATAAATAGCAGAGTTAAGATGATGGTCAAATCCTAAGCCCAGTGAAATTTCACATCGTTCGTGACCCAGGTTACCACTAATTAGCCACTAATGGGCATTGTCTTTTATTGATTTATTCCTTAGGTATCCATAGGGAAGTGATCTTTTGGAATTTTGTTTTAGAATTTTACAGTTTTGTAAAACCATGAGTACTTCATATGTATAGCAATAAATGAAGTTTTTTCTCCTCCTTCTCCCCCCAACTACACATAATAAGAGCTGACTGGATCTTTTTGATGTAAGATGTTCAAGTATCATAGAAATATTAAGTTACCATAGTATTCCAAATATAGGGTAGGCTATAACTCTTTCAAAGAGATTTCTTTGAAATAAAAAAAAAGGTAGGCACAGTTTTACTATAAAAGCAGTTATAGTCCAGTCAGTGTTTGTTTTTTGTTTTGTTTTGTTTTTACAAATCTTATTTGGGAGAAAAAAGTAATATTCAAATCAATAGTTATGTTTACCAGACTTACCTAAGCAGAAGGAAAAGGATCAATATATTTTAAAAATATATTCTAAGGTTTGGAGCTTGTTCTTAAACAAAAATAGAACAATAATAGACCAAATTTGTTCCCTGAACATAAATATCATTTTTGAAAATATATTTTCTTGACATCTTATGTTTTTATGTTTCCCTACATTGCTCACTATATCCCAACCATCCCTCCTCCCAGAGATCTGACCCTTATAGTAAAGAAGAAAATAGAAAAAAGAAAACCACCAGCTCTATAAAATAAAATAAAAAATTCTAATATTATATCCAGTATTACACACCTATATTCCCTGACCTCTGACAGGGTCCACCACTTTGAATATCTTAAAGAAGACTGAGATTTCACTATAAATTAGGTGAAGCTACCCTCCTTTCCTTCCTCCTCTGTGTGTGTTCTCCCTGCCTTCTCTCCCACCCCCCCCAAGTATTTTTGAAGAGTGCGAACTTCTGTGACTCATTAGTAAGTGAGCTCCTTGAAGGCAGTAGACAATTTTGACTTTCTTTGTATCTCAGAGCCTAGCACAGTGCCTGGCACACAGAAAGCTCTTAATTAATACTTTTTGACTTGACTTTGGCTAGGAAAATCTTTTTAGTTATTTGCTGGAGTTTGTAGTGGTAGGATAGCAGGCCATAGATTCATAGAGCTATAAGGGTGGTCAAGGCCTCATCTAGTCCAACCCCTTATTTTAGGGATGAGGAAACTGAGGCTGAGAGGGAAAACTTATCTAAAGATTATGGAGCTGGCCAGTGGTCAAACCAAAATTACAGAATTCCGGATATTTTCTAGGCTTTGAGACACAGCCCAAGAAAGCAGGGAGCCACATGCCTTTACCATGTAGATTAGGAGAAAACATTAGATGGAATCTCTTGAAGTTTCAGTGAAGTTTTTGATTTTGTCCATGTGTGGTATTTATCTATAAGCTATGTGAGCTCTCTCACTGTAGGTGAAGGTCCTTTGTTCCTCCTTGGATGTCATAGGAAAGGAACAACACTAGGGGGTACCACAGCTGCCAAGTCCTATCTATTCTACTGCTCCCTCCTCACATAGCCACCATTCCTGTTCAGGTTCTCATTATGATAATAACAGCCAATATTTATACAGTGTTTTAACATTTGCATGGCATTTTATATAAATCTCCTCAGCAACCCTATGAAGGTAGATGCCATTATTATCCCCTCTTTACAGATGAGGAAATTGAAAGGGTATGTGACTTGAACAAGGTCATATTACTAATGTTTAAAGCAGGATTTGAACCGAGGTTTTCCTGACTCCAAGTCCAGTGCTCTATCCATGTAAAATGAAGGGGTTGAGTTAGTTGATCTTTAATGTCCCTCTTCGCCCTAACAATCTATGAGCTAAGAAGTCAGATGGTTAATAACAACCTTTGACTGTGATGTTGATGGATGACGGAACTGAGAGTATGCTCATTAAATTTGCAGATAATACCAAACTGAGCCAAGTTGTTAATGTCTTGGAAGACAGGAATAGAATTCAGTGACCTTGACAAATGAGAGAAATGGTCCACTTAAAAGAGGAACCATTACGAACCATTGCAAGGTGGTGTACAGATGGTCAAACCTCAAGCTATCCAGGGTAAAGAAAAAGACTGGTCAGACCTAAGCAAAGTGGTGAAATTGGTATTTGCTGGAGTTTGTAGTGATAGGATAGCAGGTTCAGGTTCCAGGTAGATTGTAGGCCGGATATAACAGAGCAATGTTGTGCTAACATGGTTTAAGGAAATATTTATAGGAGTGTGGTATGCAAGAGCTTAGAGGTATGACAAGCTAAGGGGATGGAAGAAATCAAAGGGGCAGATGTGGTTTGATGTAAATGGTTGTGCCACACTGCTTTTGTGTTTCAGAGCAAATGATCTCCAGTTCCAATCCAGCAAGTTTTTATGTAATCAATTAGACTTGTTTAACCATATCCTACTTAGAAGGTGGTTTCTGAAGTGGGAGAAGACCTTGGACAGATAGGCATTTTTGACTGTCTTGAGGAGAATAATTTATTTGAAAAACTCCCCTCATAGTAGCAAGAGTACTGGACCCATAGTGAGAAGATCCAGGTTTAAGTAATTTGCCACTAGCAATAAGACCATGGACAAGTCATAAAATTGGGTATGGATTGGTTTAAATGGCTACTGAGGTCCCTTCTAATGGGGGATAGGAAGAACCAACTGTTTAATTTTCTGTATGGGTATTCACACCTCTGAAATTGACAAAAGCTACAAATTAGGACTTCATTTATTTATTCTTTTGTTAATTGTTTATACTTAAGTGATAGAAAAAATGTTAATAATTCAATTAAACTTGAATGTGTCATATGTATATTTCCCCCATCCCCTCAACCCTTCCACCCTAAAGTTTAATCCTAACTCCACCCAGCCCTTCGACTGTGCGCTTTGGAATGACTATTCCATAGACAACAAACTTTCCTTTACTGGATCTTAAATCTATTTCTCTCCCACTTCTTCCATCTATTAACTCTTACTGAAAACTAGCTTCCCCTGGTGGTATAACTTCCTTGGCCCCCTTTCTAGTATTGGTTGTACCTTCATTCTTTCTCCTTGGCTCACTGGTCAGAGAAGGGGAGTTGGCATACTCCTTGTTCCCCATTCCCACTATTAGGTTCTCCCCCTTCTTCCATCACTCATTAACTTCTCTTCCTTTGAGGTTCATACTATTCATATCTACCACCCAAAGAAAACCCTGGCAGCTGTTGTCTATAAACCTCTGTCATTCCCCTTCCTTCTTCAATGAGTTCAATACTTAATTTACAATTTTTCTGTCCTTAACAGCTGCCCTAATACTAAGGGACTTCAACACACATATTGATATTCCTCAAATATCCTAATTACCCAGTTTCTCAACCTACTCACCTCCCATGAGCTACTCCTCCACCCATGCTCAGCCCCACAAAAAGCCCTACCAAGATTGGTCTTGCCATTACCACAAATGTACCACTTCTGTGTTCAAGAAATCTGAAACACATTTATGTAACTATAATCCATTGACTTTTTTGCACCCCCCCATCCCTCTCCCTCTCTCTCTCCCTTTCCTTACATAACGCTACTCTTCATTCACACCAGGATCTCTAATCACTCTTTTCCTTAGTCATATCCCAGGCCACCTCCCCTGCACTAGGCACTCTCTCCTTCCCATCTTGATTTCTTGGTGAAACAGTTCAATTCTGTAATGTCTTCTTCTCTCAAATCCACAGCCCCACTTTGGGTTGTTGATCATGCTCACCCAAGCGTCAGCCCTGCATCACTCCCACAATTTGTTGGCTCAGTCCTACACTTGAGCTGCTGAATGAAGGTGGAGAAAATCATGCAACCATTTTGACTGGATCTACTACAAACTTACGTTACATACCTTCACCTCTGTTAATCAATGCAACTATACCTTTCTTATTATCTCACTATCCCATTCTCCACGACATCTCTTCCAAACCTTTCATCCCTCCCTCCTCAAACTCTCCATGATACCCTGTATTAGCAGGCACCCTAGCATACCCAGGATGGCCTGCTAGCACAGGTTCTTTGATTTGCTTTTAAAGGAAAGACTGCTGAAAAAGGAGTTAACAATCCTACTTTTTTTTTTCTTTTTGGAGGGCAATTGGGGTTAAGTAACTTGCCCAAGGCCACACGGCTAGGTTTTTGTTTGTGTGTGTGTTAAGTGTCTGAGGTCGGATCCGAACTCAGGTCCTTCTGACTCCAGGGCCGATGCTCTACCCACTGCGCCACTTAGCCGCCCAACAATCCTACTTTTAATTACATTCACTAGTTCAGGGGAAAGGTCAATACCCTGAACATGGAGAAAATACAAGCAGAGAAATGAGTGCAAAGACCAACAGACAGGCTTCCACCTGTCTGAGCAAAGCAATATTGCTATACACTTTATATACATCACTGGATTGAGGGAGCACATATATCTAAGCAGTCGGGGGGCTCTTAACAAACAACCACTCAGAGTCTTGACCAGGAAATCAAAAGGTCCTTCTCATGAGTGAACCCCAAAGCAAAATGCCAGCTTCCCAGAATATATAACAAAGACTCAGCCCCTGATTGGCTCAGAGCCAGAAGGCAAGAAGCCTACTTGACTCAGAACAGCTGTGAATTATCAGGGTTCAAAGGAGATTAATCCTTCAGATGTTTACAGTTTATCCGGAGCCTGGGGAAACTGAACTCCAACAATAACAACAACAACAAATCAACAAAAATCTCACCTTACTTGTGCTTACATACCCCCTCCCCCAAATCTCTCAGATGAGAACCTTGCTTCATACTTTACAGAAAATTTGAGGTCATTTACAGTGAACCCCCTCTTCTCCCCTCTTCTTCATCTCCTTTCACTCAGGTGTCATCTTCCACCTTCTCTTCCTCCCTGTCTCACATGATGAAGTGGCCTTACTCTTTACCAAGGCTAACCCCTCTACTTGTTCAATAGATCTGGTTCCATTCTGTCTTCTCTAACATATTGACCCCAATGTCATTCCCACTCTTTCATTTTTTCTTTTAATTTTTTTCCTTAATAGTTTTTTTCTAATTATGTGTAAAGATAGTTTTCAAAGTTCATTAAAAATTTTTTTCTTTTCTTTTTGGAGGGGGGAGGGCAGGGCAATTGGGATTAAGTGACTTGCCCAAGGTCACATGGCTAGTAAGTGTTAAATGTCTGAGGCTGGATTTGAATTCAGGTCCTCCTGACTCCAGGGCCGGTGCTCTATTAACTGAACCACTTAGCTGCCCCTCAACATTCATTTTTGTAAAATTTTGAGTTCCAAATTTTTCTCCCTCCCTCCTTCCCCTCCCCCATTCCCCAGACAGCAAACAATCTGATATAGGTTATACATGTACAATCGTGTTAGACATATTTCTACATTCATCATGTTGTGAAAGAAGAATCAGAACAATTTTCAATCCTTCCCTCTTTATTTGTTCATTTTCTATTGCCTACAAACATGCTTCTATCTCTCCCATCTTGAAAAAACCCTGCTTTGACCCTTCTGTCCCTGCTCTCATCGTCTAGCTCTTCTGCCCTTGGTGGCCAAACTCCTCAAAAAGGCCCTCTATAAGAAATGTCCCTACTTTCTCTCCACTTACTTTCTTCTTACCACTTACAATCTGGCCACCATCTTTATCATCCCACTGAAACTGTTCTCTCCAAAATTACCAATGATCTTACTTGAATTGGATCCTTAAATAATTATTGCCAGCATTATATAGCCAAGGTTTGCAAATCATTTACATTTATGCTCTCACCTTGTGAGATAGGTGCTATTATTATTCCCATTTTTTAGTTGAATAAACTGAGACAGAATAAATGACTTTCTCACAATTGAGGCAGGACTCAAAGAATCAGAACTGTCTTTTGCCTCTCTTTGTATCTCTGGCATTTTAGCACAGTGGGCACATAGTTGGTGCTTTAAAAAATGCGTTCTTACTTGACTGTGACTCCAGGTCTAACACTCTATCCATTGTATTACCTTGCTGTCCTAAAATACCCGCCTCAATCCTAATTGTAAAGTCCAGACATATATATTCAGGATTACTGAATAGGAATTTGGGGTTGGCAGTTGTCTTGATTTTTTTTTTTTAATAACTGCTTTGAGTTTGAATCCCTTGAGTTTGAGTCTTTTTTTAAGCCCTTAAAATCAGGGCCTCTTATCTGTAGGTGTCCCTCAGGGTCCTACCTTGGGCCCTCTTCTCTTGTCCTTCTGTGCCCTTGGTCATCTCATTAGCTCCCATAGATTTAATTACCATCTTTATACTGCTGATTCTCATATCTACCTTTTCTGCCCCAGTCTCTCTGCTGACCTCCACTGCTTCTCAGACATCTTGAATTGGATGTCTAGTAGATATATTAAACTCCATATGTCCAAAAAACAACTCATGTATGTTTCCTAAACCCTCTCTGCCTCCAAATCTTCCCTATTACTGTAGAGGTCAACACCATCCTCCTTATCCCTCTGGCTTGCAACTTAGGAGTCATTCTGGATTCCTCATTCTCTGTTCATATCCAAGCTGTTGCCAAGTTCTGCCAATTTTACCTTTACAGCATCTCTCTAATACACCCTGTTCTCTTCTCTGACACTGCCACCACTCTAGTACAGGCCCTCATTATCTGGATTCTTATAGTAGTCTGCTGGTGGGTCTGCCTGCCTTAAGTGTTTCTCCACTCCAGGCATCCTCCATTCACCTACTAAAGTGATTTTCCTAAAGCGGATTGTGCCATTTCTCCACCCCCCCTCCCAACTCCCATGACTTCTTGCCTGCATGATCAAATACAAAATGCTCTGTTTGACATTCAAAGCCCTTCAAAACCTAGTGCCCTTCTACCTTTCTATTCTTCCACATAACTCTGTGATCCAATGACACTGACCTTCTTGCTGTTCCACAAACAAGATGCTCCATCTCTTGGCTCCCAGCATTTTCTCTGGCTGTGCTCTATGCTTGGAATGCTTTCATTCCTCCACTCCAATTACTGACCTCCTTGGCTTCCTTTAAGTCCCAGCTAAAATTCTATGTTCTACAGGAAGTGTCCCCTGAATCCTCTGAATTCCATTGCCTCTGCTCTTTTAATAATTTCTCATTTATCCTGTATATAGCACACTTAGTATTTATTTGTTTGCTTGTTGTCCCCCTCGTTAGATTGTAAGCTCTTTGAGGGAAGGGACTGTCTTTTGTCTCTTTTTGTATCCCTAGCACTTAGCACAGTGCCTGTCACATAAAAGGCACTTAATACATGTTTATTAATTGATTGATTCCTCTCTACCCTGAGAGCTGGTTGTAACATTTATCAGTATACCCTTGCTTCTAACTCAAATTCTGTGATTCTCTGAGCCTTGCTTTCTTTGTCTGGAAAATAGGCATAATAATACTTGCCCTGCCCACATGACAGGATTATTTCAAGGAATTTTCTTTCTAAACTGCAAAGTGTTACAGAATTGTAACTCATCAATTTAAAAAGGGCAACTTAGAACAAGCATTAATTTAATAAAAATGAATCACTGGCTTGATCCAATATCACCAGTGGCTTCTGTCCATATTGGGTTTCATTGATTTTTTTTTCTTGAATATTTTCCTTTGGGGTTGTCATCCAAAGATGACAATATTCAAGTTGTTTTTTTTTTTTAATACAAAAATGAGTTTTCTTTGTAAAAAGTTGAGTAGGATTCTATAAAACTGTTTTTACAAGTAGATTCAAGTTCCGTCTTTGATACCTACTAGGCTTCTGATATTGGTCAAATAACTCTCTTACTTTCATTTTCCTCATCTATAAAATGGAAATAACACCTGTTTCACAGGATTGCTGCAAGAATCAACTGGGAATATAACCCCTGTCCCAAAGCCCATTGGTATGGGACTCTCTATTGGTGGAGATGAATGCACTGTCCTGTATTAGAAGTAGGGTAAAGTTAGCAAGAAGCAAGAGCTTCAGTTCTCAGCCAGTCCCTTTTTGGGATTCATCAAGTGAGAGTTGCCTTTGAGTCCCCCATAAGGACTCTGCAAGTGAGTCTTCATTGAGAGTAACTTCTAATTGGCTTCCAATTTCGAGAGAGAAGAAGGAAGTCAACCCTACTTCAGGTTGCTGAAAGAAAAGACATGAGAAGAGTGGGCAGTGTCCATCACGTCCCCATTCCCAGCTTGTTACTTTAGACTTTGGAGAATTTCTTCTTGGGTAAGATCAAGGACAGTCTCTTTTGGTTGAGCTGAATTATCTGGCTCCCAATGAAAGAGCTCCTTCACTCTGTATTGTGTAGTATATATCTTCCTATATGTATTTTCTCAGATTTCTATTTTGCTATGATTTGGATAAATGAATTTCTTTGCTATTTACTATGTGTGTTCATTGCAGAACTGGTATAAGGTGGGAAAGGGGTCAAGCCTTGGATATAGAGCTTGGGGTCGCCTTCCCCCACAGATGACAAAGTGATCAAAAGTTAGATTAACCCAGTCATATCTGCTAGATGAACAATAGTTAATGGAGCATAATAGTTAATTTCCTTTTGGTCCAGGAACCCCTCTCTCTGAGTAGAGTGGTGGCCTCTGGCTCCAACCTCCTGTTTCCCCTCCTTGCAGGAATGAAAGCCTCCCTTGGAGAAGGGCACGGGAAGAAGGGGCAAGAAGTATCTTTTCTTCCTCTCTTCAAGTCACATACAATAACAGACTCCTTGACACACACATGGGTGGACCTTTCTACACATATGGGGCTCATTCTCACTCCTTATATCAGTAATAGGCAGCCTGGCAGATGGCTAGGGCTATCCCCAGAGTAAGGAAGATGTGGGTTTAAATTCTGCTTTTGACACATACATATAATGACTTTGTGATATGAGCAAATTAGTTAACCTCTCAGTGGTTCAGGCAACTCTAGTATAAGTTGCAAATCAGGTCTCTACCTGGATTGATAGAGGAAACTTACAGGTCTGAACCAAGAGGAAAAGATTTATTTACGTAGACCCTTGCACACATCTGTAGTAATCAAATTGCTGACTTCTCTAAGAGTATACGTTGAAATGAGATTTGAAGGCAAAGCTTATGGGAATCAAACCTTAAATATTACAAGTATTCTTAGTTTATTAAACATCTCCACCTAACAAGTACCTACAATGTGCAAATGGGTATTGTGGAGGGAAGAGGGATATAAACAAGTATAAGAAATAGAAATAGCCCTTGTCCTCAGGGACATTGATATCTAGTTGGGGAGATAAAATGGTAAAAGACCATTTATGTTAGAGACAGTTTTTCATTTTGTCTTCATTTTCCTGGAGTCTAATATACAGAATGCACATAAAAACAGTAACAATAGCTAGAATTTAGATAGTGCTTTCTGGTTTTGCAAAGTACTTTACAAATATATTATCCTCTCAACTCTGAAAGGTGGGTATTAATATTATCCACATTTGATGATGAAATTGAGGCTGGCAGAAGTTAAATAATTTATCCAGGGTCTGTGTCTGAGGTAGGATTTAAACTTGGGTCTCTCTAGATCCCAGTCCAATGTTCTATCTGCTATACTACCTAGCTGCCTTAATAAAAACTCATGTGATTGATTTGGATATTTGCATAGGAAAATATAACTAATTGTATAAGGAAATCGGGGTAAATGCTAAGTGAATGGCATAGATTAAGAGATTTCAGAGGAGAGAATAGACCATTCCTATGCAGAATGATCAGGGATAGTTTTAGAAAGAAAGAAAGGAAACAAATATTATTCATTCATTTATTTTTTTTTAGTCTTATACAAATGCTTTATTAACTTCTGTTTTACATCATTCATTTCCGCCAGATTTTGAGTTACAATCATTTTCCCCCCGTTATTCCCCTACCCAACCTCCCAGAATAGCAGTCCCACAAGATATCGCTTCCTCCAATCTGCTCTCTCCTATACCTTCTCCCATACCCCCTTCGACTTTTCCATTAGAGGAAGGTGAATCTTTGTGTCCCAATGCCTGCACATCTTATCTCCCAATTAGAAGCAAAAGAGTATTAATAATAGTATTTATATATATTTGAAACATTTAATGTTAAGACCTCGACTTTCAGATCCATTTCCTTCCTCCTTTGTCACCCATTCCCTCTGGGGAGATAAGTAATTCAGTATGTGTTGTACATGTCTAGCTATGCAAAACATTATCATAGTAGATATATTGTACAAGGCTGCTTATAATTCCCTCCCACTCATCCCACCCCCCACCTGGTCCATTCCCTACATGATGCTGTCCCTCTTCTATAGTGGGTACTTCCAACCTCCCCTACCCCTAAGGATGCCCCCCCCATCAATCATCCCTCCTCTCATCCCTCTTCCCCCTATTCTGCTGCAGGTTGAGATATCCCATTTCATATGTATGTCATTCTCTCCCTGAACCAAATTCAATGAGAATGTGGATTTGCCTTTTTTTTCCCTTCCTATTCTCCCCCTCCCTTGCAACCACTTCCCCTTGCTTCTTCTACATGAGATAGTTTACCCTACCCTGTCTTTCCCCATCTCCTCTTGCCACTTCCCTCTCTCACCTCATAATTTCATCCCTTGAGTATTCTCCCTTCCCAACAAATTCAACCTATGCCCTCTATCCATATACACCCACATTCACATATGTATTCATATGACCACACACCCTTCTTCCATTATTTTCATAGTGAGAAAGATATCATCAATCACAGTTATTGTTTTTCCATATAGGAATGTAAATAGTTCAACTTTGATAAGTTCCTTTTGATTTCTTTTCCCTGATTACCTTCTCAGGCATCTCTTCCTTCTTGTGTCTGGATGTCAAATTTTCTATTCAATTCTGGTTTTTTCCTCAAGAATGCTTGAAAGTCCTCTATTCCACTGAATGACCATATTTTCCCCTGAAACAAAATACTCAGTTTTGCTGGGTAGGTGACCCTTGGGTTCATTCCCAGTTCTTTTGCCCTCTGGAATATCATATTCCATGCCCTTCGATCCCTCAGTGTAGAAGCTGCCAGGTTCTGGGCTATTCTGATTGTGTTTCCACAATATTGAAATTGTTTCTTCCTGGCTGCTTGTAGTATTTTCTCCTTGATCTGGGGATTCTGGAACCTGGCTATAATATTTCTGGGAGTTTTCTTTTTGGGATCTTTTTCAGGAGGTGATCTGTGGATTCTTTCAACCTCTATTTTGCCCTCTGGATCTAAAACATCAGGGCAGTTTTCCTTGAGAATTTCTTGAAGGGTGATTTCTAGGTTCTTTCTTTGATCATGGCTTTCAGGTAGTCCAATAATTTTTAAATTGTCTCTCCTGGATCTATTTTCCAGGTCAGTGGTTTTTCCCATGAGATATTTCACATTGCCTTCTAATCTTTCATTTGTTTGGATCTGCTTAACAGCATCTTGATTTCTCATAAAGTCACTAGCTTCCATTTGCTCCAGTCTAACTCTGAAGGAATGAATCTCCTCAGTGAACTTTTGAGATTCTTTTTCCATCTGGCAAATTCGACTTTCTAAGGCATTCTTCTCCTCATTGCCCTTTTGGGCCTCCTTTGCCATTTGAGTTAGTCTATTTTTTAAAGGTGTTGTTTTCCTCAGTCAGGCTGTTGACCCTCATTTCATACTTTTCCTGCATCCTTCTCATTTCTCTTTCCAATTTTTCCTCCACTTCTCTTATTTGATTTTTAAAGTCCTTCTTAAGGTCCTCTATGGCCTGCAACCCGCTCATGTTTTCCCCTGGGGCTTTTGGAGCAGGACTTCTGACCTCACAGTCCTTTTCCCGCTCTATGCCCCCAAAATAGGAGTCTAGGGTTGCATTTTTCTGTTTCCTTTGCCTTGGCATGATGCCACTTGATTACCTGACTTTTGGGCTTGTTGCCACACTATGGCTTTAAGGCCAGATAGAGGAATTTTCGTCCTGAACGTGTGGGGGACAACTTCTGTTTCTGGCAAGCTGTAAACCCACCCACGACTTCCACCCTAGATCACAATCCAGATCCAGGGAGGTTAAAGCAAGAGCAATTACCCCCCCCAAGACTGATCGCTGGATTTCCCTACAATTAATTGCAGGCCAGAAGCTGGAGCTGCCTCTGAAAACTACAAAATGGCGTGTCTCCTCAGTGGCTTCTAGCCCCCAGGGGAGGGAGCCGACGTATTCCCCCAAATACAGGTCCTAAAGTCCATAGGACACTAACCTCTTACTTTGTCCTAGGCATGTCTATGTTGATAATTCTGGAGTCGCCACAGCTGCTGGTGTTCTGGGGTTCCTCCAGCCGGCTGCTGGCCCTGCTGCCCTGGGGCTAAAACCTCAGCTCATGTGGACCTGGGCTTCGCTCGGCTCCGCTTTATGTGCTCTGCGCATTGCATGCTGCCGGCTCCCAGAGCCCTGCTCTGGTCCTTCCTGCAGGGCTGCTGGGCTGTCCTCAGCGGGAGGTTAGCTTCTCTGTGTTGTTCTGTGGGTGCTGGGGCTCCAGAAGTTGTTCAGAGTCCCCTTTTACATAGTTTGGGGGGAATCTGGGGGCAGAGTGGCTTGGATGAGCTGTTTCTACTCAGCCATCTTGGCTCCGCCCCCCCATTCCTTTATTTTTAATAATTTATTTATACTTAAATAAATTTACATTTATTTTAAATATTTTTGTTATTTTAATCGATATTTTATTAATATTAAATTAAAATTAAAAATAAAATATAATAAAATTAACATTTTAATTTATATTTAAATAACTTAAAATAACTTATTTATTAATTACCTACTATCTTACACTATGCTAAGTGCTTTACAAATATTAACTCATTTGACATTTACAACAATCCTGGGAGGTGGTGCTGTTATTACTCCCAATTTTACAATTGAAGAAACTAAGGCAGAGTGACTTACCCAGGGTCCCACAGGTAATGAATGTCTGAGGCTTGATTTGAACTCAGATCTTTGTGACTCCATGCCCAGTGCTGTATCCACTGTATCACCTAGCTGCTCATGAGTAGGTAGAGGTCTAGCTGGGTCTTGAAGGGAAGGTAGGAATAGGTGCAGTGGGAATATCATTCCAGGTGCAAGTAAGCAAAGGTGAAATATCCTAAAGACTGTTTGGAGGATTAGTTTGGCTGGAATTAAGAGCTCCTGTGGAGGAACAAGGGAGGATAAGGCTATAAAGGTAGGTTGGGGACAGATTGTACAGGGCCAATGAACAGATCTGTTGTTTTCCATTTTTACATTCTAGCTATTCATAAATACATAGAAGCAACATAAAACCTCCAGCCATGCAATTTCTCTACCTGAATTTCAGTCAATAAATTACAGCATGTGGTCCTCTGGGAAGTGTTTTGGAAAATTAAGATCTGTTGATTAAATAAATGTCTTTTAGGGTAGCATTTGGCCTCTACAGTTTCCTGCACTGCTTTTCAGCATGTTTCTAGTCTTCCAAGGGCACAATTTCTCTCAACTTGCCTTACAGGAAGATTGAGTGGAAACAAGACCTTGCCTGTCCTCCTCCCCCCTCTCCCCATGACAGGAGCCACCTGCTGCAGCAACCTCTCAGGGGGCCTGCCTGGCTCAGCCTTCCTTTCCTTGGATAGCGCACAGGGAGCACTACTTCCATTACTTTGGTTAGGGACATCAAGCTGGCATTAGCAACAAACATTTCCCGTTAAACAGTAAAGCAAAACCAATATCCTTAATGGCCTAATTGGAAAGGGTTTATCCACTGTTTCCATGGCTGCCTGGCCATTAGATGGAAAAAGATTCTGATGACTGAAAGAATAACTGTACAGTGTATGAGATTATAATAAACCAGTAGGGGGTGGGGGAGGGATGAAATCTAGAGATTTCTCTTCTCCTTCTATGAAAAAGAGTTGCCCAGTTAAATTTTCTGAAAGGGTAAATGAATTTTCTATTTATCCTAACCATATGCTTTTGTTTTATTCCAAGGTCTGGTTTCCTCTCCTGTCCCATTTTGTCCTGAGGGTATGTGTTTCCTTGTCTGGTTGTGTCTGTTAATTGAACCAGGCTCTACTCCTTAGGATTGTCCCAGCAGAATTGCACTTGCAGTAATCTAGTTCTCTTTGGAAATAAAGATGCCTCGATCCTCTTGAAGTATCAATTCACTTCCTTTGGATTTGTTTCGGTTGAACGGTTTCATTATTCATGTCAGTCATCTCCACCAAGCACATTTTTCTCAGACATTTGAATTCCTTAATAATTTCTTCTAGGGGATACTGATAATACCAAAAATGTGACAGTTTCTTTGGGGGTCCATATAAAATCTGAAAAACAAAGGATATCAAATGTAATTTAAGCCCAGGATATGGCATGACCTTTTGAATATTCCAAAAATGATTGGAATTTTAAAAAGGGATCTGATTTTAGGTTTTTCATAAACAATAGGACCGAATGTTAATGGAAATGTTTCAGTTTTGATTCTTATTGAGAATTGTAGGATTATTTTATTTTCTCTTGCACTGTAGGATAGTTCCTGAAAACCAACTAACAATTAAAAAAAAGATATTTGTTTGTATTTACAGTGTTTGTATTTACAGTACCTTCATTTTCTTTTTAGTTGTTGTTAATTTATTTTTCGTTTTCAACATTCATTTCCACAAGATTTTGAGTCCCAAATTTTCTCCCCGTTTCTTCCCTCCCCCACCCCAACACTAGTGCATTGTGATTACCCCTTCCCTCAATCTGCCCTCCCTTCTTTCACCACACACCTTCTCTTATCCCCTTCCCTTCTTCTTCCTGTAGGCAGTACCTTCATTTTCAAATATATCTCTTCCCTCTCATCTGTCTAGCTTACCATATTTTATATGAAATGGAGTAGAATATCAAGGAATGAAAAATCAAATAAACATTTCATCAAAACTAACCAACACCTTAACTGCATCTGATAATATTTGCAGTGTTGCAAACCCAGAGCCTTCCACATCTGCAGTGAAGGGGGGTGGGGCATCATGTTTATTTCATTATGTGTATTCCTTATTTCTCTTTTTGATATCTTCATGCTCAACTAAATTTGTTCAAATATCTCAGTTATGCACCTACTGGCATTCCTAAAGTTTGAAAATAATACTTTCCTCTCTTAGTTTTTTGAGGGGGAAAGGCAAGGCAATTGGGGTTGTGACTTGCCCAAGGTCACACAGCTAGTGTGTCAAGTGTCTGAGGCTGGATTTGAACTCAGGTCCTTCTGACTCCAGGGCAAGTGCTCTATTCACTGAGCCACCTAGCTACCCCTTTCCTCTCTTTTTCTTACCTATTTTGTTCAAATTTTAAACTTTTCATTTAAAAGGGAGATTGAAGTCTCTTAGGGTTGTTGTGAAGAAAACACTTTGCATACCTTTAAAATGTGCAACCCTATAAATTACAAACCTTGTAAGTATAAGCTAGTATTACGCCGCTACTGAGTAGAATAAAAAGCAATAATAATAGTTGACATTTCTGCAGTGTTTACAATTTGCCAAAGCCCTTTACATACATTACCTCCTTTGAGCCTAAGAGCTCTTATGAACAGCCAGGTAGTTATCTGAAACCAACATACCCCCTCTAGAATGCAAATGTATTCCAAAAAAAGGATTTCCTTTTGGCTTCCAAATGTCAGTATGTTAAATATGGATGCTTGGAAATTGATCTGAAACCCAGCTCTTAATCTTTCTGACCAGGGAGGAGAGAAAGGGCCACAGCTGTGACCTCCTCCTCCACTTATTGTTACAGAAGCCGGGGTCCATTAGCAGCCTCCGGAGCTGCCTCCGCCCCTCCTCATGGAATCACCACCACAGTGTTAAGTGCATTCCAAATGAAAAAAGCCAATTTCAGGACAGATCATTTTCCTTCTGCACATTCTGAAAGAACACAGGTTAGTGAACTGCAGGAGAGATTCAGCCAAAACAAGTCTTCCATCTGTCAGCCTTTCAGATGGTTGTTAACAGGGATAAAGATCAGAAACATCTGTGCAGTTCTTTCCAGGAGGGCTATCTTGACTTTGTCCATTGAAGAGGCTTATTGTGGGCTGTTTTCTGGGAGAACAGAACATGCGAAGATAATTATAGTCTCTCTCTCAATGCTTTCCTCATTTTGCTTGCCCACTGGAGCTATGGCCATAAATGCTCATTTGCTTAACTCATCTCTGAGTCTTTCCAAAGGAAAAAAAAAGAATCACATTCTATTGTGAAAAAAGACAAAACCAAAGATGATCCAAATAACTGGAATAGTAATAACAACAATGCCATCAGCCTTAAGAATGGCCACCCATTCTGTGTGTACTTCCTAGCTGTGTGACCCTGGGCAAGTCACTTAAGCCTGTTTGCCTCAGTTTCTTGATCTGTAAGATGAACTGCAGAAGAAAATGGCAAATCGCATCAGTATATTTGCCAAGAAAACCCCAAATGTGGTCATGAAGAGCTGGTCCTGACTGAAAATGACTGAGCAACAACAAAAAATATCAGGAAGTTCTTATGAAATTAAATCTCCCTTTTTGTAATATACTTTCTTCAAGCCTCATTTGCAGGAGACAGGAATTCATGTCCTGCTTCCCTTATTGTCTTAGTTATGCTGCCAGAAACTTGGGGAATGGGGGCAGGGGATAGGGCAGAAGAGCTCCAGACCAATCAATTGAGGTTATTGAATGTGAGAAACTATTTCACAGCCTTCTGTCAATTGACTATGAAATGCTCAGTTCATCTACCAATAAAAATTGTTTGAAAATTTAAGGAACTGTTTTGCAAGTTCTTTTGTCTTTCTAAACATTTTTCTTCTTTGTTAGTTGAAGGCCAAGTTGCATCTTGATACTTGTCTCACTGTTAGGGACACTGACAACCCCGAGGCACAGAAATTATGTTGATAATTGTTGGGACATACATCTTATGCCTTTTATGAGCATTCACAAGAATTCACTTATTAATGAAACTAATAACTATCATAATTAAATAAAGACAATAAAATAATGTAATAAATTAATAAAATGAATTGTTGAATGTTAGAGTTGGAAGAGATCTTCCAAGTAATCTAACATAATCCCATTCTATGTATGCCAATCCCTTTTATCACTTAATAGGTGACCATACAGCTTCTGCTTAAACATTTTCAGGAATGAGAAACTCATTATCTTACAAGGCAACCTATTCCATTTTTGGATAACACTAAATATCAGGAGGGCAGCTAGCTGGTACAGTGGACAGAGGGCTGGGCCTGGAGTCAGGAAGGCTGATCTTCCTGAGTTCAGAGCTGACCTCAGATACTTCTTAGCTGTGTGACCCTGGGCAAGTCACTTAAGCCTGTTTGCCTCAGTTTCTTGATTGTAAGATGAGCTGCAGAAGAAAATGGCAAATCACACCAGTATATTTGCCAAGAAAACCCCAAATGTGGTCATGAAGAGCTGGTCCTGACTGAAAATGACTGAGCAACAACAAAAAACATCAAGAAGTTCTTATGAAATAAAATCTCTCGCTTTTCTCTTTTGCGGCGGCCTGCAACATGCCTTCCCGACTAAGGAAGACGCGGAAGCTCCACGGGCACGTCAGCCACGGCCACGGGCACATCGGCCAGCACCGGAAGCACCCCGGAGGCCGCGGGAATGCAGGAGGGCTGCACCATCACCGGATCAACTTCGACAAATATCATCCAGGTTATTTTGGTAAAGTGGGTATGAGGCATTACCACTTGAAGAAAAACCAAAGCTACTGCCCGACTGTCAACCTTGATAAGCTATGGACACTGGTCAGTGAGCAGACCAGGATTAATGCTGCCAAAAACAAGGAGGGCCTTGCCCCTATCATTGATGTTGTGCGGTCGGGCTACTACAAAGTCCTAGGAAAAGGGAAACTCCCCAAACAGCCAGTCATCGTGAAGGCAAAGCTCTTCAGCAGACGAGCAGAGGAAAAAATCAAGGGTGTTGGTGGAGCCTGTGTCCTCGTGGCATAAAAATCCAATGTTATCAAATAAAACAGATGACTTTATTATTAAACAAAAAAAAAAAAAGAAAAAGAAATAAAATCTCTCTTTTTGTAATTTATGGGCATTGTTCCTAGATCTCTCTGGACCTAGATAGAATAAATGAATTTTCTGCTTCTATAGGGGTAGCTTATGTAGAACCCGTATTAACAAAGGGGCTCAGCACAATCTTCTCCCCCATTTCTTGCCAGCTACCCTACTTTTGGACTTCTTTGGAACTCTCCTATCTTGCTCTCTTGACCAAAAACCTTTGACCTGTCACGCCTGTCTCTACCCAGGCTTTTCAACTTTCTTTTGCGTATTGTCTTTCCCCATTAGATTGTAAACTCCTAGATGATAAGTATTATTATTATTTTTAAATTTCTATTTGTATGCCCAGGGCTATTCCTCACACCTAGCACAGTGCCTGGTGCAGAATAGGTCTTTAATTAATACTTATTGAATCAAATTAGCCTAACTCATATTTAGAGCTAATGAGACTTTAAAAGATCTTCAGCAAATAGATATTGAAATAATTTTATGAGTTCTTCTGTCCCAGAGAATAGTTAGCTATACCTCCTTCTACTATCTTTTTCAATTCATTCTTTTTTTAAGTATTTTCCTTTTGTATGGTTGTTATAAACATATTTATCTAGTTCGGGTTTTTTTGGTCTTTTTTTTTTTTTTTTTGGAGGGGGGAAGGCAGGGCTATTGGGGTTAACTGACTTGCCCAAGGTCACACAGCTAGTAAATGTTAAGTGTCTGAGGCCAGATTTGAGCTCAGGTCCTCTTGATTCCAGGGCAGGTGCTCTATTCACGGTGCCACCTACCTGCCCCTTATAGTTCTGCTTTTCAAATCTACTGTTATTATGTAAACTTTAATGTGTTTCTTTCGATCCCTCCTACTTTTTAGTTGCATTGTAATATTCCTTTAATTGATGTATCTGTTTAGCTGTTACTCAATTGTTTGACTTTTAGGTTGTTTCCAGTTTTTCAAAATTACAAACAAGGTTGATATAATTGCCATGGTGCAAGTCTTTTTTTCCTAAATTTACTTTTTATATCTGGCTCATCAGGTTCATGAAATCTTACCTTTCCTTTGATAGGCTAAAATCTATCGAAGACTGGGGGAAAGATGCAAACAGAGGCATATAGTCAAGAACATATTTTTCCTTTTATATAGTTTGTCATCCACACACAGACTAGTTGTACTTTATAATGAAAGTTAAACCATTTATTAAAAAAAAACATCACTAAATATTTTGGAAAAAAAAAGAAACACTTAGGAAAGCAAATAAGAAAATGACATTGACTATTGCCTCATAATAATATAATTTTTCCTCTTTTATTTTAGTTTATGAAAAATTAGTTATAAAACCATAACTCTGATGGCCAGTACAATTCAGTTACTGATTCCGTGTTCCTTTTCCCTTACTGACAAAATTTAACATGGCAGTTAGGTTCATTGACACTTAACTTTTCTCTTAGCCTAGTTAAGGTTTTGTTGTTTTTGTTTTTGGCTTGGCTCAATTAAGTATATCACTGAAGGTTTTTTTTTAACTTAATTGATTTTTTTTTTAATTAGCAAAAATCTATTTTCCCTTCTTCTCACACTTCCCCACTGGAGAAGAAAAAGAAGTAAGACCCTTGTAATAAATATTAATAACCAAGAAAAACAAATTCTTCATTGGTAATTTCTAAATATAGAAAAGATATGTATGTATATTTATGTATATATGTGTGTATATCTATACATACATACATATATACGTATGTGTGTTTCGGCCTGTATCCTAAATCTGTCATTTCTCTGTCAGGAGGTGGGTAGCATACTTCATTATATGTTCCATGGAATTGTGGCTGGTCATTGTGTTGATTAGAATTCCTAAGTCTTTCAAAGTTATTTGAATTCACAATATTGTTGTTATTGTACAACCTGTACTCCTAGGATTCTGCTTACTTCACTTTGCATCAGTTAATATAAATCTTCCAAGGTTTCTCTGGTACCATTCCTTTCATCATTTCTTTTTTTCCCCCCAAATGCTTTATTAACTTCTGGTTTACATCATTTATTTCCATCAGATTTTGAGTTACAATTTTTTCCCCATTTTCCCCCTACCCACCACCCCAGAATAACAGTCATACAGGATATCCCCTCATCCATTCTGCTCTCTCCCATCTTTTCTCCCATACCCCCTTCGACTTTTCCAATAGGGCGCTGGGATTCACCTCGCCTGCACGTCTTATCTCCCAATTATATGCAAAATAGTATTAATCATAGGATTTATATATTTTTTTAAAATTGATTTTAAAAGGAAGATAAGCAACTCAGTATATGCTGTACATGTGTAGCTATGCAAAACATTACCATAGTAGATATATTGTAAAAGAGTGACTATATTTCCCTCCCTCCCATCCCACCTTCCACCTGGTCCACTCCCCACCTTGATCCTGTCCCTTTTCAAATAGGTAAATATATTTTTGAGAGCTTGGTTGTTAAATATTTACCAGCATATTCCTGATGATATTCCCTAGTTCACTTATATAATATAAGATTATTATAATATAATAACATGAACTTTTTTTCAATTAAAATTCACACAAAATCATGCTTAAATCACAAGAGCAAAAATCTTGGGGATTTTTATATTTATTATATATTATATATATATATATATTTTTTTTTTTTATTTTTTTTTATCCCATTAGTCATGGGATCTTAAAGTTGGAACAGACCTGGGAACTCTACTACACTATCCAGTATCTGACCAAAAATTTCCTCTATATTGGTCCAACTCCTTCTAATAGTTCTATCAATCAGCCCATAATGCTCCTTTTCTCTCAGAATATCAGGAGACGCTTTGTCAAAGGCTTTATCAATGAAACAGTAGATTATGTCTTTGGTATTTTACCAATCTAGCAATGCTGACATAAAACCCCAATTCCACAATAGCAAAGGCAAGTTTAATATAAAATAAACATCAGAGAGGGGAGGCACCTGGTTCTTATCTAGGTTTTCCTTGAAAGGCAAAGGCAGAGACAATCTTTTTACAAAGGTGGCATTTTATTCTGAAGTAGCAATGTAGCAAGTGTTGTGCAGTCAAGCACTAGACTTTTAAGTCAAGGAAGACATTTTAACAGAAAGGGGAGGCACAGAATAGAGGAAAGAGCAAGCATGGCAGGTGTACGAGAGAGGCAGGATGTTAGTCTGACTGGAATGGAGGCTTTGTGTTAGTGAGTACTAAGAAATTACTTTGGATAGAGTAGGGCTAGATTTTAGAGGATTATAAAGATCAGGCAGTGTTTAGCTTGGCTGCTGTAGGCGATAGGGGAGCCTATGAGAGTTTTTGAATAGGGCAAATCAGTGTTTTAAGAAGATTAAGCTAGAAATATGTAAAAAAAATCAGTTCAGTAGAGAGCAGACTGGAATTCTGGAAACTAGTTAAGAATTTATTTATTTTTCCTTTTAATTCTTATTAATATTTTATTTTCCCCAGTTGTGTGTAAAAACGTTTTTAACATTCATTTTTAAAACTTTGAGTTCCAAATTCTCTCCCTTCCTGCCTCCCCACCCTTCCTCACAGAGAAAGGAGACAAGCACTATAAAGAAAGTAAAAGTATTTTTCAATCTGCATTCAGATACCAACAGTTCTTTCTCTGGGCATGGATAGCATTCTTTATAAGTTCTTCACAGTTGTCTTGGATTGTTGTATTGCTAAGAAGAGCTAAGTCATTCACAGCTGATCATCTTATAATATTGCTGTTACTTTGTACATAGTACATTTCACTTTGTATCAGCCCATGTAAGTCTTTCCAGGTTTTTCTGAGAGCAGCCTGCTCATTCTTTCTTTCCTTTTTTTTTTGGAGAAGAAGGAAGGCAAGGCATTTGGGGTTAAGTGACTTGCCCAAGGTCACATAGCTAGTAAATGTTAAGTGTCTGAGGCTGCATTTGAACTCATGTCCTCCTGACTCCAAGGCCAGTTCTCTATTTACTGCGCCATCTAGCTGCCCCCTTGCTCATCATTTCTTACAGTACAACATTATTCCATCATAATCACATACCTCATACAACTTTTTTCAGTCATTCCTCAATTGATGGGCATCCTCTTAATTTTTAATTATTTGTCCCCAGAAAAGAGCTGCTATAAATATTTTTCCACATATAGGTCTTTTTCCTTTTTGCTTTTTATCTCTTTTGGGATACAGACCTAGTAGTTGTATTGCAAAGGGTATGCATGGCTTTATAATTCTTTGGGCATATTTCTAAACTGCTTACAGAATGATTGAATCAGTTCAAAACTCCACTAACAGTGCATTAAAGTTTCATTTTCCCCCCGCACATTCCCTCCAACATTTGTTATCTACCCTTTCTGTCCTATTAAACCAATCTAATAGGTATGAGATAGTACGAAAATATGGCTACAGATAGCTTTGATTACTTCATCTGAAAACTGATCATATCTTTTGATCATTTATCAATTGGGGAATGGCTCTTCTTTTTTATTTTTTTAAGCAATTGGGGTTAAGTAACTTGCTCAAGGTTACATGGCTAGTCATTATTATGTGTGGGTGCTCATTTTCTGAGGCCGGATTTGATCTCGCGTCATCCCAACTCCGAGGCCGGCACTCTTATTTGGCTCTTCTTTTTATAAATTTGACTCAGTTCTCAGGATGTTTGAGAAATGAGGCCTTTATCAGAGAAATTTTATTCAAAATTTTTTCAGAGTTACTATTCCTAACTATATTTCCCTTCATCCTATCCCCCCATTTATTCTATTCTCTCTCTTCTTTTACCCTGTCCCTCCTCAAAAATGTTTTGCTTCATGGGGCAGCTAGGTGGCTCAGTGAATAGAGCACTGACCCTGGAGTCAGGAGGACCTGAGTTCAAATCTAGCTTCAGACACTTGACACTCTTACTAGCCGTGTGACTTTGGGCAAGTAACAACCCCAATTGCCCTCCAAAAAACAAGCAAACAAACAAAAAAGTGTTTTGACTATTCCCTCTGTCAATCTGCCTTCCCTTCTATCACCACACCCCCTTCTCTTATCCCCTTCCCATCCTACTTTTAAGAATTTCTTGAGGGGCAGCTAGGTGGCGCAGTGAATAAAGTGTCGGCCCTGGAGTCAGAAGGACCTGAGTTCGGATTTGGCCTCAGACACTTAACACACACACAAACAAAAACCTAGCCGTGTGACTTTGGGCAAGTTACTTAACCCCAATTGCCCTATAAAGAGCAAAAAAAAAAAAAAAGAATTTCTTGAAATAAGGTACAAAAGGGTATGTAGGGTGTTCAGGGAGGACTAGCACCTCTTGTATGAGGACTTGCAGAGCCCTTTTCAGGGCTGCTCATCCACCTTTGATATTCGCCCATCACCTAGCTCTTACTCATGGCTCCAAGAAGCTGTAGCAGGTGCATCAGCCACACCCTGATAAAACTATCTTTGCACACAGGCTAAACCATGTTGGAGGGTAACAGACCTCAAACAAATCAGTGATTTAGGGGAATGTCTACCCCAAGCATGTGAAAACTTTTCCTGGTGGAATGGGCAAATGATTATGATTTGTTATAAGGGCCATGAAGGGAGGTGGCTAGATCAGGCACTGTGGAGCTCTTAGAGCTTGGTCACACATCACAGAAGTAAGAGTCATCCACTGTATCAATAGTCATCAGGCCATCAATAGCCATCTTGATTTTTGTCTGGCCACTGGACTTCAGTAACTTAAGAAGAGAGAATGAGTCTGAAGATTTTGTGCAACTGCCTCACTTCAATCTAATTCATGTGCCAGTCAAGAAGGCACCATGACTGTTATGATGTCATTGATTCTCTTTGAAAAAGAAGGAAAAATAATAACAAAGTAAATATTAATTAGAGTAGTGGTGTTAGGATTATAAAGAAAGGGACATTAACAAAGAGTGGTTAGGACATGGAAATTAAGGAATGAAAGAGGGACTTGAATCATTTAAATGAAAGTCATTTAAGCTTAAATGACTGTCTAGTTCCATGTTCCAAGCTCTTGAATCTACTCTTTTGTTTCAGGCAGTTATTGTGCAATGGAAAGATTTTGGAAACTAAGGACATGAGTCTTGACTGCACCAGACCATGGGCAAGTCACTTATCCTCTTTGGGCCTCAATTCCCTCATCTTTAGAATTGACACTTTCATATTGTGGAGCTAGAGAAGATTTTTGAGAGTCCCTTGGATAGCATAGAGATCAAATCAGTCAGTACTTAAATTAATTCAGGCTATTCACTGGAACATCAAATACTGAAGATAAATACTTTGGCCCCATATGAGAAGTTGGGACTCATTAGAAAAGACCCTGATATTGGGAAAGATTGAAAGCAAAAGAAGAAGGGGACAACAGAAGACTGGATGGATAAATATTCTCATGGAAACAACGGACATGATCTTGGACAGACTTTGGGAGATAGTAGAGGATAGAAGGTCTTGGCACGCTATGGTCCACAGGGTCACAAAGAGTCAGATGTGACTGAGTGGACAACAAAAATGAACTCTAAGTAGACCTATTATTGTATTATTATTATTATTTTTTATGCTTTTTGGAGGGCAATTGGGGTTAAGTAACTTGCCCAAGGTCACATGGCTAGGTTTTTGTTTGTGTGTGTTAAGTGTCTGAGGCCGGATCCGAACTCAGGTCCTTCTGACTCCAGGGCCAGCTGCTCTACTCACTGCACCACCTAGGCAGCCCCTGTTATTGTATTTTTAAACTATTAGTTCAATTAACTTTATTCTACTTTTTCATTTAGAGAATTATGAACTCATACCAACCAAACCAAGCAAAATGGGCATTTCCATCTACTGTAGAGTAGAAGATTGTAGATGAAACTGTACATTTCTATTTTGCAGAGTTTGTATTTTTTAAATACATAATAGATCCATCATGTAGCCATCTTTAAAGGTTGGACCATTGTTTGAGAAGGAGCACAAAGAAGAGACTCTCCAGAACATGGATTCGGAGGATTCACACACTTCTGACCTCACTGTGGGTTTCATTGCAAGGCACTGCATCTGGAAAATTCATGCTGAGAAACTGTTTTGAATGGCATCTCAAGTCCAAGTTTCCAATGATTATCTGTCTGTGACTGTGAGGGTTTTTCTAGGATGTCAGCCAGCCCTGTCAGGGGTTAAACCAGGCAACCAGAAGCCCCACAGCTGCTGCCAGCCATTAGGGTTGTCAACATTCCTTCCAACTCTGGCTGTCTTATCATTGCTAATTATAAGCTGAAATCAGATTTCTTCTGTGAGCAGGGATGGAATGTTAATTTGTATTTTGGGATTCTATGATGCCTTTCATCAAGGGATCCCAAAGCACTGCGGTAACTTTTTAAACAGGTGTGAATCTATGCTTGTGGTCTTGTGAAAAGTCATTGGTTGAACTGGGAAGAAGCCATGCCTACTGACTCACCACCTTTACTTAATTATTTAGACTAATTAAGAATATTAGTGATGGAGAAGGTTTTATAATCATTTGTTCAAACACTTCTTTTTTTTTTTAAATATAGAGGAAACAAGAGAAGAGAAGAATGAGTGACTTGCGTAGTGTCACACAGTTAATGGCAGAGGCAAGACACGAATATAGTTATTGACATTTAATCTAGCGGTTTTTCCATGGTGCCTCTAGACTGTGCTTTCATTTATTCAATCAACAAATACTTACTAATTATTATCTATGTCCAAGGCAATGTGTTAGATATGGGGAAATAAAACCTTACAAGAGAAGGTTCCTGCTCTCATAAAGCTTGCAATTCTAGTATGGAAGAGGAAAAAAAAACACATTAAAAAATAAGACTCTTAACAAATGTGTGGTAAGTGCCATACAAGTACCACAAGCAAAAGAATGTAAGAATCCAGAGGAAAAGAAATCACTTTTAGCTGGAGTGATCTGGGGGGGAGGGGGAGATATGTTTTAATAGGGAGAGCCCTAGATTTGGAGCCAGAGAAACTAGCTTCTCAATCATATTTTTTTGTTGTTGTGCTGTTATGGAAATGCTTATTTTAGTCCATAAATTAAAAAGAAAACAAATACAAAGAAAAAGAAAATAGTTTCTGAGTCCTGGCTCTGCCATTTACTTGCTGTGTGACCTTGGACAAGTCACTTAACCTTTGCTTCTGTTGCTCCTGTTCCTTTAGCTGTACACTGCTTCTCTCAAAGGGTTATTTGCAGCAAGCATGTTGTAAATGCTAAAGCATGATATAAATGTCAGTTAATATAATTTTTGAGATGAGCCTTGAAAGATAAGTAGGATTTTTATGAGATAGAAACTGAGATTGGGCTGAGAGGGAGGGTATTACAGGTAAGGGAACAGTATTTTTTTAAATGGTACAGAAGGAGAAAAGCATAAGGCATATTTCTATATATATGTACATACACATTCATTTGTGTATATATGTATGTGGGTATGTAGGTATATACATATATATCTGAGCTGGAAAGGAGCGAATCACTTATTTTAAAAGCCTACATGATAAGATTTCTTTTATAATAGAAAGGAGGAAAAATGAATGAAAACAGAGTAGATTTGGCAGAAATATATCCTAAGGCAAATGGAGTAGATTTCATGACAAAGATTAATTGAAAAATTGTATAAAGTGTCAATAAAATTTAGTGCAGCTAAAGAAAAGAATTTGTATTTAAAGCCTAATTATAAGTCCTCTTGGATCAAGCTCAACACACTAATTGAACTGAACACTCATGATTTTTCAAAAAAGGCAGCACATTTTATTCCAATGTACATAAATTATATCCCTCCTCCAGAATAAGTTTAGAATTTTTCAGTCATATAACACATATGGATTTATTTAAAACATTTGAAATTAAGATATTTAAGTAATTTGAAACAGATGACAAGAAAATAAAACATTTATCCATTTATCTCTACGTCTTTTCTTATGTTTTTTGAACTGGTTTATAACTACATAGTCACTACAAAGTTATGAGAAATTCTAATCACATAGAAATATTGACTCATAGCCAAGTTAAGGCCAGTCAAATTGGCCTTCTATCTGTTTCTCACTCATGGTACTCCTCTATTCTCCCCACTTACCCATCTTGTATCATTCAAGCATCTTAATCAATGTTTCAGATGATGAGGTATCCATTCTCCTTGCCAAAGTGACCCCTTCACATGTACCCTTGAATCCCACCTCTTCTAACGTCTTCAGTAGGTTGCCTCCACTCTCATTCCTACTTTCTGATTTTCCAATTCCTTCACCTATTGCTTATAACCATTCCTATATCTTCCCCATCCTTAAAAAAAGATCTTCACTTGATCCCACCATCCCTGCTTTTTTTTTGTTGTTCAGTTGCTTTTCATTGTGTCTGATTCTTTGTTACCCCATTTCAGGTTTTCTTAGTAGAGGTACTAGAGTGGTTTGCCATTTACTCCTTCAGCTAATTTTCCAGGTGAGGAATTGAGGCGAACAGGGTTAAGTGACTTGTCCAGGGTCACACAGTTAATAAGTATCTGAGGCCATATTTTACTTCAGGAAGATGAGTCTTCTTGACTCCAGCCCCAGGGCTCTCTTCATTGTGTCCCTTAGCTGCCTGCTAAGCAATGATTTGAGAAAGCTAAGACTCTGTGCCTCTATCCTTCTACAGTCTGATTTCTGACTCATTATTCATTTGTAACTCCTCTCTTCAAAGAGACCAGAGATCTCCTTATCACCAAATCCAATGACCTTTTCTTTTTTCTTTTTTTGGAGGCAATGGGGTTAAATGACTTGCCCAGGATCACACAGCTAGTATCTGAGACTGGATTTGAACTCAGGTCCTCCTGACTCCAAGGCCAATACTCTGTCCATTATGCCACCTAGCTGCCACACCAGTGGCTTTTTCTCAGTCCTGATCTGTCTTAACCTCTCTTCAATATCTGACACTATCGGATATCTCTACCTGGATAATTCACCTTCTGTCTTGATTTTATCTTTCTGTCAGATCTTTCTATCTAGTCCTCATTTCTGCTGGGCTACAGTGATGGATCACCACCTGCCTTTAGAACATCTTGTGTAGGATATCCATAGGAATCTCATATGTGACCTATCTAAAACAGAACTTATCTTTTCCCCCAAACTCCACTCTCTATTAGACTTTCTTATTTCCATTAAGGGGATCACCATCCTTTCAGTCACCCAGGATTGAAAACTGGCTGTTCTCACTGATGTTTCACTCTCACCTCACATATACAATCCATTGCCAGACCTTGCCGTTTTTTACCTTTACAACATCTCCTATATATGTCTCCTTTTCTCTATGGAGAGACTACCCTACCACCCTAGTTCAGACCCTTATCATCTCTCAATTAGATTATTGCAATAGTCTTCTTATTTTAAGTATTTTTTCCAGTTACACAATTTTTTTTAAAGCAATTGAGGTTAAGTAACTTGCTCAAGGTTACACGGCCAGTCATTATTTGTGTGTGGGTGCTCATTTTCTGAGGCCGGATTCGATCTCGGGTCATCCCAACTCTGAGGCCTGCACTCTTACTGCGCCACCTAGCCACCCCTGGTTACACAATTTTTAACATTACAAACATTTGAGGTTCCAAATTCTCTTTTTCCCTTCCTCCCCCTTTCCTTGAGATGGCAAACAATTTGATATAGGTTTTGCATATTTCCTTATTAGTCATGTTGTGAAAGAAAACATACACCAAAAAAAAAAAAAGCCCATGAAAAGAATCAAAGTCAGTTGTTTCTCTGGAAGTAAATAGCATTTTTCATCGTAAGTCTTTTGGAATTGTTTTGGATCTTTGTATGCAATAATCTTCTAACTAGCCTTTGTTTCAAGTTATTCTCTATTCCAATCCATCTTTGTACATATTGGCCAACACAGTTTTTCTGAAGCACATGTCTGATGGTTTCATCCCCTTATTTAATAAGATTCACTGTTCCCCTATTACCTCCTGGATGAAAAGCTAAACCCACTGTTTGGCATTTAAAGCTCTTCATACCCTGGACCCTTCCTACTCTTCCAGTCTTCTTACATTTGTGTCCCTTCTATTCACTCTATGATCCATCAGTGCCAACTATATGCTGCTACTTAAATATGAGACTCCATCTCTCATCTCTGTGCCTTTGCTCAGCCCTGTTCCCCATACCTAGAATGCTCTGTCCCCTTATAATTCCTTCCTGTTTTCCACTTTCTTTCAAGATTCACCTCAAATTTCATCCTCTACAGGACACTTTTCCTGGTATCC
This sequence comes from Gymnobelideus leadbeateri, assembly GCA_011680675.1. NCBI lineage: Eukaryota > Metazoa > Chordata > Mammalia > Diprotodontia > Petauridae > Gymnobelideus > Gymnobelideus leadbeateri. The sequence continues at coordinate 174,952 of WOXC01007810.1, read as the reverse complement.
CTCTAAGCAAGGGCCTTCGCCTTCTCAGATAGACTTTCATCTCTGTTATATTGTGTGCTCAAGCCAGCTTGTACTAGTTAGTGAAAGCTGGTTGTTAAATTTTCAGTGTAAACATTAAATCTCAGCTAGAAGCAAATGCTACACATTAGGTCTGATTTATTGTTTTGTGGATAGTATGGACTTAAGAAAGTGATGGAGGAAATGTTAGTAATGCATATTAAACTTAATGTGTAATGATATTCCCTTCCCCCCGAGAGCCAGTTGTTAAACATTTACCAGTACATCCCTGCTTATATGTACCTAGTTACTTATATCTTATCTCCTCCGTTTTAATGTAGACTCCTTGATGTCAGGTACTGTTTTACTTAACTTACATCCCCAATATTTTGCATAGTGACATAATTTTCTTAATAAATTTTTGTTGGCTGACTGATTATCCATGTGCTTTTGCACTGGCCATTCTCTATGCCTGTAATTCACTTCCTCGTCACTTCCCCTCATGGAATCCCTTTTTTCTTTTAGGACACAGCTGAAGCACCAGTTTCTCAGTAGAGCCTTTCCTGATTTCTTCCAACTGGTACTACTTGATCTTCTTATTGGTCTTGTATTTAACTACCTTGTATTTACTTATTGAACTTTATTTTCTTTTTATTTGTCCTATATATCCTTTATGAGTCATTGTCCTCTGTCAGAGTGCAGGGATTACTTGAGTTTAGGGATTAATTCATTCTTTTTATTTGTATCCCCAGTGCCTAGCAAGTTTCTGGAACATAATAAGCATTTCAGTTTACAGATAAGGAAAATGAAGTCAAACTTACATGGAATATAGGGTTCATGTTGGGGGGTTGTGAGAATTGAGGCTGATAGAATAGTTTGGAGCCAGAATATAGAGGATCTGGAATGTCATGATGAAGAATGCCATGAAATTTACTCAGTAGATAATGGGAAATCATGAAGATATTTTAGAGCAGGAGAGGAACATGACCCAAGCTATGAATCAGGAAGATTAACATAGCAACAGTGTGCTGGACGTTTTGGAAACAGGGAGCTCTGTATTCCTATTTTAATACATTAGTGTATCTTTGATTTTATGAGCATAGATATTCCCAGTAATAGTATAGGTCAGAACACATAAACAGCTCTTCATCCTGTGTGACTCTTGTCTATGTTCTTTCATAAATCCACCATAGAGGATTACAGAATTGCAGAATTTAATTCAACCTTCTGAATCCTTCCTTTATATCACTTGATGTTGCATGGAAACCAAGGAGTATGTAGGCTGGTCATTGAAGAAGACTTCCTTATTGTTTGTTTTAAAAATATCACTTACTAGCCTATCTCCTTTCCTTTAAGCCACTTTTCCTGTGCAGTTCTCCATTGGGAAAGTACTGCAGTTTGCTTACCCATGCCTATAAGTCCCTTTCCACTGACCTTTGGGTGACCTGCCTCTCTCATTCTTTGTAGTCTGAGCCTTTGGCAATCTCTGACTCACAGCATTGTGGGGGAGAATACTGATGTTAAAAGCTCGGGTCCTTTTTCTCAGGGAGAAGCTTGAGGATATTAACAGTTGCAATTTCCCAAAGGCAATCCACTATACTGTCTTCTGTTACTCAATTCTCCGTCCAGTTCATTGACCACTTGCAGTCTTTGTCTAAGATATGTGTGCTCCTCACTCAGCTCTATGGGTTATCCATCCACTTAATGTCATAGTCAGGCAACAGCCTCACTGCACGGATCACTCTCTGGCCTCCAGCCAACCTGGCTTTCTCTCTTTTTCTCACATGTGATACTTCATCTCCTATCTTTCTCCAAACATTTGTTCTGGCCACCCCCTGGGCCTGGAATACACTCTGTCATCACTTTCACTTTATAGAACCCCTCTCTTCTTTTAAGACAAAACTCAAGCATTGCATTGCATTCTGGACAGAGCCTTTTCTTTTTCCTCCGGTTGCTAGTGTTATCTAGTCTCTCTTCCTAATCACCTGAAATTTGTTATTCTTGTTCAGTTGCATCTGATTATTCATGACCCTGTTTAGGGTTTTCTTGGCAAAGATACTGGAGTGGTTTGCCATTTCCTTCTCCAGTTCATTTTACAGATGAGGAAACTGAGGCAAACAGGCTTAAGCGACTTGCCCAAGGTCACAGGGTAAGTGTCTGAGGCTGGATTTGAACTAATGAATATGAGTCTTCCTGAATCAAGACCAAGAGCTCTATCCACTGTGCCATCTAGCAACTCTACCTTAAATTTATTTGTATTTAATTCTCATTATGTTTATTTTATGCATATTTATATCTTCACTTGTCATCTCCATTAGATTCTTAGTTCCTTAAGAGTAGGGGTTGTTTGATTCTTTTTATTTGTAATCCCAGTGACTGGTAATATAGTAGTTACTTAAGAAATGCTTCATTGATTGAACAAGAAGCAATCTTCTATTTGTTTTTTTTCTGTGTGGATGGTTTAGACTAAATTCTCTTGAATGTTTATAGCTTGGCAATGTTTTGGGACTTCATAAATATGCATACCATGAGCATTATTCCATGAGATGAGTAAGCATATCATGAAATGATGCTTTTCACTTTTGCATGCATGATAAATCTTATTCCTCCAGTTCCTTCATGTGACTTTCCAAAGTGAACCTGGAAGGTCTCCTTTCAGCCTTGACTTCCTTTGCCTTCTGGTTTAGCTTATAGTCAGATTGAGATGATTCAAATGCTCTAGTAGTGTGTACATTTGTTGGTGACTGGACAAGAATCTTATATTTACAGTACCAAAGACTAAGTTAATGTTTATGAATGGTCTTCAAAGGGTTTAGCACCTTCTATCCCTTTCCCTGTACTTTGCCACTTGCTATAGAAGCAAAAAGGATCATGCAGAACTGAAGGTCATTTTATGATTTTCTTTTTTTTTTTCATGAGTTGCCATGGTCAAGGGTATTTATCATCAAGTGGGTAGCCTACTAGTGGTGAGACAGGATTAGTCTCAAAAATTAATAAATGAAAATTGCAAGACATTCATCTAGACAAAGAAATCTGTAAAGATATGAATTGTAGAAAATCTATTTTGTAGTAATACCCAAGATAATTATAGTTTTTAATCAATGCCTTTCTTAACTGAGTCCTAAATACATGGCTAGGAAGTTCAGGAACTAGCTAGGTTCAGGTATTTGTGATGTGACCAGTAATATAAACAGGGTATATGTAGTGTTCAGGGATGAATACATCTGGTGTGAGGGCTTGCCAAGCCCTTTTCAGGACTGACTGAAAAGTGATATTTACCTGGAACTCTTACCTGTGTGTAGCATATGCATCAGCCACACCTGGTACACTGTCTCAGCAGACAGGCTAACCCACACTGAGAGTAACTGATAGGCCTCACCTGTCTGTGAGTTGGGGTGGGGGATGTTTACCCCCAAGCACATGAAGATTTCCCTAAGCGGCATGAGCAGATGAGAACAGTTTGTTCTAACGTCCACGAAGGTGGTTGTAGTTACTAGCCATGTGACCTTGGGTAAGTCACTTAACCCCAATTTCCCTGCCTTCCCTGTGCCAAAAAGGCTCCCCCCCCAAAAAAAGAAGGTGGTTGAAACATGTGCTGTTGAGCTGCATTGAAGATACCAAGCTCATCCACTGTATCCCAGGCTAGTGTCAGTTGTCTTGATTTTGTCTTGTCACTGGTCTTCAATGAATCTAGAAGAAATAATGAGGCTGATGACTTTGTTTTTGCTTTTTTTGGAGGGGGGAAAGCAGGGAAATTGGGGTTAAGTGACTTGCCCAAGGTCACATGGCTAGTAAGTGTTAAGTGTCTGAGTCCAGATTTGAACTCAGGTCCTTCTGAATCCAGGGCTGATGCTCTGTTCACTGTGCCACCTAGCCGCCCCATGGCTGATGACTTTGTACAACTCTGCATCATCTAATTCATGCTTGAGTCAAGATGTCACCCTTGTGATGCCATTGGTCCTCTTTGAAAACAAAGGAGAAACAACAATAGTGGTATATGCTGTATGCCAATAGGTCAGTTGGCCAGTGCACCAAAAAGTAGAGAAGCTAGAGTGAAGAAAGCTTCACAGGTTAACTCCTAGGGAGGAGGAAGATCCCTATCTCTCCAAACTGGGGCTGACACCAGAGTGCCTCACAGAGAATGTGGGCAAAGTTGAATGCCAGTTGAGGTGTCACAGATTATACAGCTCCAAGTTAGGGCATCTCCTCCGCTATAGCTATGATGAAATTAGACAGGTAAAAAACAAAACCACCTATTATCTAGGAAAGCCATCCTTCCCATGTAAGAGTGCTTTGTCAGAATGACCATCAAGTATGCTGGTATGGAGAATGCCAATGCATAGACCTAGGTAGAGGACAGAAGAAGGTAAACATATGTGGTCATCTAATTGGGATAGGTTCTCATCAACTTAGGTCTCCTTTCCCCTTCTACTCTGCTTCATGCTATGAGGCAGTTAACATATTCAAAGCAGTGGCAGGCATGCCCTGATACTGTTGATCTGACCTGGCTATTGGATGGCAGTTTAATAAAGCATGTGATCAATGAGAGAAATACTGTCATGCTACTCAGTTGTAGTGCTCTTAGGACTATTTAAATCAGGGATCTCCACCTTCACTGTACTGGGATACCTGTGTTAGTACTTAAACTTAAAACTCGACCTTTCAGGTCCAGGTCCAAGTCCAGGGAACACTGTCTTACCTCTATGTTTCTGGGAAACATACAAACCCTGGGAAGGTGACTCATGGTTCTGTGTCTATTAGTGATCAATAAAGAAGGAACTAGAGAGTTATCTTGTTCTCAGGCTGGTCAGATTTTCCCTGTTGCTTAGACAGGTGGCAGACTAGGTAATAACTCTTGTCTGAGTGTCTAGCTCTGACATGCCACTTTATTTATGTTCTTTATAGAGTACATAGGACAGCTAGTTGGTGTAGGGGATCAAGTACAGGGTGTGGAATCAAGAAGACTTCATGAGTTCGAATCTGACCTCAGACACTTACTAGCTGTGTGACCCTGGGCAAGTCATTTAACCCTGTTTACCTCAGTTTTCCTATCTGCAAAATGAACTGGAGAAGGAAATGGCAAACCACTTCAATGTTTTTGCCAAGAAAAACCTAAATAAGTTGCCCTGATACTGTTGATCTGACCTGGCTATTGGATGTCTGTACTCACTCACAAAGAGTCAGACATGATTGAAATGACTGAGCAACAACATATAGTATATGACACCTGAGGAAGATCCTTGTAGCTAGACTACCTACAGCCTGGTTAAGAAAATAGCTTTAGGCAGGAACAGGGAATCTGTGGCCTTGAGGCCACATGTGGCCCTCTAGGTCCTCAAGTGTGGCCCTTTGACTGGATCCAAACTTCACAGAACAGATCCCCTTAATAAAAAGATTTGTTCTGTAAAACTTGGACTCAGTCAAAAGACTGCAACCAAGGACCTAGAAAGCCACATATGGCCTTGAGGCCACAGGTTCCCCCATTCCTGGCTTTAGGTAATAGGACTTTTTTTTCTTTTTTTTTTTTTGGTCTTTTTTGGAGGGGGGAAGGCAGGGAAATTGGGGTTAAGTGACTTGCCCAAGGTTATACAGCTAGTAAGTATCAAGTGTCTGAGGCCAGATTTCGGTCAGGTCCTCCTGACTCCAGGGCCATTGCTCTATTCTCTGTGCCACCTTACCTGTCCCAATAGAAATTTTTTTAGAAGATATAAATATTGGCTTCCCCTTCACTTTACATGTACTATTCAAAATTGGGGCTTCCTATATTTTATTAAAAATTTCACCTAACCTAGAAATAATTTTTAGATACCATAACTTTTTTTTTTGCATTAATAGTATTTTATTTTCTCCAATTACATGTAAAGATAGTTTCAAAATTCATTTTTGTAAGATTTTGAATTCCAAATTTTTCTCCCTCTTTCTCTTCCCTCCCCAAGATAGCAAGTAATCTGATACAGGTTGTACATGTACAGTCATGTTAAACATATTTCCACATTAGTCATATTCTGAAAAAAAAAATCAGAACAAAAGAGAAAAACCACGAGAAAGAAAACCAAACAAAAAAGTGAAAGTAGTATCTTTTGATCTGCATTCAGACTCCATAGTTCTTTCTCTGGATATGGATAGCATTTTCCATCATAAATCTTTTGGAATTGTCTCAGGTCATTGTATTGATGAGGAGAGCTAAGTCTGTCATAGCTGATCATCACACAGTGTTGCTGTTACTGTGTACAATGTTCTCCTAGTTCTGTTCATTTCACTCATCGTCAATTCATGAAGTCTTTTTAGGTTTTTCTGAAGTCTGCCTGCTCATCATTTCCTAAAGAACAGTAATATTCCATTCTTTGCCACCACAAAAAGAACTGCTATATATATATATATATATATATATATATATATATATATATATATTTTTTTTTTGAGGGCAATTGGAGGTAAGTAACTTGCCCAAGGTCACACGGCTAGGTTTTTGTTTGTGTGTGTGTTAAGTGTCTGAGGTCGGATCCGAACTCAGGTCCTTCTGACTCCAGGGCCGACGCTCTACTCACTGCACCACCTAGCTGCCCCCCGCTATAAATATTTTTGTAAATGTAGGTCCTTTCCTATTTTTATGATTTCTTTGGGATAAAGCCTTAGTAGTGGTATTGCTGGATCAAAGGATATGCACAGCTTTATAGCCCTTTGGACATAATTTCAAATTGCTCTCCAGAATGGTTGCATTAGTTCACAACTCTACCAACAATGTATTAGTCTTCCAATTTTCCCACATCTTCTACAACTTTTATCATTTTCCTTTTCTGCCATATTAGCCAATCTGATAGGTGTGAGGTGCCATATTACAGTTGTTTTAATTTGCATTTATCAAATCAATAATGATTTAGAGCATTTTTTCATATTGACTACAGATAGCTTTAGTTTCTTCCTCTAAAAGCTGCCTGTTCATATCCTTTGACTATTTTTCAATTAGGGAATGACTTGTATTCTTTCAAATTTGATTCAGTTATCTCTATGTTTTTTTTTAAACAAATGCTTTATTAACTTTTGGTTTACATCATTCATTTCCACCAGATTTTGAGTTACAATTTTTCCCCCATTTTTTCCCTACCCACCACCCCAGAGTAGCAGTCCTACTACCCACTAGATATCCCCTCATCCAATCTGTTCTCTCCCATATCTTCTCCCATACCCCCTTCGACTTTGCCATTAGGGCAAGGTGAATCTCTGAGCCCCAATGCTTGGACATCTTATGAAACATTTAATTTTAAAACTTCGATTTTCAGATCCATTCCCTTCCTCCCTTGTCACCCACTCCCTCTGAGAAGATAAGCAATTCCGTATGTGTTGTACATGTATAGCTATGCAAAACATTACCATAGTAGATATATTGTAAAAGACTACTTATATTTCCCTCCCACCCATCTCACCTCCCACCTGGTCCATTCCCTACTTTGATCCTGTCCCTCTTTGATAGTGGGTACTTCCAACCTCCCCTCCCCCGAGAATGCCCTCCCCTCCATCATCCCTCCTCTCATCCCCCTTTCCCCTACTCTCCTGCAGGGTGAGATATCCCATTTAGTATGTATGTGATTCTCTCCTTGAGCCAACTTCAATGAGAATATGGTTTTGCCTTTTTGTCTTCCTGTTCTTCCCCTCCCCTGCAACTACTTCCCCTTACCTCTTCTACATGAGATAGTTTACCCTACCCTGTCTCTCCCCATCTCCTCTTGCCACTTTTCTCTCTCACCTCTTGACTTCACCCCTTAAGAATCATCCCTTCCCATCAAATTCAACCTGTGCCCTCTATCCATGTATACCTGTAAACATATGCCCATATACCCTTCTTTAGTTATTTTCATAATGAGAAAGGTTTCATCAGACACAGTTATTGTTTTTCCATGTAGGAATGTAAATAGTTCAACTTTGATAAGTTCCTTTTGATTTCTTTTCCCTGATTACCTTCTCAGGTATCTCTTGCTTCTTGTGTCTGGATGTCAAATTTTCAATTCAACTCTGGTTTTTACCTCAAGAATGTTTGAAATTCCTCTATTCCACTGAATGACCATATTTTCCCCTGAAACAAAATACTCAGTTTTGCTGGGTAGGTGACCCTTGGGTTCAGTCCCAGCTCTTTTGCCCTCTAGAATATCATATTCCATGCCCTTCGATCCCTCAGTGTAGAAGCTGCCAGGTCCTGTGCTATTCTGATTGTGTTTCCACAATATTGAAATTGTTTCTTCCTTCCAAAAAAAAAAAAAAAGCAAAAAAAGGGGTGGCTAGGTGGCGCAGTGAATAGAGCGTCAGCCCTGGAGTCAGAAGGACCTGAGTTCAGTTCTGGCCTCAGACACTTAATGCACACACAAAGAAAAACCTAGCCGTGTGACCTTGGGCAGGTTACTTAACCCCAATTGCCCTCCAAAAAAAAAAAAAAGAAATTGTTTCTTCCTGGCTGCTTGTAGTATTTTCTCCTTGATCTGGGAGTTCTGGAACCTGGCTATAATATTCCTAGGAGTTTTCTTTTTGGGATCTTTTTCAGGAGGTGATCAGTGGATTCTTTCAATCTCTATTTCCCCCACTGGGTCTAAGACATCAGGGCAATTTTCCTTGAGAATTTCTTTAAGGATGATTTCTAGGTTCTTTTTTTGATCATGGCTTTCAGGTAGTCCAATAATTTTTAAGTTATCCCTCCTGGATCTATTTTCCAGGTCAGTGGTTTTTCCCATGAGATATTTCACATTGCCTCCTATTCTTTCATTTGTTTGGATCTGTTTACCAGCATCTTGATTTCTCATAAAGTCACTAGCTTCCATTTGTTCCAGTCTAACTCTGAAGGAATGAATCTCCTCAGTGAACTTTTGAGATTCTTTTTCCATCTGGCAAATTTGGCTTTTTAAGGCATTCTTCTCCTCATTGCCTTTCTGAGCCTCTTCTGCCATTTGAGTTAGTCTATTTTTTAAGGTGTTATTTTCCTCAGTCAGGCTGTTGACTGTCATTTCATACTTTTCTTGCATCTTTTTCATTTCTCTTCCCAAAATTTCCCCCACTTCTCTTATCTGCTTCTTAAGGTCCTTTATGGCCTGTAGCCAGCTTGTATTTTCATTTGGGGCTTTTGGTGCAGGAGTTCTGACCTCACAGTCCTCCTCCATGCTTTGATCCTCTTTGCCCCTAAAATAGGAGTCCAATGTTGAATTTTTCTGTTTATTTTGTTTCTTTTGCCTAGGCATGTTGCCACTTAATTACTTGATTTTGGGGCTTGCTGCCACAGTAAGACTCTGCCACCAGAAAGGAGAGCTTCCGCCCAAACGTGGGGTCTTCACAACTTCTGCAGGTTGGGTGGCCTCTGCAAAGCCTCCACCCACTCTGGCAAATTGGATACCCACCCCAAACTTCCCCCCCAGACCACAATCCAGATCCAGGCAGTTTAAAGCAAGAGTGATTAACCCCCAGACTGATTGCTGGATCTCCCTGCAGTTCGCAGACCAGGAGCTGGAGCCACTACTGATGCAGCAAAATGGCTCATGTGTGCATTTCTTCAGTGGCTTTTCGACCCCAGGGGAGGAAGCCACGCGTTCCCCAAATACTGGTCCCAAAGTCCATAGGGCACTAACCTCTCACTTTGTCCTAGGCATATCTGTGCTGGTAATTCTGGAATCACCACAGCTGCTGGTGTTCTGGGGTCCCTCCAGCCAGCTGCTGGCCCGGCCGCCCTGGGGCTAAAACCGGGGCTCAGGCGGGCCTGGGCTCAGCTCCCAGCACGCTGGGCTGTGGATTCCCAGCACGCTGTGCTGCCTGCTCTCAGAGCCCTGCGCTGGCTGCTCCCTGCAGGCCTGCTGGGTTCTCCTCATTGGGAGGTTAGTTTCTCTGTGTAGTTCTGTGGGTGCTGGGGCTCCAGAAGTTGTTCAGATTCCCGTTTTACATTGTTTGGAGGTAGTGTGGGGCAGAGCACCTTGGAAGTGCTGTTTCTACTCCGCCATCTTGCAGTTTTCTCTATGTTTGAGAAAACTATCAGAGATACTAGCTGCAATAATCCTCCCCCCCGCTCCCTATTTTCTGCTTTCTTTCTAATTTTGGTTGCATTGGTTTTGTTTGTGCAGAAACTTAAAAAAATTTTTTTTGGAGCAAGTAAGGCAAGGCAGTTGGGGTTGACTTGCCCAGGGTCACACAGTAAGGTGTGAAGTGTCTGAAGCCAGATTTGAACTCAGGTCCTCCTGACTCCAGGGCCAGTGCTCTATTCATTGTGACAATTAACTGCCCCAGCTTTTTAATCTTTATAGTCAAAATTATCAGTTTTCTATTTTTTAATGCTCTCTATATCTTATTTGGTTTTAAAATGTTCTCTTATCCATAAACCTAATGGATTAACTATTTCATGTTATCCTCCTAATTTGCTTATGGTATCATATTTTATATGTTAATCATGTATCCATTTTGGCCTTATCTTGGTATATGGTGTGAAAAATTGGTTTCTACCTAGTTTCTGCCATAGTATTTCTAGTTTTTCCAGCAGTGTTTGTCAAGTAATGAGTTTTTGTTCTCTATAGCTTGGACCTTTGGGTTTATCATATACTAGACTATTATGGTCATTTACTATAATGTTTTGTATACTTACTTTATTCCCCTGATCTAACACTATATTTCTTTCTTTTTTTTTTTTTGCTTTTTGGAGGGCAATTGGGGTTAAGTAACTTGCCCAAGGTCACATGGCTAGGTTTTTGTTTGTGTGTGCGTTAAGTGTCTCAGGCCGGATCTGAACTCAGGTCCTTCTGACTCCAGGGCCAACGCTCTACTCACTGTGCCACCTAGCCACCCCCATAACACTATATTTCAAGCATTAAATTTAAAACCTGGCTCTCATGCTTGCTTTCCTTTATGACAGTCCCGGGTAAACCATCCCTTCTTTCTGAACTCTGGATCTTCCTTTTGTCTCCTTGGGGATAGTAATGTTTGCATGGAACAATGAAGGGCTGATCCAGAGATTTCACTTAACTAAAGTGTACAAGATGAAACCCTCAGGCAAGATAGCAACTAGTGGGCATAAAATACCCAAACTCACTTTTTGTCCTTTGCTTTTCTTTGTATCTCCAGAGCTTAGCACAACACCTGGCACATAGTAGGCATTTAATAAATATTTATTGACTGACAGTGTTTATTGACTGATACTTTATGAGTCCATAAGAATCAACGTCCAGATTTTGTTCCCCTATGGTGAAAGTTTGAGAACAAAGATTTTGTCTTCAGGTTTATAAAAACTACAGAATCTCAGGGTGGGAAAGGACCTCACAGTTCATTCTGTTCCACCCATACCCCAGAAAGAACATTAGATATAGCTGCCAAGTCAGTGGTCATCTAGTCTTCTCTTGAAGACCTCTAATGAGGTGACCTCTCACTGCAGCCCATTCATCTAGTTGAGAGTTGTTATTGTTAGAAAGTTTTTTCTATCAAACCTAAATTTGATTCTCTACAGATTCCACACATTGCTTCTGATTCTGCCCTCCAGCTCAATAGATGAGTCTAATCTATCTTCCATAAGGGAGATCTTCAAATACTTCAAGGCATGGTGCTTTCCTCTGTCTTCTCTTTTCCAAGCTAAATATCTTAGTGTATATCCATGATGTTGTAATGTTAATGGGATATAAGATCTTCCCCATCCATTAAAAAGGCCTCATGTGGAGCCCATTAAGGGAAGCTTGCTTAAAGGAGGCTTGCTTGTAGGAAGGTTTTTACACCTTTTGCTAATTTCTAATTAGACAATGAGTCATGAGGATTGTGATGCCCTCTGACTCTACAAAGAGGTGGTGGATGTGTGTGCTCTCTCTCTCTCTCTCTCTCTCTCTCTCTCTCTCTCTCTCTCTCTCTCTCTCTCTCTCTCTCTCTCTCTCTCTCTCTCTCTCTCTCTCTCTCTCTCTCTCTCTCTCTCTCTCTCTCTCTCTCTCTCGTTTGCATTTTGCTTTGGGTCTCACTCATTGGAAGAATATTCTTGTGATTTCACCAGATGAGACTCTGGGTAGACATTAAGGAGCCACCTAGCTTTGAAAAACTCAGCTGTTGGTACTTGTCTCTCTGATAACTATATATGTATTGCCTCGATCAGCAGTTGGATCTGTCTTTTGGTCTGTGCTCATTTCTCAGAAGCCCTTTCTTTGGTATTTATTTCTTTGCTTTGTATTTTCTCTATTTTCTTTGTTTGGATTTTCTCTGAAGTTCAGGGTGCTGATTTTTCCCCTGAACTAATGAATGTAATTTAAAAAAAATTGTTGACCCCTTGAACAGCTATCTTTCCTGGTAAAACAGATCTAAGAACCTGTGTATGCTAGCAGCTGTCCTGGGTATACCACTGTGGTTGCTACTACAGATGTATTTACATATGTTGGCACAGAGACACACAAACAAAACCCCAGTATTGGTTTTACTTCTTTAATACTGTTCTCTGATACCTACCTTTCTGTCTCTTTTTTTTCTGAGTCACACCTCTTTTCTTCCTTCCCTTGAAACCATGGTCTGACATGAGGGTCCCCACCTTCTATCCCCCATCCCTACTGCATGCACATGCCACAGATTTTATAGGAGCTGTACCACTCACTATGTCTGAAACACGAGCTACAGGTGAATGATTAAAATTTAGCTGGGAATCATGCTAATACTTTTGTGATGCTCTGATCTCCTGGTGCTTCAGCAATACAGTAGTGCCCTTTTGGCTACTCCCAATGCTGATTGCACTGCTAAGTCTGGGTGGTCAGTGCAAACTAAACATAATTTACTTACTGACACTAATATTGACTAACATTCTTGGTGGTTCCCAATGATCTTCCTGTCCTCCAAGGCCCTTGACTTAGGGCAGAGAAATAATTTAGGAATAAATAAATAAAAACCTGAAAGGTTTTCTGATTGGTGTGCTTAGCCCCTCCAACTTTGACACTTGTCATTCTTGCAAGCATGCTGAATCCTTGATTCCCTTTCCTTTAGTAGTTCCCATAAAAAGTTTCCAGACAGTGTGTGTGCAGTGCTATGCATATATCTTGATATCCCCAGAGGGATTTATGTGTTATTTTCCATGTCTCATGCTGGAAATGCCTTTTGAGGTTTCAATGGTAATATTGTACTGTGATGTTTCCTCCTCCACTCCCTGGCCTTCCCCCAAACCCTTCTGGACACCCCTCTGGATTTAAACCAATGTTCATTAAATGGATAAAGCTTGGCCTGCTGAGTGATCACCACATGCACTCATAAATGGGCTAATCTCTGTCAGCTGAATCATTTTCTGGACGTCTTTTGACAAAAGTGCTCAGGCCCAAATGTACAGTGGGGCTAAGGTCCTTTATCCTTCAAGTTGGTTCAGAGTCTGTAATATAGAATGTAAAACTTTGATAACAATTAAGAGTTTTTCAAATATGTCATTTAAAGTGAACATGATTTTTTTTTGTCTGCCCTTGAGTACAGAGCACATCATCACTCACCATATGGTACCTCTTTAGTTCAAATAAATCCAAGCCTTTTTCTAAGTTCACCTTAAATCGATATGCTTGGAGCTGAAATATTTGGGATCATCATTTATTGTTTATTAGGTTTAGACCTGCTTTCATTAAATGGAAAGACTTCTGTTCTACCAATTTGTGGCAAACACAGGACATTCATAAATGACTAAAGTTCTTTGCCAGTAGAATATATGCTCTGGGAATTGTCTATCTTTGTTTTTCTCTTGTTTTCAATTTTCACCAACCTGTGTAAATCTTTGGCCATAAATCATGTCAGCTCCCAGATCAGAGGTGTGGGAGTCTGGTGGAGTGAGTATATTCATCTCCTATAAGCTTATGCTATGCCAATGTCCCTGATAGATTTAATCCCAGTAGTACTATGCATTCTGCAAAATGGTTAATGCCTTTAGGAAGGTTGGTTTTCCAGTGCATTTAAAAAAATACTAATTGAAAAGGGTGATTAGTCTTTGTCCACTTATAATTTTAAAAATGAGGGGTGACTCATGAAAGATCAGCTATGTATAAAATTTCATTTTTAGAAATGCTGTTTCTTTTTTTAAAGCAGGCTTTATAGCTTAATGCAATGGATTCAAATGTTACCAAACAACCATCTGGACGCCTCTTGTTATGATTAAGCAGAAAAAGAATATTGAGTTAATTATAGCAATGGTTGTTTGATTTTTTTCCAAGTCATAAAGATCAGCTTGTAAAACATTTTCCAGTTTAGTTGACACAAGGGGCCAATTCCACAGACTCAATTTGAAATCACATGTACAACTGGGTCCCCCTAGCTGTTCCTGGTTTTATTTGTTTCTAGCTCCTACAGTCTCTGCCAGGCTTTGGGGAGCCTTGGACCTAAGGTCTCAGAAAGGCTTCCAGGGCATTGTTCAGGGGTCTGAAGGGAAGGAGATTTTTATGTGGCTCAGACCTCCTAGAGGTACCTCAGCAACTGGATACAACTTTTCTGTATCTCAGGAAGGTAATGAGATGGAGGTGAGACCAGGAATTTTTCTGTTGTCTCCCTTCCTCAAATGAGGTTCACTAGATTTCTAGGGAGTTCTGTAATTGAAATGTTTATATTTATTAACTTTATGAAAATAATTTGGCAAATATTTATTTAGTTACTCTTTTTAACACTTTAATCTTACATCAAAACATTTTCTTTGACATAAATGCAAAGGAATAGGTATATCTTTAGTTCTAAGTAAATCAACTGATTAATTTTTTGTTTTTTTCTTCTTTACCTTAAAGTTTTCTTAGGATAATAATATAAACATCTTGGACGTCCAAATAATTAGTACAAAATACTCTGAGCTTATTTTTAGAACATGTTACATAACAATTCTAACATCTTTGTACGAATGTGTTTCTATTGACCTATTTTCTCCCTTATTGACTAGAAGCACTCTTTTTATAGGTCTTTTTTTTTTGAGGGAAAGAGCATTATTTACATTCTTTAAAGCTGGATGTCTAGGAGACACCTGTTTTTCCTCAGGTGATAAATCTCACCTGGATCCTTGATTGCCTGGATAATTTCTCTTTATCTGAAGAACAATGCAATTAAATAAAGATTATGCAATGCCAAAGACCCCTAGGATGTCTATTATCTTTGTCCTAAGGGAGGTGGGGATTTGATTTCCTGTCATCTCTGCCCTTTTGCCTCTATCTCAGTTGATGTAGTCATAGGATATAGTCACATATGATGAAGTGTATTGTGCAGAGCAGACTAAATTCTGGTGCAGATCCATTGAACCTTGTAGCAGAATTTCTGTGCCTGTAACTGAGAGGAAGAGTTTTCTAGAGAGAGGAGACAGAAGGATTCCTATATGTGTACATCATTCTAACAACTTTAGTCCTTTGCCTCTTCAATCAACAATGACTATTAAGCACCTACTGTGTAGAGCTAGTAGGCACTAGGGATACAAAGAACAAAACTAAATGAAAAAAGTAACAATCCTCGACCCCTGTAGTCAAGGAGCTTACATTCTCTCTGGGGAGATAACATGTAGATTTAAAAATCTATGTAGGATAAATATATATAGCATAAACACATGGTACTTTAATACAGAGTACTGAGGGAGGGAGCACATTAGTAGCTGGAAGTTAGAGGGAGAGAAAGTGAACTAAGAAAAGCTTCCTGCAAAAGGTGGTGCTTGAGTCCTGAAGGAAGTAATAAATGCTGAAGCAGAGATGATGTGGAAGTGTATTCTAGACTTGGGAGATGGCCAGTACAAACACAAAGACACAGAAGATGGAGGGGCTACGCGTGAGGAATAGAGAGAAAATCAGTGGCTGAAGAGTTCAGTACAAAATATAAGAGGGGCGGAAAATTACATTGGGGCCAACTTGGGAAGGGCTTTAAAAGTCAAACCAAGGAATTTATATTTGATCCTTGAGGCAAGAGAGAACAACTCTTCTGTTATTATAATATAGAATATGGTAGGATTGACATCTTAAAACCCTTCTAGGTTAAAACTAACCTAGGTTAGTTTTTTACTTTATAAAGGCATTGAGACTGTCCTTGAGAATTGGTCCAGGTGACTAAGATTTAAAATAAAATCAAGTATTTGTTAATTTAATTCTAGGTGCCATTCACTGTGCAAAGCATTGGGGATACAAAGAAAATTTTAAAAAATTAGTCCCTTCTCTAAAGATGCTCAAAAATCTAATGGGGAAGACAAGACTCAAACAGTTATGTACAAACAAGATATATACGGGGAGATAATGTTGGCTGCAATTTTAGAAGGAAGGTTTTAGCATTCAAAGGGATTGGCAAAGGCTTCTTGCATAAGATTGGACTTTCACTTAGACTTGAAGAAAGCTGGTGAAATCAGGAGGTGGAGATGAAGAGGGAGAAAGTTTGAGGCATGGGGGAAAGCTACTGAAAATGCATGGATTTGGGGGCAGGCTGAGGAGAACTAGAAGGAGGAAGAAGCTACTTCTTGCCCTTGGTCCTGGGGACCTAAGAACAATGGGATTCTATAAAAGATAATTGCAAGCTTTACAAGAATGTGGAGATTCCAGAGAAATCTGGTTTAGAGAAGAAACTATGAACTGATTATTCAGATGGATGGAAAATATATGCTTTCATTGGATGCTTTAGTGCTTGACACTGGAAATAGAAATACGAGTTTTCTCATTAAATTGGCAATTTTGGGTTCCTTTCATATTACTGTAAGTGATTACTTTCCTTTGGGAATACAGCTTTTGGGGTTATAATAGGAAAAAAGGTTTATCTAACATTAAACTACAGGATTTGAAATTCTGGAAGAGGTGCCAACACACATTAACCTTTGTAGGGAAATCTGGAAAGAGCATAACAGTGTTAGTTAAAAAAATTTTGCCTTTTTCAGGGACAAATCAAATTTTTTTCTTTTAAAAAAATCTTTTAAAATTATTATTTATTTTTAACTTTTTGAAAAATTTTGAGTTCCAAATTCTCTCCCTCCTTCTAGCTACTCCCCAAACCATTTCGAAGGCAAGCAATATGATATCAATTATACCTGTGATAGCATTCAAAGCATATTTACATATTAGCCATATTGCAAAACAGCAAGAAACTAAAGTGAAAAAAATTTATTTCAATTTGTACTCAGAGTTCATCAGTTCCCTCTCAAGAAGTAGAGAGTATTTTTCACCAGGAGTTCTTTTGGTATTGTCTTGAATCACTGTATTGATCAGAGTAGCTAAGTCTTTCACAGATGATTATCATTAGAACATTGCCATTGCTATGTACAATGATCTCCTACTTCCACTCACTTCACTCTGCATCAATTAATTTATGTCTTTCAAGGTTTTTTGGAAACCATTCTGTTCACCATCTCTTTTCTTTTTTTGCTTTTTGGAGGGCAATTGGGGTTAAGTGACTTGACCAAGGTTACACAGCTAGTTTTTGTGTTAAGTGTCTGAGGTCGGATTTGGACTCGGGTCTTCCTGACTCCAGGACCCATGCTCTATTCACTGTACCACCTAGCCACCCCCATAAAAGCTTTTTCTTGTGTGTCTTTTTATATGAGATAATTTTCCCCATTCTTCCTCTCCTTTCCCTCTTCTCCCAGGGCATCCCTCTTTATTATGCCTTCATTTTTTATAAGATCATCCCAATATAATAATGCACATCCATGCCCACCCAGGAGTCTATAGACTCCTTCTAACTGCCTTAATAATGATAAAGTTCTTAGGAGATACATATATCATCCTCCCACATAGGAATATAAACAGTTTAACCTTATTAAATTCCTTAAGATTTCTTTTTCATATATTTACCTTTTCATATTTCTCTTGAGTCTTCCGTTTGTCAGATTTTCTATTCAGCTCTGGTCTTTTCATCAGGAATGCTTGAAAGTCCTCTGTTTCATTAAATGTGTATTCCGCACCCCTCCCCCCCACTCTCCCCATGGATTGTATTCAGTTTTGCTTGGTAGATTAGATTATCTTGAGTGCAGTTCCAGCCCCCTTGCCTTCCAGAATATCACATTCTAAAGCCTTCTGTTCTTTTAATATGGTAGCTACTAAATCTTGTGTCATCCTAATGGTGACTCCATGATATTTGAGTGGTTTCTTTCTGTCTGCTTACAGTATTTTCTCCTTGATCTGGGAGCTCTGGAATTTGAAAGTGACAAAATTGTACATGTTATTAAATGACAAAACATGTTTAGAGGTTTTATTTAAAAATCTCACTGCTCATTATCAAAGTTAAAAGATTGTTTGCATACCAATACATACTGTAAACATAGGAAATTCTCATTAAGGAAAGATGGGTTTACTGTAATCTGATCTTTTACAAAAAATTACTGCAAGTTATTGATAACAGAATTTTTTTTTTACTTTTTAAAGTCTAATTCTCTTGAAAATTAAACCAATGTTTTCACTCCCACTATCTAAAGTTCAGCCATGGTCACATTAAGAAATGCCCTTGTTTATTTGTTAATCAGAAATACAGTTCAAGTGGCACATATTTCCATCTGTTTCTTAGGCTGAGTTTCAGCTTCATTATATTTTATTTTTTTTTATTTTTATTTTTTAAAGCAATTGGGGTTAAGTAACTTGCTCAAGGTTACAGGGCTAGTCATTATTTATGCGTGGGTGCTCATTTTCTGAGGCCGGATCTGATCTCAGGTCATCCAAACTCCTAGGCCTGCGCTCTTACTCACTGCGCCACCTAGCCGCCCCTTTAGGGCCATTGGAGTTAAGTAACTTGCCCAAGGTTACACGGCTAGGTTTTTGTTTGTATGGATTAAGTGTCTGAGGCCGGCTCCGAACTCAGGTCCTTCTGATTCCAGGGCCGGCGCTGCCGGCGCTCTATTCACTGTGCCACCTAGCCACCCCCAAGCTTCATTATATTTTAGAAGAAAACAGAAGACTTGCAGTGATCCTGTAAAGTCTTTCATGTTGCAACTGAGGTTTAATGACGGCAGTGGAGGAAAGCAGTGGTGATGCAGAGTAAGGCCAGCCCAACTGCCCTTATCTGGTCATGGGATCTTTTTTTCCTGTCTGGCTTGCATTGTAGCAAGGAGGTTTTTCTGGTCAGGTTGTCTCCACCAAACCTAACTTAAGAAAAAGGTTGACATGCTCTGGTTGACCCAGTTTAAGGGTGGTGCTCATTCTTTTTTTAGGTGAATAGAGTCTCTCCTTCAATTTGTTGGTTAGGGTATGATACTAATATGAAGAAAATTAGCAGGGTAGCTGAGATGTTCACTTAGCCACTGCAAAGGTGTCTCTAACATTGGTTCAATTCCATGAATCATAAGTTGATTCTTCTTTATCCCATCTTCAGTAGTATCGCTGAAGGACAAACTTCTTTTAAGAGATCTCCTAGTGTATACAATTGTCCATCTGCAGCAACTGGTCAAAATAACTTCTGAATGAAAGGTCGCTCAGTTGTTGCCTGGTATATTATAAAAGGTATGTATTGAAATCCATTATCTTCTGCAGGATATTCCATGAGTTTCCAATTTATCATTTTGTAATCCCATCCAGAGTTGTTCATGATCCTTTTTCTGCATTTCCTTGATGACTTGACTTTTATGCTTTAAAACATCAGCTTCTTTCATACAAGACATAAAATGGGCATCAATTGTGTCCTTAGATGGACAATGCCAGTTTTCTCTGGAAAACTCTTAAAATGTCCTGTGCTGTTCCAAGGAAGAGCTGTATTTGATGCAAGAAGAGCAAACAGCAAACCAATTGGATAATGCCATTTCATGGTGTGCCTTCATATTTAAACCATATCTCATTAATGGCTTCTTGTCTCATAACCTTCTGAAAGTGCTTTTTCACTTTGTCAGTAACCAACATCAAGTAACTTACTCTTGGTAAAAGCAAATAATAAGGTTCTGCTTCTCTTTCAGTTATCTCATCCTGATAGAGTGTAAAACAGGTTGGTATTCGTCCAAACCACACATCTCGAAGCACATCTTTGTCATCTGTCATTCTTCTAGTGAATAAGGTAGCACATATAGACTAAAGTTTTTCTTTGACCAAAGACACACTGAGACCCTGCCCAGTGAGGGTTGTAATGGAAATGCAAATTTAAAGATCTTCCCTGCCCCTAGCTTAAGTGCACCTGGAGCCTGTGGTGGGAGGCTTGTTTTTCAGGAAAGCCCACACCTTGATACTTTGTGATTGGGCAGTGGGTCAAGGAGGTTGTTACAATCTCTGAGCCAGTAGAAGGCTATATAAACTCTAATGAGAGGCTTTGCTTTGGGGCTCACTTTGAGAAGTATTGTGTGATTTGACCAGATGAGACTCTGGGCAGCTGTTGTTGAGAGCCC
This sequence comes from Gymnobelideus leadbeateri, assembly GCA_011680675.1. NCBI lineage: Eukaryota > Metazoa > Chordata > Mammalia > Diprotodontia > Petauridae > Gymnobelideus > Gymnobelideus leadbeateri. Next base: position 154,713 of record WOXC01007810.1, on the reverse strand, counting down.
CCTGGCTTTGAAAACCCAGATGTTGATGCTTCCCTCTCTGGTAACTGTGATTTGGTATTGATATAATGGTTGGACAGTTTGGAAGCCTGTCTGTTTGATCTGTAAGTTCTGTAACTCTGAAGTTTGGGGTGCTGACCTTTTTCCCCTGAACTAGATAATGTGTGTTTGTTTGATTAAAATAGGCTTGTTGACCCATTTTGAGTTGCTTTCCTTTTGAAAAGCAGATCTAAGAACCTGTGTTGGCAGCCACCCTGGGGGTGTTGGGGTGCTTGCTGCTACAAGGGCTCGAGCAGCTGCAAAGGACACAGGAGTGGGAGGAGGGAAGGGGGAAGTAGAGGGGACCCCTACACCAGGGGCCAGTCCAATATTTCTTAAATTATCTCTCCTTGATCTATTCTTCAGGTCAGTTGTATATCCAATGAGATATTTCACATTTTCTTCTATTTTTTCATTCTTATGACTTTGTTTTATTGTTTCTTGATGTCTCAAGGAGTCATTACCATTCATTTGCTCTCCTGATTTGTGCTCTGTTCTTCATTCAGGAAGTGCCTTTGTTTCCCTGCAGCTGCAAGTAACAGTGCTTTCTTTACACTGGAACTATGACCAGGGTCCTTGCCCCTTTATGACTAACCACAAGCACTCCCTGGAATTGCAACCTAAAACTATGTATTGGTAGTGGAGTTGCCATACAGCACCTGGTCTTGTATCCCGTGTCATTTCAGTGTCCCCTGTTATCTCTCTCTGACTAATTCCCTTATTGTCTTTGGGCTGAGAGCTCCTGAAGCTACTGTTCCCACTGGTGGTGTTGCAGCTACTTCCAAGGTCCACTGCTGCTGTTGCCAACACTTATACTCCAGTTAGCCCCCACCCCTGTATCACAGAGCAACTCATTTCATTATGATTCTGAACCTGAAATACTAAATTGGCCTGAGTCAGGCCCAGCCTATGATATAGAATATTGTGAATAGACCCAAATATATTAGATGATGGTGTGGGTACTACTCCCTCCATTGTGTACATTGCAAATCCATTGGGAACATAGTAAGAGATATAATTGCATAGTAGAGAGCCAGTGAACTTGGAGTCAGGAGGACCTGAATTAGAACTTATTTCAGACATCTGCTAGCTATAACCCTGAGCAAATCTTTTATTTTCTGTCAGTCTCATCTCAGTTTCCTCATTCACAAAATAGGAATATAATTGTAACTACCTCACAGATTGCCATGGGGATTAAATGAGATAATATATTGTAACTCCCTTTATAGCTAGGTGGCACAGTGGTTAGCATCCTAGACTTGAAGTCAGGAAGACCTGAGTTCAAATTTGACCTCAGACACTTACCTGCTGTGTGACCCTGGGCAAGTCACTTAACCCTGTTTGCCTCAGTTTCCTCTTCCTTAAAATGGACTTGAGAAGGAAAAGGCAAAGTTCACTATGTTAGCCAAGAAAACCCCAAATGGAGTCACAGAGAGTTGGACATGACTGAAGTGGCCGAACAAAAACAACAACAACACACCTTGCAAATTTTAAAAAGCTAGGTAAATGTTAATTATTATTATAATTGTGTAATTATAATAATTATTATTATGGGTGGGTAGTATTTGGGAGTTGCTCTGGTTAAAAAATTAATCACTTTGAAATTAAGCAGATGATGAAGTTTCTAGGCCAGATTACAGGCTTGCAGCTCCAACTTTAATATTTCATCACTATTTTAGTCATTATTTTATATTTAGGGTTAGTATTCAGTCACTATTTTAAAAAAATCATAAATTGATTCTTTTTCAACATGGATTTCAGGAATTGCAGCATATTTTAGCTTTGCATCCCATTTTGTTAAAAGAATTAATTGAGAGACATCTCCACTCCTAGAAAATCAGTTAATAACCAGCTGGTTTATTTTTAAAAAATGTGTTTTTAATGATTGTTGGATAAATTGATCCATAAAGTGTGTGATATTTCAATCTGCATAAAATTCCATTCTTTGGTATCATTAAAAAAACTTTTTCTTTTAAAATTGGGAGGGTCTACCCTGATAATTTGTTAAACTGTAAGTCAACCTGTTTCTCCACAGTCTTAGCTTCTGAACTGTTTTTATAATCTGACTTTGTGAACTTTTTTTGTCTCCAGTCATTCTCTTTGTCAGAGCCACCATTTCACCAATAGGCTATTTTTGTCCTTTGCAGAACAATTAATAGTAATGAGGACCAGAAAGTGGGCTCTTTCTGCCTTGAGAAGTTCAGTTGTTCTCATAAGGGTATAACTTCTAGAACTCAACAAAACTGGAGAACAATGGAGAACCTGGAGAACTCTTGTTGGAGATCATTGACTTTTAGAGTTGTTTTCTGACATGCTTTCCTCACCAAGTTCCACTTTATACTTCATAAACAGTCAGTGACCAGTTCTGTGTGAATTATTGTTGGATGAGTAGGTAACTTTGAGGTCACTAATAATGGCATTACACAGTAGCATATTTTTAAAAATATCTTTTCTGGGAACAGGCTTGGTTATTATAATTATAGAGCACTCAGTTCTTTTTCTTTTTATGTTTCTTCCCTTTACAAAGTTACGATCATTTTGCATGTAATTTTTCTGGTTCTTTTTCACTTCACTTTGCATACATTCATACATTTTCCCATGCTTCTCTGTGTTCATTATGTTCATCATTTTTTATAGCAGAGTAATATCTTTTTTAGGTTTTTAAAACAATTCTGAACTTAACAAGCATGAAATAAAATAAGCATTTCCATGTGTGCAGATTAGGATAGAAAAGAAACAGGATTGTTCATGAGATTATAAATATTATATATAGCTTGATTTTCTTTTATAACATAACATGTAACTTTAAAAGCTGTTTAGCGTGTTTTTAATTCTTTCTGGCCTTCCTTCTGTTCTCTTCTATGCATTAAAAATGCTTTAGGGGTATCTAGGTGGTGCAGTGAATAGACTGGCACTGGAATCAGGAGGACCTGAGTTCAAATCTTACCTCTGACACTTGACACACTCACTACCTGTGTGACCTTGAGCAAGTCACCTAACCCCATTGCCTTGCCTTCCCCCCTCAAAAAGAAAAAAAAATGCTTTAACGATATCCTTTTCTCAGGACACTAATATTTCCATTCCATATGCTTCACATCTATCCAGTTCTCAATCAATACAGAGTATACTTTGTTTCAAGTTCTTTGTCAATAGTCAATAACCAGCAAACACTTATTAAACACCTATTATATACCAAGCACTGTGCTAAGAGCTAGGGATACAAATATGAAAAAAGCCCCCTTCCCCTCTAACAGAGTAAGACAACAAACAAAAGGCCGAAAAGTTCAGGTGGGAGGGCAGGAGGGAGAGGTACTTCATGAAGGGGGCATGGCTGAAAAGTCAGAGAAATAGCCAAGTAGTGCAGCCAGGAGAAAAACAAGAAAAATGTCTGAGCTTAGTTCCCTTCTTTAAACTGAGGTCTTGGAGTTCCTGGCTTCACCCTTCATTCAGAGGGGTTGAGGTAGCAATGAGTTGGGACAGCAGGACTGATGTGATCTTGCAGGGTGATGAGGTTTTTCCAGAAATGGACTTTCTATTCTTTGCTATTAAAAAAAAAAGTTTTGCTATAAATATTTTGGTGCATATGGTGGCTTTCTTTCTGCTTGACCTTCTTGGGGCATATGCCTAGCAGAGAAATCAAATGATTACTAACCACTTTAATAAAGGTACTAATAAGTAGCAATATTTAGTCATTTGAATTTAGCTCCTTTTTCCTCCTCTCCCCAACTCTCTGAAGAACATTGAAATGTCCAGAAGATGAACAGCATACAAATATATGTAGGTCCTTAAGAAACCGATAATTTCAATTTTACAGTTTAACTTCATCTTTTTTCTTTCTTCTCATTCTCATTCATTCATTCATTCATCTAACATGCTTTCTTTTTTGAACAGGCATGGCACTGTACCTTACTAAATTGATTCTTTCTTTTTTTTTTGCAGGGGGGAAGGCAGGGCACTTGGGGTTAAGTGACTTGCCCAAGGTTACATGGCTAGTAAGTGTTAAGTGTCTGAGGTCAAATTTGAACTCAGGTCCTCCTGATTCCAGGGCTGGTGCTCTATTCACTGTGATGCCTAGCCACCCCTAAATTGGTTATTTCTTAATAGTAAACTTCTACTGTTCCCTCTTCAATCTAGGGTCTATACTCCCTTTCTCTTTGAATCCTTAGTGACTACACTAAAATCACAAGAGATGCACCTCACTGTCAAATTCAAAGGGCACAAAAAATGTACTGACACGTTTTCTTTGGACTGTGAGTTATTTCCCAATAAATACACCTTGGAGACAATGGAAATGGTGCTAAGCCTAGAATATAATCTTGTTCAGTCATTTCAGTTTTGCCTGTCTCTTTGTGACTCCATTTGGAGTTTTCTTGGCAGAAGATACTGAAATAGTTTGCCATTTCCTTCTCTAGCTCATTTTACAGAAGAGGAAACTGAGGCAAACAGTGTTAAGTGATCTGCTCAGGGTAACACAGCTAGTATCTAAGGCCAAATTTGAACTCAGGTCTTCCTGACTCCAGGCCTGCCACTCTGTCCACTGTGTCACCTAATTTCCCTAGAATCAGAGGACCTGGGTTCAGATTTTACCTTTACTGTGTGTCTGTGACCATTTAATCTTCTTTAGCCTCAGATTCCTCCCCTATAAAATGAAGATGTTGGAATAAATGATCTTTAAGTTTCCTTTCACATCTGTCTATGATCCTGTGATCTCTCCCTCTCCTACCACATTCTCATAAAAACAGTTATACAAAATCATCCCAGATAGACACTCTGATTGGCAATGCACGCCACTTTCCACTCATATAGTTTACCCTGTGTTTGTTAATAGTGTCATAAGAGAAATTGTCTGGTTTGGCATTATTATCACCATTTGCTTAAGATAGCAAGTCATATAATTAGCTAGCATCTGCAAAATCAAGCTGAGACATCAAACTGTAGTTCTAGTGATTAACTGGTTAGTGATACGAGAATTTCTGGCTCAGCTTTATTACCTCTATTTACTTAGGATGAGCCAGTCAAATAACTGGCTGTAGCTCTTTTGTTAATGGTTAGTCTACAAATGCCAATTATATTCCCTGATGTTTACTTGCCAACTTTAACATGATATAGGTTGTCCCCTTGTATATGTAAATCTTTACCTTCCCCTTCTCCCTTCTATAAAATTCCATTCCATCCATCCTGCCTATATAGCCCAAACCTGTGTAATATAACTTAAGACTGCTGCTCAGGGCCCCATTGGTTTTTAGTAGACCATGGGTCTATGGTCTAAGTATACAATAATTTTTTTAAATGTTTCTGCATGTTCACAAGTATGATTGGCAGCAGAGACTATCAATGAAATCTTAGACAGTTTTTATATTAATAGTTAACCTGGAGCTGACATTGTCCGTTGTATTTAATTTGAATTCTGTTGCCATATAGTGTTGTATTCATTTAGATTTTTGCAGTGTTGTTATATATTCTTCTTTTGGTTCTGCTTTCTCCACTCTACCTTAATTCTTGTAAATCTTCCCATTGTCCAGTGAACTCTTGACATTTATTATTCTGAAAACTGGTTGCTACTTTCTAGTTCTTTCCTTAGGAAAGTCACTTGACCTAACCAGCTTCAGTTTCCTCATCTGAAAAATGAGGGGATTGGACATAGGGGTGGGGAACCTGCTGCCTCAAGGCCACGTGTGGCCCTCTATGTCCTCAAGTATGACCCTTTGACTGAATCCAAACAAACCCAGTCCTGGGCTGGAAGGTTTTTTAAGGACGTCTCTTTCAACTCCAAACTCATGATCCTATGATCCCCTGCTGCATCTTTCACCTAGGATCCTAGGAGTGTTTCTAAACTACCTTGCCTTGTACTTCTCTGATAGTTCTAATGGTCTAACCCTGCAATAACAGCCCTCCTTGATAGTTCAATCTTGTTCTGCATTCTGGAAACGTGATTCCTTTCTATAAGTTTAATCATTGTCAGTTCAAAAAGAACAGTGAAACCTGTGTACTCACTTGTGTGTCCCACCATTGTACCTTTCTCACTCAAGCAGTACGTCCTTCCCCTGAGCCCTCGACATGACCCTTCTGCTGCCCCTTGGTTACCTCTTCCCTCTCCATGGCTCCCCATCTAGACATTCATCCTTTTTTTAAAGATCTTTCCCTTCTCATTAGGGCACATCAAATCTAATCTAAAATAGACTTGATCTCTGTTAGCTAATCTGATGAGTGATTTTATGTTAAGGTGTCAATGACTGATAATGGCTTTAATGAAGTACCTGATCTCAGGCAAGATTTACCTTCAAGTATTAAAAGAGGGAACTTAATAATGCTCATTTCTATAACTCAGGAAGGCTGATAAGACTTGTGGCTATCACAGTCCATAGGTGACTATGTTTCCCTGGGGATTAAACTGACCTTATTGCTTTTTGGAGGGGGGAAAGTAGGGCAATTGGGGTTAAGTGACTTGCCCAAAGTCACACAGCTAGTAAGTGTTAAGTGTCTGAGGCTGGATTTGAACTCAGGTTCTCCTGACTCCAGGGCTGGTGTTCTATTCACTGTGCCACCTAGCTACTTCAGACTGAACTTATTTTAAATGATGTAAATAGTATATCTTACTACCAGATTGTATATGACATTGATTTTTAAAATTTTTACTTTTTCCAATTACATGTAAAAACAATTTTTTTTTTTGCTTTTTGGAGGGCAATTGGGGTTAAGTGACTTGTCCAAGGTCACACGGCTAGTTTTTTGTTTTTTGGTTTTTTTGGGTGTGTGTGTGTGTGTGTGTGTGTGTGTGTGTGTGTGTGTGTGTGTGTGTTAAGAGTCTGAAGCCCGATCTGAGCTCAAATCCTCCTGACTCCAGGGCCGGTGCTCTATTCACTGCACCACCTAGCTGCCCCAAAACAATTTTTAACATTCAAATTTCGAGTTCCAAATTCCCTCTTTCCCTTCCCTGCTCCTAGAGAATGCAAGCAATTTGATATAGATTACATATGACATTTGTTTTATAATTTATTCTATTATTTATTTCTCTAAAGAATAGAGGTCTTGCATTACTTTGTACAGAAGTATGCTCTTAGAATGTTGTATATATAGAAGTTAGTTTTTGTATGCTAAGCCATTTGCTCCATTATTTTAAATTATTTGTTGTTCAGTCATTTTCAGTCGTGTCTGAATCTTTGTGAACCCACTTGGGGTTTTTCTTAGCAAAGATACTGGAGGGAGTGATTTCCCATTTTCTTCTCCAGTTCATTTTACAGAAGAGGAAACTGAAGTAAACAGTGTTAAATGACTTTCCAAGGATCACACAATAAATATCTGAGGTCACATTTACATTTGAATGCAGGAAGAGGACTCTTCCTGACTCAGTGTTCTATCAACCATGCCACTTAGTTTGCTAGTGAAATTGTAACTGTAGAAAAATTTTATTTGGGGTCAGGAGATATGATTAAATTTTACTTATAGAGGCTGCCAACATTCATCATTATTATTTTTGTTGTTGTTTTGTTTTGTGTTTTTTGGAGGGTGGAAGGTAGGGCAATTGGGGCTAAGTGACTTGTCCGAGGTCACATGGCTAGTTTTTGTGTTAAGTGTTTGAGACCAGATTTAAACTCAGATCCTCCTGACTCGAAGGCTGGTGCTCTATTCACTGTGCCACCTAGCCACCCTCAACATTCGTTATTTTTTTTCTCTCTATGTTATTATCCCTTTCTACCTCTCCTCACTAAAATGGGGCCATTTGATTCCTTGACTTCTTCCAGTTCTAACATTCTAGGTTCTGAGGCTCATCACCCTCTCCTTTCCCCAACTCTGCATTTTGTGTTCCAAGAATGCTTCAAGCTGTGCATTGGCATTATGTCCTCCTAGCTCTGAAACTTTGTGCTCTAAAGGCCCTCCCAGCTCTGACATCCTGTGTTCTAAGGGCCCTCCCAGTTCTGACAGTCTCTCCAGTCAACATTTTTTTAAAAAAGAAAGTATAATTTTCTGATAACACTATTCACATTGTATTAAATGTGAGTGTTGCAGCTAAACCAGTATGACAAAACCAATTCAATTCAATAAATATTTAGTAAGTACCTACAGTGTGCTAGTAGGAAGCTAGGTGGCTCAGCACATAGAACGGTGGGCTTGGAATCAGGAAGACTCATCTTTATGAGTTCAAATCTGGCCTCACATACTTACTTGCTGTGTGACCCTGGGCAAGTCATTTAACACTGTTTGTTTCAATTCCTCATCAGTTGGAGAAGGAAATGACCAACCACTGAAATATAAAGAAACTAGGAAACCCCCAAAATGGGGTCACAAAGGGTTTGACATGACTAAAAGGATTCAACAACAAAAAATGTGTTTGTAGACACTATACAAAGCTCTGAAAATACAAAAACAAAATGATAATAAGTCCCTGCCCTCAAGAAACTTATTCCTTTGGGGGGAAGAAACAACTTTTACATAAAAATTAAAATACAAAATAAACGCTAAGTAATTTCTGGGTGAAGGGAACTAATAAACAGGGGCATCCCATCAATTGGGGAATGGTTAAACAAGTTATGATATATGAATGCAGTGGAATCCTATGCTTTAGCGAGAAATGATGAAGGGGATGGTTTCAGAAAAACTGGGAAGACTTGTATGAACTGATGCAAAGTGAAGTGAGCAAAACCAAGAGAATAATTTATACAGTAGCAGTAATATTGTAAAGATAATCAACTGTGAAAGATGTGGTAAATGATCAACACAATGACCAATGACAAATCCAAAGGACTTGTGATTAAACATGCTATTCAGCATATATTTTTTTTCCTTTTTTTCCCCTTTTTTGACACGACTAAGGGTGGAAATTTGTTTTAGATAATTACATATATTTGTGATGTGTTTGGTTTGTTTTTTTTTTTAAAGCAATTGGGGTTAAGTAACTTGCTCAAGGTTACACGGCTAGTCATTATTTATGCGTGGGTGCTCATTTTCTGAGGCCGGATCTGATCTCGGGTCATCCCAACTCCAGGCCGCTCTTACTCACTGCCACCTAGCCGCCCCTTTAGGGCAATTGGGGTTAAGTAACTTGCCCAAGGTTACATGGCTAGGTTTTTGTTTGTGTGGATTAAGTGTCTGAGGCCTGCTCCGAACTCAGGACCTTCTGATTCCAGGGCCGGCGCTCTATTCACTGCGCCACCTAGCGGCCCCTGTTTGGTTTTTCTTGACTTCTCAATTGGTAGAGGTCTTGGAGGAGGAAGAGAATTAGAAAAAATTTAAAAAAAAAAACAAAACAGTTCAGGGGTGTGCCAAAAATCTTCTTATTGAAAGCTTTGAAACAACTTGAAAAGTTCAAAGGAAACTTTCGGGAAGTTTTTTTGGGGGGTGGGTAGGCAAAGAACAGGGCAAGATTGAAAAGGAAAGGTTGTTTTACTTTTCTAGTTAAAAAATTTGAGTATTAACATACTACAGTAGCCTCCAATAAAATACATCACATTTTCCCATCGAGTAAGTTGCCACATGCTTATACTTCCTACACATTCTGTCAGGACTATTCCTTGAACTCAGTTACAATGAAAGTTCTTTGGCAAAATCTTCCTAGTAGTAAATTTAAACATTAATTCTAGCTTTAAGAACAAACTTTTTTTATTTTTTTCTAGTCTTGCTGAACAAATGAAAAGAAGCCTGAATCCTTTTATAGAGTGGAAATTTGTTTTCATCGTGACTAATGACTCTAAAATCTTTGATCTTCATTAATTGGGGATTTTGTATATTGGATTTTCATACATACAAAATCACATGTATACATGTATATTTATAAATTAGTGTGTCTAACACATTTATACATGTATTTCCATATCAGTGTCTGTCATATTGTAAATTTCTAACTCAGGACTCTTTGGTATTCTTCATATAAAGCATATCATATAGTGGCAGGCACTTAATGTTTTTTTTTTGATGACATTAAAGAGGAGGTCAGGACATAGCTAATTCATGAATGAATAATTGAGAATCAAGACTTTCTCTTTAAAAAATACATATTTCGGGGCAGCTAGGTGGCGCAGTGAGTAGAGCGCCGGCCCTGGAGTCAGAAGGACCTGAGTTCGGATCCAGCCTCAGACACTTAACACACAAACAAAAAAACCTAGCCGTGTGACCTTGGGCAAGTTGCTTAACCCCAATTGCCCTCCAAAAAGCAAAAAAAAAAAATACATATTTCATTTAGTCTTTAAAAGTATTAGTTATGTTTTACTGACTGCCTTCCCTATAGAATCCTCCTATGTCTGATGGTAGCCGTCTCTAGGGTAGGGAGGGGAGGGAAGAAGAAAAGGAAAAAAAGAAATTTTCGTGATAAATTAATTATATATTTAAAAGGAATAGCAAGTTTGTAGCACCAGCACAATATTCACAATGCCTATGGGAGCTTTGAATATGTCAACTTAATTCTGAATTGTAAAATATAACAGACTCTTCACATGCAAGACAGAACTAAAACATTTATTCAAACACTAGAAAGCTGAATCCCAACTCCAGAAAACCAAATCCATCATAGCAACAAAGAAATCTATACACAATAACAATGCATAGGGCACCACCATCCCTAAGCTTTTCCCCTGCTGGGGCCTTACCACAAATGAACACTCACAGTTTGCTGCCTGTGTCTTCTCTCTCCCTCAGCTCTAACTACTCTGAACAACTTCCTCTGGGCTCTGCTTCATCCTTCCTGCTTCACCATTCCTGTTCCACCCTTCCTCCTCACCCATTCAGCAAGCTCCTCCCACCACGGGTTTCATGTGACTCAAGCTTATGTAACTTAGGCTTCTGTGTGACTTAAGCAGGTCACATGGACCTATTAATAGATGGGAAAGATCTTCCCATTAAGTGAAGAATACATTAACAATACAAAAGTATACCCAGTAGACTTATAATTTCATATGCAATTGTCTTTTTTATTATACTATATTATAAAAATCCCTTCAAATTTATGGAAATTCCATAATATAATAAAAAAGACAGATATGAGATTTCTCCTCAAAAAAAAAAAATTCTAGCCAGTCGACTAAAGTGTGCTGCTTTGGTATATTAATTCCTTTTCTCTTGAAAAAAAAGTATTTAAGCAAAACCAATATATTGACTCAGTCTGATACCATGTGCTTCATGCCACACCTACAGTATACTATTTCTCTTGCTAAGACGTAAGTGAGGTATGTTCTGCCGTTAATATTTCCACCTGATTTTCCTGGTCACTTTGGTGTCTACTTGAATTACTGTACTACACAAGTTTCTATGTCAAGTTCATGTTGTATTAGATTCCATCCAATTTATATTTATCACCTACACTCTGTAGGGGAAGGTATGGTATCAAATACCTGTCAGGTATGACTATTGTCCTCAAAGAGATTTCAGTCTTGTAGCAAACAAGATAAGACACAATATAAAATAAGTGCACAAAGAAGCTTGTGGCTATTAATTACCAAAATGAGCTGTATTACAAGATGTCCTAAAAGAGTTCAGAGAAACGACAGATCAATGTAAACTCTCATTTTCATGTTTAAATTAGCAGTAAAGTTCTATGTGAATACGAGTGTCTTTTCCTTCACTTTAAGAGCACCAGACAATAAAAATATAACTCATTTTAGATGAAACTGTAGCAGCCAAATGAACTCAAAATAGAATATTCAAATTTAACAGATTTTAGTAAAAGAAAAATGACCTTGCATTTAAGTTGGCATGGTAGCTGTGAGTCAGATTACAAAGCTTTTATTCCTCAACTCTTGGTCTCTAAATTAGATAATGAACTTAGCTTCTCTAATATAGTGTTCTAAAAAATAAAAATAGATTTCCTATGAATGGGTAGTCAAAATCCTTTATTTAGTTCCTTGTTTCCAGTACCAGCGATATCAGATTGTATATATTCCTGGTACTTTGCAATGGTATTAATAATAGTTTTAATAATATATCCATAGAAATCCTGCTACTGTGACTCACTGAAACATGAAGGTGGCCCTGTGTTCTTTGAGGCTGTACCAGTAAAACATGAGTTCTGGTAGTTTCTACCATACTGGAAAGCCTTTGAATACAAATCCAGTTATAGACTGACTTCTTTCTAAGGATCATACTAACAGCACAGAGAGGTTGGTTCATCACTAGATGAACTGGTTGCTTGGAGATAGCTTCTTTGTCTATATCAAGAAACCCAAGAAACAAATAAAAATGTATAATCCTTTTGCTTCTGCGGTGATGGTGGCAGGATAGTGAACAAGGAGCCTTGAGAAAAGGGACTGTCTTCCATTTCTCTTTGTATCTCTAGTCCTTGGTACAGAGCTTTCTACATAATAAGTGCTCAATAAATGCCTCATCCATTCACTCATTCATGCAGAAGGTACTAGAAATTATAACTTTTAGGTCATCTATGAACTTTGATTTTGATATTGATATTCTAAATGTAAGAAAGTTGTCCAGTGACAAGTATGTGGGTAGACTAGGAAAACCTGGATCATATCAATCATAACAGTCTCCTAAAATGTTTTATTGGGTTCCTTTTTAAAAATCTTACTATTGTTATGGAATGCTTTCCTCCCAAATACTGCTTCCTTGTAACAAAGAATTCACATATTCAATGTAAATGAAAAAAAAAAGATAAAAGTAATTATAGCTAAATGGTGGAATAGGTTCACTGTTTATACTTGAAGAGCCATTTAAGGAAGTTGGCAGAATTAGTTTCATCATATTTTCAAAGGAACATCATTTCATAAGACATTTGCTTATCTCACATTGCTGTACTCATAATGAACACAAGTAAGATTACTGACATGGAGATAGTTGCAGCTGATGTATCAACCTCTCTTGTAGAGGATGAAGAAACAAAGAAATTCTTTGAAGAATTCAGTAGACATTCCAAATTAAGTCAGTATGTATACACACACATGTATATATATATATATGTATATGTATTTGTATATCTATAGATATAGATATACTCAGAGGCTTCAGTGCAAAGGTAGGAAGATGGCAAATAATACACTGGAAAACCTGGATTAGAATTAAGAAATGAGAGGCCAGTAGTTTGTAGACTACAGAGAAACCTGTATGAACTGATAAATAGAAGTATGTATAGAATGATTTTACATATTTATGTGTATATGTATATATGTGTTCACGTACACACACACTATATATATATATATATATATATATATATATATATACATATACGCATATACATATTTGTGTCTAATGGTAACCATCTCTAGGGTGGGGAAGGAAAGAAAAATACAAAAAAAAGAAATTTACATGATAACTTTGTTATATATTTATAGTGCTAACATAATATTCACAGCACTGATGGCCACTGTAAATATGCTGGCATAGTTCTCCATTGCAAAATATAACAGATTTTCCATATAGCACACAAAAGTAAAACATTTATTTGGACACCAGAAAACCAAATCCCAACACCAGAAAGTCAAATCCATCGTAGTAGCAAAGAAGTTAATACACCATAGCATAGCATGAAGCTACACCATCCTTTATAGCCTTCCCACAAACACAAGCCTAACTGTTACAGCAGGGGGCAAACACTCATAAGCCTAACTATCTCCCTCTGTGTGTTCTCTCTCTCCCACTGTATAGTTGCTCTGACTCCCAGCTTCCTGTGGGCTCTGCTCTACCCTTTAGCAAGCTCCTCCCACCACAGATACCATGTGATTGCATTTGACCTAATTTGGTCAGGGAGGGTCTTCAAATTCCCATTACCATTACAATATTTAAAAGGAATAGTAATAGATTTGCAATTTCATTTGTAATCATCTTTATATTATATTAATTATATTATAGCCTATTTTATTCTATAAATTAAAAGTAAAATAAAATTAAAAAAAAATTTAAAATTAAGAAGGCAATATGAGATGAAAATATTAATCAGAAGGGGAGTTGAGTGGTACTGAGCATCACCCCACTGAAACTGCTCTCGGAGTGGCCTCTGAATTGCCAAATCCAGTGGCCTTTCCTCTGTTTCCGTTCTCCTTGATCTCTCTGCAGCCTTTGATGCTGTTGATACTTTCTTCTCTTTTTAAGACAGCTCTCTGTCCTGGCTCTCCCTTTTTTCTATCAGACTTCCCCATCTCTATCTCTTTTGCCTGTTCCTTATCTAGGTTATGCCCTCTAACCATCAGTATTGCCATGAGGTTCTGTCATGGACCCTCTTTTCTTCTCCCTCTGTTTCACTTTTTGATCTCATCAACTCCCATGGACTTAATTAACCTCACTATGCTGATGATTCTCCAATCTATCAGTCTGCTGACCTATCTACCTGACCTTTCTGCTGACCTCCATTCTCATATCTCCAATTGTCTTTCAGATTTTTCAAACTGAATGTCCAGAAGACATCTTAAACTTGACATGTCTAAAACTGAACTCATTATGTTTTCCTCCAAACTTTTCCTACTTCCAAACTTCCCTATTATTATGGAGGGCACCATCATTCTCCCAGTCCCTCAGGCTTACAGTGCAGCTGACATCCTAGAGCCAGGGGTGGGAAACCTGCAGCCTTGAGGCCACATGTGGGCTTCTAGGGTCTTGGGTGCCGCCTTTTGACTGAGTCCAAGTTTTACAGAACAAATCCTTTTATTAAGGAGATTTGTTCTGTAAAGTTTGGATTCAATCAAAGGGATGTACTTGAGGAACTTGAGTGCCGCATGTGACCTTAAAGCCATAGATCCCCACCCCTGTGCCTAAGACTCCCCCCTCCCCATATCCAATCTGTTGCCAAGGCCTGCTGATTTCATCTTTGCAATATCTCTTGAATAATACCCCCTTTTCTCCTCTGGCATTGCCATCACCCTAGTGAAGGCCCTCATTATATCACACTTGGACTATTGTAATAATAGTCTACTGGAGGGTCTTCCTGCTTCAAATCTCATCTCACTCTAATCCATTCCCCATCTACCTACCAAAGTCACAAAGTCCTAAATCACAGATCAGACCAAGTCACCAATTTGCTCAATAAATTCCAGTGGCTTGCTATCACCTCTAGAATCAAAAATAAAGTCTTTGATGTTCAAAGCCCTTCATAAGTTAACCCACCTTCCTAGTCTTCTTACACCCTACATCTCAGCATACACTCTTCAATCCAATGGCATTGGCTTCCTTGTTATGCCATGAACAAGACATCCATCTCCAGGCATTTTCTTTGACTGTCTCCAATGACAAGATGCTATTTCTTCTCATCTCTGTCTCCTGGCTTCTTTGGCTCCCTTCAGGTCCTAACTAAAATCCTATCTTCTACAGGAAACCTTTCCCAAGCTTTCTTAATTCTAAGGCTTCCCTCTGTTAATAATTTCCTACTTATCCTGTATAAAACTTGTTTGTACAAAATTGTTTGCCTCCCCATTAGATTGTGAGCTCTTTGAGGTCAGGAACTATCTTTAGTTTCTTTTTGTAGCTCTAGCACTTAGTACAGTACTTGGCACATACTAAGAGATCAATAAATGCTTGTTGACTAGCTAACATCACAAAATACAAGATAGATTCTATCTTAACAAATAGAAAATTGGGGGCGGCTAGGTGGCGCAGTGAGTAAGAGCGCCAGCCTCGGAGTTGGGATGACCCGAGATCGGATCTGGCCTCAGAAAATGAGCGCCAACACATAAATAATGACTAGCCGTGTAACCCTGAGCAAGTTACTTAACCCCAATTGCTTTAAAAAAAAAAAAAGAATCTGCTTTCTGTATGCAGTCAGACTATTCACTTGTTAAATAAAAATGTATACTAAATTGGAAGAATAAAAATGAGGAGACATGGTATATGACCAAAATAGCTGCTACCTATCCTATTTAAATCACCTATTGATATTGAAAAAATATGGATTAAGGAATTGATATCCACAGAGTATTACTGCCACAAAAACTTAATTGACACAAATAAAATAACGTATATAATATAGTTTCTTTTTTATTTGAATATAATATTTTATTTAAAATTTCCCTCAATTACATGTAAAAGCAATTTTAACATTTGGTTTTGAGTTTCACATTCTAGTTTTTTCCCTCCCTATAATGGTAAGCAATTTGATATAGGTAATACAAGTGCAATTACATAAAACTTATCTCCATGTTAGTCATTTTGTGAAGGAAGATTTGAACCAAAAGAAAAATGAAAAAAGGAAAGAAAGTGAAAAATAATCTGCTCTGGTCTGTATTCAGATACCATTAATTTTTTCTCTGGAGGTGAATAGCCTTTTTCATTATGGGTCTTTGAGATTGTCTTTTGTATTATTGTATTGCTGAGAATAGTTAAATCATTCACAGTCATTCATTGTACAAACATTGCTTTTACTGTATACAATGTTCTCCTGGTTCTGCTCACTTCATTTGACATCATTTCACATAAGTTTTTCCTGACTTTTCTGAAATCATCCAGTTTGTCATTTTTTTATAGCATACTAGAATTCTATTACAATCATATACCACAACTTGTTCAGCCATTCCTCAGTTGATGGATATCTCCTCAACTTCTAACTTTTTGCCAGCACAAAAAGAGCTGCTATAAATATATATATATATATATATATATATATATATATATATTTTTTTTTTGTTTGTTTGTTTTTGTTTTTTTGAGGGCAATTGGGGTTAAGTAACTTGCCCAAGGTCACACGGCTAGGTTTTTTTTTTTGTTTGTTTGTTAAGTGTCTGAGGCCGGATCTGAACTCGGGTTCTTCTGACTCCAGGGCCGACACTCTACTCACTGCGCCACCTAGCCGTCCCTTGCTATAAATATTTTTGTACAAATAGGTCCTTTCCCCCTTTTGGGGACCTCTTTGAGATACAGACCTAGCAGGGGTTATATAATATATTTTCAAATCTTTTTTTTTTGAGGGGGGAAGGCAAGGCAATGGGGGTTGTGACTTGCCCAAGGTCACACAGCTAGTTAAGTGTCAAATCCAAGTGATCCTGGATTTGAACTCGAGTCTTCCTGACTTTAGGGCTGTTGCTCTGTTCACTGTGCCACCTAGCTGCCCCCATATTTTCAAATCTTAAAACATTATATCTATTCCAGCAATAGTGATAATAACAATTATAATAATTATCATTATTATATGTCCAGATTGAGAAAACCAAAAGACACTAAGAGCTACATTGGCCAGTAAATACTGATTTCCTTAAAACGACTCAGGGAAATACCATTTTAGATATTTAGAAAATTTTAGATACTATTTTAGAATAAAATCTTATGGAGAGGGGAGGGAGGGGATAATGAAAGATTTTTAAAAAAATCAGAAGCAGCAGGGGGATAAAACTAGAGAAAGCCTGGTAAAAGAACCAATTAAGCCAGATCATCTTGAGTTTATTAAGAATGAAATTGGGTTTCTTTGCTATATTTTATCACAAGGAAGAGCTTTTTTAGGGGATTGTGGTGACAGAGTTTGGGAGAGCAGTAATAGTGATGTGGAGAAAAGAGGAGGAGGAGAAGAGCATCAAAGAGACCATGAAAAACTCAAAGAATGGAGCAGAAGTAGGTTCAGAAAGGAACATAGACACTGGCCTACATGCTGTACCTCAAGGTGATACTGCTCCCAACTCTGGGGATTTTCAGTCTCCCATGCATAGAATACTCTCCCTCTTCATCTCTGCCCCTAGCTTCCTGGACTTCCTTCAAGTCTCAGCTAATGCCCCACCTTCTGGCTATGTGACGCAGTGAATAGAGCATCAGCTCTTGAGTCAGGAGGACTTGTGTTCAAATTCGGCCTCAGACATTTAACACAAAAACTAGCCGTGTGACCTTGGGCAAGTCACTTAACCCAATTGCCCCTCCAAAAAGCAAAAAAAAAATCCCTCTCCCAGACCTCCTTAATCTTTGTTCCTTTCTGCTCAGACCACCCCCAATTTACCGACTTGTCTACATGTTTTGTATGCAAATAACTATTTGCATATTGCCTCTCCATTAGACTCTAAGCTCTTTGAATTCAAGAACTGTTTTTTTCTTTTGCCTTTCCTAGTATTCCCCATACTTAGCACAGTGCCTGGTACATAGTAAGTACTTAATGAATACTAGGTGATAGACTGCCTAGCAAGGAAATATCATATCAAATTTAATATGCTCTTTAAATACCCAAAGTTTTCATAAAAGAACTTTGAAATTTTGCATGCAATCTTACTTTTCTGTTTTTTCTGTATTGTAATATTCATATTCCTTTATTTCTCAAGATTATAATAAGAATTTTAATTTAAAAAGAATGAAACCAGAAGGCAACAAAGAGAAAAAATGTATAAGATCTCATAAAGAATTCTAAACACAATTTTTCTCTGTCAGTGAAAATGGAACAACTACATTTAAAGTCATGTTCCTTGATATGCTGTGTGAAGAAGTAGAAATGTCACTGAAGAAAAAAGTGGGAAGGGGAAGCCCCCTCACCGCCCCCGCCCGCAGGCCTCCGGCGTGGCTGTCTCGGACGGCGTGATCAAGGTGTTCAACGACATGAAGGTGCGCAAGTCCTCGACCCCGGAGGAGGTGAAGAAGCGCAAGAAGGCCGCGCTGTTCTGCCTGAGCGAGGACAAGAAGAACATCGTGCTGGAGGAGGGCAAGGAGATCCTGGTGGGCGACCCCTACGCCACCTTCGTCCAGATGCTGCTGGACAAGGACTGCCGCTACGCGCTCTACGACGCCACCTACGAGACCAAGGAGAGCAAGAAGGAGGACCTGGTGTTCATCTTCTGGGCCCCCGAGTGCGCCCCCCTCAAGAGCAAGATGATCTACGCCAGCTCCAAGGACGCCATCAAGAAGAAGCTGACAGGAATCAAACACGAATTACAAGCCAACTGTTACGAGGAAGTGAAGGACCACTGTACTCTGGCGGAGAAACTGGGGGGCAATGCCGTGATTTCCCTGGAGGGGAAGCCTTTGTGAGTCTCCCACTTCTGGCCCCCTGCTGGGGCTGCCCGAGCCCAGTGGGGGAGCAGACTGCCCCCTTCCTGCCAGACCCGTGGGGCTGGGGGGATCCTAGCAGGGGCAGGGCAATCCCTTCACCCATTTGCCAAACTGCCCCAACCCCTGACCTCCCCACTTCACCCCAGTGGCTCTGGCCTTCCCAAACCGCCTTTGATATTCTCATTCCTCTTGAGTTGTAGCAGACCAAGGTCTCCCCGACCTCCAGATGGGGGGAGGCCAATATTTTTTTTTTAACTGACACCCCCAGTTTTCTCCCTTCCCCGGTGCTGCCAACTTTTAACTGCAGTAGTGGCTTTGTGCTCGTTGTTTAGTTTTGTGTATAAATGGAATGTTGTGGAGACCCCCTCCCCCCTCCCCAGTTACTCATGTGGCCAGTAAAAGGAAAGTTCAATTAAAAAAAAAAAGAAATAAAGAAAAGGTGAGCTGCTAAAAAAAAAAAAAAAAAGAAAAGAAAAAAGTGGGAAAAAAACTGGACCAAACCAAGTCTATACAGAAGACATCCACACTGAAAGAAGCAAACATTTGAGATGATTATGATTTTTTTGTGTGTGTGCCTTTTTGGAAGGGGGAAGGCAGGGCAGTTGGGGTTAAGGGACTCACCCAAGGTCACATGGCTAGTAAGTGTTTTGTGTCTGAGGCTGGATTTGAACTCCGGTCCTCTTGACTCCAGGGCCAGTGCTCTATTCACTGCACCACCTACCTGCCCCAAGATTTGAGACTGTTGAGGGTTTCTCAAGGTATCTGAAAGAGGAGAAAGCTTCTGAATGATGGGGAGAAAAGTCTTCTAGGAAAATTTCAATGCCTATTAATCCACATGCCTATTTTCTGATTTCTGTAAATTTTTTATTGTAATAGTTTACAGATGTATCTAGGACATCCTTGAAAAACGTGTGGTAAAAAGAATAGGCAGGTTTTCACAAATAGTATTTGGAGCAAGCCACATTTTTACAATCACACATATAACTGAAAGGTGCAAAGAATAAAATACCACTATGCTAATTATGTTGATCATTAAAGAAATTTTTTTAAAAAGTTGATTTGGAGGAACAAACTTCAGTCTTAAAGACAATTCTATAACAAAGTATATACCCATGTGTATATTAAAATCATATAAGAATCATTGATAGAGGCAATAATAGCAATAATTTATTTAATGATCCTCTAGTATTAATATCAAGTCAGGCATAATCCACCACCATGGAGGATGTCCAGTCTAGAGTCCAGATGGAAGGACTGCCTAGAGATAGTGAATTCTTCTAGATGTTCTTATTTGGGAATGACATTATGCTGATTGCATCCATCAGTCCATTGCAGAGCCTCTTCAACAAAATCCATAATTACTCAGAAGGGTAGTTTAAGTATCCGCTCAAGAAAACAACGACAAAACCAAGTGACTAAAAAAAGTCTTTTGCCCAGGCTATGATATACCATAGAATGGATAATACACAGAGCTAATCTGTCACCACATACAGATAGACATGACATATGGCCAAAGAACTTACCCAGAGTAGATTGAACTGCATTTGAGAATTTACACAAAACTTCAAATGGCCCCAAGTCCTCCCTGAAACAAAATCTTATCTTTTTAACATTAATGTCCTTTTACTAATTATATTTGCATGTAAATCATGGAGTACAATAATCTATAAGGAATCAAGCTTTTGTATCACCTGAAGAACCTATCATTGTGTATAGGCAGCCATATAGTGATATAAACTTTATTTATTTATTTATTTTTAGCTTTTTGGAGGGGGTAGGCAGGGCAGTTGGGATTAAGTGACTTGCCCAAGGTCACACAGCTAGTAAGTGTTAAGTGTCTGAGGCTGGATTTGAACTCAGGTCCTCCTGACTCCAGGGCCAGTGCTCTATTGACCGTGCCACCTCGCCATCCCTATTGATATAAATTTAAATAACTAAAAGTTATCATTAAAGAAATGTATGACTAGAAAGGGATGTAGGTTAGTTATATACTAATAATGAGGATTAAAAGATGGAGACCATTGGAACGGCCAGGTGGCACAGTGAATAGAGCACCGGCCCTGGAGTCAGGAGGATCTGAGTTCAAATTTGGCCTCAGACGCTTACCACAAAAACTAGCTGTGTGACCTTGGGCAAGTCACTTAACACCCCAATTGCCCTCCAAAAAAAAAGATGAAGACTATGTATGAAAGGGTTACCCAGGATTAAGAGTGGATGGGTTATATGCGTCAAATGGAGACAGTATCCACAGTAAGGCATAATGAAAAAAAAATCTCATGGTCATGGTGTTTCTTCAGGTTTATTATTACAAACTCTTACTTTCTTTTCTTTTTATATTATGATCATTTTGACAAAAACACTTCCTTCCCTAACCCTGCCTATCACAGAATTAAATCCTTCCTTGCAACAACAACAACAACAACAAAAATATACTTGAGACAGTAGCACCATCTCGCAACATATGCATCATTTTGCCCTGTCAATCCCCTATTTCTTTGCTAAGCAGAAAGGTAGTATGTTTTGTTACCTGGCCTTCAGGACCATTATTCAATCATCTCAGTTTACAGATATGAAAACTCTCTCCCAGAACATTTAAATGGCTTGATTAAGGTCACATATAAGTACTCAAATGTTAGAGCCAGGATTTAGCGTGGGTCAGTGGGTCACAATTATCCTTTGCAAAATGATTTCAGGATATCATTTGTAGTACTGTATGTCCATTAAGTAGTACTTTTATTTAAGATCCTAAAAAAATCTTTTAAAAAACTGTCATTTTGAGATGAGAAAATGAAGACAATATGTAGTGATCAAAGAATTTAGCATTATAATGAAAACTGGAATTCACTTATCAATATGAGCAGAGAGAGGGCAGTTTATCTTTATTTTGAAACTAATCAATCAACTAACATTTATTAAGAACCTGCTATGTGCCAAGCAATGTGTCAAGGACAAGAAATACAGAAAGATGCACACGACTGTCCCTTACCTCAAGAAGCTTACAATCTAAGCGGGGCAGACAACATACAAACAAATATATGTAAGGCAAGTTATATACAGTATAAATAGGAAATAATTAAGAGAGGGAAGGTACTTGAATTAAGAGGGGTTAGGGAAGTCTTCCTATAGACACTGGGATTTTAGTTAGGACTTTAAAAAAAGCCTGGGAGTTCTGTAGTCAGAACGGAAGAGAGAGAACATTCTAGGCATGGTGGATAATCAGAGAAAATGCCTGGAGCTGAGAGATGGAGTTAGTGAGGACAGGAGGAACAAGGGTTTTTACAGAATGGGGGAGACATGGTCATGTTTGTAGACAGGAGGGAATGAGTTAGGAGATAGAGATTGAAAAAGTAGAGATGGCAGAGGGCACAATCTGTTCGAGGAGATGATTGGAATAGGACCACTTGAACAAGTAGAAGGGTTAGCCTTGGTAAGGAGTACGGCCCTTCATCATGTGAGACAGGTATAGGGAGAAGAGGGAATTCCTAGCCAATGGCTTCATTTTTTGCTGTAAACCATGAGGCACAGTACTTATCTGAGAGAGTAGCAGTGTCATGGGAGGCTTGACTTGGAATGAAAAGGTTTGTAAAAGCTGCTGTGGAAAGTAAGATAGTGAGTTGATAAAGGGAGGTATAGTAGAATTGCTTAGCAGCAATGGGAGCACAGCTGAGGTTGTGTGACAAAAATTTGTAGTGGACCCAGTTAGAATGATTGCTTGATTTTCTCTACCTTCATTCAGCAGCACATTTGCAGAAGTGGAGGTGCTAAATGGTGGGAATGATCCAAAGCTGAGGTTTGGCTGGGCACAGTCAGCAATATACTAAGGGGGTTAGGGATTCAAGAAAGGAAGACAGTATAGAGTTGAATTTTTTCACCAAGGTGTCAAGATGGGGAGAAGAGGAGAGAGTGGTTAATGTAGGAGAGTGAGAGAGAGTTGAAAGAGAAAGTCATGGGAATGGAGGTAATGGTATGAACAAAGAGTAGGGTTTTTTTTTTATTATTTTTTTATTTTTTTTCCCTATATTTTTTTTAATTAATTTATTAGTTTAGTTTCAGTTAACAAGATTCAATTCCATAGTTCCTTGATTTTCAAATTTCCTTTACTTCCCTCCCCTCTCCCCTCATGACAGCATATAGTACAGTATAGGGTCTGTAAATGCATTCATATTAAACATTATTCCAATTACAAAGGCATATTGTACTAGGTGGGATGAAAGATGGTAAGGAAGAAGTAAAACCAAACAATGAGAAGAACAAGATCATTTAGTTTGCTTCCATCAGGATTCAGGCTCAGTTCTTTCTAGTTATATCTCTGGATGGCGCATTTCTCACTTTCTTGAGTCATTCGGGATTAACTTATATCACTGCATTGCTGAAAAGAGTCCAGTCTGTCATAGTTGGTCGTCACAGATATGGTATGTCTGTGATTGTATACAAATTTCTTCTGATTCTACTCTTCTCGCTCAGTATCAGTTTGTATAAGTCTCTCCAGGTAATTATGAAATCCGTCACCTCCTCGTTTCTTATAGCACAATAAAATTCCATTACATTCATATACCACAACTTGTTTAGCCATTCCCCAATTGATGGGCACCCCTTTAGTTTCCAGTTCTTTGCAACCACAAAAAGGGCTGCTAAAAATATTTTTGTTCATATGGTTAAGAGTAGGGTTTTATAAGGGAAGGGAGAGGGAGAGGTGAAAAGCCAAGAGATTATGATTAGGTAAGGGGATTCCACAATTCTTGAATGTAGAGGTGGTATATTTGTGGGTGATGGTAAGATCAAGGGTATGACCATCTTTGTGTGTGGCTAAAATGGGGTGGAGTTAAGTAGGTTAAGGAACTGAGTGGTTAGGGTATTTGAGAGAGAGACAACATATATGTTTAAGCCCTTTGTGGAGGAGAGAAAAAAGTATTGTTAGCCAGGTATCAAACTCATTGAGGAAAGAAGGGAAGTCACGGGGGGGGGGGGGGGCTCTGTGGACAATAGCTACCAGAATTTTGATTGGGTGGTAGATATGAATAGCATGAATCTTAAAGGAAAAATGGTTACTGGGTGATAGAAGAAGGGGGAGAACCTGAAACTGGCAATGAGGAGCAAGGAGTATTATAGCTTCCCACTTCAATCAATGAGAGGATGATTAAAGGTGTAGCCAGGTAGCTGTGTCATCAGGGGAAAACCAGGTTTCAGTAAGAGGTAATAGATGTAAGGAGTGGGAGAGAAAAAGATTTAAGGTGAAGGGAAGTTTGCTGTCTATGGAACAGGCATTCCAGGGGACACAATGTAAGGACTAGATGGAGTCTGATCGAAACTTTGGGGAGGAAAGGTTGAGGAGGATCGGAATGAGGAATCAGGTTGTGGGGAGTGTGGAACTGGGTTTGGATAATGATCTACAGGAGTTCACAGTCACAGGAATGTGAAGAGTTTGACCAAGTGTGAAAATGAGTGGGTACTAGTCCTCTGCCATTAAAGAACAGATACAGCATGAAATGACAGGACTGAAGTCAAAGAGAAGCTTGATTTTCTTTGCACTGGAAATTTTTTACATCCCAATTGGGCAGCAGGAGGTAAAAGTTATCTTAATCTTGGTACAGATAGATGGAAGTAGTTGTTTTGGGTCAAATGGGAGATGCCTGGCCTTGCCCCAGGGGAAATGCTGTGTGCCTCAGTAGATGGAAGGCACCAGACTCCAGGCTTCAATATGAGGTCTTTTCACTGAAAGGGGAAAGTATTAGAATTTCTTGGTAAGAATGTGTAGATCCTGGTTTTGAGATCCAACACTTTGGTCATATTTTGGTACTCTCTAAGAATATACAGTTGTAAATATCCATTGAAACTTAGAGCATTACAGTCTAGAAACTACTTGAGCTGGAGGAGAAAATACTAATTACCAAAGGATATCACCTTTTGATGCACAGCTTTTCTAAGAGGTCCTATATCCAAACACTGAGTAATTACAACTCTGTTGATTGCAGGGTCTAATAAAAAAGGTTTTATATAAGAATGATGACTTGAAGAGGCCTGGAAGTAAAAATTAATGATGCTTTGCTATCCTCAGGCATTATGTCAGTACTCCTTGGGACAAGGTGATGGGAGCTTCTCCAAGGCATGGCTAAAAAGTAATGGGACTGATATTTGAGTAAATATGCCAGAACTCATACATCCCTATCAAAATTGTTCTCTTCCAAGTAACCATTTTGTGAAGCTCTATTTATTCCTCCAATGTTGCCATTGCCCAAAATACTTTAGGAACTCCTCTTTTCTAATAATCTTTAGTGACAGTAGTGTGACCTTTTTGAATACTCTTAGTATGGAAAGTTTTCATGTTTTAAATTTTGGAACCAACCAAAAACCATCTAAAGCCAAATCCAATGAAAATAATAGGTGATCAAGTTGGTGAATGCTCTTTTTTGGTTAAAAAGTAATGATAAGTGAAATTACATGTTATGCCAACAGAGTCCTTAGGCTGACTAACTTGTTGGGATCTGTAGTATCAACACAATATTCACAGCGCCAACAGTGACTATGACTATACTGACATAGTTCTTAATTGCAAAATATAACAGCCTCTCCTCTCTGAAGACAGAAGCAAAACATTTATTCAGACACCAGAAAGCTGAATCCCTCACAGCAACAAAGAAGTTAATACACCATAATACAGCAGAGAGCCATACCATCCTTTAGCCTTCCCACAAACACTCACAAGCCTAGCTGTCTCTTTGGGTGTGTCCTCTCCTCCCTTCAGCTCTAACTGCTTTGACTCCTAGCTTCCTATGGGCTCTGCTCCACCCTTCAGCAAACTCCTCTCACCACAGGCCCCACGTGATCTAGGGGCATGGAAGGTCTTCAAATCAGGGAAGATCTTCAAATACCCTTAGGTTCATTAAGGGGGCAGGGAGGATCTTCAAATTGCCATTACCATTACAGGACCTTAAAATTAGTTCTGAAAACATTTCCTAAAGAGGAGATTAAAAAATATTTTGAGCAAAAACACCTTTGCTGCCATATGTGATATCCTAAATTGAAGAAAAATTCATATGGATGAATGCCGTGATACTATTATTTTTTTTTTTTGAAGCAAATGGGGTTAAGTAACTTGCTCAAGGTTAAATGGCCAGTCATTATTTATGTGTGGGTGCTCATTTTCTGAGGCCAGAATAAGTCCTGGGTCCTCCTGACTCTGGGGCCGGCGCTCTTACTCACTGTGCCACCTACCTGCCCCCCTGTTACTATTATTAAAAATATCAGTCTTCCTACTTTATAGTTAGACTTTTATGTTAGAACTTGCCTTCTGTTTTAGAAGTATCGTTTGGTGAGATTTCGCCAACTCTGTGTGTGTGTAAAAGGAAATTTAGGAGAGGTGGATCTCAAGGCTTTTTTTTTCTTCTTTTTTTTAAACAAATGCTTTATTAACTTCTGTTTTACATCATTCATTTCCACCAGATTTTGAGTTACAATCATTTTCCCCCCATTATTCCCCTACCCAACCTCCCAGAATAGTAGTCCCACAAGATATCGCTTCCTCCAATCTGCTCTCTCCCATACCTTCTCCCATACCCCCATCGACTTTTCCATTAGAGGAAGGTGAATCTTTGTGTCCCAATGCCTACACATCTTATCTCCCAATTATAAGCAAAAGAGTATTAATAATAGTATTTATATATATTTGAAACATTTAATGTTAAGACCTCGAATTTCAGATCCATTTCCTTCCTCCCTTGTCACCCATTCCCTCTGGGGAGATAAGTAATTCAGTATATGTTGTACATGTCTAGCTATGCAAAACATTATCATAGTAGATATATTGTACAAGGCTGCTTATAATTCCCTCCCACTCATCCCACCCCCACCTGGTCCATTCCCTACATGATCCTGTCCCTCTTCTATAGTGGGTACTTCCAACCTCCCCTCACCCCAAGGATGCCCTCCCATCCATCATCCCTCCTCTCATCCCCCTTCCCCCTATCCTGCTGCAGGTTGAGATATCCCATTTAGTATGTATGTCATTTTCTCCCTGAACCAAATTCAATGTGAATGTGGTTTTGCCTTTTTAGCCTTCCTTATTCTCCCCCTCCTTTGCAACCACTTCCCCTTGCTTCTTCTACATGGGATAGTTTACCCTACCCTGTCTCTCCCCATCTCCTCTTGCCACTTTCCTCTCCCACCTCATAATTTCATCCCTTGAGTATTCTCCATTCCCAACAGATTCAACCTATGCCCTCTATCCATATATAACTGTAACCATATACACACACATTCACATATGTATTCATATAACCACACCCCCTTCTTCCATTATTTTCATAGTGAGAAAGATATCATCAGTCACAGTTATTGCTTTTCCATATAGGAATGTAAATAGTTCAACTTTGATAAGTTCCTTTTGATTTCTTTTCCCTGATTACCTTCTCAGGCATCTCTTCCTTCTTGTGTCTGGATGTCAAATTTTCTATTCAATTCTGGTTTTTTCCTCAAGAATGCTTGAAAGTCCTCTATTCCACTGAATGACCATATTTTCCCCTGAAACAAAATACTCAGTTTTGCTGGGTAGGTGACCCTTGGGTTCATTCCCAGCTCTTTTGCCCTCTGGAATATCATATTCCATGCCCTTCGATCCCTCAGTGTAGAAGCTGCCAGGTCCTGGGCTATTCTGATTGTGTTTCCACAATATTGAAATTGTTTCTTCCTGGCTGCTTGTAGTATTTTCTCCTTGATCTGGGGATTCTGGAACCTGGCTATAATATTCCTGGGAGTTTTCTTTTTGGGATCTTTTTCAGGAGGTGATTTGTGGATTCTTTCAACCTCTATTTTGCCCTCTGGATCTAAAACATCAGGGCAGTTTTCCTTGAGAATTTCTTGAAGGGTGATTTCTAGGTTCTTTCTTGATCATGGCTTTCAGGTAGTCCAATAATTTTTAAATTGTCTCTCCTGGATCTATTTTCCAGGTCAGTGGTTTTTCCCATGAGATATTTCACATTGCCTTCTAATCTTTCGTTTGTTTGGATCTGCTTAACAGAATCTTGATTTCTCATAAAGTCATTAGCTTCCATTTGCTCCAGTCTAACTCTGAAGGAATGAATCTCCTCAGTGAACTTTTGAGATTCTTTTTCCATCTGGCAAATTCGACTTTTTAAGGCATTCTTCTCCTCATTGCCCTTTTGGGCCTCCTTTGCCATTTGAGCTAGTCTATTTTTTAAGGTGTTGTTTTCCTCAGTCAGGCTGTTGACCCTCATTTCATACTTTTCCTGCATCCTTCTCATTTCTCTTTCTAATTTTTCCTCCACTTCTCTTATTTGATTTTGAAAGTCCTTCTTAAGGTCCTCTATGGCCTGCAACCCGCTCATGTTTTCCCCTGGGGCTTTTGGAGCAGGACTTCTGACCTCACAGTCCTTTTCCTGCTCTATGCCCCCAAAATAGGAGTCTAGGGTTGCATTTTTCTGTTTCCTTTGCCTTGGCATGTTGCCACTTAATTGCTTGACTTTTGGGCTTGTTGCCACACTATGGCTTTAAGGCCAGATAGAGGAATTTTTGTCCCGAACGTGTGGGGGCAACTTCCGTTTCTGGCAAGCTGTAAACCCACCCACAACTTCCACCCTAGAACACAATCCAGATCCAGGGAGGTTAAAGCAAGAGCTATTACCCCCCAAGACTGATCGCTGGATCTCCCCACGATTTGTAGGCTGGGAGCCAGAGCTGCCTCTGAAAACTACAAAATGGCGTGTCTCCTCAGAGGCTTCTAGCGCCCAGGGGAGGGGGCTGACGCATTCCCCAAATACAGGTCCCAAAGTCCATAGGACACTAACCTCTTACTTTGTCTTAGGCATGTCTATGTTGATAATTCTGGAGTCGCCACAGCTCCTGGTGTTCTGGGGTTCCTCCAGCTGGCTTCTGGCCCTGCAGCCCTGGGGCTAAAACCTCGGCTCCTGCGCTCTGAGCTCTGCGCTCTGCAGGCTGCCAGGTCCCAGACCGCTGCGCTGGTCCTTCCTGCAGGGCTGCTGGGCTGTCCTCAGCGGGAGGTTAGCTTCTCTGTGTCGTTCTGTGGGTGCTGGGGCTCCAGAAGTTGTTCACAGTCCTTTTTTACATAGTTTGTGGGTAATCTGGGGGCAGAGTGGCTTGGACGAGCTGTTTCTACTCCGCCATCTTGGCTCCGCCCTCCGATCTCAAGGCTTTTTGAAGATTTGGCAATAGTAAGTAACTAAGGTGTAGTAGTGGTAGCATTAGTAGCAGAAATAATAGTAAAATATATCTTTGAGAACTCAATCAATAAACTTTAGGGGAACCAGAGCATATCAAAAACAAAATTGTTGT
This sequence comes from Gymnobelideus leadbeateri, assembly GCA_011680675.1. NCBI lineage: Eukaryota > Metazoa > Chordata > Mammalia > Diprotodontia > Petauridae > Gymnobelideus > Gymnobelideus leadbeateri. The sequence continues at coordinate 125,493 of WOXC01007810.1, read as the reverse complement.
CCAAATTGCCTAGACATGGCATTAATTTAATGGAACTATCTAGGCCTTGTGCATATTTAATTTAGACTGATTGATTCAACATAGGGAAATTTGGGCTCTCTTATAATTGAAGTAAGGATATAAGATACCATTTTCTTTTGGAGGGGGGAAGGCAGGGCAGTTGGGGTTAAGTGGCTTGCCCAAGGTCACACAGCTAAGTGTTAAGTGTCTGAGGCTGGGTTTGAACTCAGGTCCTCCTGATTCCAGGGCCAGTGCTCTGTTCACCTAGCCACCCATAAGATACCATTCTTACAAAAGGATATCTGATCAAAGATTTGGGAAATTTCTCTTTGTTCTGGTTCAGTTGCTTTTGTTCTTTTCAGTAATATTTCTACTTCTTCTACAAGCACATCCAGTCAGGAGTATTATATTAAAGTCCAAATGTATTGGCTTCATAGTCTTTGGTGGAGAAGAGAGTTGGTTAGAAAGATCTCTGCAGATCTTTTCCATTTCATGTTTTTTGCCCTCCTTATACTTTCATTCTTAAATTGTCTGAATGACTTGGTTTAGTTGTGTTTTTTTTTTTACCAAGGTTCTTTAAACTTTTTATTTTCTTTTCCTTTTGTTTCTTATTGCTATCTTTTGAGATAATACTGCTCATAATATTCCACCACTTTCTCCATAAGATTTTATAAGCAAGTTTATATTCGGAACCAGTTTTTATTGCCCTTGGTTACCTTATTATGATAACAATAAGGTCCCAGAGTTTTTTTTTTCCTACATAGGATAGGAAAAATGTTTTTTTCCACTTATTTAATAGCTTTCTTTTACACCTTGTCATTTCTCCTGAGAAGTTATTTCCATGTTTTCTCAAGCTTTAAAAGCTTTATCTCCGCGTCACACATTTATGAATATTATCTGTTCTATATGGACTCTGGCAACAGTTTATTTGAAAATATTTCTTCTTCTACCCCAATGTGAAAGTGCATGAGCAAAGAAGACCAAGAGAAGAAAAAAAAGTTTCAGTTTTCAGGTGCTGTTTTTCTAGGGAAACCTATCTATTAGTTCGGACTTACATCAGTTGAATCAAGCTTAATTTAGACTATAACAACTATAATTTTCAAAAAGTAAATGGCAGCTCAAAGCAATTGGTTGTAATTTAAATTCCAGTCCTAGACAACAGGTTTTGCCTCTCTTCAAATGGAACATTAAACTCTTTTGAATCCTGACTCTGGCCAGTCTAAGGGGCTCACTCTCATGTTCAGTCATCTTGCATTCATTAATGACAACAAAGGAACGAGAACAATTGTCAGTGTATCACTGACAACCAAGGACTCTGTTAGAGTGGTCCAGTCCTCATGCCAAGAGCGTTAACGCCTGCGCACGCATGTGGAAGGCAGCAGCAGTAATCATTTAAAACAGTACATCTTTTCATCTGGGATAGTTGGAGTTTTTCTAAAACCAGGTAATTATCAACCAAAAGAGATAATGTAGTGGAGAGAAAGAAGCTTGGAGTAAATTTAGTACAAAGTAACTTCTGCAAGTTAACTTTTTTATTTTTGAGTGAATGAATGAGTGAGAGTGTGTATGTGTTAGCTATGTAGAAAGTTTGCCAGCTTCTTTGAGTGATCGTGTTCATTTTCACCCTGAACTCTCCCATTCCTTTGCTTTAAAAAACAGCTTTTGTGTAGCATTTGTGAAATGATAGCTCGGGAAACTAGGATTGCATTTTGTTTTACCCTCCTCTGTGGGACTATTTGCGTCCTAGAATGAGGCCATATTTTTCCTATCATGAAGGATTAGCTAATTTATTTTTAGGATAAAGGGGTGGTTAGCAGTCTGGTTGGCCAGCCTGGATAGCTATAGGAATGAGACAATTTCTGAAGGAAGGAATTAATGTGAGTTTAGTAGGTATTTATGCAAATTTCTAGTAGAGGAATAGATTATTGAGATACCAGAAGTGAAACATAAAATAAATGCCAAGATGGCATCACAATGGGTAGGTAACATGACCTAACTAATTCTGTTCATTACAGTGGTTACATTTGAGGGTGACATTTTAAATAATTTTTCTAATTGTTTTGTGTTGCTCACAAACAGACTGCGTCCTTATTTAAATATTTGTGCTATATAATAGGTTTATCTCACTTTACTCCGTGGAGTAAACTTTAAAAATTGTGTAGGAATTGAATTTTTGCAAATCAGCTCATTTAACATTCCTATTTATTTATTTTTTTTCCTGCATTTTACATTCCTATTTTTTTTTTTTTTTTTTTTTTAATGCAACTGGGGTTAAGTAACTTGCTCAAGGTTACACGGCTAGTCATTTGATTTATGCGTGGGTGCTCATTTTCTGAGGCCGGATCTGATCTCGGGTCATCCAAACTCCGAGGCCGGCGCTCTTACTCACTGCGCCACCTAGCCGCCCCTTTAGGGCAATTGGGGTTAAGTAACTTGCCCAAGGTCACACGGCTAGGTTTTTGTTTGTGTGGATTAAGTGTCGGAGGCCGGCTCCGAACTCAGGTCCTTCTGATTCCAGGGCCGGCGCTCTATTCACTGCGCCACCTAGCCGCCCCTTTACATTCCTATTTTAAAGGAACTCTAGAATGAATTTTTTTTTTAACAAAGTTACTATCATTACTTGTGTAATTTTGGAAAAATCATGTAACCTCTCTGGGCCTCAAACTTCTCATCTTTAAGGTGTGAGGGCCTTGGACCAAAGGAACTTGGTGGCATCTTCCAGTTCTAAGTCTGTGATCCTCTAATGCTAAGTAATTTTCCCGTTATTTATAATATGATGGGTCGAGATTTCCCTAGGCCTTGGATCCCTAGGAAGGTGTAAGGTCAGAGACAAACCATACTGGGAAGATTTCTCACTTTATGTTTTGGTAAAGGTGAAATGTGAAAAACGAACCTCCAGGGCAGGTTTGAATGGGAACATAAGACACATAGTGAAAGCATGCGGCTTGAAGAGTATGTGAAATGAGGAAGGTTGTTTTAGGGTAACCAGCCTCAGTTCTTTGGTGCCAGTGGAATTGATGGGCTGATGGCCAGAGACACCATCTTTTCTCCTGGCCTGCCTCCCTGAATCATTGCCCAGCTGCTTGGCTCTGGCAGCAGTGTGAAATCCCCCCAAAGCCCAGGGCCCAGGGTAATGCTCCTAATTTGCCAAAACCTAGGGATGGCTCTGCCTACAGATATTTACCCAGTTTGAGGTTTTTGCATAAATCAAGGAGACAAAAAACAGTTAAATTGTGTCCAGTTAAAATGCTATTTAAAAATGCAATTCATTCACCTAACTCTAGGTCTTGGGACCTAGGCTCTGATGCCTCTTGGGTGTATGATTCTGGGTAAATCCCTTAACTTCTCTGAAACTCAGTTTATCTATAAACAGCAGTAAAACTACTTGCACTGTCTATTCTACAGGGATATTGGCGGGGAGTTTTAACTTTAAAGGGCCACATCAGTGTGAGATTATTAGTGAACAAACTGAGGGAGAATCATTAGTAGCAGGGGGCAAGAATGAGTAATATTTGAAGCTCACAAAATCATCTTAATTAGTTGCCTAATTCTTCTCCTCTGTGTGCATGGCCATCAACAACAGTGTATCTTGGCTGGTGAGTTTGCAAAAGGCTCTCTCCCTTCCCCCCATTGTCTACCTCCCTCTTCTTTAGAACTGGGATTATACTCAGATGCTTTCATCAGTCATGCTGTTGGCTGTATACCAGCGCCAGAAGAAGCCTTCTATGCAAGCACATTTTAAATCTGGCCAACTTAATGACCCTGAATCAGCCACACAAAGAAGTCAGATTTAAAGAGATTCTGCTCTGGCCTGCCCCTTTCCTGACCATACCTGGCCCTTCTTTAAAGGAAATAAAGAGTAGAGGCATATTCCCTTCTTCCTCTTCCCCTCCTCACTCCCCCCAGCCCCATCATGTAGAGCAAGGGATCCCCACAATGACATGATCCCACACCCATGTAAGTTTTCAGATCTGGGAGGGTTGAACTGATAGTGTGATAGCCAAATTGAGCCCCTTTTGGATTTCTAACAATGAAAGAGAAAGCTGAAGGGGCCTTCTTTGTAAAGGGCTGCCTCTTTGATCCCTAGGTGGGTAACTCATTGAATCTGTTATTCTGTCTACAAATCATGGTCTTTCTGTTTGTGATAATAAAGAATATAAGTTCTTAGACTGGAACCTATTAGATTGTTGTAATTGATCATGAATAAATACAGTGTTCTTAGGGAGTGACTATTTGCCTTTGGGCAGGGAAGCCCTCTGCTATGGTATTTGATAGAATGGATTGAATTGGGGATAACAGCTGATTCTCTGAATTACCAGCCTAAACAAAAGAGATTTGGGCAAGGAGCGTGAAAGGATGTGTCTTGAGATAAAGCTCGTGAAATTAAAAGGGTTCAGAAGAGCAGAACAGAGCTCTTTGTGTACATGAAAGACCACTTAGCTTTTGCCACTCTAGTCTGGACGGTATCAGCAACAGTGAAAAAGGAGTTTGGTAGCATGACGACTGAGGCCATGCTGGGAACTAAGAGTGGTACTAAAAAAAAAAAAAACCGAGTGGTGCTGATTGTGAGCCTGGAGTTGATGGGGTGGACAGGGGTGATGCTTGAGGATGGTACTGCATGCCACCGTACTTGTGATGAGCTTGTACTGACGAAAGCCTTAGCTTAACTCTGAAGCTCACACTAATAATATTTAGGTATCAATTAGCTCTGTGTATGTATGAGCATGTGTGTGCTCAAGGGATAACTGCAGAATAACAGATGGGAACATACTCCTAAGAGTTAAATTGCTGTCCAAATGTAAAGTACTGACTATATTTGGGAGTATGAGAAACATGCTAATTTTTTTTTCTGTATTTGGGTCTGGGGATACCTTGTTAGTGCCACTTCCTTTGTTGTCTATTCTAGAAAACACGTTACCCTAATAATGCATGCTTGCCTTTTGAGTAGACCTCAACATAATTGGCTGGATAGAAGTCAACACAAAGACAGTTGGATCCTACTGGCCCAATCATTGGGGAATTGTGGATTGATTACGCCCCTCTCCATTCCCTCCAGCAAAGGGATCCTGTCATTTTTTTTCTTTGTATCCTTAGTACCTAGAATAATGCCTGCTATATAGTAGGCACATGATAAATACTTATTGAATTAAGGTCTTGCCTAACCACGCTTGTAGGGAATAACACTCAAGAGTTGGCAAAATCACCCAGGATGGTCGTGTTGTCTCTAGACAAGATTCTCCATGTCCTAGAAACCTGCTGAAGAGACTTGATGTCCTTGTTAGTGTCACCACCATCAGATTTGAAGTCTCTCTACACAGACTTGGGTTCTTGTCATTTAGGTGACCAGACTGATCTCTACCTATTTTATGGTTCACTATCCTGTAAATCCTAGACTGAAACTTCGCAATCATTTTTCTCAATAAGTTAGTTGTCAGGTGCTTTTATTCTATTTCCAGCTCTCCTCTCTCAATTCTCTTCCTCCTCATTTTCTTCCTTTTCCTCTTCCTCCTCTCCCTTTTCCCTTTCATCTCTTTTCCCTTTCCCCCATTCTCCTCTCTATTTATACTGTCACTACCTCTTTAATTTATGTTCTTATGATTTCTCACCTGGGCTTTTGTAACAACTTCCTAATCGGACTCAATGCCTCCACCACCATCTTCGCTTTTCCATTTATCTTCCAGACCACTGTCAAAGAAGTCTTCCTAATTCAAGTACAAACTCCTTAGCCTGCCATTTAGAGCAATCTATAGTATCCAACCTATCTTTTATCATTCAGTCAATTAATCAATCAACAAGCATTTATTAAGTTCTTACTATGTACTAGGCACTATTCTAGGAATGAAAAATATCCCTGCCTTCAATGAACTTACAGTTTAGCTGGAAGAGACAAGATGTTTACATATAGGTATGTGCAAAATTTTTACAGAATGAATCAAGTAACTTGGGGGGGTGTGGACACTAGTAGAAAAGACTTAGGTATAGAAAGTGGCCCTTGAGCCTTGAAGGCAGACCCTATGAGGCAGAGGTGAGAAGGGAGCACATTTCAGGCATGAAGGAGAGTCATAGCAAAGATGTGCAGACAGGAGATGGAGCACCCTGTATGAAAAGCAGCGAGTGCCAGTTATATTTTCCTTCATGCATTTTCTGTTCCAGACAGATTGTACTACATATTAATCCCTGAGTTCATCCTGCACTGTCCTCTGCATTAGAACAGACACTCCAGAACTCCTTCCTTGATGATTGAAATCCTGCCCTTTCTTCAAGGCTCAGATCACATGTCACTTCTTCACTGAAGTCTTTCCGTGATGCTCCAACTGAAATGGAATTATTCCCTCAATGTCTCTGGTGCAATTTGTCCTGTTATCATCTTTGCTCTACCATGTTCTACAATGTCCCTTATTTATTTTGCACATATATCCTGCCATCATTTGATTATAAGCTCCTTGTGAGAGCAGTGAGTATGATATTTTTCATTTTTGTATCCCCAGACCCTAGGACAATGACCCACTCATTTTAGGTGCTTAGTAAATGTTTATTAAATTGAAATGAAGTGTTTCCTACCTACAGGAAATATCTCAATTATGAATAGTTTTATGTTTGCTTTTGAACTTCTCTCCTCCCTCTCTTTCTTTCTCCCTTACTCTCTCCTTCCATCCCTTCCCTCTTGTCTCCTTTCCATCCCTCATTCTTTTCCCTCCTTCCATCCCTCCTTCTCTCCCTTTCTTCCTTCCTCCATACTTCCCTCCCTCTCTCTTTCCCTCCCTCCTTCCCTTCCTTCTACTCTTCCTCCCTCCCTTTCTCCCTCCCATCATTCTGTCCTTCCTTCCTTTCTCTTCCCCTCCCTTCCCTCATTTTGCATATTTTTTCCTAGATCTGCTTATGTTATATTAGTTCATACAAATCTTTTCTGAATTCGTACAAATATTTCTCTGAATTCTTCACATTTATAATTTGTTTCAGTGCAATAACATTCCATTATATTCATATACCACAGTTTATGTAGACATTACCTAATCAAGTTACCCATGTTGTTTCCAGTTCCTTGCTAACATAAAAAAATGCTACTACAAATATATTGGTAACAAGAGAGACTTCTCTTTTTGCCTTTGACTTCCTTGGGGGTCTGTGTATGAGTATGGATCATTTAGTCACTTCTCTCACATAATTCCAGATTGCTTTCCACAATGAGTAGACCAAATCACAGTTCTATCAATGTGTATTGTGTACCTGACTTCCCTCTGTACCTCTCTAATAGCAACTATTTCTATTTATTTGCTTTCTTTTTTTTTTTTGTTTGTTTGTTTTTTTGCTTTTTGGAGGGCAACTGGGGTTAAGTAACTTGCCCAAGGTTACACGGCTAGGTTTTTGTTTGTGTGTGTTAAGTGGCTGAGGCCAGAACCGAACTCAGGTCCTTCTGGCTCCGGGGCCAACACTCTACTTACTGCACCACCTAGCCGCCCCTATTTGCTTTCTTGGTCATCTTCATCACTTTTCCAGTTGTGTAGTAAAACCTCAAAGACATTTGAAGTTGTATCTCTTAATTTTAGCAATTTCGATGTTAGCCTGATTTTTGAGTTGTTGTCCTACATGGTTACTTAGTTCCCACCCCACCAATCTTGCTGTTAAATATTAACAAACAACATTTGTTGAGGATAAGAGGATTTAGATCTGGAAGAGACTCTAGACATCTTTGAATCCAATCCCGTCACGCCTTCTTTTCCTATATGATAAAACTGACACCTCAGAAGAAACCTGTATAATTTTCTTTAAAAACCTTCTCTGTTTGTCTGGTTTAAAATGTCCAGAGGAAGAAGCATCTTGGCCTCCTTATGAAGCTAGCTTGCACAAGAGAGGAATCCCTCACCAGGAGGGGCAATGAGCCTGCTGGGGTATGGTAAATAGCTCCATTTTGAGAAGAACAGTTTTAGAATGTCTAAAGATGGCAGGGAGAAATTAAGAGCAGTTAGGACTGACAGAATAACAGAGAAGTGTTAAGGAGGTAATTAACACCTTTATTCTGAAAACTGGCTGGGACCCAGCCAGACAGACAAGGCCAAACTGAAGTCCCAGCAAGGTATTGGGACAGTTCAGATGTGAAGGCCTTTCTGGAGGTGTGAAGGAAAGCAAATGATTAGATAAACAGAAACCATAAATAATGAAAATTCCTTTCAAAGAGGACTAGTCAGGTTCTGATCATGCAAAGACGTTCTTGTTTCTATCTTTGTGCATACTATTCCCCTAGATTCTCTCCTCTTCACCTTCCCTGTTAAAATCTTACTCATATTTTAAGACTTAATTCAAATGCATCCTCTATGAAACCTTTTCTGCTATCCTTTCCTTCTCTCTTTCTCTCTCTCTTTTTTCTGCAAGGCTATTGGGGTTGCTTGACTTGCCCAGAGTCACACAGCTAGTTAGTGTCAAGTGTTTGAGGCCGATTTGAACTCACGTTCTCCTGACTCTATGGCGGTGCTCTATCTACTATGCTACCTAGTTGTCCCCTTTCCCACTTAAAAAAATGGATATGATTTCTCCCTCTGACCTCTGATACTACTTTGATGTAGAGGCTATCAGATAATGATGTCCTTCTGTAACATAGATTTGACATTCCACTTGATGTTATAGTGATTTATGGCCAACTCTCTCCTACTAGCCTATAACTCTAGAAAGGGACTTTGGCCTTATGACTTCCTATAGCACTGTCTTGCACAATGTAGGTGTTCAGTTGAGTGAATTTGTTGAATAAATTTGTGAATGAATGATAAATAACTTTATACTTAGGCAGTTGTATACCCTTGTGACAACACAGGGGCATTATAGTGCTTATAAAGAGATGCTAATGAATACATATGCTATCTCAACAAATATTCCATTTATTTACTTATTCATCAATCCATTCATTCATTCATCCATCTATCTATTCATTTGTTTATTTATTTGTAGGTGCTTAGCTTTTTGGAGTTTGGACATGGAATCTGGCAAACTTGAGTTCAGATATGGCCTCAGACACTTACTAAGCAATGTGACCCTGAACAAGTCATTTAATCTTTGCCTCAGTTTCCTCAACTGTAAAACTGAGATAATAATAGCACCTACTTCCCAGGATTGTTGTGACAAATAACTGAGATATTTGTAAAATGCTTTGCAAACCTGAAAATGCCTGACACATGTTTAGATACTTGTTTCCTTACTTCTTAGACGCATAATAAATGCTTGCTAGATCAAATTGGATTGAATACCCTGCCAGTGGACAGAGAGAAGTTTGATTTAGAGCTTAAATAAGATGAAGTGATTGTGAACTTTTTATTGAATTGGAAAAGACCTAATTTAAAAATATAGCCCTGGGCTCAAGCCTGGAGCATTTGCATACTCTCCTCATTGGTGCAGAGGATAACTCACGGCAGTGCAGTTGTCTGAGGCTTTTTCTTTCCTACTTTGAAAAAGTATATGTGGTTCCAGACCCAATTTGGAAAGAAATAAGGAAAGAAGGAGAATGGAGGCTCCTGTTGCTTCTCTGTGCTCTCCAAAGTCTATTCTTTTTCTTTCTGGATTTCTTCCCAGGAGGGTTTGGAAACACACATGTGTCTTCTTTTGAAGTTAGAAGGAAGAAGGTCTTGCCTCTTCTAAGAAGGAAGAAGCTCTCTCCTCTCCTAAGCTCTGACAACAGCTTTGCTCCTCTGGCAGGCAATCTCTCCACAAATGAGGACAGTCTTCTAGTCTTGACCTCAGTGTTCCAAAAAAGTTAATAAATCAGTCTCACTAAGAAAAACATGAACCAAACCAAAAAAAAAACTCATTAAAATTTTTAAAAATGAATTCCATTCCTGGGAGCTCATGGTTAACTCTAAAAGAGTGTTTATGATCTGTTACGAGGACATTAATTTTAAATTTTACAGAAGTAGCTTTTAATTAACTTTAAAACAACAACAGCTCCAAGTCAGACTTTTCTTTACTTGTTAAACTTGCAGAAAGATCAGACTTTTTTCAGAGGGTTTGATTTTCAACTGTGGGATGTGGCGGGATCTATGCAATTTACCTCTTTCCTGCCCTCTGCAGACTATATAGCATGACTAAGGATTAATAGGCTGACACACTATGTTTTGATTGTGTCATCAGTGTTATTGATGAGGAGAAAAAGACCAAGTCAGTCTGATTATTTCTTTTTTTTTCTTTTTCTTTTTGAAACAGGGGAGGTAGGGCAATTGGGGTTGAGTGACTTGCCCAAGGTCACATAACTAGTAAGTGTTAAGTGACTGAGGTCAGATTTGAACTCAGGTCCTCCTGACTCCAGGGCTGGTGCTCTATTCACTGTGCCACCTAGCTGCCCATTCATCATTTCTTATAGCACAGTAGTATTCCATTACATTCATATACCACAATTTGTTTAGCCATTCCACAGTTGATGGGTATCCCCTTGATTTCCACTCTGTTGTTTTTTTGATGCATGAATCAGTCTATTTACTGTTTTTAGGTATATACATTTGTTCTATTTTCTGTTTCTATTCATGAAATCTTGCTGCTTAACCATTATCTTCAAATAGAGGTTGACTTGTTAAGAGTTGCAGTAATCCCAAGGATTTTGAAATCTGTTTTGTACAAAATGTTTATGCATATATATATTATATATATGCATGATTGAACTCACTCTCTTTTCATTTTTTTTATTTGTTTTTTGGAGGGGGGAAGGCAAAGCATTTGGGGTGAAGTGACTTGCCCAAGGTTGCACAGCTAGTTAAGTGTTAAGTGTCTGAGACTTGATTTGAACTCAGGTCCTTCTGACTCCAGGGCTGGTGCTCTATTCACTGTGCCACCTAGCCACTCTGAACTCACTGTATTTTAAACATGAACAGAAATAAAGTCAAATGTCTTGTTCTTATCACTGAAAAATACAGTGACCATTACCATTTTCTCAGTAAAGTTCTGTGCCCCTCATATGTGGTTTTTCTCTGGGGAATTTACTTCTATTGTTTATTAGTATGTTTTTTACCTGAATCCAGAAGCATCTTAAAAAAGAGTCTAGTAGCAGAAATCAAAATATTCAAATGTTCCTGGTTTTTCATGACAATCTGTACCTGTCAGCATTCCAGAGAAGTTGGATTATATATTTTAATAACTGTAATGATAGACTATTATGCCTGATTTTATTATGAATGTTCATGAAGAATTTAGTCACAAGGTATTTGAGCAGACTACAATAATTAACTACAGGTATTAAATAATAACCAGGGAGCAACTCAAATACAGTGGCTGTATAGAACAAATTGTCCTCTGCACATAGGGAAACAACAAAATCAGCCTTACCATTTTGTCAGGTTCTGATAAATACACACATATTTTCAGGGAGTGTGTGTCTTTGGACCTAGTTCAAATTCTCTTACAACCCTGAATTAACTAGTACCTACTTTATAATAAGCTGGTGGATAGGTGAAGCCCATTTCTAGAATTTATTGAAACATTGAGATTAGGGCTTATCTGTGCTATGGTAATATTTCGTCATGACTAGGATGTTTAAGATATTGTGTTTGGGGGAAAAAACTGATTTAGAGTACATATTCTTACCTTTGTTTTAAATGGAAATTTAATTTTTTTCAGTTAATAAGAATTTATTTTCTCTTTAACACTCTCCCCCACTAAAAAGAAAAAGAAAACCCTTATAACAAATGAACATAGACAAGCAAAACAAATTCCTACATTGTCCATATCAAAAATATGTCTCATTCTGCATATTTAGTTCATCACTTCTCACCAGTGGTTAACGTTCTTCATCACTGTCAATCCTCTGGAATAATGGTTGGTTATTGTGTTGGTTGAAGTTCTTAAGTCTTTCAAAGATATTTTTGTTATAGTATAAATTGTTCTCCTGGTTCTTCTAACTTCACTTTACATCAGTTCATATAAGTCTTCCTAGGTTTCTTTGAAACTATCTATTTTAATAGTATTCCACTTGTTCAGACATTCCACAAGTGATCAAAACTGCTTTAGTTTCTAGTACTTTGCTACCACAAAAAAGCTTTTATAAATATTTTTGTATATATAAATCCTTTTCCTCTTTCTGTGATCTTCTACCTCAATTTAAAACACACAATAGATGTAAATTTGTTTTGAATAAATGCCACCTTTGAAATACTGCTTCATTTTGTAAGGAAGGTGAAAAGAATTTGTCTATCAACTGGAGACCAATAATTTCCTCAGGAAGCTCCAGAGTGAAGATAGGTGTTTTTGTCCTAGCCAAATAGCTATAATATGGATGGATTAGTAAATACTGGAAGGATTTTATGCCAATCAGTGGTTGTTGCAAACCTACTTTATATATACATACACATATACACATATAAACATACATACACACATACACATATATATTTGTATTTGACTATACACATGCCGTTGACAGCATATTTGTGGAATAGCTTGGTGGATTCTGACGGAGGTTTGGACCAGTGTCTCTCTGTCTCTGTGTCTGTCTCTATCTCTGTCTCTCTCTCTCCTCCCAGTGACTTCATCAGCTCTCAAGGGCTTAATTATCATCTCTATGCAGATGACTCATTGCTGGGAGTAAATTATCTAGCCTCACTATCTCCACTGAGCTTCTGTTCTTCACCCTCAAGTGCCTATTGAACATTTCAAACTGGATATATGGGATACCTCAAACTGGTCTAAAACAGAACTTATCTCCCCTTCCCCCCACCCAGCTCCTCCCTTCTTCCAACCTTCTCCATTACTGTCAAAGGTATCATCCCCCTCCTAGTCAAATAGGTTCCCAACCTCAGTGCCTTCCTCAAATTCTCATTCTCACTCATTCCACATATCCAATCATTTGTTAAATCTTGTTTTTACCTTTGTAAGGTGTCTTGAATATGTCATGTTTTCTCCACTCAAATAGCCACTACCACAGTTTCTTTAGTGCCTCTTTACCTCTTACCTGGATTATTGTAATAACCTTTAAATTTTTTTTCTCCCAATTATATGTAAAAACAATTTTAATATTCTTTTTTTTAAAGGTTCTGAGTTTCCAAATTCTGTCCCTCCTTCCCTCAGCTTCCCCTCCCTGAGATGGTCAGCAATCTGATATAGGTGGTATGTGTGCAATCATGTGAAACATTTTCATATTAGTCATTTTGTGCAAGAAAGCTCTAAAAGAAAGAGAGAAGAAAGGAAGGAAAGGAAAGAAGGAGGTGAAAAATATTATGCTTCTACCTGTATTCAGACAACATCAGTTCTTTTAATTGATCTCTCCTTCCAGTTTCTTCTCACTGCATTCTATCTTCCATGTAACTGCCAGTGATTTTCTTAAAGGGCATGTCTGTTTTTTTGTTACCCCTCCCCACTCAGTAACTTCAGTGGCTCCCTTTTACCTCCAGAGTTAAATAAAAAGCCCATTGGCATTTAAAACTCTTCACAACCTCATCTCTACACTCTAGTATTCTTATACTTTACCCCTTTCTTCTCATGATCCAGCTGTACAATTATTCCCACTGCAACTTTCCTCGTTGAGGTGTCCATATGGAGGTTGGCATAAGAAATTAAATGGGAGCAGTTAGATGGTGCAGTGAATAGAGCACTGGCCTTGGAGTCAGGAGGACCTAAGCTCAAATCCAGACTCAGACACTTAACACTTACTAGCTGTGTGACCTTGGGCAAGTCACTTAACACCAATTGTCCTTCTAAAAAGCAAAAAAAAAAAAAAAAAGAAAGAAATTAAATGGGAATTTTTTGGGATTATTATGGAAGCCACAGATGACACTCAAAGGCCAGTAGACAACACAGAAAAAGTTTAGAAAATTGGAAATGCATAAAATATATGTATAGTGTGTATATAATATCAACCCAAATTTTATTATAAGGTACTGTGAATACCCCATAAAAGAAAAAGAAAAAAATATACTGCTACTCTGGTATGAAAGGAGAGCCAAAAAACTGTACTTGGATTTTTCAGACTGCAAGGGGTGCTGTACCCCTAACCCCCGTGACATGGAAGAGATAACTGTACCATCCCACTTGCCATTTGCTGTTCCTTAGACATAGCTATTTCCCATCTCCATGTATTACACTTTTTGTTCCCCAGGGCCCTTCTATTCACTTCTACCCAGCTTTCTTCATGACTCAGTTCAAATACCACATTTTATGGGAGACCTTTCCCATTTTCCCCAGCTGCTACTGCCTACTCTTCTAAGGTAACCTTTGTGTGTTTCATGTAGGTATCTAATCATCTACATATTTTATCCCTCATTAGAATATAAGCTTCTTGAGCACAGGGGCTGTTTCTGCCTTTGTATCTCCAGAGCTTAGCACAAAATCTGGTGTGTAGTAAATGCTTAATAAATACTTATTGATTGGTTGATTGATTAATCAAGTGTTCACAATTCTGGTTTATGAAGATCATGTTGCCATGGGTGAAGAATTTTTGCAAATAGTTTTTTCGATGTTTTTTAGTGTAAATGAAGTTGCCTCATGGGTAAATTTTCTATTTTGTGCCAAGAAGTGTGCATCTTTATTAACTGATAGTCAAAAAAAGAGAGTAATTCTCACACAATTTAATCCATATGATATGATAAACTTGTCTCTTGTCATGATAGAGGAAAACACCTATGTCTACTTGGGAATTCCCACAGGAAACTATATTCCTGAATCAGTCAGTAAATATTCCATAGCTAAAAAATGACAGCAGTATGATAGTCGACTAAATGGTTAGGACTGGCACCCTGACAAAAAAAAATGATTGTAGTCAATTTTTATTGTTTTGAGCATCACATTACATTTAAAGAATAGCAAATTTTCCAAGAGCACTTTTGGCACCCTAGATAGAGCTGTTAGAAATGCAGACAAAAAATGGTTAAATCTCCCCCCAGAGAGCTATGTAGAACCCTTTACCTACCTTATAAGAGTATCAGGTTAATTTGTTTGCCATTGACTGAAGATTCCATCATTATCTGGAGAGAGATTACTGGTATCACTGGATTAGGGTTAATTGTCCCATCACCTTCTTCAGGAGATAGAAACAGAGGGAGGCCTGATCCCAGCCAGGGGAGCTTGTTGAATAACTTAATGACTAAATGAAGTGTGATCTTGCCATCCAAACAGATTTTATCTTATATTGGACATTCTTTCAGGTGACTACTGCCATTTATGAACAGAAATTAAAACTGAATGACAAGCAATGAGAGTACTGCTTTATGGATCAGTAGATGCCCACTGGCAAATGAAGGAGTAGAACACTCATTCAGTCTAGTGATTTACTAATGCTAGAGGCAAAATCTGATTCATATTAAGTCCAGCAAAGCAAAAATATAGGCAGTATCTATGGCTACCTTGGCTTCTATTTCTTCTAATGTGAGGATATTTTTATTTGTTTTGCTAAATGACTGTGTTATTTAGCAAGACTATTTTGTGCTTCTTTAAGTGATGTATGACTGTTTCTGGGATAAATTGCTATAGGTGTGGACATCATATACTGTACAATGTCATCACTGTTTAAAAAATGCCATAACCCATAGACATAATTCAGTATTGGACTGGTTGGTGAAAGCCATCAAAATGCCAGATATCCCTGAGATCCATGCCAGATAGTTTTCAGATTTAGAAAAAGGCTTTGTTTGGACTTGATGGTTTTAGACCAAGACTTTGCCAACTATAATCATAGATACTAGTTTCCTTCAAAAACTTTTGAGAATACCAGAGATGGCAAAAAAAAAAACAACAACTAAATATCAATTAATGGTCCAACATTTGGCTCAAGAATGTTTTGGAGTATATTATGATGCATTGATTGGGGTGTTGACTCCTGGTAATGAACCCAAGCTGTCAAGTTTGAAATTAGTGTTGAGATGTTATCAATTAATATACAAAAAGATGGTTCATGATGCAAGTAGATGGAGACATTTATGTTGAACATATTACTCGAGTAAAGCAGTTTGATAACTTAGTAAGGGTAGATAGAAAATATAAGGAATTAGGATTTTATTACATTTTATTAACAAGCTTTTAGTGACTTTCTATTATTAAATTTACTTTATATATTTGATATTTAAAAAATTTTGTTTTAGGGTTTCATGTAAATATTTTAAATATCAAGACATGCTCATGTTACTTTTTTTAAAAAAAATAGTGATTTATTATTGCCATAGTTATATTTTACTTGAAGACTTATTTGTAGCATATTCAAATTGTATTTACTTATATACATATGTCTTCATCATTATTATGTATTTTTCACATTATATTGGTTTAAATATTCACTGCATAAAGTCATTATATCTGTTCTCATTATTGAAATAGTATATGATACCTCTATTATCTAAGGACAACAGCATTTTGGTATAGGTCTTCCACTGATGCCTTGATTTCAAGTTCTTCCTCATAGTCTGGAGGCATCCCTGGATTTTCAAAATCTGTAACAAGAGAAGTGAAAAAAGCTAGAAATCTGATGGACTATGAATCACAGAATCACATTATTTGATGGTCGGAAAAGACCTAGTGTACATTAAGTACAATCCACATGTGAAAAAAATCCACATATAATATACCAGATAAATGGTCAGCCTCTGCTTGAAGACTTCTTTCTCTAAGGAAGGGGGATAGTGTGGGTGGAGGAAGGATCTATTTCAGCTCTAATTGTTAGGAAGTTAAAAAAAAAATTTTTTTTCACTTATAAGAAGCCTAAATTGGCTTCTTTGCAATTTCTACTCATTGACCCTAATACAAAAAGAAAAGGAAAGGAAAGGAAAACAAAAGAAAAGCAATCTAAGTATCACTACCTTCTGGGACCAAAGAGAACAAGTCTAATCTTGCCTCTATGTGATATCCCTTCAAATATTAGAAGACTGATATCATGACCCTCCAGGTCAACTCTTTACAAGGTTAAATGCCCGTTTTCTTCAACTTATCCTTATATGACTTGAACTCAATGCCTTTTACCATGGTTATCTTTCTCTGGACAGTCTCCAACTTATCAATGTCTTTCCTAAACTGTGGCTCCAAGAACTGAAGACAATAATTTAAATGTGGTCTGGACAGGATAGAGTACAATTGGGACTATCTCCTAATCCTAGAAGCTATACCCCTTAATGCAGTCCATGGTACATTAACTTTCTTGGCTATCACATCACACTGTTGACTCATATTATGTAGTCCACAAATCCCCTAGATCGTTTTCCAAATGACTTTGTCTCCTACATTTATGAAGTTGATTATTTTTGTCGGCAGGTTTATCAATTTCGACTTACTAGATTCAGCTTAATGCTCGAGCTTGTCAAAATCTTTTTGTTCCTGACTTTATCATGTGGTGTGTCAGTGATACCTCCCAGCTTTGTCATCTTCAAATTTGATGAGTATGTGGTCTATAATTTAAATACTTATCCAAGTTTATCTCTACAGACTACTCCTAGATTTCCTTTATTGGTTGGAGGTAAAACCACCCCATCTGCATTCCAACCTACATGAAATATCTGTTGGTCACTGTGGGTTAGGTGTATACTGCTCCCTTGTAAGCTGGAAAAGTCAATTTTGAATTGAGATCTTCCAAATGTTTTAACAACCTTCTTAGTCTAGCTAGGTGGCCATTGCTGCGTTCTTTTCCAAAGCCTGTTGTTGTTCCTAAAGTTGAGTAAGAGCAGTAGTAGTGTGCAGAGCTCTAACTAGGGGAGGGTAGACTCAGACTTTGTCCCTAGGGGCCAATAGAAACATTTGCTTCCTACCTTTGCTCACCACTTGCCCAGCCATATTGATTTGGAAACTCCCCAGTAGCAGCCAGTCCTTCTGCAAGGTGGAAATCTCGTGTCCTGGGACATGCTTCTTCCTGGAAACTATGTGCCAGGTATGCTTCCCTTGCCACAGGCAGAAAAAAATCCCCAGTTACTGCTTCGGTGGTATGTATGGGTATTATGATGTTTCCTTTCCAAATAGCTTGAAGGCAATGAGGTATTAATTAAAAAAAAAAAGTAGAATAGGAACCTGCTCAACTCCAGCATTCCAGTTCTTTGAGTTAACTTGGTCTGGAATGGATACCAGGTCAGTCTATTCAGCCATTTAGCTCAAGGCAGATTTGGGTTGGCAGAATTCTCAGTCTCTTCCAGAACCTACTTGCTTCCTTGTCCTATTGCTTGACTATGGAGTCCTGGCACTGATCGCCACTGATTGCCACTGATCTGAAGGGCTACTGCTGTAGCTCTCCTATCCACTGCTCTCCTATCACTCTTGGTCTTGTCCTATTTCCTAGCCTCTTGGATAGGGAAATTCTTGCCATTGGGCCCTCAGAGATGGATTTAAGCTATTTTCTACTGACCTCTTAATTTTTTTCCCCTCCTCCACATGGTTTCTATGACTTTTGAACTCTTACTTTAGTTAATCCTTTTTTTCCTCCTTAGTGTGCCTGAGGTAAATTTGCTAGTCTGACATTAAAGCCTACTCTAGGATGAACCAAAGCTCAACTCTTTACTTAGAACTCTAAACTAGCATTTGAACTGAGTGTATGATGTCTCTAGTCAGTCAATCTATCTGATATCAGGTGCTTCCACTCCACTCCCAGATCTTGTCTGCACCACATTAACATCTTTCAACAGCCAGCAGCATGTCTGTTTCCTTATAGAATCACCGATTCCTCAAGTTTACTAACCTTGGATTGTAAACATCATTTATCTAGTCCAACTTTCCTTCACTTGGCAGACAAGGAGACTGAAACATAAAGAGTGTATTTGACTTGCTTATGGTCACACAGGGAATTAAATTAGATCCTGTTTCAGAGTTCTCACCCCTGTGTTAGTCCACACACTAAGTTCCTGTTTCCTGCCTGAGGAAAACCTGCAGTGCTTTTAGCCTGTTTAGAGATGTATCCAGTACAATGAGACTGAACATTCCTTCCTTGGCTTAGATTACCAGCTGTGTTCACTTCCCTTATTGTTTTTTGATGATTCCCCTCTTAGGTATCCCATCTCTTCTCCCACCCAAAACAACAAACATAAATTTAAATTTAAATTTTTATTTTTAATTTATGGAATAAAACAAGCATTTCTGTAACATAGTATAATAATAAAAGATGACTGCACATGAAAATGCAAATCATTTATGTACAATTTGCTCTTCCTTTTAAATATAAAATAATATGGAATTACATATAATATATAAATATAATATAAGATATAATAAATATATAAAGTTATAATATAAATTTCTTTTTCCCCTCTCCCTTTTCAGAATTGTATAGCTATAATAGAAAAGTTATGATATGTACTGTAACATTAAAAGCCATTTTTTTTAACATACAATAGGAATTCAAATCCTTCTGTTACTTTCTACATTTGTTACTTTGTGTAGGTCACAACTTCTCTAGGTTTTGATTTCTTCATATTTAAAGTGAGGGAGTTAAATTAGATGACTTTTCCAGTTTTAAACCTATAAGCCTATGTAGGCAGTCATTCTATCATGTAGCTGTTTCCTTCCAAGTAGTTATTTCCTTTCATGTTATTCTGGAGGCTGATAGGATCATAGAATTTAAAGCTAGAAAGGGCCATAGAAGTCATTTAGTCTAACTTTTTACTTTTATAGATGAGGAAACTGAGGGGTTGGTAAAGGGCAAATGATTTGCCCAAGATTATGCAGGTGGAAGTAGAAGAGGTGGGACATGAACCCAGGTTCTCTCACACTAAATCTAGTGCTTATTCTACTATAGTAAAATGTGAATGAGTATAATCAATAACAATGTTCTTTTGTTTTTCTATGCTATATCTGTTCCTCTATCACATCCACTTTATAAGGTGAGACATTGCCCTTCTCCATTCCAATGGCATTCTTCTATCCTCAAAGAGCTTTCACATAGCAATGATGATGTGTCCATAATCAAATCTTCCAGTTCTTTGAATACCAATGGGATTTGATTTTTCTAGGAATGTCGACTTCATCAAAGGCAATTAGGTGCATCTTGTGACATCTTGGGTTGCAACTCCTTATTGGCTACTTTTGTCCAAAGACTATTCTCCTTAGGAGAGGAAAGAAAAGGTAAAATAAAAATTTGAACTTCTCTCTGTTGGTGGCTTCTTGAATTCACTGTCCCTCCTTGATCCACCAGTGGTGGTCCTATCCCTTTGATTTATTGTTGTTCTTAGCATTCCCTACCAGTCTCAGCTCATGATGAGCTTTAGCATTGCCAGCAGTATTCTCTCAGGAGCATACCCTGCTTTTGGATTTATCCTCCATCCAGTCTGGTCAAATCCAACAAGCATTTATTAAGCACATATGAGTAGACACTGTTCTAGGTACTGGGGATGTAAATGTGAGAAGAAAACTGTCTTTGTCATTAAGCATCCATTTGACTATAGCTGATATTTTTTATTATTTGACCTTATTTCCATTTTATTTTTTAATCAGCAAAAATCTGTTTTCTCATACTCTTCCATTCTTCCCCCACCAAACTATGAAGGAAAGGAAAACATAGCCCTTGCCACAAACATGTAGAGTCAAGCAAAACAAATTTCTGCATTGTCTGAGTCTAAGAATAATGTTTCATTCTGTACTTTGAGCCACTCGTCTCTCTTTTAGGAAGTGGGTAGCATGCTTCATCTTTAGTCCTCTGGAATCATGACTGATCAGAATTCCTAAGTCACTCTTTGTCTTTACGTTATATAAATTGTTCTCCTAGTTCTGCTCACTGTCCTCTGTATCAGTTTATACAAGTCTTCCCAAATTTCTCTGAAACTATCTCCTTCGTAATTTCCTATATAGTACAATTATACTCCAACAAATTTATTTACTAAAACTTGTTTTTCCACTCCCCAACTGAAATCCCTCAGTTTCCAATTCTTTGCCACCCCAAAAGAACTATAAATATTTTTTTTGCATCCTTAGAGTTTGTTTTGCTTAGGACTAATTTCTCACTTAATCTACATTCCCTCTATCCACCTCTTCTCCCCTCACTTAATCTACATTCCCTCTATCCACCTCTTCTCCCTTCTTTCGTTTTCCTCTTATTTCCCTGTTGAATGAAATCCATTTCTATACCCAATTGTGTGTGTGTATGTGTATGTGTGTGTATGTGTGGGTGTATGTATGTGTGTGTGTGTGTTCTTTTCTCCTTTTACCAGTTTAAATGAGAGTGAGGTTCAAGTGCTAGCTCCTCCCTCCCACCCCTTCTTCCTTATTTGTATAGACTTTTACTTGTGCATTCTAGTTATGTGAAATAATTTTCTGAAAACTTCCTTTCCCTTCTCCCTTCCAGTGTATTCCCTTTCCCTACCCTTCAGATCTTTTAAGATCCTCAAAATGTAACAGAATCACTCCCAGGCCTTCCATTCAATTAGATTCCCTTTATGACCCCTGATGATTATAGAGTTTAGAGAGGATACATTGATTGTCTTCCCAAATTAGAATGTGAGCAGTTTATTCTTGTTTAATTCTTTATTCATTTAGTTCATTCATGTTTACCTTTTTATGTTTCTCTTGATTTATGTGCTTGCACTTCAAGATTTCTATGAAGTTCTACTGTTTTCATCAGGAATAGTTATAAGTTCTCTATTTCTTTAAAGCCCATTTTCTCCCTTTAGGATTATGCTCAATTTTTTGCTGGCTAAGTTGTTTTTGTTTTTAAGCCAAAGTATAATCTTTGCCTTCTGGAATATAATTTTCCAAACTCTTAGCTTCTTTATAGTGGTAGCTGCTAAATCATGTGTGATCCTGACTGTGACTCCTCAGTACTTGACATCTTTCTTGCACTATTTTTTCTTTGACCTGAGAGCTCTGAGTTTTGGTTATAATGTGGGCTGGGAGTTTTCATTTCAGATTTTCTTTCAGAAAGTCTTCTAGTTTTAAGGGATCTGGGCAGTTTTCTTTTATGATTTCTTACATATGATATGATGATTGTGGGGTTATTGAGTATTACATTATTCTAGGATTTCTGGGACAGCTCAGGCAGGGGACTTGGCAAGCTTTCAGTTCTCCCAAAACAAATCTGATTGCTGCTTACATGATCTGAATTTTGTATACTCCTGACTTGGGTTTGAGTGAGCAAAAGGCCTATGAGCTTATCCTATTTGGAGTTCTAGTAGGTTGCAACTGAATGCAGGTACTCAGATAGCCAGCTGGAAAGCTCTGCTGATTCAGAGCAACAGACTTGAAGGATTCCCTTTGGTCTGTGGTTCTTGCCATGGTTATTGCTTTACAGGCTTCTGACTGGGCTGGAAGCTGGAACTAAGACCCCAACTCTCTCCTGAATTTGAGTCTTACAAATGTTCCTTGCTCTGGGAACCCAGTCTAGGACTATTCTCTCTCAAATGGATGCCACCCATAAGTACAGGTGTCTTTCTCGGCTACCTGGGGCTATGACCTCTAGCTGGGTTGTAAGTGATAGCTGTCATTTGGCACTTGTTCCTATACCCTATAAAAATTCAGGTTTCTAAATGCTGAATCTGAACCACCTCTTGCTCTCCCATTTTTCTCTTTAAAAGAAATAAATTTCTATTGATAACTTTTAAAAATATCATCTATATTTTCCAGTTTTTCTTCCCCCTCTACAGAGAGCAATACCTCATAGAATTATTTGCCATGATATCTTACATATCTTTCTCTGGTCTTTAGAATGTGTAATTGAGGAAAGGTGGACATTATCTTACATGTTCTTTAGGTTTTTAGAGAGCTGATTTTAAAGATGGAGTGGTCACTTTCCCTAGGTTCTGCCATCATTACTACTTCAAACAGTTCTTTGGTTAGAATTAGATCCAGAATAACAATTTTCCCTGACTGATTCCTCTATCTTTAGAAAGAGGAAATTTTAATTAAAGTAAGCCAAGAATTTAGCTGATGTACTTTTGGCATACAGAGAATTCTAGCAGATGTCCACATAATGTAAGTCCACCCCCCCCAATCGTTACTATAGAATGCCTTTGTGCCCAGATTGTAATCTGTTTCCCAAACTTCTCATTCATTCACTCCTGTCAAGGTATTCTATGATAAACATTGATAATACACCTCTTTCTGCATCCAATAATCTTTACTTAAATGCTCTATTATATCATGCTTTCCCTCTCTGGAGTTCCACATAGGAATGTATCATCTTAATATAGATACTAATCTGCCAGCCCTTTAATCTATTTTCTTTTGAGAGGATTCTTTTGAAGAGTTATTTTCCAGTTCAAAGTTTCATCTTGCTGAACTTTAGTGAAACCTCAGAGGTCATTTGCCTCCTTGGATTATGATCTTAGTTCACCTTATTTTCAATTCTTTCTTTCTTTCTTTCTTTCTTTCTTTCTTTCTTTCTTTCTTTCTTTCTTTCTTTCTTTCTTTCTTTCTTTCTTTCTTCCTTTCTTCCTTTCTTCCTTTCTTACTTTCTTCCTTTCTTCCTTTCTTCCTTTCTTCCTTTCTTTCTCTCTTGCTTGCTTTCTTGCTTTTTGGAGGGCAGTTGAGGTTAAGTGACTTGCCCAAGGTCACACGGCTAGTTTTTGTGTTAAGTGTCTGCGGCCAGATTTGAACTCAGATCATCCTGACTCCAGGGCCTGTGCTCTATTCACTGTGCCACCTAGCCGCCCCTACTTTGTGTATTTCTAAATAAAAAATAAGATCATATTTTATATTCCTGGTTCCTTTTTGGATTTTTTTCTTCTATGGATTTCTGGTCATACATACTGTTATCTTTCTTACTTTGTAGCCATTCTCTTTTATAAGTAGTTTGATGTATTTATGGAGCTAGTTTTTTTCTAGTTTGTTCTTTTTTATTTTTTAATATATTTCATTTAGCTTTATAAGAGTTCAGGCAAATATACATCAACATTTATAAGAGATTTCTATCCTGTATTTTAAGCTGGGTTTGAGGAATCCAAAACTGGCTTTTGGATACCATCATCTTAAGCAGCTGTTCACTTCTGAAATTGTCTTTTCTCTTCCGAAGCCTTTATCTTCAATCAGCAACAGTGATGAAAATGCCACCTGTGCCCTTAATGTCTTGATTTTATTGCTCTAGTTAGTCTTCATAATCCTTAATAATGCTTTCTGGAGTCTTTCTATTAGTATCATGTGTATCCACATAAATCATCAGAAGTTAATAGTAGTCATTAGGTTACTATATAGAGATTAGTTGTATTGTTTACTAAACTGTTACTTTGTAAATATTAATTTATTGTAGCAAAATAGGGAGCTAGGAAAGGCCATGCTAATAATATGGTATGACTTTGAAAGAAGTAAGAAGATTATTTTCAAATATATTTCTTTTATCTCTTATCTAGGTATAATATTTGAAATTCTAACATTTGAAATTTATTCCTTTTGGCTCTGTGTCTGTGGCCCTCAATTAAAATAAAATATCCCTAGGTAACATGAATTCATGTATAAATTAGTTTATGATGCTATTTTTCTTTGAGAGTTGGTATTAGGTGCTGAGGAGAAGGAGTAAGAAAGAGTATGGGGAATCGAAACTTGTGTGTCTCAGGGAAGACTTGAAAATTGTCTCTACTATGTTGTTTTCCCTTGGGATTTATTGGAAACTATGTGACTTGATATCACACAATAAATATTTAAGTGATATGTATGGTGAAATTTTCTGTCTTCAATTGAAAGTTTGTATTTTTTTTTGAAGCAGTATTTTAAAATGTCCATCATTATACCCTCCTGAGAGTCATGCCCTCATTTTACTGTCTGCCTTGTTTGCACTTATTCCAGGGTATTATTGGAGGAGAGTTGACTTGATTTTTCCCCCCAGAACCAATAGAAATTAGTGGAAGCTAGTTTCTTTTTAAAAAACTATATGGACAAATATCTTCTTAGTAAAGATGGAAAAGCACTGATTTCTGGGAAGAAAGGCCACTGGAAGATGATTATAATTATACAACAATCACTTTATTGACAAATGGGAAATTCATAAATTAGACAAAGACTGGGGTTGCAAAGAGCTGTTGGAAAAGAGATTTCTCAAGGCTGGGAGATCAAAGTTCTGCTTCAGGTTTAGCATCTTTTCTCTTTTTCCCCTTGTTGATTGCTACAGAGAACTTTTCCATCATGCCCACCTGTAGCTGACATGATAGTATTGAGACACTGATTACTTTGAGAAGGTCAGAATTAGAAAATTGAGATGCAGTGGATAGGCTCCTGAACTTGGAATCAAGAAGATATGAGTACAAATCCTGTTTATGTGACCCTGAACAAGGCACTTAACTTCTCTGGGAACCAATTCCTTATCTGTAAAATGAAGGGGTTAGATTCCATGGCTTCTAAGGCTCCTATCTGTTCTAAATTTATGACCCTGTGAAATACACAAAAAGGGGGCGGCTAGGTGGCGCAGTGAATAGAGCGCTGGCCCTGGAATCAGAAGGACCTGAGTTCGGAGCCGGCCTCCAACACTTAATCCACACAAACAAAAACCTAGCCGTGTAACCTTGGGCAAGTTACTTAACCCCAATTGCCCTAAAGGGCGGCTAGGCGGTGCAGTGAGTAAGAGTGCTGGCCTCGGAGTTTGGATGACCCGAGATCAGATCCGGCCTCAGCACCCACGCATAAACAATGACTAGCCGTGTAACCTTGAGCAAGTTACTTAACCCCAATTGCTTTAAAAAAAAAAAAAGAAATACACAAAAAGTATTTATTCCTAAATGGAAGAAAGGACTTGGAAACTGTTCACCTGTAGAATTATTGTCATTTTGTTAATTTGGTTACATTCCTTCCCTTCCCTTCCCTTCCTTTCCCTTCCCTTCCCTTCCCTTCCCTTCCCTTCCCTTCCCTTCCCCTCCCTTCCCTTCCCTTCCCTTCCCTTCCCTTCCCTTCCCTTCCCTTCCCTTCCCTAAGTGACTTGCCCAAGGTCATATGGCTAGTTTTTGTGTTAAGTGTGTCTGAGGCTATATCCAAACCCAGGTCCTCCTGACTTCAGGGCCATTGCTCTATTTACTTCGCCACCTAAAACCATCTTTTGAATTCTAAATCACTCTCTAGTCAGTACAATTTCTTTTCTTTCTTTCTTTTTTTTTTTTTAAGCAATTGGGGTTAAGTGACTTGCTCAAGGTTACACGGCTAGTCATTATTTACGTGTGGGTGCTCATTTTCTGAGGCCGGATTCGATCTCGGGTCATCCCAACTCCGAGGCCGGTGCTCTTACTGCGCCACCTAGCCGCCCCCAGTACAATTTCATACTCAATTTTTACTACATTTAAAAAAATCTAAAAAAGACAGTTAACTCTGTTCCAAATTCTAAACAATGTCAGGAGTGAGTGAATAGGAGCAAGTGTATTATTATGTCTGTATCACTGTGGATGAAAATAATCTTTAATATTCATTTTAAGTTGTGGCAGATTTTTCTTAATTTCTCCATCAGGACCATTCTAATGAAACTTTTAAGGAATTCTAATTAAACTTTTAATAGACCTTCCACATACATGTAATGATAGCCTATCAATTTCTTTCTGTGTTTTCTTCCATATTGTCTCCCCTAACTTTTTTCCCCCTCTGATTACAAATATGGATGCATACCATACAGCAGAAATACATCATGGTTTAGTGGAAAGCGCACTGAATTAGGAGTTAGGTCTGGGGATTAAATCTGTGTAACTCTAAAATACCAGCTCTGAAGTCACGGGAACTGGCTTCAAATTTTGACACTCACTTTATGATCTTGACCTCACTTTCATCTGGAAAATTGAGGGTTTGGACTAGCTGCCTTCTGAAGCCCCTTCCATCTCTTGATGCATGATGCTATTAGTCATTTTACACCGCATCTGTAAAATGGGTATAAGAATACTAACACTAGACTCCCAAAGTTTATTACTGTGAGAAAAATGTTTTTTCCCTCCTTGGTAGATGAAGGGGATTATGGAAAAGCAAGAGGCTGTTCCTCCTCTCATGATGAATTGTTCCTCTTCTCATATGATGGACGTTCCTCTTCTCATGGTGGCCGCATGCTTCAGACCGGGAGGAATTCATTCCTCCTCCTAGCTATTCTGAGAGTTCGGATAGGACTCTAGTGGACGCCTGCGCCCTCTGCTGCTGCTGCTCGCGTGCTTTCTGTTTGTCTTTCTGTGTGTGTGTATTTAGGGGGAGGAGTGTTAGGTGACAGGAGGTGGAGGAAGAGTTCAGCTGGAGTCGTGCATAGTCTCGTTCACTGATTTACCGGCGCCAGGACTGAAGCAAGAGGCAGCCTCCCTAAACAGCACGCATCTCCTCCGCCTCCACCTTTCCCTTCCCCATCCCGGTGCCCCACTCTCAGGCACCCAGACACACGAGTGAGTAGCTGTTGATTGTGTTCCTTAGCAGCATTATCTTTCTCTCATTTTGCTGTTCTTTCTCTCCCTGGGCGGCTCTATGGAATAACACACCTGCTCACTAGCAGCCTCACTCATAGGGCCTCCCCACCTCCTCTGTCCGGTGGATGTAGCTCTCTCAAACCTGTGTTAACGATCCTGCCTGTGTCATTCTTGTGGCTGACATTCCCCCTGCCCTGGATGGGAGTTTGCTGGGATTCCCCGGATCTGTGCTTCTGCAGCCGGTGGGGTTTCCCGGGAGCGCAGCTTCTGCAGGAGCACGGGTGGGGGAAACCCGGCTTTGTGAGGCTCTAGGACCCCTACGCTGCAATCATGCCAGAGGAAGTGAGTTAGAGTCCGGTTGAGGAGCAAAGTGATTGCTGCCAGACAGTTTCTCCGTTTCAGCTGCCTCTCCACAGGGTTTATTTATTTATTTAAAATCCAGCAGCACAAAGGCAGATCTTGGACCTCGGCGAGATTAGACTGGAGCAGAGCAGAGCGCTCCCCTCCCTAATCCCATCCCCCACTCCTACCCCTACCCCCCTGCTCTCCCTTTGGCTGCACGTATTTCTGTGACCCGAGGACTAATGTGAGGGAGGCTTGGGAGCTGGTTGTGGGGATTTAGAAAGACAGCACCTCCACTCAGTACAGTCCTGCTAATCCAAGCTAGTAATGTGTACGTTGTTTGTTTTGGAGCAGTTCATCCATCTTTATATGTTAAATTGTGTGTGTGTATGTGTATGTGTGCGTGTGCGTGTGTGTGTACGCATGCACACGCCACTGGCGTACACAGTCTGTACGTTCACTTTGTGTAATTATAAAGCTTCTTCCGTATTTACCGTGCCAGCACTCATCTTATATAGTTATGTGTATGTCGCAGATGTAAGTCCGGGACTGTTCTAGGTAGACAGTCGTTCAGTCTACAACAGGCTTCCCCTACCGCTATTTCTTTGTTTCTTGACATTACCCTCCCTTTCTTCAGTATTGAGAGTTCCTGCTTTTAAGATGTTCAGTTTCTCGTGGCACCATGCCCCTAGAGACAGGCTCAGTGTGGGATACAGCCTTGAATGCCCTTGATATTTGTAATTGAATATTTCTTTCCGTGGGGTTTATTTTTAGTATTGGAAATAAAGGCGCAGGCATGCTGACCTTTTGCTATGGCTTTTGGTTTTAAATAAAAGGGTCTTTTAATTGATGAATTAAACAGACGTATATCCAGTAGCGTGCACGTGTGTTTGCACAAGTATATATACATTCTTACACACTCGTAAAGATTGTTTTTTTAAAAAAGAGAAGTGAGAGAACGAATCCTCTCTGTGCATTAACTTTCCTTTGTTCTTATGGATATTTTCTATTTTGGGAAATGCAGTAGGAGTAGGAAAGGTTACAATTAGTTCCCCCAAATAAAAGGAAGCTGCTTCTGAGTCATAGCGACAGATTAATAATTATTAACATGTTAAAACAGATGTGCTGCCCATTGCCAAGGGGGCGGGGCAGGGCTGGGGACGTCCGCCCCATAGACAATGAGAGAGGATCTCGGGCCGCCTGGCTCTTATTGTTCCGGAGTCTAAAGACTGAGCCTGACAGCACCCTCCCTCCCCCTCCTTTTGCAGGTTCTCGTCCCATAGCATCGTCCTATCCCCTCTCTGTTCTCCGGGTGGTCCAGCAGATCCCCTGTGCTCCCCTCATCGCGAAGCCCGACAAAAGCTTCTGGCCTCTCTGACCTTTCATTTCTCTTTTTCTCTCTGTGCCTTTCAGGTTGGAAGTTTTTCCCCTCGGGGGTTTTAGGAGCAAGGCAGCAAGGACAGAGCTCCCCTTCTACAGCTTCACAGGAAAGTAAGGCGGACAAGGAATGCCGACTAGCCGAGAGAGTCCTGTTCAGCCGCAGCCTAGCCATGGGTCCGTGCAGTGCCCCGGCACTGTTCTAGCACTTTGTGCCTCTGCGTAACCAGCGCTGGGGGCCAGAGGGGTCGCGCTGGTTGCCTTTTGAGAGTGAGAGAGGGAGGGGATGCACCAGGGGCAGGCAAGGCGCCCCCTGCGAGCTGCCGACAAGAGGTGGTATTCAGTCAGGGCTCATTGGAGGACAGCTGGGGGCATGCGGCCCGGAGCCTGTGGGGCTCTCTCTGACCCCAGGATGCACTTGGCTTCCGTCTGCTAGTTACTATGACCTGCCCTGCTGCTCAGGGTCTCCAGTCCCCGTGCCACAGCGCTCCCGCATGGGCCCGGCTTTGGCGCCCTGTGCAGGGTGGCTGAAGAGCTTCAGCAGGGTCCTCGTGTGGGGTCAATCACTAACTTAATCTGAATTAGACTTGCCATGGCTGCGCCCAAGAGTGAGGACATAATGAAGCTTCAGGTGGGAGAGCAGAAGGAGGGAACAGCCGGCTCCACTGCCCTGGAAGAAGGCAAACATGAGACCCGTAGGTCCAAGAGTTTGCCAATTATGAACTCTGCTGGTGGCCGGGACCCCAGCCCCCGGTGGGCAGATAAAAGGTATAGCTCCTTTAGAAGACCCAAATCGGGCTTTTATGGTTTCTTAGGGGGCACAGAGGTGAGGAGATGCATAGACCCAGTTCAGGTCCAGCTGGGGCCCAGCCGCTCAGCCTCTTCCCGCACTGTGTTTTCCTGTACCCCTTCGGTCTCTTCAGGGATGGTTGGGACCTTAGACTGCAACCACGTGGTAGCCATCGGCAAAAGTTTGTCTGTTTCCTCCACACAAGGCCTGTCGGTTTCTTCCACCCTGGCAACCCTACACGGTAGAAGATGCCTCCATGTGGTTTTGACGGATTCCCGTTGCTTTTTGGTTTGCATGTGCTTCCTGACTTTTATCCAGTCCTTGATGGTCTCAGGGTACCTCAGCAGTGTCATCACCACCATCGAGAGGCGCTACAGCTTGAAAAGCTCAGAGTCCGGGCTGCTGGTCAGCTGTTTTGACATTGGGAGCCTGGTTGTGGTTGTTTTCATCAGTTACTTTGGAGGCCGGGGCAGGCGCCCTCTGTGGCTTGCAGTGGGTGGACTCTTCATTGCATTGGGGGCTGCCCTGTTTTCTTTACCTCATTTCATCTCTCCACCGTACCAGATTCAAGAACTGAACTCCTCAGTTTCCAATGAGGGTTTGTGTTTGAATGGCAACAGCAGTGCCAGGGACCTTTTGGAGTCATCTGCCTGTTGGAAGGACTCTGGCGGTAATAATGATCACTCGCTCTATGTAGCTTTATTCATTGGTGCACAGGTTCTCATTGGTATGGGCTCCACCCCTATTTATACCTTGGGACCAACCTACTTAGATGACAATGTCAAGAAAGAAAATGCATCATTGTATCTAGGTAAGACATTCTTGTGGTCTTTAACGGTATCCAACTTCAAAACCAATGACCAAAATGTGTTTCCTTTTAAGAAACCAACTTGCCCCCTCACTACCACAAATTTTCACACTACTTGACTTAGTTTGAGGGTGATGCTTCCTATTCTTTTTGTGCCGCATTGGTCCTGTTTTCATGGACTTAATTTGGAATGACCGTTGTCATCCAGGGTACAGTGAATAAGTTTTCAAACTAATTATTTCATTCCCAACCACAGATGACTTTTGATTTGAATGGAGATGATAATGAGGAGGTTGATTTTTCTCTCCAGGTTATGTCCCTTGCTTCTTCTCCCCTTCTATTTTTCATTGTTTTTGGAGAAACTCAGATCAGTCAGTTGTGGAGTGCAGCAGTGAGCTGAATTTTGGATTTTTTGTTGCTTTTATTTTATCCCTTCTCATAATACCAGGGATAAGCAAAAATTAACTGCAATGAAATTTGTTTTATTGCAGTTATAATTATATATAATGCTATAATATATGTATATATGCTATACAGATGTGTCTATGTGTATATGTATGTATATATTTTGTATACATACAATATATGTATATAAAATGTGTATATACATGTATGTATATATGTATATGAATAAATGCATTTTATTTGTGCTTCTGGGAAAAAATCTTGAATGACATCAAGTTCACTAACTTACATAGATTGAAAATCATTAACTTTATGACTACTGAATTACACTATATTTTCACCAAGAAGTAACTTTTAGATGTTAATATTCAGCTGCAAAATTTCCCCCTATTCCCTCTACCCTCCTTTTTTCTTTCTGAGAGCAGAGAGGAATATATAAGATGATATTACTTGAAGAATGGTGTGAACCCTGGCAGCCAGTACAGCTGTAAGGCCAATTCTTCCTTGATAGAATAACTTTGAATATCTACACCAGCAGTATACTTCAGAACTGAGTCTTGTATATGAAGCTTTGGTAAGAGTAGGTAAGGAGGTGAATATGCCCAAAGTTTTTCTATTGAAGTCTTTTCTTTTTTTCACTATCCTTTGTGAAGTGGCCAAACCAGGACATCGTTTTTAGAAGGCCAGCAGGCCTAACACTCCAGAGTATTAATTAGATTTAATCGTTTATTTAGAAGAGTCCAGGGTTTTGGAAATTTCAAAGGCTAGTAACCATGCAGATGCATTCAGATTATATAATCTTCCCCAGAGCAGAGATAATTATTGCCAGAATTTGCTATAGGTAAGTTGTAGGAGTTGTTTAATCATATTAGAGAAAAGACTCTTAGGTTTTATTTTCATTCTCAGAGAAAAGATCTGGGGAATATTAAGGAAGCATTATAGAACCATTTCACTCATCCTCTTGACTCAAACTGCTCTTAAAATACAGTCAAGCATTCCATTTACATGAATTTAATTCCATTGGCAGCAACGAACCTCCCTTATAACAACTGAGAAAATATATCAATATCAAAACATCAAGTGACATTGTGAGGCAGAGACCTAATTTTTTTCTCTCCCCAAACAGCAGGAAAAGAGAATAACAACTCTTTAAAAGATACAGATAGATAAGTATTGCCAGAATTTGTTACATGCAGTTTTAACCTAAAGTTTTAACCTCTAGGGAGCAGGAAGTAGTGGAAAGAGGACTAGACCTGAAATTAGGTGATTTGGGCTCAAATCACAGTTCCTTACAAGATGTATGACCATAGTCAAATCACTCGGTCTTACTGAGCCTCAGTTTCCTGTCCTGTCAAATGAGAATAATAATAATATTAGTACCAACTACCTCACAGGCTTATTTTGGTAAGGAAAATATCATGAAATCTTGAAGTATGTTACTGATAAACTATAAATCTTAAGATGGGAATCCTTATATTGACTTTCATAGATTATTATCTAGTACTATTGACTGTGACAGACCATAGTGTATAAAGAAAAAAAATCCTCCATATGCCTTTTCAAAATTGGGTTTATGGAGAGAGGAAAGTGTGCTATATAGTGATATTACATTTGGTCTTGTGGTGGGGTTGGGTTTTTTTTGAGACATTTGGGGAAATTTTAGACTGAGGCTTTTTGAATTATTACCTTTAAGAAACCTGAGATTCTCAGGCACACAAAGTACAAAGAAACTAAAACACATGTTTGAATATACAGCAGATCAGTAAGGCCATGTACAGAAGGGGGCAGAACTTTTGGAATGATGTATGAGGCCTTGAACAGTAATACAACCATTCTCCAACCTCTTTACCGGCAATTTTAAGGGTTCCTTCAATGAAAAGTCAAAAGTAGATAGAGATTTTAGGAATTGGAGGCAATCTGAATACCAGTAAAGGCTCAGAAATTAATCTTGGTCTTTTAAAATATCCAGGTTCATACATGGAGGTCATTTTAGAAACAATGAGTAATTACAGATAATATATAGTTTTTATTACTAAATGTGTGAAATACTAACCAATAGTGTTTTGGTATTAAAAAACAATCTGGAATTATCAGTATTAATTCTCATATTTTCAAATGGGGAGAGAGAAGGTGATGCTTTTGGGGAGAGGAAATGACTCCATAATTATAGGAAGACAAACTAAGAGAGAAAAAAGGGGGAAGACTGGGAAAGTGTGTGGGGAAGCAGAGAGACAGAAAGAGCAGACAAGAGGTAAATTCCTAAACTAAACACAAAACTTGAAAGCAAATTTGGACCCTCTGTTTTTTAAATGGAGAAGATAGTAAATGTCACCTTAAAATATTTTATAGGCAAACATTTTAGTGACAAGGTATTGTAGTAGTCTCACTGAGTTCTCTAATTGAGGGTTAATCCCAGTTTAAGTTTTTCAATCCCTCTAAGTTTTGTCTAAAATATAATAGTCTACTTTCTTGCTTTAGTATAATATAATGAACAAAATTTAATTATTTTTGATTACTAAAATGCTTACAGTGCTTCAGAGTGGTTATTCTGAGTTAGTTCATTAGAATGGACTGGAGAAGTACAAATTAGGATTATGTTTATTGACCCCAGGGAATGCCTCAAAGTTACTATTTGAATAAATTCCTGATATTAATTTATTAATATGTTTCTTTTCTAAAAATAAAATGAATTTTAAAATTATACTATATGAAACCTTGCAAAGTCTCAATTTAGTCCCCACTGAGAATTAGTTCATGGTGCTCTCTAGTGAGCTGAAATGAGGGTAGCCAAAGAGTGAGTAGAAAGAAGAAACATTTGGAGACAATTAAAAAAGCAGTACAAAGTGATACAACTTGTTTTCTGTGCTTCTGTAAAGCAACATTAATAGCTTTGTCTGTATTAATAATCAGAGGTAACTATTTACAACTACATTGTTGAGATAATTGTGAGTCTGGGGCATACTTAGAACAAAAAATCTGCAAAAGGGCAAATCTGTTCCTTTTATCTCTCAATAGCAGTCAGTGAAATTGACTCATTCCTATAGCAGTCTCTCATGACTATTAATATGGCCAAAATTAACATTGGCCACAGAGCTATAACTAAGGGGCTTTACACCCAGGGTGCCAACACCTTGTAGGAGGGTTATGCTTTCTCCTTGTTGTGGACTCAGTTCTTCGCAGTTGCTTCTCTACCCTGTTAGGCTCCCACCACCCCATAGTTCTCATTTCTTTCTTCTTACCACCTTCCCTTACTCCCAGGGTTCTTGTCTACCTTATCTCCCCTTTCTGCTTCCTTCCTGAAGTTTGTGGTCATCAGCCTTTCTGCAGGGTCTGGGATTAGATTCCGGGATTAGATTCCTTGAGAGACAGGCCACCCGCTCCCCAGATAGAAACACACCTGACCAGAATGGATTGTCTTTTGTGTCATCCCCCAAGCAATTGAATTGCCCTCAGGTACCAGAATTTCTAATTCTGACTTGGGCTGGATTGCCATGCATTCTACATAACAGAATGAGTTATGGATTGTAAAGCCCTCTCATACTTGGACAGAATAACCCCTCAATCATCCCTATAATGGAGCAATTAGCACAATACTGGTGGCACCAGAGACATAGTATATGGTTTTCATGTATAGAATCATAAATACAGTGATGATTAGTGGGAAGGTGTGGCAGAATAGGAAAGATCCCTAGTAGCCCTTTCTTTCAGTTGTGGTTTGTGCTTCTACTCCATGTAAAACTGTAACAGCCCTGCTTCATTGCTTTATGCGGGGTGAAGGAAGCTTTTCTCACTAAATGGGCCATTTTATTTGTGGTAGCTGTTCTCTCAGTCTGTTTGTCAATTGCTATTGGTTCCTGCAGTACCATAATAGTACCACATTGTGGCCTCTACAAAGTTCTCTGACAGAAAGCAACTTTGGAGAGCTGTTTTTTTTTTTTAAATTTAAAGAAAATTTTAATTTACAATATTCAGTTCCATAAGCTTTTGAGTTCCAAATTTTCTCCCCTTCCCTCCCCTCTCCTCTCCCCAAGATGGCATGCAATATGATTTAGGCTCTACTTATACATTCACATTAAACATATTTTCACATTTGTCATGTTGCAAAGAAGAATTATAACCAAAGGAACGAACCATGAGAAAGAAGAAACAAAACACAACTAAAAAGAGAGAGAAAATAGTATGCTTTGATGTGCATTCAGACTCTGTAATTATTTCTTTGGATGTGGACAGCATTTTCCATCACGAGCTTTTTGGAGTTGACTTAGAACCTTGCATTACTGAGAAGAGCCAAGTCTATCAAAGTTGTCATCATACAGTGTGGCTGTAACTGTGTGCAATGTTCTTCCAGTTCTGCTCCCCGTGCTCAGCATCAGTTCATATAAGTCTTTCCAGGTTTTTCTGAAGTCCACCTGTTCATCACTTCTTATAGCACAATAGTATTCCATTACATTCATATACGACAGCTTGTTCAGTCATTCCCCAATTGATGGGCATCCCTTCAATTTCCAATTCTTTGCTACCACAAAAAGAACTGCTATAAATATTTTTGTATAAGTGGGTCCTTTTCCTATTTGTATGATCTCTTTGGGATACAGACCTAGAAGTGGTATTGCAAGGTCAAAAGGTATGCATATTTTTATAGCCCTTTGGGCATAGTTCCCAATTGCTTAGAGGGCTATTTTTTGACCTTACCAAGGGGTGCTGGGCAGGCAGAATTCCTTTTGGTATTAACTTCTTGCACCTTTTAAATTGTCTTTGTTCCTCTCTGAGTGATAGTTTTGCTACCTTGGAGTCTCTTTCAGTGTGGTTCTCCTTAGGAGTCAGGTTGATGTGATAAATAAGAGAATTGGCCTCAAACCCAGAAAGACCAGCCTCTGACATACACTGGTTTTGGGAAGTAAATTACTTCCCAAATGTGACTTCCCTAAAGTCATGTAATCCCTTCTATTCTAAGCCACTCTTAGATTATAAAATGATGACCTGTGTTGATAGAAAGAATAATTTCATTCTAGGAGATTTCTATATAAATGAAAATCTAGTCCCTATCTTGGGTAGTAGAGCTTTTTCCATGTTAATATCTATTTGTCTTGGATAACTCATGAATTGTGGAGGTTTACATGAAGTCACTTTCTCAATTGAGGGACAAATGGAAGGAATCAAATTTAACAGGGAAGAACCTGTTGATCACCTAATATACCCAGGAGTACTATTTAGGTCTACCTATATTCTGGGAATGGAATATGGAATAAAGCAGATTTGGAGCAAAGTTTTGACCTTTGGCATCGGAGGGAAAAAGAGGATTGACTTGAGAATAAGATCCCTTTAGAAGATTTATATACTGACCTATTAACATTTATATATCCATTCATTGAACAGTATTAAGCATGTTAGAAGATTGTTATAATTGTCTTAACAATCAAACTACCAAGAAATGAACTGTCTGCTAACTTTGTTTGTATTGAATGCACCATAGTTTTTCCTAGGAGACCTACCCTTTTATATGATAGAACCTTACACACACACACACACACACACACACACACACACACACACACACACACACACATATATCCCATTCTGGTAAAAGATAAGTTCCTTAACAGTAGTAATTCTTATTTCATTTTTGTCTTTATATTCCCAGCACCAAGCGTAGTCCCTAGCAGATACTCACATATAGTTATTTTTAAAGAAATGTTAATTGATTAATTGATGTAATATTTTAAAGTTTGCAAAGTATATGTCCTTGGAGCTTCATAGCAATCTTGTGTGTTAGCTTCCACAGGTATTAGGGGCAGCTGGGTGGCATAGTGGATAAAGCACTGGGCCTGGGGTCAGTAAGACAAGCTCAAATCTGACCTCAGACACTTATAGCTGTGTAACCCTGGGCGAGTCACTTAACTATTGTTTGCCTCAGTTTCCTCATCTGTTAAATATGGATAATAATAACACATTCTCCAAGTGGTTATGAGGATCAAATGAGATAATATTTGTAAAGCACTTAGCACAGTACCTACTACATAGTAAGCTAACATATAAATATATAACATATAAATGTTAGCTATTACCTCTATTTTTACAGGTAAGGAAATTGAATTAGGTCAAGTGAAGTATCCATGGAATCAGCCAGAAAGTATTGGAGAAGGGTTTTGAATCCGGGTCTTCACCATCTAGTATGCTAGATAACATCCCATGTTTTTGTCTCTGTGAAAAGGACATTAGACTAATAGCCAAGAACCAAGTTCTAGATCTGCCACTGGCTAGCTCTTGACCTTGGATAGTGTACTTTATAAGTCCTAGTTTCCTCAGCTGTAAAACAAAGAAATTGGAGTAAGTCATCTTTG
Source organism: Gymnobelideus leadbeateri (assembly GCA_011680675.1). NCBI lineage: Eukaryota > Metazoa > Chordata > Mammalia > Diprotodontia > Petauridae > Gymnobelideus > Gymnobelideus leadbeateri. Next base: position 88,233 of record WOXC01007810.1, on the reverse strand, counting down.
TTCATGTGACTAGTGAGCCTACATGACCTAATCACTGATGAAGGAGCCTGGCAGAGTTGATTCTAACAGCAATAGCAGGAAAATGGAGCCAGACACTGATGAAAAGACATTTGTTGCTCTGATTTTATCTTGCTGACTAGTAGGAAGTTTTTGTTTGCTAGCAATGAATTGGTGATCAGAAATTTCAAGTTCTGAGTGTTCAGGATTCTTTAAAGGACAAGGGTCAGGCAGTGAACATGTAATTTTTTTTTCTTTTGTATAGGGTGACATATTTTTCTAAGGTACTTATTACTGCTTGAGGAGGAATTCTAGGTACCCTGATAAAGTTTTAGACAGTAGGGGTGTGTGTGTGTGTGTGTGTGTGTGTGTGTGTGTGTGTGTGTGTGTGTGTGTTTTGACTGGACCCATGAATTCAATTGGTGAAAAGAACTGGTAAGGATTTTCTACCAGTGCAGACTGGAACATTTTCTGCAGTTAGGGTCTTATTTGCTTAGGGCACTGAGTGACTTGCTTAGGATTGAACAGACTGTATGTGTCAGTCAGATGCTATGTCTTCCTTACTTCTCTAGAGCTCTCATCTAGATCATTGCAATAATCTTCTAATTAGTCTCCATGCCTTAGGTTTGTCCTCATTCCAATCTATTTTCCATACTGCTACAATAGTGATTATCCTAAAGACTAGGTCTGACAATGTCAGCCCCCTTCCTCAAAAATCTCCAGTGGCTCCCTACTCTAGGATTAAACATAAAATCCTAAATTTAGCATTTAAAGTTCTTTACAACCTGGCTCCTTCCTAATTTTCCAGTGTTCTTTCACATTACATTTAGTCAGCTAACTTTGTTTCTGTTGTGCCATCTTGCTTCTTTTGTGATAAGACAATCTCTCCTGAGATGCCTGATCATAACCAGATTTCAGCTGGGGCAAAATGTGCAGTTAGAAAGAAATGTAAAACAAATAAGCAACAAAACATACTTATTATGAGACAAAGTCTTCCCTTCCCTTCCCTCTCCTCTCTTCTCTTTCTTTCTTCCTCCTCCTCCCCTGCCTTCTCTCACCTCTCCTCCTCCCTTCTCCCTTCCTTTTTTTCCTTTATTTTTTGCATTTGTGGTATAGAGGAGAACAACACTGGTCAGTTAGAAGACCTCAGTTATATAGTCTTGGCTCTGCTGATAAGTAACTGTGATTTTGGGAAAGATGTGTTATCTCTCTGAATGTCTCAGTTTACTCATCTGTAAATATAGGGAATTAAATCAGTAATTCTTTTTTTTTTTTTTGCTTTTTGGAGAGCAATTGGGGTTAAGTAACTTGCCCAAGGTCACACGGCTAGGTTTTTTTTTTCGTGTGCATTAAGTGTCTGAGGCCAGATCTGAACTCAGGTCCTTCTGACTCCAGGGCTGACGCTCTACTCACTGCGCCACCTAGCCACCCCTTAAATCAGTAATTCTTAATGTGTGTGTGTGTGTGTGTGTGTGTGTGTGTGTGTGTGTGTGTGTATGTGTATGTGTTGGATCCCTTTAGTTGTCTGATGAAGCCCATGGAACTTCTGAGCTAGATAATCTCGAAGAGTTCTCACTGTAAAATTCTATGATATCTACTTTAAAAATAATTTATAAAAAAGAAGGAATCAGTTGTTTACTGTACTCTATTCTTTAGGTTTGGGGAAGGTGGTATGAATGTGACAAAGCTAGCTGATGGTTTTACAGAAGTGACACACAAAAATCAATCATAACTATCCTGAACATATTGTATATGTTGACTCTTGGGAAAGAACGTAAGCTTTTAGAGGGCAGGGACAGGTTTTGGTCTTGGTCTTTGTATCCTCAGCACCATACTGGCACATAAGAGGTACTCAATAAATCCCGACTGATTGATATTCCATATATTGGCTTAATAAGATTCATTCATCCATTCATTCAATAGTACTAAGAATATTAGAAGATTGTTATACTTGTTTTTTTATTTTAATTTATTTGTTTATTTTCAGTTTACAAGATTCAATTCCATAGTTTCTTGAGTTTCAAATTTCCCTTCTCTCCCTCCCCCCACACCCCACCACAGCACATAGTCCAGTATAGGATCTGCAAATACTTTCACATTAGACATTAGTCAAGTTACAAAGGCATATTGTACTACATGGGATGAAAAATGGTAAAGAAGAAATAAAATCAAACAATGAAAAGAAAAAGACCAATTAGTTTGCTTCCATCAGGATTCAAGCTCAGTTCTTTCTAGTTCTTTCTCTGGATGTAGGCATCTCTCTCCTTCATGAGTCTTTTGGGATTGACATATCACTGCATTGCTGAGAAGAGTCCAGTCTGTCATAGTTGGTCATCACACATATGTTGTGTCTGTGATTGTATACAAATTTCTCCTGGTTCTACTTTTTTCACTCAGCATCAGTTTGTATAAGCCTCTCCAGGTAAACATGAAATCCATCTCCTCCTCGTTTCATATAGCACAATAGTATTCCATTACATGCATATACCACAACTTGTTTAGCCATTCCCCAATTGATGGGCACCCCCTTAATTTCCAATTCTTTGCAACCACAAAAAGAGCTGCTATAAATATTTTTGTACATATGGGTCTTCCTCCCACTTCTATGATCTCTTTGGGATATAACTCTAGAAGTGGTATTGCTGGGTCAAAGGGTATGTAATTATTTATAGCCCTTTAGGCATAATTCCAGATTGCTCTCCAGAATGGTTGGATCAGTTCACAACTCCACCAGCAATGCATTAGTATTCCAATTTACCCACATCCTCTCCAGCATTTGTCATTTTCCTGTTTTGTCATCTTAGCCAATCTGACTGGACAGATGTGGTACCTCAGAGTTGTTTTGATTTGCATTTCTTTAATCAAAAGTGATTTAGAGCATTTCTTCAGATGCTTATATATATATCTATATCTTTAATTTCTTTCTCTGAAAACTGCCTGTTCATATCCTTTGACCATTTATCAATTGGGGAATGACTTGTATTCTTTTTTTTTTTTTTTAAAGCAATTGGGGTTAAGTAACTTGCTCAAGGTTACACGGCTAGGTTTTTTTTTTGTTTGTTTGTGTGGATTAAGTGTCTGGCTAGGTTTTTTTTTGTTTGTTTGTGTGGATTAAGTGTCTGAGGCCGGCTCTGAACTCAGGTCCTTCTGACTCCAGGGCCTGTGCTCTATTCACTGCGCCACCTAGCCGCCCCAGAATGACTTGTATTCTTACAAATTTGACTCAATTTTCTGTATATTTTAGAAATGAGTCCTTTATCAGAGACATAGGTTGTAAAAATTCTTTCCCAATTTCCCACCTCCCTCTTGATTTTGGTTACATTAACTTTGTTTGTACAGAAAGTTTTCAATTTAATGTAATCAAAATTATCCATTTTGCATTTTATAATGCTCTCCAGTTCTTGTTTGGTCCTAAAGTCTTCCCCTTTCCACAAATCTGACAGGTAAACTATTCCTTACTTTTCCAGATTGCTTACAGTATCATCCTTCAAACCTAGATCATGTACCCATTTAGACTTGATTTTGGCATATGGTGTTAGATAATGGTCTATTCCCAGTTTCTGCCATATTACATTCCAGTTTTCCTAGCAGTTTCTGTCAAATAGTGCATTCTTATCCCCAAAACTGGGGTCTTTGGGTTTATCAAACAATAGATTACTATATTCATTAACTGCTGGCTCTCCTGCACCCAATCTATTCCATTGATCCACTACTCTACTCCTCTGCCAGTAAAAAGCAGTTTTGATGACTGTTGCTGCTGTATAATACAGAGTAAAATATGGTATAGCTAGTCTACCATCCCTAGCATTTCTTTTCATTGATTTCCTTGATATTCTAGACCGTTTGTTCTTCCAAATAAATTTTGTTACTATTTTGTCTAACTCTAAAAAGTAGTTTTTTGGTAAATTGATTGGCATGGCACTAAATATATCATTTAGTTTGGGTAAAATTGTCATTTTTATTATATTAGCTTGACCCAGCCATGAGCAATTGATATTTTTCCAATTATTTAGATCTGATTTTATTTGTGTGAGAAGTGTTTTGTAGTTGTGATCACATAGGTCCTGGGTTTGTTTTGGCAGGTAGATTCCCAAATGTTTTATAATGTCTACAGTGACTTTAAATGGGATTTCTCTTTCTATCTCTTGCTGTTGAATTTCATTAGAGATATACAGGAATGCAGAGGATTTATGTGGGTTTATTTTATATCCTGCAACTTTGCCAAATTTATTTATTGTCTCAAGTAGTTTTTTACTTGATTCTCTAAGATTCTCTAAGTCTATCATCATATCATCTGCAAAGAGTGATAGCTTGGTCTCTTCTTTGCCCAATTTGATTCTTTTGATTTCTTTTTCTTCTCTAATTGCTACTGCTAATGTTTCTAGTATGAGATTGAATAAGAGGGGTGATAGTGGACGCCCTTGTTTCACTCCTGATCGTATTGGAAATGCTTCTAGTTTATTCCCATTGCATATAGTACTTGCTGATGGTTTTAAATGGATGCTATCAGCTATTTTAAGGAAGGCTCCATTTATTCCTATACTTTCTAGTGTTTTTAATACAAATGTCAAAAGCCCTTTCTTCATCTATTAAGATAATCATGTGGTTTCTGCCAGTTTTATTGTTGATATGCTATGATCAAATATATTGATGGTTTTCCTAATATTGCATTCCTGGAATAAATCCTACCTGATCAAAGTGTATTATTCTTGTGATAAGTTGTTGCAGTCTTTTAGCTAATATTTTATTTAAAATTTTTGCATCTAAATTCATGAGGGTAATTGGTCTATAATTTTCTTTCTCTGTTTTATCTCTTCCTGATTTAGGAATCAGTACCATATTTGTGTCATAGAAAGACTTTGGTAGGGCTCCTTCTTCACTAATTTTCCCAAATAGTTTGTAGAGTATTGGAATCAATTGTTTAAATGTTTGATAGAATTCACTAGTAAACCCATCTGGCCCTGGAGATTTTTTCCTAGGGAGTTCATTGATGGCTTGTTTGATTTCTTTTTCTGAGATGGGGTTATTTAGGTAATTCACTTCCTCTTCAATTAGTCTGGGCAACTTGTATTTTTGTCAATATTCATCCATTTCACTAAGATTGTCATATTTATGTGCATACAATTGGGAAAAATAATTCCTAATTATTGTTTTGATTTCCTCTTCATTGGAGGTAGATTCACCATTTTCATTTTTGATACTCATAATTTGATTTTCTTCTTTCTTTTTTTTATCATATTGACTAAGGGTCTATCAATTTTATTGGTATTTTTCATAAGACCAGCTCTTAGTTTTATTTATTAATTCAATAGTTTTTCTTAATTTCAGTTTTATTAGTCGCTCCTTTGGTTTTCAGTATTTCTAATTTAGCACTAAATTGGGGATTTTCAATTTGTTCTTTTTCTAGCTTTTTCAATTGCATGTCCAATTCATTGACCTCCCTTCTCTCTGATTTATTCAAGTATGCACTCAGGGATATAAAACTTCCCTTAAGAATTGCCTTTAGGGGGCAGCTAGATGGTGCAGCAAGTAGAGCGCCGGCCCTGGAGTCAGAAGTACCTGAGTTCGGATCCGGCTGCAGACACTTCACACACAAACAAAAACCTAGCCATGTGACCTTGGGCAAGTTACTTAGCCCTCCAAAAATTGCCTTCCAAAAACCAAAAAAAAAAAAAAAAAAAAAAAGAATTGCCTTTAATGCATCCCACAAATTTTGGTATGTTGTCTCATTATATCATTCTCTTGAATGAAATTACTGATTGTTTCTATAATTTCTTGTTTGACCCACTCATTCTTTAGGCTTAAATTGTTTAATTTCCAATTAGTTATTAGTCTTTCTTTCCATGGCCCTTTATTGCATATAATTTTTATTGCATTATGATCTGAGAATGATGCATTTAGTATTTCTGCCTTTCTGCACTGAATTGTGAGGTTTTTATGCCCTAGTACCTGGTCTGTCTTTGAGTATGTACCATGTACTGCTGAAAAGAAAGTAAATTCCTTTTTATCCCTATTCAGTTTTCTCCAGAGAGCTATCATATCTAGTCTCTCTAAAGTTCTATTCACCTCCTTAACTCCTTTTTTGTTTATTTTGAGGTTGGATTTATCATGTTCAGAAATGGGGAGATTAAGGTCTCCTACTAGTATAGTTTTGCTATCTGTTTCTTCCTCTAATTTCCTTATCTTCTCCTCTAGGAATTTAGATGCTATACCACTTGGTGCATATATGTTAAGTAATGAATTGTTTCATTCTCCATGGTGCCTTTTAGCAATATATAGTTTCCTTCCTTATCTCTTTTAATTAGATCTATTTTTGCTTTTGCTTTATCTGAGATAAGGATTGCTACCCCTGCTTTTTTTTACTTTAGCTGAGGCATAATAAATTCTACTCCAGCCTTTTACCTTTACCCTGTGGGTATCCCTTTGTTTCAAATGTGTTTCTTGTAGACAGCATATTGTAGGATTATGGTTTTAAATCCATTTTGCTATCCGTCTCTGTTTTATGGGAGAGTTCACCCCATTCACATTCAAGGTAATGATGACTGTCTCTTCCCCTCCATCCTATTCCCCTCCCCTGCTTATGTTTTTGTTTATTCCTTCTCCTTTTCCCTCCTTGAAGTTTTCCCTTTTGACCACCCCCTCCCTCAATGTTTCCACCCAGTGACCCCCCCCTTCTTAACCTACCCTCTCCCCTTACTACTATTTCCTTCCCCTCGAATCCCCCCCTTTAGTCTCCTCCTTTTTATCCTCCCCCTTACCCTCCTACTGCCTATGGGACACAATAAATTTTTATACTTATCAGAGTAAGTTACTCTCCATTTGACACCAAACCAGTGAGAGTAGATTTCAAGCAGTGCTCCTCTCCCTCCTTTTCCTCTGTTTAATGAATTTATGTGTCTATTCACATTGGAATCTTAAACTTTACTGATTAAGTTGATCCCTCTTTGAACCAGAACCAGTGAGAATAGTGTTGAAATGATGTTCCTCTCCCTCTTTCTTTCCCCTCTACTGTAGTGTGTTTTTATGCCTCTTCAAATGGCATATTTTACCTTTTCCTATCTCTTCCTTTCCTTTTATCCCATTACAGTCCCTTTGATCCCCTTGATAAGGTTTTTTTTTTAATCTTCAGGTTAGTTCATTCATACCCACACCCTCTGTCTATGTATAACCCTTTTGAAGGTCATGATAATCATATAATTTCAGTATTGACAGTTATCAGCTCCTCATATAAGTATGTGAACATTTTGCTGTTTTTGCATACCAAGTTATGTGCATGTGTGCATGAGTGTCGGTGTGTGCATGTATGTATGTGTGAGTCTGTATTTTCCTTGTTTACCTTTTTATGTTTTTCTTGAGTCTTGTAATTGGAGATCAAATTTTCCACTGAGCTCTGGCTTTTTCATCAGGAAAGCCTAGAAGTCCCTTATTTCATTAAATGACCATCTCTTTGCCTGAAAGATTATGCTCAGTTTTGCTGGGTAGTTAATGCTTGGTTGTAGTCCTAGCTCTCTTCCCCTACAAAATATCAAATTCCAAATCCTCCAATCTTTTAATGTAGAAGGTGCTAGGTCCTATGTGATCCTGACTTAGTTCCATGATATTTGAATTGTTTCTTTTTGGCTGCTTGCAGTATTTTTTCCTTAATCTTGTAATTCTGGAATTTGGCTACTATATTTCTTGGAGTTTTCAATTTGGGATCTCTTTCAGGAGGAGTCTGGTAGATTCTTTTGATAACTATTTTACCTTCTGATTCCAGGACTTCAGGACAGTTTTCTTTGACAATCTCTTGGAGGATGCTGTCTAGGATGCTTTATTCATCATGGCTTTCTGGCAGAACAATAATTCTTAAGTTATCTCTCCTGGATCTGTTCTCTAGGTCAGTTGTTTTTCCAGTGAGATATTTTACACTTTCTTCCAATTTTTCAATCTTCATGTTTTGTTTGATTGACTCTTGGTGCATCATAGAGTTCTGGGTTTCAATTTGATTTATTCTAATTTTTAGCGTATTATAGTCTTCAGTTAGTTTTTGAAGGTCTTTTTTTAGGGAGGTGTTTTCTCCAATTACTTCACTAATTTTACTTTTTAAGGATTTGTTTTCTTCAGTGAAACTTTTTTCCAAGTTGGTCACTGCCTCCCTAATTTGGTCCTTAAAATCTTTCTTAAGCTCCTCCAAGAGTGCTGTTTGGGCTTGAGACCAGTTCATATTTCCTTCTGTGGTCTCAGGTGTGGGTAAAGAGTCCAAGTTGTACTCTGTAGTTGGTTGTTCTTGATTGATATAATAAGTTCTAATTGATTTTCTTGTCTTCCCCTTCTCCTTCTCAGCTTCTTTCCTTCCCATTGTAATTTCCTAATTTCTCAGGCTGTGAGCTAAGGGCCTCATTGTTGACTTTGAATGCTGTAGCCTCTGGGCAGGAGTCTCAGAGAAGTATGCTGATGAGCACAGAGTAATCTGTGGAGGAGGGGTAGTCTGGCCACTTCAGATTTCCGCTTCTATACCCCTGGGCTGTAGCTCAGACAAGCTTTTGCTGATTGGGTGAGGTGGTGTTTGTTGGGTTTTCTACTTCATGAAGGAGGGATTGGAGCAGCTAGAGTTTACTTTACCATTCTAGCCCCTGCATATACAGACAGGTGATTTCTAAACTTCTAGGCTGGGGGCTGATAGTCCCAGGAGAAGCTGCTGTCTCTGCTGGGGGCTTGAGCCCTCTCTTACCTGGCTCCAGTGATTCCTCCTGTCCCCTCTTGAGATGTTGGTGAGTCTTCCTTGGGATGGGTGAGTTGGCCGGCTGGGGCTCCTTTTCTCTCTGGTGTAGTCTGCTTGACTGCTCTCAGGTCTGAGCTGTACAGACCCCATGTGCTCCACGCTCCCCCTGTCTGGACCCACTGGGCACTTTCCTGGGCTGGATTCTATCCTGCTTCATCTCCAAGTGGATTCTGTCACTCTAGAATCTGTTCAGATTAACTTTTTAAGGTTTAGTGATGGGATTGACAAAGGAACTTAGAGAAGTTACTGCTTCCTTTCTGCCATCTTGGCTCCCCTATACTTGTTTTAAAAGTCAAAATTACCAAGAAATTAACTGTTGGCTCCTTCTGTCTGTATTGAATGCACCACAGTTTTTCCTAGGAGCCCTAACCTCTTATGTGATAGAGCCTTACACATTCCTGAAAAATTGTAAAGTCGTAAATACTGTGTAGCAATTAGGATGTTTAAACTTTGGCTTTGCTTGTATGTCCCTTGCAAATGTGACTTAAGTTTAATGTTAAATAACAACAATAAAATATGGCAAATCCAGCTGGTATGGCCTGGTAGTACTTATGCCATTTGTTCTCTCAGAGGATTTCTTATACTCACTGACCAGATTTATGCTGAAGTATAACTCTGACATCAATATGAATGATTTTGTTATATGACTTTTCACCTTGGAGCATTTGATGCATTTCTTTGGTTCCTTTTTCATGTATTTCCAAATCAATTCATGGTAAAACCAGAAATCTTTAGAACTGGAGTTCTTTTTCTTTGCAAGGCAATCAGAGTTAAATGCCTTGCCCAGGGTCATACACTACTAAGTGTTCATTGTTTGAAGCCAGATTTGATCTCAGGTCCTCCTGACTCCCGGGCTGGTGCCCTACCCACTATACCACCTAGCTGCCCTAGAAATCGGGTTCTGATAACAGAGGGAAACTTTTCATTATGAAATTAACACTGTTGTCCAAGTTTGTCTGCATGGACGGGTTCGGTGTTTATATTCACAGTGTGTGAATAGGTGCTCAGAACATGTCTGATAAGTGAACAGATGAATTTGTATTCTCAGCAGGGCAGACTGACTGGATTAAAAGGTTCCTTCCAACACCAAGAGGCTACAATTGAATTACATAAATTTCAAATGTCTGAAATATTGCTCTCATTTGAAAAAAAAAAAGACCCCAAACCAAACCCATAGGGTGTTAAAACTAGAAGGTACTTTATAGACAATTTGGCACAACCCTTGACTTTCCATCATTCAGAATTGCTTGACTATCAATCTATTAATAGTTTTGGTCTTGATATTCAATTCTCATGGAGCTAGAAATTTAAGATGTTTTTTCTTTTTAAGTGAAAAGATAAGGATGGAAAGAAGAATTGTTTAGCTGATTAGGGTAAGCCATTGGGACTCATACATCTTGGACTTTGTTTTTTCTTTTTCAGACTTAATGAAGAATTTTTTTTTTTTTAAGCAATTGGGGTTAAGTAACTTGCTCAAGGTTACACGGCTAGTCATTATTTATGCGTGGGTACTCATTTTCTGAGGCCGGATCTGATCTCGGGTCATCCAAACTCCGAGGCCGGCGCTCTTACTCACTGCGCCCACTAGCCGCCCCTCTAGGGCAATTGGGGTTAAGTAACTTGCCCAAGGTTACACGGCTAGGTTTTTGTTTATGTGGATTAAGTGTCTGAGGCCGGCTCCAAACTCAGGTCCTTCTGATTCCAGGGCTGGCGCTCTATTCACTGCGCCACCTAGCCGCCCCTTAATGAAGAATTTTTAAAATAAGAATGATGTTCCTTATTTGTGTAGTGTCTCCACATTGGCAGATGACAGATAATCATTGATGTTTGTCTAGAAATATACCTATGCACCCAAAAGTTTCTTTCCTGCCTCTTAATTTCTGTTGCCAGGGGAACTGACCTGAATTGAACTGAATTACAATGACTTGCCTGTAGGGACAGGTGTAGTGTGAGACATTAGCACCTTTTAACAAGATACAAAATCTTCCTGATACTTTTTTTTTCCTGTGTAATTTTCTGTGAAGAAATTAACTAATTTCATTTTTAACTACATAAGACTCTAAAATTGTGATTTCCAGTTTGGGTTTTAGAAATCTCCAGGACATCTATTATTTCAATAGGCAAAATGGAATCCTCAAAACATAGTTTATATTAATTTATTTTAGTTTTTCAGATATGCCATGTAGCACTTCTTTTAGGAACATTGATTTGGTATTTATGTGTATATGTATGTGCATTAACTTCCTTCTCCTATTATTTCCTTTATTGGTTCTTATGACGCTATTCTTGGTTTTTGTGTTTTTGCTTGTTTAACTGCTCCCTTTTAGTCTCCTTTGCTTGATCTTTATCCATGTCATGCCCACTAATGGTGAGTATGTTTCAAGGATTTGTCCTGTGCCCCATTCTCTTTTCTCTCTATTCTTTTTGACATGGAAAACTTACCAGTTGTCATGGGTTCAAATATAATCTCTGTGCAGATGATTCCTAGATTAATACCCCTGTTCCCCCTTTCCTGAGCTCAAGTCTTAGATCATCAATTGTCTACTGTGCATTTTGAAATGAATGTCCTCTAGGCAACTGAATCTCAACATGTTTAAAAGAGAAATAGTTATCTTTATCCTCAAAACCTCACCACTTCTGAGCTTTCCCATTTTGGTTGAGGACACCACCATCCTTACTCAGGTTTACAACCATAATGTCATCCTCAGTTTGTAATTCTCAATCAGTCCATAACTCTTATGTTTCCTCCTTTCCTCTACTCACAGTCTCTGCCTTAGTTTAGGACTTCATCAACTCTCATCTAGACCATTGCAATAACCTTCTAATTAGTCTCCATGCTTTAGGTTTGTCCTCATTCCAATCCATTCTCCATACTGCTGCAATAGTGATTATCCTAAAGACTAGGTCAAAAATCTCCAGTGGTTCCCTATTCTAGCATCAAACATAAAATGCTAAATTTAGCATTTAAAGTTCTTTACAACCTGGCTGCTTCCTAAGTTCCAATATTCTTTCACATTACTCTCCTCCATGAACCCTACAGTCCAGCCATATTGGCCTTATTACTGTTTTACATGCACAAATACTCCATATTCCAGTTTCTGTGCCATGACATTGTTTGTCCCCCATGCCTATGGTGCTCTCCTTGCTTTAGAATACATATCTTCCTTTGAGATTCAGCTCAAATCCCACTCTCTGCAGGAAGTCTTTCCCAGTCTCCCCCAGATGCTAGTGTCTATCTTTCTCAGGTTGCCTTTCATCAGCTCTGTATATGAATACTTACATATGTGTGATTTCATTGGTGTAAGGCAATTTTAGGTAAGGAAACTTCCTCTATCAATGCAGATCAGTACCTGCTCTGCAAATTATAGTCTTAGAGCTGTTGGGATTAAGTGACTTGTCCAGACTCACAGATCCATTTTGTGTGTGTGTGTGTGTGTGTGTGTGTGTGTGTGTGTGTGTGTGTGTGTGTGTGTGTAACAGGCAGGACTTGGAACCTGGGCATCTGGATTCTGAAGCAAACTCTCCACTATGCTTACCCTGCCTCTCTGGTAGAATGTTACTATTTCTTTAAAAAGTTGGTAATAGAGGCAGGTAGGTGGCGTAGTGAATAGAACACTGGTCCTGGAGTCAGGAGGACCTAAGTTCAAATCTGACTCAGATACTTGACACGCTTACTAGCTGTGTGACCTGGGGCAAGTCACTCAACCCCAATTGCCTTGCCTTCCCCCCTCCAAAATAAAAGTTGATAATAACCAATTTAAAACACCAGTTCCCCCCACCCTCCTTTCCCCAGGATTTCCCCTTCTGGATAGACTTTGTTGTTTTTTGCTTAGGTCCTATAGGTACTCTTTGAAGGCTGAGTTCATAAGTCTAGAAAAAGTTGGGGAACTTCCATATAAGAGAAGAAATACTCCACAGGAATTTTTTTGTTTTCTTTTTTAATTCTTGCTTCTTCCACCTCCATTTTGGCAAATATTACTTTAGATCTCAAATCTTTAAGATGTCCCCATTGTGTAGTGATAGTATATCTATTAAACCTTTGTAGATAGCCAGTCTGTAATTCAACACACACTCAATCCTAAATTGTGGTATGATTTTGGATAAATTATTTAACTACTTCTGGTCCTTATTCTTTTTGTTTATAAAATAAAGGGGTTAGATGGGGGTGATTTGTAAGACTCCTTCTAGTTCTAGATACTCCTTATGTTAATGGGACAAGCTATTATTTTTTCTATAAATTGATATGGATCTGACCTGAAGTGCTAATGGCTTATGTCCTTAACTTGAATTAGATAGCCATTTCTTTTTTTACTTTTTACCTGTCAGAGTGGGATATCTGTCTCAAAAACGGCATTCAATGACTCTTTCTTGACTGCTGACAGTGGTGACCATCTGTTGGGCAGGAGCTGAGCCAGTCTGCAAACAGGACATATTAGTTTCATGAAGTCAGAGATAGCAAACAGTGATGTTCTTGGCTGAGCAGTGTGAGTAATGCTGAAACCCTCTCTCTTCTGTAGGGAGTTCCCTCTGGGTGATGTTAATGCTGCATTGATTTATTTCTTCATGCTCCTTTATGCTTACTCACATGTATCTATGTTTACCAGACCAAGTAAAGATTGTTTACAGGGATGAGAAAGACAAAGACTGCAGAGGCATAAATGGCTTCCAAATTATGTGGTTTTGCTACTGACTGGAGAAATATGCTAAAAGCTATATAGTATGGTCAAATGTAATTGCTAAGGAACATGGGGAAAGAAGTTTATATAGAATCTATATGCTTATCTAAGGTAGGGGCAACTCATAGATTACTTTTTATTTTTTGTTTTTGTTTTTAATTCTTTCTAGACTACAAACCTCCTGTAAGCCTCTGACAAGGTCTCCTTCTGTGAGTCTACTAGTTTGTAAGTAAAAATGGCAATTCTAGAGACCTTGGTGACTCCAGGTGGGTGGATGGCTCTTGGGAGACAGTGTGGTATGTAATCAAATACTCCCAATATTAGAAAACTTGGTTTTGATTGATTTAAAAAATTATTCTGCTCCCAACTTCCTAATTTCTTTCCATACTTCCTGTCTCCATATAACTTTCTTTTCTAAGAATTTCATACAGTTAATTAAAATAAACCAACTCATCAGTCATATTTGGTGATGCGTGCCTCATTCTGTACTACTAGTACTCCACCTGCCACCAGGAGGAGGAAGGGCTACTTTACCAGCTTCTGGGCTGGAATCCCATCTCCACCACTTAGTAGCCCTGTCGCCAAGGGCAAGTCACTCAATTTTCCTCAGGCCCAGTCTCTTCATTTGTAAGATAAGGACATTAATCCTTTCACCCTTGACTTAACAGATTTGTGAGCAAAGTACCATTTAAATTATAAATGCCTAAAAATAAGAATTGTCATGTTCTGTTGGTGGCCCCCCTAGATACTGTTATTCTTCCTGGCTTTTGTACTACAAAGGAGGAGTAGAGATAGATTGTTTATAGTGACTGGGGACCTGATACCTCATAAACACAGGTTTATGCTCCACTTATGGCTCTTTGCTGGCTACTTTGCTCATTTTCCATGACTGGAAAATGGTGTGTAGGTATCTTATGGGAGGCGAAGCAACCAGCAAAGGTGTCTATCATATTTTTAGGAGCCAATCCTGCAATAGCGCACAGAATACATAATAATTATCCTTACCTAATGATAATGTTGATAATTATCACCTTATAACTAGCCTTGGTGAGGCATGGCAATGAAATGTTCTATCCAAACTAGTTTTAATTGAATCAAGTGATTTGGTGACTTGTCTAGTTCCTTCCAGAAAATTTGTCTACAGTCTGATAGATTACTTGTCTGTCCCTTCTTTATATAGCAACCAAAATTTTCACACTTGTTTCATTAGCAATTGGATTTCAACCAAAAATAATTATTTTTCCTCTGTGAGGTTAACAGCTTTCCATATACTTAATGTTAAAGGGTTATTACATGTCCTTTAGATGCCACTTACAGTCACCAGAGCATAAATTTAACGCTGCCCTGCCCCACATTTTAGAGATGATGAAATTAAGCCCAGAGCAGTTCAATGACATGCCTAAGTGGCAGGGCCAGAAGTCAGACTTAGATCCTTTGCTTTCAAATTCAGGGAGTTGTTTTGCCCCTATTGAGCTTGTACTCAATTATTATACATTTTCAAAATTAATCATTTTGATAGCCCTTTTATATATACAGGTTATATAAAAAAGTTGGCTAGCACTTAGGTGAGTGTATTATAAGCTGTGACTTCAGGCAACACCAAAGTTAAGAGGGGATGGAGGAGGGAAGAGAAATCTCAATTAGAAGCATATAAAGGAGAAAGCAAAACTTCTAACAACAAGCTGTTGAGGATGACTGACTTCTGTAGCCTTAAGTATGGGGAGATACTCATTTTCCCTCTGCATATATATGTATATATACATATATGCATATGTGTATATATATCTATCTGATATACATAAATCTGAATTTACAAAATGTAAGTTTTTGTCAAAGGCTGGGTAGAGTCAGTGCTCATGTTACAAAAGGATTCACCAGAGTTTGTTCAGATGTTGAGCTCTTTGAGCACAAATCATTCTCACCATTCTTAAGCCTCACGAAGGTGTCTATGTTCTTTGTATAGTACAGTCACAGTGGGTTGACTTCAGTTTTACTCCCTTCCCTTATGCCTCTACTTGAGATTTCCCTTTCCTCCTCCATCCCCTCTTCTCTTGCCATATAAACCTAAAGTCACTCCTTGTGCCCCATCTGAGTGCCAGTCAACTTTTTTTCATCTTGTTCTAGTGACCCAGCAGTCAATACTGGCTGTGAGGGAAAAGAAAAGGAAGAAGGTACTTTGGTATTTTGTTCTTGTCACATGAATGGTACAGGTTCCTTCCTAGTTTTTCATGTCCTTAATAACATTTTATATGATATTTCTTATGAAAAAAAATTGTCATTTTCAATGTGCCATGATTTGTGTAGGCTCCTTGTGCATCTTCCACTGCCCTTTGATTTTTTTTGGTAATTTTAATTATTCTGAAATTGTGGTGAGAGAATATTATAAAGAGAGAGGCTTCTGTGACAGGAAACAGTTTCGTATCATCAAAAGCATCATAAAGTTACTGAAATACAATCCAACTTGATCATCTCTTACTCAATCCTTGGTCCAAGTTACATCACTTGGTACACTGCAATATTTGTTCAACATTGACATTTTGATGGAACTCATTTAAAGGAATGGTGTCATAGCTCAGTGTCATAGTCTGGGCAATATGTGGTTTTCATCCACTTTGTTTTTCTAATTTTAGTAGTTTTACTTGTGTCTTTCATATTGCTATGGAATTAACTGAGGAGATTTTGTAATGTTCTGTGGCTATATGCAATTAGCATGATATTAAGGAACAGAAACACTTAGAAACCCTCACCACCTAGAGAGGTAGGCTTTCTTTCATTTGAATTGTTATGTAGGATCTCATTACTACTAATTTCGTATCCTTTCCCTTTCCCCCCTGTTTTTCTTACTGCTGAGTAGTGCAGTGAATTGAGAGCTAAGCCTGGAGTCAGGAAGACCTGTGTGCAAAATTTGCTCTCAGACACTGTAATGTTAATGGAATTTAAGATCCTCCCTACCCATTCATAGGCCTCATGTGGAGCCCATTAAGGGAAGCTTGCTTAGGGGAGGCTTGCTTGTAGGAGGGCTTTCACACCTTTTGCTAATTTCTTATTAGGCACTGAGTCACCAGGGTTGTGATACCTTCTGGCTCTGAGAAGTATATATGTACTCTGAGTTGGTATTTTGCTTTGGGGGGCTTGCTTATGGGAAGGATCTTGTGATTCCCTGGTGGAGATTCTGAGTGGTCCTATGTTCAAAGCTCCCCATCTGCTCAGATGTAAAGGCTCTCTTGATCCAGGGATATATGTAAAGTGTATAGTTGATTCAGGCAAAAGAGCCCTGTCTTTTGGTCTTTATTTCTCTTCTTGTATTTTCTTTGTTTGTATTTTCTCTGAAGTTAAGGGTGCTGACTTTCCCCCTGACCTAGTGAATGCAATTAAAAAAGATTGCTGTCATCTTTTCCTTAAGCAGCTATGCCAGCAGCCATCCTGGGTATACCAGTATGGTTGCCACTAATGACACATATTAATTATGTGACCCCGGTCAAGTCACTTAAGTTGTATATGCCTCAGCTTCCTCAACTGTAAAATGAAAATCAAATGAGATAAAATTTATAAAGCATAAGACCTAATAAATAATAGGTATTTAATAAATGTTTGTTCTCTTCCTCCCTCCTCACCTAAGAGGTCTAGTCTTTCTCTTAGGCACCCCACTACTAAGGGGATTCCCAGAAAATAGATTTTTCCTATGAAATGTAAATAAATTTAATTTTTCCTTTCTTTTTGGTATTTATGTACAAATACCCACCATATAAGTAGAAAAAGATGGGATGTTGATGGGTGGAAAAAGGAGAGGAGTAGGGAGTCCATTTTGTTATGTTTCCTCTTTATTTACATTCTTCAAAAAGTTTATGATTTCATTGGTATAGGTACTTCCCCTTACACCAGTCAACATATACCTTCTTTATATATTATTCAGACCATTTTTATTGATTTCTCTGGTCAGAAAAATTCATCTCCTAAGGTGCCTTGCCCATAGTAGGCACCTAGTAAATGTTTTTTGAATGGAATTGAATTAGATTGGTTGCCAAACTTCCTGTTGAAATTAAGAACAACAACAAAAAAAGAGAGACTTGGAAAATCATGAGAATTGTCTTCACCACTAGACAGGAGAGTAATCTTGATGAAGGGCAATCACTATGGTAAGGAAGGCAGGAGGGCCAGGAGTTACTGATGACCCAGTTGAAACAACTACACCCATTCTCCAGGCATTCCTCATTCCCTATCCCTGCCTTGTTGGAGTTGGTGGTCCAGGCCATAGGAAAGGGAGTAACAGGTTACTCTGTTGAAAGGGCCTTAATTCTCTTTCAGCCACACCTCAGTCTTCATTTCTGCCTGCTGGAATCCCTCCCCTAGGCCAAAGATACCTCTCCCCAGTAGGTGAGATGAGTTCCTATTCCTGTTATAGGGGTTGCAGGTTTTTTGTTTTGTTTTTGTTTTTAATGTTGAGTGTTCCTATCTGACCCAGGCTAGAAATGCAGCAACCACTTATATGCCTAATCCCCAAACTGATCAGCACAAAAGTTTTAAGCTGTTTGGTTTGTCCAGTATAGGTAGTTTGGCACCTTTTAGGCATTCTGGTGGCCCTGTGCTCCTAGGAGCTCACTATATTGTTTGCAGATACCCAATTGACTTGCTATTGCAGTTCATAACTTCTGAATTCAAGCAATTACCAACCTCAGTCTCTTACACTCAGGGACTACAAATGTGCATGACCATTCCTTTGTTAGAGGTTGAAATTCTGTGTGCATTTTCTCATAGAAACATTACTGCATGTTGTGCTGGACAGTGCAATGCTGGACAGGTCAAGGTTGAAAAAGGATTGTGTGGGCTGACTTGGAAACATATCCCCTATAACACTGCTTTCTCTGAGTAAACTGGGGACTACTTCATACTTAACCCATTATTTGATCCACAAACATTTAATGTGCATGGAACTTTCTGGAAACACATCTATTACATCAAATGACACATCAAAATATAATTTGAGATCTTCCTCATTGGTTGAAGAACCAGACTTACTATTTTGTTATCCCTCTCAAATTTGTCTTACTCTGTTTTATTTGACATCATAATGTGATTTTAATTTGATGGCTATTAATCTTTTCACATTTGTCATTAGTAAACCTCACTACCAATCTTGTGGCCTCCCATTGAGACCTTCCCTACTCTCTCTCTCTCTCTCTCTCTCTTTTTTTTTTTTTTTGTTTTTGGAGGGGCAATTGGGTTTAAGTGAATAGCCCAAAGTCACACGGCTAGTAAGTGTTAAGTGTCTGAGGTCAAATTTGAACTTAGGTCCTCCTGACTCCAGGGCCAGTGCTCTACTCACTGCACCATCTAGCCACCCCCTTCCCTAACTCTTAAATGCTATTTGTTCATCATTACTCTGTTTTAATTTCCTCCTGCTTCTTTATAGGAGTCTTTTGACCCTTCCATAGTGAGGCAATTTGAAATGACATCTAACAGCTCTCAATCAGATACTCACCGAAGTAATTATGTCTGTTAATTTGGTAATTCAATAAAAAAAGAATTTGTTGTATCATGGGGTTTGTGTTTTGGGGAAAAATGTGACCAGATTTTTTATTGTTTATCATTCTGTTGTCATCTAATTATTTATAATTTTTATTTTCCCTTTTTGGAATTATCTCAATGAATTAATTTAAATATTTATTAAGTTTATGGTAAGGAAAGAAATGTTTTATAAACAGACATAAATGAAAGAGGGCAGAACCCCTTGACCACCCAATCAATTAGGGGCTAGCTAGGTGATTTAGTAGATAGAATGTTGGACCTGGAGTCAAGGAAGAATCATCTTTCTGAGTTCAAATCTGCCTTTAGATACTTGCTAGTTATGTGACCCTGGGCAAGTCACTTAACCCTGTTTGCCTTAGTTTCCTCATCTGTAAAATGAGCTAGAGAATGAAATGGCAGATCATTATAGTATCTTTGCCAAGAAAACCCAAATGAGGCCAAAAAGAGTCATACATGACTGAAAACCTGGAAAACGGCTGAACAACAGAAAAAATTCACAAATAATTATATGAATTTAAGTTTCTCTGGTAGAATATAAATACTTGCTGACAGAGACCATGTTTGTCTAGTATAGATACTTAATACATATTTTTGAATTGAGTTTTTTATTTCAGATAAATATGGAATATTCTGGCAGGTCTGAGAAGGGAAAGATCAGTTCCCCTAGGAAGCATTCTGCTAAGCTTCCCCTGTCTTACCATCCTTCCCTGTTTTGTATTTTTGTATTTTGCATTTTTATTTTTTTTAAAGCAATTGGGGTTAAGTAACTTGCTCAAGGTTACACAGCTAGTCATTATTTGTGTGTGGGTGCTCATTTTCTGAGGCCGGTTTCGATCTCGGGTCCTCCCAACTCTGAGGCCATCGCTCTTACTCACTGCGCCACCTAGCCGCCCCTAACCTTCCCTGTTTTGTAACAAAGGACCACTTTGCCCTTTGTTAAGTCAAATGTACTTTTCTTGTAACAATGTGTATTATAGCTCTCTGTGTTGGTTCCATATCCTCCTATTAGACTATATATGTTTCTTAGAAATATGGACAGCATCTTATCTAAACTTTGTACCTTCCCCAGTGCCCTGTGTGTTACTCTGCGCAAGCCAATGGTAAATGCTGAATGAATGAATAAATGTGTAGAATAGATTCATTATACCTAATTATTTATCTTCCTATTGTGCTAGGGTGCTATTAAGTTGTGAAGACTGGACTCATCTTTCCCAGCTTATTAAACCTTACTCCTCTTCATACACTCTTTGGTCCTGCCCAAATGGCCTTCTTGCTGTTTTTCATACAGGACACTCCATCTCTCATCTCTGTGCCCAGTGCCACCATCACAGGCTGCCTGGAATGTACTCTCTCCTCAGTTAGGACTCTTAGAATTTGTAGTTTCCTTCAAAGTTCAATTCAAACACCATATTCTGTTAGTCCTTTCCAAATCTCTTAAGCCATCAGTGCCTGCCTTCCCAAAATTATCTGGGTTTTATGTTTCATGTGCTAATTTTGTATATACTCTTTTATTAGAATGTGTTTTGCCCCATATTTTATATAAAGTACCTCAGGGCAGGACAGTTTCATTTATGTCTTTGTAGCCCCAGAGCAGAGCTTCTGGCATGAAATAAATGCTTAATAAATATTTGTTAATTGATTGATTAGACTTAGATTCATTAACAGTAGCATCCTGACTGTGGAGAAACCTCTTAATTTGCCTAAACCTCTTTTTCCATGTGTAACATGGGGATTATGATGCCAATGCTAGGCTTTCTAAAGTAAAAACAGTCCTTAGGGATTGCCTTAGCAGCCTCCTTCTCCTCCCTTATCCTGTCCCTTGTAATGTTGTCAATGATGAGATGTGGGGATGGTATATGTGTGGAAGAAGTTGTCCTAGGAAGCATTGTGTTCAGGGAAAAAGGATATAGGAAGAGGGCAACTGAACAGTTTTGACTGATAAAATAACAATAACGTGGCCATATCTGTGCATAAAGAAAAAAAGTCATTCTTGTTATAGTAGTAAGACCAAGAAGGTGACTACTGGAATACTCTGAGTAGGTGTTAGGGACCTGGATAAGGATGGTATCGGTGAGAACATAGAGCTAGGATGGCTTGGATGTGAGAGATGTTATAGAAATAGCATTGATAGGATTTGGAAAGAGATGATAGCCTCAAAGTTACAGACATGGGAGAGAAGGTGGTACCAAAAGCAGAAAAAGGAGGCTGTTTAGGAGGAAAGATAATTAATGAGTGGATGGATAGATAAACTAAAAAAAAATTTAATTCTTACCCCTCTGGTCTGTCTTGTACAGTGCTGCCAAATCAATATTCCTAAAGTTCTCCTTGGTAATGTCACTTCTCTACTGCAGAAACCATCAAGAGTTTCCTATTTTGAATGGAAAATTTGACTTCTATCCCTACCTAGCCTAGCATACTTGACTTGACTCCCATCTACCTTTCTGGCACTATCTTTAACTAGTTACCTTTCCAAATCCTCATCTCCAATCAAACATGTCTAGAGCTTTCCTGATGCTGGACTGCCCCCCCTCCCTTATTCCATCCTTTCTGCATGTACAGCTTCCCTTCTTCTTGCTGCATGTATAGATTCTTGGTTTTCAGGATTCCACATAAATCCTTTCTGTTCTGTTCTAAAGTCTCCCCACACCAGTTTAGTGTTTGCTTTTTTCTCTGAATTCCTGTCCCATTCATTTCACAATCATATACTTCCTTGTGATATTTGCATGTCCTTTGATTGAACTCTTATTGAAACTTCTTGATTGTCATTAAACTCTTCATGTGATAGGATTATAAGAAATTAGGATGTGAAATCAGAAAGGAAATCGATACTTATTTAGTCCAACCATCTCATAGGTAAGGAAACAAAGATAAACCACCATACTCTTCTTGTGTTATGTACTTTTTATAATCTCCTATCAAACCAACACAATGCCTTGTACTTAATAGGCATTGATTAAATACAATACGGATTGATTAATTGGGAAACTTTACATTTGAGAGAGTATATGAATAGGAGAAAGAGCTTTTGTTTTTCTACCAAGGAAAGTTATGTTTCAGATGTAGGTATTTCCTTGCCAAATATATTTATATGTCTTCTATTTATAGCAAGGTTTGGTCATGGTAGACTGAGTTGCTTTCCATATTCAGATCAATATCTCCTTGAACATCTCTCAAAGCAAACAATAGTAAAGGGATTCCTTAATTCACTCATTAGTGGCTATCAGTAGATTGCTGGGATTTTTTTTTAAACTATGACAACAACAACAATTCAAGTGCAAGTAGGTTTAAGTTGAGAGAATCGCTGTATCGTAACTTTTTAGTTACTGGGGCTCACCAGATCTAAATACTAGTAGTGTTGGTGTATGACTGTCAAAGCAGCATTGCAGATCTGTGCAAAGAGTGACATTCCACAAATGAGAAGAAAGAGTTAATATGATTAAGTGTGTTTAACTAATGTCTTTTATAAATTAGATTTTTTTGATGAATGAAATTTTTAAAAATGATCACTACCTAATAAAAATGATATCCTTTTTAAAAATGATAAAATACTTTCACAACATATCATGGATCATCATGTCAACGGAGTTGGAAGGGGCCACAGAGAATACATTTTCTTCTTCAAAGTTGTCTTTTATAGTACTTTCTGCATTTTGGGTGGATTCTTCCCCACTAATGGACCAGGTATGGGAAACAGAGTTGAGGAAATAAATAATTCATATCTTCATGTTTTATATCTCTTCAGCCCACAGTTGTTGAGTGGCTTTAGTTGTGTCTGACTCTCTGTGACCCCATTTTGGAATTTTATTGGCAAAGATACTGGAGTGCTTTGCCATTTCCTTCTCCAGCTTATCTTATAGAAGAGGAAGTGAGGCAACCAGGGTTAAGTGACTTGCCCATGGTCACACAGCTAGTAAGTGTCTGAGGTCAGATTTTAACTCAGAAAGATGAATCTCCCTGACTTCTGGCTCAGCGCTTCTATGCACTATGGCGCCACCTAGCTGCCCCTCAGTTTGTAGTAGCCACCTTATTTTACTTAATGAGGACTTAACTCTTATACCAGTTTTTGATAATTGTAACAATGATTCTTAAGTAATGTCAGTTCTACATGCTTACAATTTTAACTGGAAGGTCTGGTGATAATTCATAAGAATGGAATTTCCTAAACATTTAAAGCCGGATGCTATGAGTCACTGACTTTTACAGTTCCTAAGATCATAGATCTGAATCTGGAAGGGGCTTCAGGAGACACCTAGTGGTATGATTTTTGAATAATTACTTGAGGAAGGTTCAGTAAGAAAGTGATAGCTTCCTGGCTCTGCATTGATCCAGATTTGTAAATTCCCAACACAAGGGCCACACAACCCACTGAGCCCTTTATTGGAGAATGATGGTTTGTTTTTTTTTTTCATCTGTAAAGTGTGTGTGTGTGTGTGTGTGTGTGTGTGTGTGTGTGTGTGTGTGTGTGTAGATGTCTAGGTGGACTAGATGAACTAGACATTTTAAAAAATGGTTTTGTATTTTTTTCCAATTAGATGTGAAGACAAATTTTAACATTCATTTAAAAAATTTTTTGAGTTCCAAATTTTTTCCCTCCCCATTTCCCTCCTCCCTAAGATGGTAAACCATTTGATATAGGTTATTATGTGCAAACAAGTAAAACATATTTCCATATTACTCATGTTGTGAAAGAAGAAATAGACCAAAAGGAAAAAAAAATGAAAATAGAATGCTTTGGTCTGCATTCAGACTCCGTCAGTTCTTTCTCTGGATGTGAATAGTATTTCCCCTCATGAGTCCTTTGGATCTTGGATCATTGTATTCCTGAGAATAACTAATTCATTCACAGTTGATTTTTGTACACTGTTGCTGTTACTATGTACAATGTTCTCCTAGTTCTGCTTACTTCACTTTGCATTAGTTCATGTAAGTCTTTCCAGGTTTTTCAGAAATCCACCTGCTCATCATTTCTTATAGAGCAACAATATTCCATTACATTCACATACTGCAACTTGTTCAGCCTTTCCCCAGTTGATGGGCAACCTCTCAATTTCCAATTCTTGGTCACCACAAAAAGAGCTGCTATAAATATTTTTGTACAAGTAGATCCTTTTCCCTTTTTTTGGATCTCTTTGGGCTACAGGCTTAGTAGTGGTATTGCTGGATCAAAGGCACAATTTGATTGCCCTTTGTGATGAACTCGACTTTGATTTCTAAAGTCTCTTCTAGATAAAAAATCTATGACTCTATGATGCTATATCTAGCATTCTGCTCTTCATATAATTTATCCCCTCACAATTTAAGAACATTAGAAGAAACATTGGGAGGGGGATTGGCCATGTACAAATCAATAGTTGTTCAGTCAGTTAGCTGAACAACCATTTATTAAATGTTTACTGTGTTCCAGCCATTAGGAAATCACAGAGGATACACATAAAGGCAAAAAAAAATGTCTTTGCCCTCAAGGAGCTTACATTTTAAGGGAAGACAACATATAAATTATTAGGTACTTATAAGAAACATGCAGAATAGATAGAAGGTAACTTTAGAGGGGAAGGTATTAGCAGCTGAGGGATGGGGGAAGGCCTCATATAGAAGGCAGGCTTTGAGATGAATCTTGAAAGAAGTGAACAAAATTTAGAGGCAGAGATAAGGGGGTAGGGCACTTCAGGCACAGGGTCCAGCAAGGCACAGAGATAGAAGAGAGAGTACTGTGCTTGAAGTAACTGCAAATAGACCAGTATAGGTGGTTTATAGAATGTGTGGAAGGGAAAGTACAGAAAGATTGGAAAAAGAGGAAGGGACCAATTTGTATAGGCCAAATAGATAGAGGATTTAATATTTGACCCTAGAGATAAGAGGGTAGTACTAGAGTTTACTGAGTAGTAGGCTGATAAGGTCAAATCTAGCCTTTCAGAAAATCACTTTGGCAATTGTGTGGATGATAAATTGGATTAGGGAGAGAAATGAGGGAAGGAGAACAATGAAAAGACAGTTGCAATACCATATTTCACTGCATAATTTTCATAGATTTTATGCCAAATTTTTTTTGCCAAAAAGTGAGGTGCAACCATTATGTGAAGCTTTTTTAAAAATTGTGGTGGTAGTTCTTAAAAATCATTTATTACTAAGCTGTCTTTGGTACAAGATTAGGATACATAGAATACTCATGAATATATGTTAAAGTCTGGAAGATTTAAGTCACTATATCACGTGACTTACTCATGGCAGCTTCACCTCCCTGCCTGCTCCCTTTGTGCCTAACCGCTTTTCACTGGGTTAAGTGACAATAACTTTAGTACTGCAGTGCCCTAAACAAACCACAGAAGTTGGCTTTTGGAAATATACTGAAAACGTGTGTGCACTGAGAATTCTAGGTTCATGGCTCACAACACAAGAGAAATAAATGTGTATCCACATGCCACCAGTAAATACATTGTTGCTCTGTTTACCTTTTAAGCGTTGTGAAGAATAGAATTATACTATGCAACAAATACTCAAAGAAAGGTTATAAATCAAGTTTTGGACTAAAAAAAAAGGGTGTGACAATTATGCAATGGTGACAATTATGTGAGGAAATAACGGTAGTCTAGTCTTGAGGTGACGAGTGTTTGCAGCCATGTGGTTGTTGAGTGGAGAGAAGAGGATCTATATGGAAGATGTTGTGATGGTAGACATGATGAGACTTGGTGACAGATTAAATGTAAGTGATTGTGAGGAGCAGAGGATGACTGAGGTCCCCAATGTGGGTACTTGTGAGGATGATGGTCCTCTTAATGTAACAGGGAAGTTTGGAAGAGGGGAAGATTTTGGAGGAAAGATAAAGGAAATAGAAAGCTCTTGAAATTGTCCAGGTGAGAGGTGGTAAGGATGTTTGCATTTCTTTTTCTTTTTTTCATCTATTTGTTTGAAAGCATTAACTTGGCCCATGGTCAATTCCTGTAATCCCTGCCTCTGGGAGAGGCTGAAGTTGCTGGAATGCTTGAGTTCAGGAGTTCTAAACAGCAATAGACCCAAGCTAATTAGTGTCTGCATTAAGCTGGCACCAGAATGTTGAGTCTTTGAAAATTATGGGTTAATGAGATGCCTAAAGTGAGACAAATAGGTGTAGTCTGAAAAAGAATAGGTTAAAGCTTCCATGGTGATCAGCAGCAGGTTTGGACTAGGGGTGGGAAACCTGAGGTCTTGAGACCACATGTGACCCTTTAGGCCCTTGAGTGTGGTTCTTTGACAGAATCCAAACTTTTTTCTGTGAAGTTTGGATTCTCTCAAAGGGCCGAACTCAAGGACCTAGAGGGCTACATGTGACCTTGAGGTCATAGGCTCCCCAAACCCTTGGATTGGATCATGCATTTATCCTGAGTGATTGGGAGATCCAAAGTAAAAAACAATATAATAACAAAACTGAAAGTGTTAATGAACCTTCCCTCATCTTTCACTATCAAAAAGTTTCTTAGGACTAGGAAAAATCTGGCTAGCAGAGCCCTCAAAATGTGTTAAGAATGGGTCAGGACCTGAAAGATTTATCTTTGGTACAGGCTGTCATGTTTGGGGAATGCAGTTTTGAACAGATGGTATCATTTTTTTTTTTATAAAGAGTCATTTGTACTATACTTGAAAAATATCCTTCCCAAAGAGAAATGGGAAGTTCTTTGAGCTCTTATCCAGATGATTACCTTATGCACGCACCTATGTGCTGGTCCAGGTGCACGAATGTTTAGGACTTTAATCATTGTAGAAAGGCTGGCCCTTTATCATAGCTCAGGTTGTCATATTTGTGAAAGGATAATTTTAGATTATACAAGGCCATGATTTTAGTCAAAATGCTTCTCCTGGCCTATAATTAAGATTAGGCAGCTGTGAAATACTTGTTTAAGGAATAAAATATTCACATAGTCTTTTAACTCAGTCTGATGCATTGTTGGAAGTAAATGAATATTAAAATAATTGTAATTACATGTATAATCAGGTAATACTGGAGTTGTTAAAATGGATTGTTCATCAAAACTACAATATGATAATTTGTCATTGCCACAGTTTTTTCATATATTACAATGTTTGTGATACTTGGAAATCCCCTGTAATGGCATGATTCTAAAAACACCACTGCATTTAACTTTGACCAACAGTTTTCTAGATGAAATGCCAGTGCATTGAAGAGTACAGGGCCCCAAAGTACTGGGGATAAATGGTATGGCAAACCATAAAGATGGAGAGGTCATTTAATCTGCTTATGATTGATGTTTGTGGATTAAGACAGATTATGTGATTCCAAAGAGAGGCACAGTTTGAGTGGAGTTTGCAAAAATACCCACATCTAGTCACTATGGTTGATAAGTCACTCACTAATTCAAATACTGAAATATTGAGCTGATTCTGGTGAAAACTTTCTTATAGAATTGTGTTTTAAGTAATTATGATATAGGAACAACAAAAAGCTTCGGTTATTAAATTAATCAGAAAGGACAACTGTGATTACACAAGATGATCCATTCCAAGGTAGCTTTGATGAGATAAAATAGGCCTTGGAGAATCTGCTTGCATCTCTAAGTTCTGTGTTACAACTGCTGCCAGGACTACTGACACTGTAGGAAATATTTGGGATGCTTCAGTCTTAACAACTCTTGTGTCCTCTAGAGCAGTAGTATCAAACTCAAATAGAAACTGACCTTTGTGGGCCACATATTGACTTAGAAAACCACCAATTGACAGTTTCTAGGTTGTATTGTATTTGTGTCTATTTTGTTAAACATTTTCCAATTATATATATATTTTTTGCTTTGTTTTTTTTGGAGGTGGGAAGGCAGGGCAATTGGGGTTAAGTGATTTGCCCAAGGTCTCATGGCTAGTAAGTGTGCCTGAGGCCAGATCATCTTGTGTAATCACAGTTGTGGATTAAGAACTCAGGTCCTCCTGACTCCAGGGCCAGTGCTCTATTCACTGCACCATCTAGCTGCCTCTCCAATTACATTTTATTTTGGTTTGAGTGTTATATAGACCAGAAGTTTGAGACCTCTTCTCCAGAAGATTCTCCAGGAATGCTTAACTGAATTCTGTGGTTAAATAGGAATGAAAATAGTTTCCTTGTCTTTTCACATTAGAATTTTTTTTTTCACATTAGAATCTTAAACTTCACTGATTATGCTGATCCCTCTTTAAACCAGAACCAGTGAGAATAATGTTCAAACGATGTTCCTCTCCCGCTTTCCTTCCCCTCTACTATAGTGTGTTTTTATGCCTCTTTGTATGGCATAATTTACCTTTTTCTGTCTCATCCTTTCCTTTTATCCCATTACAGTTCCTTTGACCCCCTTAATAAGGGTTTTTTTTAATCATTAGTTCGTTTATACCCACACCCTCTATCTATGTACAACTTTATTATTATTATTATTTTTTAAAGCAATTGGGGTTAAGTAACTTGCTCAAGGTTACACGGCCAGTCATTATTTATGTGTGGGTGCTCATTTTCTGAGGCTGGATTCGATCCCGGGTCGTCCAAACTCTGGGGCAGGTGCTCTTACTCGCTGCACCACCTAACCGCCCCTGCATAACTCTTTTAAAGGTCATGATAATCATATAGATTTAAATATTGACAGTTATCAGCTTCTCACATAGGGATGTAAACATTTTGCTCTTATTGCATCCCAAGTTATGTGCGTGTGTGTGTGTGTGTGTGTGTGTGTGTGTTTTCCTTGTTTACCTTTTTATGTCTTTCTTGAGTCTTGTAATTAGAGATCAGATTTTCCATTGAGCTCTGGCTTTTTCATCAGGAAAGTCCTTATTTCATTAAATGACCATCTCCTTGCCTGAAAGATTATGCTCAGTTTTGCTGGGTAGTTAATCCTTGGTTGTAGTCCTAGCTCTTTTGCCCTATGAAATATCAAATTCCAAACCCTCCGATCTTTTAATATAGAAGCTGCTTGGTCCAATGTGATCCTGACTAGTTCCATGATATTTGAATTGTTTCTTTTTGGCTGCTTGCAGTATTTTCTCCTTAAACTTTTAATTCTGGAATTTGGCTACTATATTTCCTAGAGTTTTCAATTTGGGATCTCTTTCAGGAGGATTCCAGTGAATTCTTTCGATAACTATTTTACCTTCTGATTCCAGGACTTCAGGACAGATTTCTTTGACATTCTCCTGGAGGATGCTGTCTAGGCTGCTTTTTTCATCATGGCTTTCCGGTAGACCAATAATTCTTGTTATCTCTCCTGGATCTGTTCTCTAGGTCAGTTGTTTTTCCAGTGAGATATATTACACTTTCTTCCAATTTTTCAATCTTCATGTTTTGTTTGATTGACTCGGTGTAACATAGAACTTCAATTTGACTGATTCTAATTTTTAGTGAATTATTCTCTTTGGTTAGTTTTTGAAGACCCTTTTCAAAGGGAGGTATTTTCTCCAATTACTTCACTAATTTTACTTTTTAAGGATTTGTTTTCTTCAGTGAGACTTTTTTCCAATTTGGTCACTGTAGTTTTAAATTTGTCTTCTGCCTCCCTAATTTGGCCTTTAAAATCTTTCTTGAGCTCCTCCAAGAATGCCTTTTGGGCTTGAGACCAGTTCATATTTCCTTCTATGGTCTCAGGTGTGAGTATAGAGTCCATGTTATCCTCTGTATTTGGTTGTTCTTGATCACTATAATAAACTCTAATCAATTTTCTTGCCTTCCCCTTCTCTTTCTCAGTTTCCTTCCTTCCCGTTGTAATTTCCTATTTCCTAATTTCTCAGGTTGGGAGCTAAGGGCCTGGTTGTTGGCTTTGTATGCTCTAGCCTCTGGGTGTCTAGATTGAGGCCAAGGCCAGGAGTCTCAGTGTTCCCCCTGAGTTATGCTGTCTGTGGATGGGTCGGTGGTCTGGCTACTTCAGATTTCTGCCTCTATGCCCCTGGGCTACCGCTCAGGCAGGTGTTTTCTGGTCAGGTGAGGTGGGGCTTGTTGGGACCCCTCCCCCTCTTCTCTTCAGACTCCTTGCGGCTTCAGTTACACTCCTTCTCTGTTAGTCCCAAGCCCGAGGCTATTTCCACTATCTCAGGATTTCACTCTTGGTGGCACATTTATCTCTGGGTTTTCTTGGTCAGGGAGGGGGAATTGGAGCAACCAGAGTTTACTTTGCCATCCTAGCCCCTGGAAAAACAGGCAGGCAATTTCTAAACTTCCAGGCTGGGGGCTGATAGCCCCAGGAGAAGCTGCTGTCTTTGCTGGGGGCCTCAAGCCCTCTCTTACCCAGCTCCAATGGATCTTCCCGTCCTGTGGTGAGATGCTAGTGTGATGGTTGCGAATCACCCATGGTGAGTCTGCTGGCTGGGGCTGCTCCTCTCTGCTGTAGTTTGCTCTCTAGTCCAAGCTGCTGCAGCACCCATGTGCTCTGTGCCCCCCCTGCCCAGACCCATGTGGGCACTTTCCTGGGCTGGATTCTGTCACGCTTTGTCTCCCAGTGGATTCTGACACTCCAAAATCTGCTGACTCGATTCCAAAGTTCAGTGATGGGATTCATGGAGGAGCTTAGAAAAGTTACTACTTCCATTCCGCCATCTTGGCTCCACCCCCCTCCAAATAGTTTTCCTCAAGAATGCTTGAAAGTCCTCTATTCCACTGAATGACCATATTTTCCCCTGAAACAAAATACTCAGTTTTGCTGGGTAGGTGACCCTTGGGTTCATTCCCAGCTCTTTTGCCCTCTGGAATATCGTATTCCATGCCCTTCGATCCCTCAAGGTAGAAGCTGCCAGGTCCTGTGCTAATCTGATTGTGTTTCCACAATACTGAAATTGTTTCTTCCTGGCTGCTTGTAGTATTTTCTCCTTGATCTGGGAATTCTGGAACCTGGCTATAATATTCCTGGGAGTTTTCTTTTTGGGATCCTTTTCAGGAGGTGATCGGTGGATTCTTTCAACCTCTATTTTGCCCTCTGGGTCTAAAATATCAGGGCAATTTTCCTTGAGAATTTCTTGAAGGGTGATTTCTAGGTTCTTTCTTTGATCATGGCTTTCAGGTAGTCCAATAATTTTTAAATTATCTCTCCTGGATCTATTTTCCAGGTCAGTGGTTTTTCCCATGAGATATTTCACATTGCCTTCTATTCTTTCAGTTGCTTGGATCTGTTTAATAGCATCTTGATTTCTCATAAAGTCACTAGCTTCCATCATTTGCTCCAGTCTAATTCTGAAGGAATGAATCTCCTCAGTGAGCTTTTTTTTTTTTTAAAGCAATTGGGGTTAAGTAACTTGCTCAAGGTTACAGGGCTAGTCATTATTTATTCGTGGGTGCTCATTTTCTGAGGCCGGATCTGATCTCGGGTCATCCCAACTCCGAGGCCGGCGCTCTTACTCACTGCGCCACCTAGCCGCCCCTTTAGGGCAATTGGGGTTAAGTAACTTGCCCAAGGTTACACGGCTAGGTTTTTGTTTGTGTGGATTAAGTGTCTGAGGCCGGCTCCAAACTCAGGTCCTTCTGACTCCAGGGCCGGCGCTCTATTCACTGCGACACCTAGCCGCCCCCTGATCTAGTTTGTTGTTCCTTAGATATATCTGAGAAATGTTCCAGGGATTTTTCTTTTCAGTATTAGAACCTTTGTGTTAATAGAATACTAATCAGACTTGTGAATCTGATACCTAGTGGGTCCAAATTCTGATTTATGGTAGTTGCTTTGTTTTTCTAAGTTCTTCTCTTCCTTATAATGGGAACTGCTCATTTATATTTGGCCCGATACTATTACTTTTGCTTTTATGCACATACTGCTCATCTACTCAACTAGATTGTAAGCTCCTTGAAGACAAGGACAATGTTCTGAACTTCTTTGTATAGCATCAGTACTTCCCCTTAGTGGTCCCTAAATAGGTATTTACTGATGGACCATAAACTTTCATTAATACAAGAGTAATAGCTAGTGTTTGTATAGATCTATATGGTTTGTAAGATACTTTCAAATATCTCATTTGATCTTCACAACAACTGTGGGATGTAAGTGCTGTTATCACCCACATTTTTGATGAGGAAGCTAAGGAAGAGAGAAGTCAAGTGATTTATCTAGTCACACAATTAAGTGTCTGAGGCAGGATTTGAACTCACATTTTCCTGGTTCCAAGTCCAGAGCTCTAACCATCATATCACCTAGCAGCTGCTATAGCTACTTGATGTGACATAGAATGCTTGGGAATAACTGAATATCTTGGGAAAGCTGTTATAATGCTTACCAATTCACATACAATTTGAATATAAGAAAATACTTGGGGCAGCGAGGTGGTGCAGTGAATAGAGCACTGGCCCTGGAGTCAGGAGGACGTGGGTTCAAATAGGGCCTCAGACACTTGACACACCACACACCCTATGACTGTGTGACCTTGGGCAAGTCACTTAACCCCAATTGCCTTTCCTTCCCCACTCTTAAAAAAAAGAAAATACTTGCATAAAATGCTTAAATTAAACAAGCATTTATGAAGGACGTTGTTGTTTGGTCATTTCAGTCATGTCTGACACTTAGTGATCCCATTTGAGGTTTTCTGTGCAAAGACACTGGAGTGAATTGCCATTTCCTTCTCCAGTTTACTTTATAGATGAAGCACCTACTCTATGTCAAATCCTATGCTACTTTCTTTTTTTTTATCTATTTTTTTTTTTTAAAGCAATTGGGGTTAAGTAACTTGCTCAAGGTTACACGGCTAGTCATTATTTATTCGTGGGTGCTCATTTTCTGAGGCCGGATCTGATCTCGGGTCATCCCAACTCCGAGGCCGACGCTCTTACTCACTGCGCCACCTAGCCGCCCCTTTAGGGCAATTGGGGTTAAGTAACTTGCCCAAGGTTACACGGCTAGGTTTTTTTTTTTGTTTGTGTGGATTAAGAGGCCGGCTCCGAACTCAGGTCCTTCTGATTCCAGGGCGGGCGCTCTATTCACTTCGCCAGCTAGCCGCCCCCCTATGCTACTTTCATTGAATAAAAAGACAAGAATGCAGCAGTCCCTGCCCTCAAAGAGCATACATTCCATATTCTAAGCTCAGTGAATTACAAGACATTTGTCCTGCTTCAGAGTCCTATTTATGGCTCTTAATTAAGGAATGATTTGCCCCACCAGATTGTTTTAAGGAAAGTGCTTTGCAAAAATATTGCAATACTGTAGAAACATGAGTTACTGTGTGGCCTTTGTGACTGTAAAAAGTCCACAGAAATGGTAGATGACTTTTGATACTGATGTTTGAAATGACTTTTATCTTTTAAAAAATAAATTCTAGATATTAGCCTTTACTTGTTTTTATGTCTTTGTTTTTAATACAGTGGAAAATATACAAAATTGAGTCTAGTCTTTATGATTCTAGATAAATGAGCTATGTAAGGGGGATAATCATTTCCGCAGGCCGATTTCCCAGAGGCAAGACAGGGTGCAACAGTCTCAGGTCCCTCTCCTGTTCCAAATACATTTGATGAAGGGTGGTTTACAGGTCCGAGAGGAAGATACTGGCTGAGGTGGGAAAGGGTGTGGTACAAACTGTGCTCCAGGACTAGATTATTATTTATATAAATGGCTTTGTTCCTTTCTCCTAGAACCAGGCCATTACATAGAGTCCAAGACAAAAAATTTATCAGTTCCGTCAAATTCAAGGGATTAGGGTAGGAGTTGTGAAATGGAGGTAGGAACAGTTATAAAATTTGGGGTGTGTGTGTGTGTGTGTGTGTGTGTGTGTGTGTGTGTGTGTGTAAATTGTGACTGAAGGCAGATAACACTACAGAGGAATAAACACAAGTCATTGGCAAAGGAAGGAAACAAGCATTTACTAATCTCCTACTATGTGCTGTGCTTTATGAATATTATCTCATTTAATCCTCACAACAACTTTGAGAAGTGGGTGCTGTTATTATCCCCATTTTACAGATGAAGCAAACAGATTAAGTGACTTGCCAAGGGTCACAAAGCTAGAAAATGTCTGAGGTAGGATTTGAACTCGGATCTTCCCGATTCTAGGCCTAGCACTCTATCAACTGTGTCTCTTACTTGCCATGAGTTTATATCATGCCAGGTCTCATTATGATGGCTGTTAGTTTGCCTGCTGTACCCCTTACTTTCTCCGTTGTGTTGGTGCTGATCTAAGTCCAATACAACCAAGATTCTCTAGCAAAAGATTTTGTTCTGTTGGCTCTCATCTCCCTGCCTTTGCTTCTTCAAACTCTCATGCTTGGAATGGATTTCTCCTAATTTCCATTAAAAATTTTTATTTTTAAAACAATTTTTTGGTTACAGTTTAAGTTATGAATTCTCTCCCCTCCCCTCAAGGCTACCATTTCACACATCCACACACACATTTACTTATGCTTATTTTATTTATTATTTTTTCTTTTGAGGCTATTGGGGTTAAGTGTCTAAGGCTGAATTTAAACTCAGGTCCTCCTGAGTCCAGGGCTGGATCTCCATCCACTGTGTCACCTAGCTGCCCCTATACTTATATACGAACACACACACGTACATTCACACACAAATTCACTCAGAATAACTGAACTGGTTACAGTTGTTCTTTAAACACTATTTTTTGAAGTTTGTTTTCTTCAAATTAGTTGCATGAAGCCTTCCTTCCTCAAATTTCTCATAGTATTTTGCCAGGATTTATCACTTGCAGCAGCCTCACTCTCTCTGAGGATAACCATGGCTATTTGTGTCTATCTCCTTTCTCCTCTGCTCTGGAAGGCAGCTGGTGGCACAGTGGTTAGAATGCTGGGCCTGAAGCCAGGAAGACCCAAGTTCAAGTCCAGTTTCAGATACTTCTTACTTGTGTGACCTTTGGCAAGTGACATTTCTTTCTCCCTCAGTTTCTTCAAATGTAAAACAAGAATAGCAATAAATATCTACCTTGTACGGTTATGAGGATGAAATGAGATATTTATAAAAAAATGTTCAGCGCAGAGCCTGGCACATAGCAGAGACTATGTTCATCTTAGTCCTTTCCCTCTGTTATATGTCTCTGAGTCTTGTGTGTCTTATCCATTTCTAAGTACTTAAAATAAGTATTTGTTGAATGGAAAGAAATTTGGCACAGGGCAAAAAACCACTGGATTTAGTCTCAGAGGATCTAGGATCTAATCCTAACTCTGCTGGACGTGTTGGACATGTTGCTTTCTCTCTTTAGTTTCCCTCATCTGTAAAATGACTGTTGTATTCCAATTCTGAGGTTTCTTCTAGCACTCAATCTTGTCATTCTGTGAATAATCATAGTCCCTCCCCAGCCAATTACTCAAGTTCCAGCCAATTATTATTTCCTCACATATTCCTTATTGATAAGCACAGACTGATATTTACCAAAGGCCTACCTTGATGTGCACTTGTACTAACTGGGCAGATGAGCTGGAGATCAGTGCAAGAGACCAGGAGTACTGGATTTATGCAAAAATTACCCATCTGGAATAGCAGGAAAGGTCCCTGGGGCTCTAGGATGCCTACAAATCAGTAATATTTCTTAAAGTTCCAGGCACCCATTAAAGTACATTGGGACGGGTTTTTGGTTAACTATACCATGGATAGGACCCCACCACAAATCTTCCTCCATTTAATTGTCCATATAATCCTTGTTACTTTCTACAATCATCCATCTCACTGTCTCTATCTGGAAGTCATAGTTTGTATTCTCTCTAGTCCGACTATATATATGTGTGTACACACACAGACATACATACATACAAACCCATGTATATGTATTTGTGTATGTATATATGTATATATATATATATACATGTATACATACACTGTGTGTGTGTGTGTGTGTGTGTGTGTGTGTGCATGTATACACTGCAAAAGATCATTATGAGACATCAGCTTGGGTAGCCTTTCCAAGTCGGTGCTCACTGAGTTTTCATTCTTTGTAGCAGGGAGGAGTGGGGAGTATAATGCTTACTTCTTACATGGGTCCCCCATCTACCATTTACATTGTGGTCTGCTTGGTTACAGGCAAGTATGTTTATCTTTTGTCTGTGTATTACTTGTCTCTTACCATTGAAGAATTTCCTTTAGTGTGGGAATTTGCTGAACATGCTGACAAATAAGCAAACAAAAATGTTTTTCATCACCTTCACATCTCTTGTTGCAGTAATCTAAGAAGGGTTATAGATGACTGTCTAGAAGATCAGCTGTAGCAGAGATCTCATGCTCTTTGGTGCCTCATATTCGGTCGCTTTGAGTGGTATTTTATAACAAATGGCTCTGTAATCTCATCAATTAAGGAGTTTTCTTCATTATTGCAGATTGAAATCCACCCATATCTGCCCAACTTATGTTACTCTCATTCATGTCTTCCCAAAAGCTGGCCATTCACACAGTGACAAAGAATGCTGAAGGCTTTTTTTGCTTATTCTTGACATTTTAAGGGTACCAGTGAAACACTCTGACTGACCACCTGTCAGTCCCCATGACCCATCTTTTCCTTCTGTCATAAAATTCCTTGGCGTTATCTTTTACTCCCATTCCTCTTCTGAGTTCTTCAGTGGCTATATATTGCATATTGCTAACACCTACCATTTGCCTTTCCACTGCCCTCTGTGTGATGTGATACATGTTTCGTTCTTCCGGGGAAGGAGTCTTCCAAGTATTGTTATCACAGAGCAACACTGGTAAAATATTTGTATTGAAACTATGGGCTTTTGCTTTTGTGGGAAGCTTGGGGTCAGTAAAAGTGCTTTACAATTCCCCATAAACAATCTCAGATTGGACCTATTTCTGGAGCCAGATCATTGTCCATCTGTCTTGTCTGTCCAAGATATGCATATTGTTGAATGAGCTCTATTGGATCTACATTCACATGTGTATTGAAATCTGGGTAATAGACATTCATCCATTTGGTCTTTGTTGTCTAGATAGGTAAGTCAAACCCTTTTGACTGATCATATCTCAGCAATGTTTTAGGACTTGATTGATACAATCAACAGTTTCATTCAGAAACAGAAGCATTTGCAGGACTTCCCTATTCCCTAGGAATCTCTCCTTGACCTTGGCTCTATGCTGGA
Organism: Gymnobelideus leadbeateri; assembly: GCA_011680675.1. Lineage (NCBI taxonomy): Eukaryota > Metazoa > Chordata > Mammalia > Diprotodontia > Petauridae > Gymnobelideus > Gymnobelideus leadbeateri. The sequence continues at coordinate 51,296 of WOXC01007810.1, read as the reverse complement.
TCTCCATCCCAGTGATGATTATTTTTGGTCAGTGGTGTCAAACTCAAATAGAAATGGACCCCTGCATCCTTTGTTGACTTAGAATACCAGAAATTAGCATTATCTACATTACATTAAATTTTTATTTTGTTAAATAATTCTCAATTATATTTTAATCTGATTCAGGAGGGATACTGGGGATGAGTTGGATACTCACTTTTGGTGAATGTATAGCCTCCCTGTTTTATACCTCCATTGATGTTTCTCATCAAAAAACCATTTATTAGAGTTATTTCTGTTGTTACATATCTTCCATGACCATATATAGATGGGAGATAACTTTGTTATAAAAGATCCTGTAAGGCAGCAGTTTTTTTGTTTGTTTGTTTTTGGTAAACAACAAATAATAAGCACAATGTGATCTTATATTCTCTAAATCTTTTAGTCTATTGTGAGATGGTAAAGATGTGGTCCATTGTTGAATATTGTTTGTGAAAACCTGGTTGTTCTCTACCAACATCCTTCCTTGAGGGTTCCCTAAATTCATGTATAGATGACCTTTCTAAAGATTTTGGGCAGCTGAGAAATTAGGCATAGAGATTGGTGATTTTTAATTTTTTCTTGATCTCATGCCCATCCACTCCCTTTTAAAGTATCAGTAAGGTCAGATATTTTTTGAACATTTTTTGTTATCTTCCCCTCTTTTTGGTACCTTGTATTACGAGTCCCTCAATCCCTTTACCATTGTACCATCTCCAGTATGAATCTTTTCTATTTGATCCAAACAAGCTGCTTTTCCTATCTTTGTCCTCTTTAGTGCCATTTCTACTTACTCTGCAGACATATCAGGGACTCTGATATAGGCTCCAGATATGATGGTTCTACTATCTTTGATGGAGAAAGCAGTTTGTTGCAGTAATTATTAGAAATATTTTCCATTTTTCCTTGGGATGACTTTGTTTAGGTGCATATCTTGTCAAGCTTTCTTTATATTGGTTTATTCTCCTTGCTTCTCTCCACTTTATGAAACAACACTGTTTATAATCATCCTTTGTAACACTTTTACAGTGGAGAGTATATTCTAACCCAGTATTGTCTTTGGCAGCCATCTGTCTCCATTTGGTGAGTAAGTCAATGTTTGCCGACTAAAACATTTTCTAGGCTTTTTTTTTTCTCTTCTGATTGTAGTAAATAATTATAGTTAGTGTCAATGTCATTCCCGTTTCCATTTCCCATTTTTTATTTTTAATAACTTGTTTAAATAATTCACGGTTAAATCTTGACATTTTTTTGAATGTTGAAGAATAAGGAAAGTTTTTTTTATTAAAATACACTGTACTTTGGGGGGGAGGGGATTGATGGTAGAGGAATTAATATTCAAATTCACAAATATAGCTAATATGGAAATATATTTTGCATGACTTCCCATGTATAATAGGTATAAAATTGCTTGCCTTCTCAAGGGGAAGGAGGAAAGGAAGAGAAGGAAAGAAATTGGAACTCAAAATTTTAAAAAGTAACTGTTAAAAAAATTTTACATGTAATTGGGAAATATTTGATGAAATAAATAAAAATATATTGGAAAATGTTTTAAAATAGTCAAATACATAGAAGGTAAAATCAGAACAGTAATTTTTAAAGTTTTTTAGTCTCAGGACTCCTTTTACACTATTAAGGATTATTGAGGGTCCCTAGAGAGCAAATCTTAATTTTTCTTTAAAAAAGCATTATTGTTGTTTCTTCTTGTTTATTGTAAGTTTTGATCTTAGCTCTAAATTAATGGTATGACTATGCATAGCTAGGTGGTTCAATGACAATTCCCCCATCAGTTGTGATCCTTTTCTGGTGTGTTAAATGTTGTAAATTTCATGTTTGGGGATGTTATTTGGTGTTTGCTATGTCCAACACTTACAATTTCTTTTTTTGGGGAGAAAGTATGCCATGGGCTGCTCAGTGTCCAGCACTAAGCATGGTCAGAGAAGTGAATAAGAAATGACCCAACCATGTGGGTAGTTCAAGGAAGAACTGTGAACTCCATTTATTGATTCTTAGTACAAGGTTTTATAGAGTAAATGAGACAAAGGAATTAGGACTTGAATATTCTTTATTATTACCTTAGTCTGTTATATCCTGGAAGTAGCACAGAACAGATAATTTGATAAGGATTTGTTATCTAGGAGACTGAAAGTTTTAGGGTAAAACCTTTGATCTAGGCCTTAGGTACCTCCTAATGCAGCCCCAGTTATAGAGGGATACAATTGAGAGCAGACTTCAAAGCCAAAGCTGCAATCATCAAAAGACATCATGTTTAGAGCTGACCACCCAATGATACCTGAGTGCTGACTCAAATATTTTGGTTCTCAATAACTAAAATCTTGGGGTAGAGCCTATTAATCTCAGAACTCAAACAACATAACCCATATCAAAAGACCCAAGGAGCCAGCTTAACAAAAAGTGAGTCTCCAAGGGCCTTCTACATAGAGCACAAAGTCTGAGTCCTGAATCAGGCTTCCTTGGCTCCCCACAAAAGTGTTTATGAATGACACATATTAAGCTGTGATAACCATGCTTTATCATATATCATATATTTCATTATCATATATTTCTTCTTATCTTCACCTTTTTCTATCTTAGCACTGAAGTATTAGAATATGTTAATTTGATTGGGAATTTCTTAATCAAATTTTTTGTAGAATTTCTCCTATCATTTTATCCTCAGCAACCAGTGTTGGTATGTAAGCTGCAATTATTTTTATGCTGGAATTTTTGCAAAGATTTATCATTAGCAATGCAGTATGTGATAGCCATATGTCCCATGATAAAATCTTTCTTGTTCTGTAATGGGGACAGTGGTATTCACTTTTAACTAACTTACAATAATGCTGCAAGACCAAAGGAGACAAGAACATAAAAAAATAGAGATGTCATATTTTTTTTTCTTTTTTGAAATTAATTTATTAGTTTAGTTTCAGTTAACAAGATTCAATTCCATAGTTCCATGATTTTCAAATTTCCTTTACTTCCCTCCCCCCTCCCCACACGACAGCATATAGTCCAGTATAGGATCTGCAAATGCATTCATATTAGACATTATTCCAATTACAAAGGCATATTGTACTAGGTGGGATGAAAGATGGTAAGGAAGAAATAAAAACAAACAATGAAAAGAAAAAGATCATTTAGTTTGCTTCCATCAGGATTCAGGCTCAGTTCTTTCTAGTTATATCTCTGGATGGCGCATTTCTCACTTTCTTGAGTCTTTCGGGATTAACTTATATCACTGCATTGCTGAAAAGAGTCCAGTCTGTCATAGTTGGTCATCACAGATATGGTATGTCTGTGATTGTATACAAATTTCTTTTGATTCTACTCTTCTCGCTCAGCATCAGTTTGTATAAGTCTCTCCAGGTAATTATGAAATCCGTCACCTCTTCATTTCTTATAGCACAATAATATTCCATTACGTTCATATACCACAACTTGTTTAGCCATTCCCCAACTGATGGGCACCCCTTTAGTTTCCAATTCTTTGCAACCACAAAAAGGGCTGCTAAAAATATTTTTGTACATATGGGTCTTCCTCCCACTTCTATGATCTCAGATGTCATATTTTAAACTTGTAAAACAATCTTTATTAAAGGATTCTGAGGGAAAGTTCCATTTTATTATTATAAAACAGTAAATTTGACTATTATTTTAAAAAATTACATGGTCACAGGGTAGACAGGATTTGGTAGCAGGTAATCGTTAAATGCATTTTGATACCATGTTCTTTTGAATACAAAGGAAGAATTTAAATTCTAGTTCCCTTGTTACACACAAGCAAAAAAACAAAACAAAACCAAACAACTTTTCTGACACTGAAGGAGACCTTATAAAAGATTTCTAGGGGCTCCTGCTGAATACCCACATCTGAGAACTTGCCACCAACCCTTTGAGAAATGGGTATCTCAGTGCTAATATTTACCAAATGGTACATTTTGTACTAGAAGGAAGTTGATTAAATCAAATGGATGGCCAGCCCAGTGGAGTATGGGAGGGGTGGACTCAGATCTCAGTGCTTCCTTCCAGCATACCTCTGAGCATTTGGAAAAAGGTGGAAGTGGCTGGGCCTGATTCCACTGTTATCGGCGTTCAGAGGAAATAGAGTTGATGAGGCTGCCACATTCAAACCACAGTTACTATGAATAGGCTCTCTGCCACATGCTTCCTACAACTGGGTTAAACAATTGGGTTGCCTAGTTCATTTATTTGTGGAGCATTCAAAGGTTCAATCACTCAATCAACAAGTTAACCTCTACACTTCCTCCCCCATTATCGGAAACTCTTTTTACTGTGACAAAGTGGTCTAAACAAAGAACAAAGTAAGAAGACTTCAGTTTTTCTCTGAGCTCTGTGCTAGGTGCAAGGTGAATAGACTTTCCAAATTTATTTTTAGTATGCTACTTTTTTTTACCCAGAAATATAGAAAAAGGAAAATTAAGCTTTGAATATAATTTCTAAAATTACATAGTGTGTGTAAAAAGGTCTACAAATTTGAATTTGTATAACACTTCCTTTTTCACCAGAATACTTTACCAATGTGATTAGGCAATTAACTTGACAATAGCAATGTGATAGGAATTGTAATGCTTCATTTTAACCATATTACAAAAGACTAGTTGACATTTATAAAGCCAAGGTTTATAAAGTACTTTACATATACCCGGTGTCCCAAAAGTTTCAGTGTAGTTTTAAGCTATTAAAACTTCTTCAAGTCTTCCAATATCTTATGGGGTGGTTACTATTGGAAAGAAGGAAGGAAGAAAAGAAGGAGTGAACAAAGGAAGGAAGAAGGAAAGAAGGAAGGAAGGACAGAAATATTTTAAAGTGTCTTCTAAGTGTGCTACAAATTGTGCTGAGTGCTTTACAAATATCATCTCAGGTATAGTCCCTACTTTACAGATAAGGAAACTAAGCGAGAGATTGTCACCTGGCAGTGGAGACAGTTCACAGCCATTAAGTGTTAGAGGTTGAATTTAGACTCAGCTCTTTTAGAATCCAAGTCCAGAGCTCTCTCCCTTATACCTCATCGCTAATCCCTCTATCTGTGAAGCAATTAATATCACAATATTATGAAAATTTAAGGAAATCAGTATCCCTAAATTTTCCTCTGCAGATAAGCAAGATAATATAATAAGCATGTGGACCAATGTTTCTGAATTTTCCTACTTTTTCCTCTTTAAACTTAAATACTAGGTTTTTGTTACTCTCTATTTATGTTCCAGAGAAAAGTACATTTGGATCTGCGTTATTTTAGAATGAGATCACATACTTTGTTAGATTAGTTATTTTCAGCATTTGTAAATAAATAGTTATTTACTATTATGTATTATTGAATTGTCAAAATATGGAGAAGTGAATACTTTGTTTAAAATAATGAAAACCTCCATTTGGAAATGATCTTTATTAAGAATCATCTTCATTCTCTTTGAAGTTTGGTATATTCTACTAGGTTGTGAACATCAATTTTCAAGGGCCTGAGATAAGAAAAGTCACTAAGAAAAATGTCATTGAAACAATTTCCAATTCACTGTTGTTTGTTGAGACTTAATCGTCACACAATAGATGTCACTGTAGCCTTATTAGTTAGTGAAGCTATATACCATTTTTGTTTTTATGTTCCTGGGGGGAGAAGTTAAACATAGATATGGGAAAGGATACATACTAAGTACTGGAACTTTTAAAGTTTTTTTGAAAAACGTGAATTTTTAAACAGAAACATTTGCAATCATAGCTGAAAAATATTAGTGATCATAAATTCAATTCCCTAATTTTTATTTGAAAAGACTGAGGTCAAGATTGGTTTACTTCATTAAAAGTTGTCTGAGATTTATCGCCACTGAATTGTTTCTGTGGCCTATGACTTTATTACTAATGTAGCACCTGGAAGTGTGTCCCTCCCCAGAGTATGGATCACCCAGAGGAGGTTCCCTTAGGTTCCAGGTGCTCAGTCACTGAAACCATAATTCATGAGCTCCCACCAATGGACTTACCTTTAATAATTGGTAAAAGGACACAAGGTAAAGGCATTTAATGGAATAGTATAGTAAGAAAACTGGAATAAAACATTTTCACTGCAAACTTGGAGCACATCCTACCACAAATATATATACCATCAATGAGAAAAATGATTATGTGCATGTGTATGTGTGACACACATGGAAAGGCATACACATAGGGAATGTGTGTGTAGTAATATTACAGGGTTGCGGATATCTTTTGCTGGTGGCCTTGGACTCTTCCTCATAGGCCTGCTCTCCTCTGGTTTTACCTGGTTAGTTGAAGTGTCTGCCAACCGTTGTCAAGTAAAGCCTCAGGAGGCACATGGCTAAGAAGTTTTTCTCTGCTTCTAGTTTCTGGCTTCAGCCAGAACTATAGCACTATAGCACTATACTATAGCTAGAACTATAGCACTATTTCATTTTCATGAGAAAAATGGTCATGTGGGTTCTCTATGTTCTTTTAGGTCAAATCCAGAGTCTTCCCTCCATTTAAAAAATGTAGCCCCTGAACCAAGGACCTGCAAAAGTCTTGCCTTGGAAAAACTTGTTTGGCCTTTTTTCCCTTATGGAGTGATGTATCTCATTCCCTTCAGAATATTAGCTACGAGGCCTCTCATCTTCAATAGGAAAGTCTTCTTTCTGTGCCATACTCTTTAGAACAAAGAACACAGACATTATAGGTATGCAGCTAGCACCCTCGGGTTCAATTTTATCTTTCTAAACTAAACTTTCTTTTCTGATACTTGGGTCTCTGTAGGTGACTTCAGTTTGCTTGTGATGAGCATTCTGTATGCAACCCAATTTTAATTTCTAAAAGCTAGGATTTCCCTATTCATCATCCATTTAAGGTCTACTTGCTCAATAATTACCCACCCCTTGGCTTCTTAGGTTTCCTTAGATTCTCCACTCCAAAATCCCCTTTCTCTTGTATGAAGTAAGGAGAGAAAACACAGAGACAAAGCTAGGCATAGGATCATTGTCTTTTCTACCTGCCTAGTCATATTCCTTGACTTTTGTATGGAAATACAGCTCATCTAAATATTTCTAGGGCTTTTAATTCAATTTTAAACTGATGAAGAAACTCTACCTAACAATTTGTCTTGACATCCCAGCAATTTATTTCCTTAGAGAGCACAAGAGCAAAGGTGTCAAATGGGGTGCCCTCTGGGCAGGCAACACCCAATGGCTGAACCAAATTACATTGTAATCGGGAAATATTTAACAAAATTTTAAAAACTGCAGTAAAACATAGGTAATGTTAACATGTTAGATGGTGAGGTTGGTGTAGTGGATAGAACACTGGGCCTGGAATCAAGGAGATCTGAGTTCAAGTGACCCTGGCCAAGTCACTTAACCCCTGTTTGCTTCAGTCCCCCCATCAGAGAAGGAAATGGCAAACCACTCCATTATCTTTGCCAAGAAAACCTCTTGGACAAAGTCCATAGGGTCACATAGAGTCAGACATGATTGAACAACAAAATGTTCATATGTAGTTTTCTTTTTTTTATTATTTTTCATTTTCTTTTTTAAAATTGATTTATTTACTTTTTGTTTACAACATTCAGTTCAACAATCCCTTGAGTTCCAAATTTTCTCCCGCTCCCTCTTCTTCCCCTTCTCTCCCATGGTGGCATGTAATCTGAATATGTAGTTTTCCAAGTCAGTATGTATTATGTATGTTTTAGTACCACCCCCCCTTTCTATTTGAGTTTGACACCACTGGACTAAGAGGCTTAGCCAGTATTTGTCACAGGCAGAATTTGAACTCTGATCTTTCTAGCTGTGGGGACAGCTTTCTCTGTTTACTACATTTACATAATCTGTTGTGACTTTGAGTAAATCATTTAATTTTTCCAGATTATAGTTTCCAGGGCAGCTAGGTGTAGAGCACTGGCCCTGGAGTCAGGAGGACCTGAGTTCAAATCCAGCCTCAGACACTTGACACATTTACTAGATGTGTGACCTTGGACAAGTCACTTAACCCCAGTTGCCCTGCCTTCCCCCCTCCAAAAAGTCCCACCCACCACCACCAACATAAAAAAAAAAAAACAGGTTATAGTTTCCTCCTCTGTAAATTAAGGATGTTAGATTAAGTGATTTCTACTATGCCTTCTGACTTTAACTCTTATGATAGTATGAATCTCAGGATTTTAGGCTTGTAAAAAATAAGTCTATTTATATATGAGGAAACTGAGTCCCAGAGAGGTTAAACGACTTAATTTGGTGATTTAGACAATAAGATGTGGTACCAAAGGAAAGAGGACACAAAAATGAGATGGCCCTATCCCAGTACTGGTTTACTTAGGCAGGGCATATGTTAATGGGTTAGGGCCAGGAGGGAGACAGAGTACAAGCTTTTCCCTGACGTGTTCATGAGATAGCTCACAGTCAGCTTTGTGCTCTGAAACCAGAAAGATGAGATGGATTGAGGGGAAAGTCACCTCTTTAGTGGATCCATAGCATTTTGGCTTAACAGCCAGTTAGGGGACTCAACCTAGTGATGAGTCATGTTTGGCTAGAAGCTTGATCTGAAAGTTACCTTGTGGTGGACCAGAATGGTGGTTACATATTCTTGAGGTTTCAAAATGGGGGAAGGACCCTTTTTTTCTTTCTTTCTTTTTTTTTGGGGGGGGGACGGCAAGGCAATTGGGATTAAGTGATTTGCCCAAGGTTACACAGCTAGTAAATGTCATGTTGGAGGCTAGATTTGAACTCAGGTCCTCCTGACTCCAGGGCCAGTGCTCTATTCATTGTAGCACCTAGCTGCCCCTGGAAGGACCCTTTCTACAAGGGAAAAGCACATATACGAATAGGTGAACTAGGAGACAGAACTGGATTAAGATCCCAACTCTACCTGGGTGACCCTGGGTGAATCACTTAACTTCTACCTCTACAGGTCTTAGGCAACTCCCAAGCACTGATCTTGGCTCTACCAATAACTTTGACTATAGTTTTTGAATCAAGACTCCCTTTCTGAATTTTATCATTTGTTAGTTGAAAAGAAAATCTTTATAGGCGTTAGAACGTAGGCATTTTCTTCTGCTGGATAAATCACAACCCCTTCCCATAGTAAATATTTCCATCAGCTAGTCTAGTGGCTCATTAGCAGCAATCATGTAATAATATTTTGTTGAACTGAATTGAACTGGTTGGAAAAAGATTTAAACCAAAGGTTTTGTAGTGTTTATAATCAATAAAAAGCCTAAAAATAAACAGATGGCAAAGAGCTCTAGAACAGTTTTACCTTATGTTTTGCTATTTCATTCACTTTGTAGCTGAGAATAGAGATTTTCAGGTTGTAGCAGAGCTTTGCTTTGGACTTGGATCTTTCCCATGGAAACTGGCTGGCCAGTGTTTCAATTTCTGGCAGTCAGCTCCGTGGCCTTGTGGCAGAATGTGTATTGCTTTACCTATTGAAGGTGTTTCTTGGCAGAACTGTATGCTTTTTAGGGAACATATGTGCACCTAACAGCTGGTATATATTTTTTGGTTTTCAGTGTGACTGCTGAAGTAAATATTATAAAACATATTTAGAATGTATCTTTTTCAGACAACAAACATTTTGCTGTCATTCTCACTGCAGCTAATCTTTAGGTAATATGAGAATGGAACATCCACAAAGATCCTATTTTAAAACCTCCTCACAGTGTGGAGGTGACTCTTGGAGGTTTTTGAAGGCCATGTGATTCGGCCACAAGTATTGGCAGGTTTTATCATGCTGGAAAAGACTTACACACATGTGTATAAACATATATTTATATATATATATATATATATATATATATATATATATATATATACACACACACACAGAGTAACAGTGGATAGCATTTGTATAGTGTTTTACAATTTGTGAAGCTTTTTATATGTGTTATTTTGTCTTCACAACAACTCAGTGAGGTAGGTGCTGCTATTATCCCCACTTTACAGTTGCATAAACTGAGGCTGATAGAGGTTAAGTGGCCTACATGGCCCAGGGTCATACAGGCCAAATTCAAACTCAGGGCTTTCTGACTCCAAGTCTAGGGCTTTATCTGCCTACCTGTCTTAAGTACCAAACTAGTTAAATTGCAGAAGATTCATCAGTATAAGAATGGGGGATATAGTACATATAAAACTGTTTATTAAAGCTTTACAGAAAATGTGTCAGTCTTCCTTGGCACCATTCCAGCCATACTGGCCCATGTCCATCCTTGATTTTCCATCTTTTACCTTATTTCTGTGCACAGACTTTCCCTGCAGTCTAGAATGCACTCCTTCCTCATCAGTGTCTTTTAGCATCTCTTGCCTCCCTAAGAGCATAGATCAGGTGCCCCTCCCATGAAATTTCCACCTCTCCTCCAGCTGTTCTTACTCTTTAACTCTTGAAAATTATTTGCTATTACATTGTTTCTGCTTTTTTGGGGGGCACGTTATATATTCTTCTAGTAGAATGTGAGCTCCTTAAGGACAAGGACTGTTTTGTTTTTGTCTTTGTAGCCCTGGTAGATCTCACAGTATCTTTCTCATAATAGATATTTAATATGTCTTTATTGAATTGAATTGGTTGGGAGAGAGCCACCAGCAATGAAATCAGGGATCCTTGAAATACTCCGCTAAGTGGAATGGAAACTTGAATTCTAAGATGCTGGAACAGCAACTTGAAGCTCATCCATTTATCATCCAGTTACTAGAATGACTGAGTCTGCTTGTAACTGCAGACATTTTGATGCTTTTCAACATTTGAGTTATTTCTTCAGGGATTATAGACCCATTTGTTACCATGAAAAATTTGTTTTTTCTTGTTCTATCCCCACTACCATCCTCCTTCCTCCTTCCTCCTATAACTTAAAGACTATAGCCAGGACTCTCCCCCAACCCCTCCCCCCTCCTAATTTAATAGTTTAGTAACCATCAATAGCTCTAAAATGTCTTTTGAAGCAAAGTCCAATTTTATGGTTTGACTGATTCATTTCTTATGGAGAAAGGTTTTTAAGAAAGTTTTTCAGACAGTTTCACTGCCATACCAAATCTGTATCCTAGAACTTAGGTAAATTATGAGAGCTATGAACTGTTCATGTGGATTCTTGGGCAGATCAATATTTTTTTTAACATTTATTAAAATTTTTTTTTGACTTCTGGAATCTCTCCCTCCTGTCCTTCACCCACCCATTGAGAAGGAAAGCAATATGATAGCAATTATACATATCATGCAAAACATATTTCCATATTAACTATGTTGCAAAGACAAAAACAAAAAAATCAAGAAAAATAAAGTAAAAAAAGTATGCTTTACTTGGGCAATCTTAAGAGTTAAATGAAGGCAACTTGATGGTTACTGTGTATCCCCAAGATACCTATCAACTTACATTTCTCTTTATTTCTACCATTTTTACTAATATTCATTTTACCACCTAGACATCATTTTGTCTGGTATCTGGCCTAGCCTATTATTCTGTGTGTGTGTGTGTGTGTGTGTGTGTGTGTGTGTGTGTGTGTGTGTACCTGGTATATATGTATATATATACACATACACACCTGATATATATCTATATACATACATGCACATATATACCTGTTATATCTATCTATATACATACATACATACATACATATGTATATATACAATTTGTGTATATATGTGTATATATATATATTTATTTTATTTATTACTTGGTACACACAGAGTAGCTGTATCAACAGTGCAGTTTTCACAATGCCTACGGTAACTATAAATATGCTGATATGGTTATTAATCACAAAATGTAACAAGCTCTCTATATGAGAGACATAGCTAGAACATTTATTCAAATACCAGAAAACTGAGTCCCAAAACCAGAACATCAAAGCCATCACAGTAGGTACAGAGTTGGCACATGTAGTTAATGCAGTAAATTCCCACATTCTCAAGTATTCAAAATAGAACAGGCTACCTCAGGCAAAGATCCTCCTCTCCTCACTCACAGCAACTGCTCAGCATCTACTCAGCTCCCAGAAGTTCCATCTGCTTTCTTTCAACTTCTACTTTCTCCTCCGGTTCTAAGATATCTGTGTAGTTTTATTATTTCTTGAAATATTATGTATAGGCTCTAAAATATTTTCCCCGTGGCTTCTAGTAATCCAATGATTCTTAAGTTATCTCTCCTCACCTATTTTCCAGGTCACTTGTTTTTCCCATGAAATATTTCACATTTTCTTCTACTTTCCTATCTTTTAACTTGTTTTAATATTGCTTGATGTTTCATGGAGACATTAGCTTCCACTTGATCAATTCTAATTTTCAAGGATTTAAAGCTTTTTTTCTTTTCATTTATTTTCTTCAGTCAGGTTTTATAGCTTTAAAAAAAACAACAAGTTAGTAGTTCCTTTTTTATATCTTTTTTGCATAACTCATTTCTTTCCCCCATTTTTTCCAGTACTCTTTTCATTCAACTTATTATTATTATTTTTTGCTTTTTCTTAACTCTTTCTCTAAACACTTCTGCGAATTCTTATTGGACTTGTGTCAAATCTGCATTTTTCTCTGAAGTTTTTCCTGTAAATATTTTTAAGTCATTTTCATCCTCTGTATTTGTATACTGACCTCCTCTATCTCCATAGTATCTCTTTGTGATTGGGTTCTTTTTTTTTTTTTTTTTTTTTTTAGGTTATGTTAGTGCTGGCTTCTTCACACTTCTAAAGGGGTTGTCTGTGCTGAACTTCTGTTATTTTAAACCCTTCTGTTAAACAGCTTATGGTGGGAGTTTGCAAGTTTTCATAATTCCCTAAGTGATCTGATTCCAGGAAAGATTTGTTCATTGTTCTCCTAGTCCGAATTCTTGTAATGGTAATGGTAATTTGAAGATCTTCCCTGCTCCTTAATAAGCCTAAGGGAATTTGAAGACCTTCCCTGCTTTGAAAATCAACTCTGTCCCCTAATAGGCTGAATGTAATCACATGGAGCTTGTTGTGGGAAGAGTTTGCTGAAGGATGGAGCAGAACCCACAGGAAGCTGGGAGTCAGAGCTAGCTAAACTGGGAGGAGGAGAGGAGACTTCTCCTGGAGTCAGTAAGGCTTGTGAGTAAATATTAGTCAAATATTGGTTGGTGGGAAGGCTAAGGGATAGTGTGGCTCTCTGCTATGTTGTGGTGCACTAATTCTATGCTATGATGGCTTCAGTTTCCTGATGTTGGGATTTGGTTTTCTGGTGTCTGAACAAATGTTTTGCTTCTTTCTTCTATATGGAGAGTCTGTTGTATTTTGTGATAGAGCACTCTGGGCATTTTTATAGTGACTGTGGATGCTATGAATATTGCATTGGTGCTACAGTTCTGCTGCTTCCTGACACATGTTTGAGTTTGTTGGCTTGTGTGTGGTTGAGTTTCAGTAGACTGAAGCAGGAATCATTCGTTGTCAGCCCACTAGTTTTTACAGGTTCAGAACAACTGAACTCCTAGCTCCCCTTTGGCTCAGGACTTTTGCCCTGGTTATTCAATTGCAGCTTTATGTGATCAGCTAAAGGATGGAAATGAGTCATTGTTATGTGTCTGTGCTCAGAACTATGTTTTTGTAACTTATTTCTTACTCAGTATTCATCTCTGCCTCTCCTTCTTGTGACTGCCCTTCCTTACCCTGAATCTGTCTTATCTCCCTAAGCTGTCCTAGACTGGAAAAAGAAATCACAGTGAATTAGAAGTCAATCTGGAGTATTGTGGAGGGGAGATGTGCTAGATGAGATATAAAAAAAATGCTTCCTTTAATTCTGCCATAATGACTATGCTCCTAGATGATGCTTCTTATGGCAAGAACCATTAGTAGTTTGGAAAAAAAACATTTACTGTGAAATCTATCTTTAACATTTATAAAAATATTGGTTTCCTTGCAAACTTGTTCTTTCGTTGATTGGCCTAACTTTTTTTTCTTTTTCTTTTTCAATGCTCTGGGCTTTACTCTTAATAATTAGTACAATTATTTACTAATTTTGAGATTCAAGTTATCTTTCCCCATCATTTTTCATGTAACTTTGGGAAGTATAAATGGAATTTCAGTATAATGTCCAACAAATTTGAAAAAATGGCAGTTGCTATTCATAGGTCACCAGATTGTTTTTACATAATTCACGTTTTAAAGCAATGGTTTATCAGGGAAATTTTTTTTCATTCAGGTTAACCGGATTTCCTTCCTTTACTTGAATATTTTCCCTTCTAAAGTCAAACTGTTTTAAAATAGCTTTTAAAAAGATGCCCAATTTCAATCTAGAGATCCTGTTATGATCATATAGACATATGTCTCTTAAGCTGTATCAACTACCTCTAATGTTGTAGATAATACTTGTTAATATTTACATAAACTGAATCTGTTTATAGTATGTATATATGTCCTTGTCATTATTCAGTTCAGTTTAACAAACATTTATTAGGTGCCTATGATGTAATAAGCACCCTACTTGTGTTGGGGATAGAGGGACAATAGTGACAGTAGTACTTGCACGCAAGGATCTTTGCATTCTGTTGGGGGATATGATACATCTACAGATATATAAGCATATGGTAGTTTGAGGTGGGAGAAAGCAGCCACAACTGGGGCACAGAAGTCAGGAAAGACTTTGTACAGAAGGTGGCACCCCCATGTTGAAGGAAGCTAAAGATTCTAAGAGGTAGAGGGAAGGAGGGAATGCATTCCTGGTATGAGTGAACAGTCTAGGTAAAGTCATGGAAAGGGAGATAGAATGATAAGTTTAGAGAATATCACTTTAGTGATAATAGTATAAAAGTTAATATAAAATGGGGGGCTTTGGAGTCATAGGGAATAATCAGAAAAGACTTCTTGGGGACTTTTGGTCTGACTCATATGGAAGGGAGTAATCTATGGGGTCAAGGTAAAATAGCCAGGATATTGTGGATTTAGAAGGTAGTGGTGACTTCCAAACACTGAGCAACTAAGTGCATTTTCTCCTCTTTTTAAATAACTTCATTAATAACATTGATGGTAGGGGGGAGCTGCTAATTTTGAACAAGAATAGTAGTTGGCATTTGTTTGAGCTTTACCCCAGGTACTTATGGTTGGTTACCCATGGGAGGAATGCTAGACAAATGCTGAAGTCTAGAAATATACTCTGCTCTGTTCTATTCTCTGAGAAAAAAGGACTGATATTGCTTTCCCCCCATATTCAGTAGCTTCATATTTTACTCTTAAAAAATTTGCTCTTAAATCAAATGAATGAACAAAATAAAAAGGATTTTTTAATTGCTTAGCATATCTCAGACATTGTGCTTAAACACTGGGGAAACATATACAAAAAGATAGATAGTCCTTGTCTTCATAGGGTGACACAATACCTAAAGGGGAATGGTGGCCAAGGAAGTGATATTTGTGGAGTCAGAGATGAGTGAGTACATTTGGGCAGTGAATTAGCACATTCCTCCCAGAAGCAATGGTACTATTGATTTGATTCCTTTGCCCAACAAGAAGTGGAAAGAGAGTTCAGAAGGAACAGATGGCAAAATAGTCTGGTGGATGGCTGGATGGAGTGTGAGGCTAAAGCATGACCTGGAATCTGGTTCCAGCTAATAGATATAGTAGACTAGTTTGTACTCAGTCACTGAACAAGAGAGCTGGGGTCTTGAGGGATCAAGGGACTGTATAAATGTATATATAAATATGTAAAAAATGAAAGTCTAATTCATGGTTTCTGCTCTCTCCTCAAAAAAAAAAAAACCCAACAAATACTTATTTTAATTACTAAGGCTAAATAGATAATACTTCATCTGGAACAAGATTTTAAAAAAATTTTAAAAGTACATATAGTTAGGTACCATTCTCTCTTATCTAGTCATTTTCTGATTTATCTACTCTAGATTTCTTTTCAAATTTGATTTTATTTTCAGTTCTGTATGCTCTCCTTCCCCTTTCTCTCTCCTCCATCCATTGAAAAGGCAAGAAAAACAAAACTCAGTACAAATATATACATAAACATGCAAAACCATTCCTGTATTAGCCATGTAAAAATATAGAAAATGAAAGAAAAGAAAGTATTTTTCATTTATATTCTGAGTCCCTCAGTTCTCTATCTGAGGTGGGAAGCATGTTTTATCATGAGATTTTTGTGGTTGTTCATTGTGAGTTCCTGAGTTTTTCAAAGTTGATTATCTTTACAATGTTTTTGTTGTATAAATTGTTCTCCTGGTTCTGCTCAGTTCACTTTGCATCAGTTAATACAAGTCCTTTCAGATATTTCTGAAATGGTTCTTTTTCTCAAGGAGTTTATAATCTAGTTGACAAAGAAGGTGTATAATTATATAATACTACTTAAGGAATGAACAAAGAAAGTGTTTATTAAGCCTTTACCATGCACAGTGTACTGCATTAAGCACAGAGGACAGAAAAGGGATATGGTCTCTGTTTCTCAAGGAGCTAATGTTCTAATGGGGAAAGAAAACATATATAAGAAATTTCACCTCCAAGTCACATGGAAAGGCCCAATGGCCCTTAGGGTTCAGAGGGTAATGAATCTTTTTTAGTGTCATTTCTTTTAATAAAAACACCTCTATTTCAGATATTGTATCATTTGACGGTGCCAAAGACTTTGGTGTCAAGAACTTTCTTTTCTGGGTTTTCTGAATAGTACAGATAAAAGATGCTACTGAGTTCTGATAAGAAAGAAGCCTCAGATCTAGCTTTCAGGAAGAAGATTCATGGAGGAACCATTCAGAGAAGGAGAGAGTTGAAATATACACGGCATATTTATCAGTGAATGAAAAGACTGATAGCACTGGAGTGTTTGTGAAGGAGGGAATGTTAGATGATGCCAGAAAGCTTTGGGGGTTTTGGTCAAGTGAGGTTCTATTTGTAGAAGGCTTAGCACAGTGCTTGGCACATAGTAGGTACTTGATAAATGCTTATTTCCTTCCTTTGACTGACAAGTTATGAAATTTAGCATTTATCATATCGATAATGATGAGAGATTGATAGTTTTTGGATGATGGAAGATATAGGCAGAAATAGTGGAGGTCTCATACATTAGGAGATTATTGCATTAATTTAGGTTGTGGAGGATTATAGACTCATAGAAGTAGAATAGACGTAGATCTGTAAGGGGAAGAGAACATGCATTTATTAAGTGCCTAATGTACCAGGTGCTGTGCTAAGTGCTTTGCAAATATTATCTCATTTGATCTTCACAACAGGCCTGGGAGTGGGAGGTAAATATTACTATTATAATCCTCATTTTACAGTTGAGCAAATTGAGGCAGATGGAGGCTAAGTGACTTGTCCAAGATCACAGAGCTAGTGTCTGAGGATGGTTTTGAACTCATGTCTCCTGATAATAGACCCAGCACTGATTCACTTTGTCCCCTAACTGCCTCTAAGATTCCTTAGAGGTCATTTAGCTCTCCCTCCTCATTTCAGAAATGAGGAAGTGGAAGCTGAGATAGGCAAAGAGTCTTGCTCAAGGTCATAAAGGTCACAAGTGGCTAATGCAAGATTTGAATTAATATTCTCTGATTTCAGATGTAATACCATACTGCCTCAGGGAATGAAGAAATTATAGGTTAAAGTGATGGAAATGAGAATGGATAGGAGACAATGGACATGGAACATTGAGAAGAACTAATGTAATTTGCTAATTAATGAGAAGAAAAAAGACTAGGTCAAAGTAGATGTTGAGGTTGCAAGCATGAATGACTGGTAGAATTAATGGTACTATTAGCAACTGATAGCAAAATCAAGAGAAAGAGCTATGGGGTGTGTGTGTGTGTGTGTGTGTGTGTGTGTGTGTATGTTCAGAAGATTAATTCTCAAAATGACTTTTGTTAATTTTTTATGCTGAAATTAATGCAAGATCAGGAATGACAGATGGATTAAGTGCACTGTACTATTGCCAAAGCATTAAAAATGATTTGAAGATAATTTCCTTGGGATTCCAAAGTGTCAAATAAAAATTTTCATTTATTTTTTTTTAATTAGGGATTGTTAAAAGAACAGAACTATAAAAGAAGATAAAACAGACTTTCTTGAATTATATTTTATTGATTCCTATATAATTTTCTATAGAAAATTTTGAATCAACTATAATACAAGCTTTTCTAACCTTGTATAGATCGGCAAGTAAGTTTTTCGTGTGACTATGCATTCTTATTTTTTTAGTGTCCTTATCTTTCTCCCAGAGAGAGGGCTTAACTTGAACTTTTGGGCTTGTAATTTTAGATAGTAGATCTTAAAAAGTTTGATGTGTTAGCAAAAAAAAGTAAATTAATCTTAGGCTATATTAATAAAAGCTTAGTCATCGGATGCTATTCAGTGAATTGTTTTCAGTTGTGGGCACCAAATTTTAGAAAGGATGTTGATGAGTTAGAGATCATTTAGTGTGGTTAAGTGCCTTGAGTCTATGTCATATGAGATGATCAGTTGAAGAAAAGATTGAAGTGGGACACAATTAACTATGTACAAGTGTTTGAAGGTTAAGTTTGAAGGAAGAATGGTTTGACCTGTTCTTTTTGGTCCCAGAGGGCCAAACTAGAAGAAATGTATATAATTTGTAGAGGTAAATTTAGGTTAAAGGGGAGGAGAAATATCTTATCAATGAGAGCTATCTAAAAGTGAAGAGAGTTACTTTAGGAGGCTATAAGTTCACTTTCACTAGAGGCCTTCCATCAAAGATTAGATGTTCACTTGTTGTAGAGGGAATTCTTGCTCCTCTACTGGTTGGACTAGATGACTTCTGAGATCCTCTCCATCTCTTAGATTCTGTGGTTCTGTGAGATCTCAGTTAGTAATGTTAATATAGTTGTATACTTCATGTAAGTTTCTGCTCTTTATGTAAATGGAACTCAAGTATCTAGTTGTAAAGCTAATCATGAGCAACTCTCCTGAGGAATGCTGCTGTAAATAACTTTAAGGATCTAATCACATAGTATGATGAACTTTATTTATTCAGCAATAAACCAAAGCATAATATTCAGGAAACTAAAGAATAATATTCATAGCAGCATAACATAACAACTTATTACTGAGGTGGCCACATAGTCTTAAACAAAATCTATCATTCAGTATATCTTATAGTTATCTTTAAGGAGTAGCAGAAAATACACCATCTACCACTAGGCCACAGTAAGTTACAATCTCCTCAGTCAATACAGAGTATCCAAGTAAAGTCCTCTTTCATCTTGACTAGAGGCTGACTTCCAATCATCCTTAAGGGGAAGCAGAAAGTACAAATGCCATCCACTCCTAAGTCACGGTAAGTTACAAATCTCATCAGTCAATACAAAGTATCCAAAGCAAAGTCCTCTTTCAGCTTGACTTGAGGCTGGGAGGCTGGCTTCCAAACCCCATGGCTCCTCCTCCATGGGCTGACCACTCCCAACTCTTGCCTGGATTCACACATAGGCAGCTGTCTGCTGCTGTTCCATATCTCAGCTCACAGGGACTGCTCCATTCCGAGCTCTTCACAGTTTCTGCTTCTGGGAAAACAAAGCTTAACCAGACTACAACAGTATTTACATACATTACCAGCACTATCATCTCAACTTTCTTTCTGAGAAATCAACACAGAACAACAGACAGTGCACTGACATCACCAACATACTCTCTCTCAGTTCTCCCTGCTCCCAGCCCTGCTTGTGCTCTGAATCTGCTCTTTCCTATTCTACCCTTTTGGCAATCTCCTCCCACCATGGGCTTCCATGTGATTATATTTGGCCTATTAAGGGGCAGAGGAAGATCTTCAAACTCCCTTGCAGGGGCAATACAATGTATACTGTTTGCAATCAAAGACTCTTAATAAAATCAAAGACAAGGCTCAAAGGCACTTGATTAACTAAAACTCAATCCAGAAAAACAGCAAAAAATCCTATTTTGCTTGCCATTACACTAATACAATTGACCTTCCAATTTCTGCTCATAGTTACTTTGTGTTAGACTCAGTTGGAGGTATGTGATGTCTGGGTTGGGAAGTCTAGACTAAAAATGCAGGAGACACTTATGATTTTAGTAGATATTCATTGCAACCTGGTTGATTAGGATTTGTATATACAGAGTCAAATCATATCCAACTAAATCGTAAAAATTTCCTACAATAAAACTAATATAAGATTAAAAAGGTGGATATTATTCCTGACACCCAAAGCAGATTTTCTACAAGGCTCCCCATTGTATCTTTATGTTCCTGTTAGCCAATCAATCACTAACTGTATAAACTCTTATTGGGAATCATAGAAATGTTTGATTTGTTTTTGAGTTTGGAGTATAGACCTGTGGAGTGCTGAAAAACGTTCAGGCTTACTGCCAGGATCCTTTCTAATCCTTGGAACACTGGAAAATGAGCAACAGGTAGTAATTGATGCCATTTTGACTTTATTTTTAGTACTATTCCCAAATTTTATAGCTTGTTATTTTTAATATTCTCTTCCTACTCCTTAGTTCCCTTCATATTAGGGTCTATTTAACAAGTTTATTTGTTTTTTTGTATTGTTTATAATTTTTAAAATCTTGAACAAAGATAATTTCCATATACACTACAAAACAAGAAAGATGATTGACTCTGTAACCGTGAATCTCCATTTCGTACTATTTGCTTTTAAAACATGAATAAAAAATCTTACATGTTACTTTCAGTATGGTTCTGCTTATCTGGGCTTTGTTCTGAACTGATTTCTGTTTCTTGTTTTTTGCATTTTAAAAGATATTACCATGGCTCTCTCTTTTTCTGTTACTATCATTAACTCTTCATTCCCTATAATACCCCTCCCTCAATTAAAAACCAAGAAATGGAAGGAAAAAAACCCTTGTAGCAAATAAGCAGAGTAAGCCATGATGAATCTACATAGGGACGTGTCCAAAGATACATGTCTCTTTCTGGACTTTGACTTCATCACCTCTCTGTCAGGGAGACAGATGGATAACATGTATTTCTTCATATATAAGATCAGTCATTGCACCGGCCAAAGCTTTTAAGTCTTTCAGTTTTTTTTTCCTTTATAGTGTTGTCCATGTATAAAGTGTTCTTCTGATGCTGTTCACTTTGCTCTGCTTCAGTTTATGGTATCCAAGATTCTTTGAAATCACCTGGTCATTTTTTATGGTACAATAATTTTCCATATCGTCATATATCACAATTTGTTCAGCCCATCTCCAGCTGAAGTGTATGACCCTTCCTTCTCTCTGTATGCTTCTCCCCTTCCACATCTCCCCTACTAGTCCCTTTTCTTTGGCTTTTAATGCCCATCATCATGAAGGACTGATCAAACTGAGGAAGTAGAACATGTAAGTCAGTTCTAGCTTGGGTTAAGGGTAACTAGATGGTACAGTGAATTCAGAGCTGGGCCTGGAGTCAGGAATACTCATCTTCCTGAGTTCAAATCCAGCCTCAGACACTTTACTAGCTACGTGACACTGCACAAGTCACTTAATCCTGTTTGCCTCAGTTTCTTCATCTATAAAATGTCAAACCACTCCAGTATCTTTACCAAGAAAACCCCAAATGGGCTTACAAAGAGCTGGGCACAACTGAAAAAACAACTAGAACAATGGAAAGTTTGGGTTAAGAAATACTGCTCTGGATCTTGTTGTTCAGTCATGTCCACCTCTTCATGAACCCATTTGGGTGTTTTTTTTGGGGGCAAAGATACTGAAGTAGTTTGCCATTTCCTTCTCCATCTCATTTTATATATGAGGAACTGAGGTAAGCAGGGTTAAGTGACTTGCCTAGGGTCACATAGCTAGTAAGTGTCTGAAGTCAGATTTGATCTTCGATCTTGCTGACTCCAGGCCAGGTGCTCTATCTGCTGAGCCACGTAGCTGCCTGTACTCCAGCTCCTACCACCTCCTCATTTCACATTTGTATCCTGCTTTTCTGATTTGATCTTCACAACAACCCTGGCAGGGAGGCAGATTTTGGAAATTGAGAAACTGAAACTTAGAAGATTAAGTTGTTCGCCCACGGTTGCACAGCAAAATAAAGAGCAGAACAAGGATTCAAACCCCTATCTTCTGATTCTTAGTGCAGTACTTTTCCTACTACTCTATGCTCCCTTAGCAGAAGCTCAAGTCCAAATTGTGGATCCCACTGAATGACTGATTAAGGAGTGTAGACTTCGTAGTGTAGCCAGGAGGGAAGCTGTTGAATATTGGAGGAATTTGAATATTTGGAGGAACTTGCATTTATTTTACTGAGTTACTGCTCTAATTTAATAAATATTTTTTAGGGTACTGAATCAGAGTAGGGGACCAGTGATTTTCTTTTTTCTTTCTTTTTTTTTTTTTTCCTTTGGAGGGCAATTGGGGTTAAGTAACTTGCCCAAGGTCACACCGATAGGTTTTTGTGTGTGCATTAAGTGTCTGAGGTCCGATCCGAACTCAGGTCCTTCTGACTCCAGGGCCAGCGCTCTACTCACTGCGCCACCTAGCCGCCCCAACCAGTGATTTTCTAAATGTTAGCCAAATAGGTTGGAAGAAAACTTGATTCCTTCCTTCCTTCCTTGCTTCCTTCCTTCTTTCCTTTGTTTTTTCCTTCCTTCCTTCATGGCATAGTAGATAGAGTGCCAGCCTTGGAGCTAGAAAGACCTGAATTCAAGTGTTGCTGTCTGTGGGACTCAGGGCAAGTCACTTAATCTCAGGTGCTCTAGAAAACTAAGACTTTAAATTGCAGAGAATGTGGTAGCCTGAATTTTAAAGAGTTTATTCACTAAACAGTTTTATATACTGGTGAAATAGCATGTCCAGAGGCAGCTAGGTAGCACAATGAATAGAGCACTGGCTCTGGAGTCAGGAGGATCAGAGTTCAAATCCTACCTCAGACACTTAACACTTACTAGCCATGTGACCTTGGGCAAGTCACTTAACCCCAATTGCCCTGCCTTCCCCCCTCCAAAAATGAAAAAAAAAAAAAGAAAAAGAAAAGAAATAGCATGTTCATTTCTCTATCCCTTGTGTGTAAGAATTTTGTAATTAAAAACAAAAAGGAAACTTACTGTTGATTTGTAACAAGTAACAAAAAAAGAGGTGGAAGGATTTATTCAACTGTGCTTTGATTTTTTAATTTATATAAAAATGCCTACAATGGCTTTCAAATGCTTGTTGCTTTGCTTCCACTACTACTTAGGCATCTGTTTAAAAATGGCAAGTGTCTAATGGCTCAGTCATGGTTGGTGCAATCAGATGTTCCTTTAAGATTTTCTCTTTTGAAATAGTGCAAGAAGTGAGAACAGGTGCCATGGAGCTGCCTAGCCAACTGTAGGCATGTGTCACTGGAGAGATAAGATTAGTCAACATTTATTTAGAAGCAGATGTTTAAGAAAATGCACAGTCACTCTGCTCATTTTCACTTGCCTCACTGTAAGAATAGCATTACTTACAGGAAAGAGGAAAAATAATTTGCTTATTCAGGGATTTAAAGCATCTTTGGTTTAGCTTGTTAGCTTTTACATCTTTTTAAATTATCTTTGTATCTCCACCAGTGTTACCAAAATGCTTTGCACACGATAGATGCTTAACAATGTTTATGAATGAATGAGTTCCTAATTAAGAAACACAATTCTGATCAGCATCCAGATCATATTCTACGTTAAGAATGTTCCTAAAATATAAAGGAGTTTTAAGAGGAAAATAAAGCCATGGGTATGGTAGAGGAAGAATTGGTTATCTAGGTTTCTTTGTGATCATCAAGGAATTTAATATTCTAAATTCATAAGTAAAAAAAGGGTAAACCTGATTATAACACTTAAAAAGCATGCTAATCAATCTTTAAAAAACTTTTTGATATAAAACCACTTCAGCCTAAATGATGATTTTAAAAATTCTTTACTTTCTAAAAGAAGATGATACTACTGCCCCTTTTTTAGTAGGGAGAGGGATCTTTCTAGTACTTTTCATGTTGTGTTAATGGATTAACACTGTTCCTAGTTAATTTTCTTTACTGTTGTCTCAGACAAACTGAGACCTGGAAAAGACCTTAGCTTAAACAGGCCAAGGTCTCCCACTGTATCTGGGGTCATCTGCAGTCATCTTGACTTATGTCTTGCCATTGGACTTCAGTGACTCTAGAGGATAGAGTGAGGCTGATGACTTTGCACAGCCCTGCCTCACTTAAATTCAATTCACTTGCAAGTCAAGACAGCACCCTCCTAATGTCATTGGTCCTCTTGGAGAAGGAAAGACAAACAACAACCACAACACAACCCCTTTAGGGATACAATCCCTTCTAAGCATAATTTGATGATAAACAGCCAAATGTTTTATTGAGAACTTCTTTGATTCTGAAATAGTCTGTAAGGTACTAGGGGTTTGAAGTGGAGAGAGATTTTAGACTCTCTCTCCAATATGCTCTTCCCAACTCTCTCAACCTCTTTGTGTTTTCCATTTGTACAGGTGTAGCAGCAAGCACCCCAATATCCCCAGGGTGACTGCCAACACAGGTTCTTAGATCTGCTTTTCAAAAGGAAAGCAACTCAAATGGGTTAACAAGCTTACTTTAATCAAACAAACATACATTACCTAGTTCAGGGGAAAAAGGTCAGCACCCCGAACTTCAGAGTTACAGAACTTACAGATCAAACAGACAGGCTTCCAAACTGTCCTACCATTATATCAATACCAAATCACAGTTACCAGAGAGGGAAGCATCAACATCTGGGTTTTCAAAGCCGGGTCTCATCTGGTCAAATCACACAACACTCCTCAAAGTGAGCCCCAAAGCAAAGCCTCTCATCAGAGTTTATATAGCCTTCTCCTGGCTCAGAGAGTGTAACAACCTTCTGGACCCACTGCCCAATCACAAAGTATCAAGGTGTGGGCTTTCCTGAAAAACAAGCCTCCCACCACAGTCTCCAGGTACACTTAAGCTAGGGGCAGGGAAGATCTTTAAATTTGCATTTCCATTACAACAGGAGGCTGTGATCACAATGTGTCCTTTCTTTGTGACTTATTGTTCCTGTTTTCTGTCTCCAATCTGTTTCACTTTCTCTCTCTCTCTCTCTCTCTCTCTCTCTCTCTCTCTCTCTCTCTCTCTCTCTCTCTCTCTCTCCCTCTCTCTGCCTCTTTCCTTCCCTCCCTCCCTTGCCTCTATCTCCCTTGCCTCTATCTCCCTTCTTCCTTACATTTTGTCTTTGTTTCCTATCTGTTGCTTTTGAATGCTTAGCTGTTACCAGATAATCTTGGAGGGTTTAGGAATAAAGTCAGGCAACCAACTTACTCTGTGTTGTACCCTGTAGGAATTTGTACTAGTCTTGTGCTCAGCTTACATATGTGTCATATTAAGATCTAATACCCATGAGTGATCAGAAAATTGTGCCTATCTTGGGACTTAGGTCCTTAGCTACATACTCTGCTTATTAAACTTTTGGATAGTATCTTTAAGATTTTCAAAAGGATACTTTTTGGGTTTGGCTAAGTAGTCAATGTGCCTTGTTGACTTCTTCTCTTTTTTTTTTAGACTGATTGCTATCCCTGCCCCCCTCCCCCCACGTTGATATCTTAAGGATTTCTAAGAGGACAATAGTCATTATTAGCTAGTTAAATAAATGGATAAGGCTTAGAACAAAAGCACCTGTCAAAGTCTTCCAGACTGCCAGTCATTGAAGGACCTTTGCTGGCTCATGGACTCTGATGGTGACATATGTCTGCTATAATTTTGGCTGACTTAGAGAAATAGCAAAACTTTCACAAAATAAATTGCTGTAGTTCATGATTTTCCCCTTCTATTTTCTCAGCCATCATGTATGTCATGGGAGCACTTGGTCCTGCAGCAGGATATTTATTAGGTGGAGTTCTTATTGGTTTTTATGTTGATCCCAGAATGCCCGTTCATCTTGACCAGAATGACCCTCGTTTCATTGGAAACTGGTAAGAAATAATTTTTTTCCCCCCAATTCACTGTTATGCTGATAGGAGGGATTGCATGTGCTCTTGCAGCACTGCACAGGAAAACTCTCCAAATGGACAGATTGGCGATATCACTCCTGATGTGATATCTCACAAGTGATCTGTAGCATTGGGGGCTTGTTCTTAAACAGCAGAGTGGTGTGGGATCACTTGGCAGCGTTTGCACCTGCATGGCTCTCTCCACTTGAGTGCCCTTCCCCTTTCACCATCTTCCTGCTGTGCCTCGTTATACTCTCTAGCCCACCTCCCTTTAATATCTTCTGTTCCTCCTCTATTGTCTCCCCTCTGTTACTCTCTACCAAACCTTTCTGTTACCCACTTCCTTGTGACTGCTTTCCCCCCAGTAACCTTTTATTCCTTCCATGCCAGAGGTTGGCAGCCTACAAATAGATAGTAGCTGCATTAGGAGCAATTCTTTGTCCAGGTCTTGTGCGACCTAAGCAAGACTAACATTTAAGACTTAACAGAGTCAAGTCTCTGGTGGAAGTGGTTGCTTTGCAAGGGTCCTCCAGAGGCCTTTGAGGTTTTACAGAAAGCCTAGAACTGAGACACAATGGTGGGTTTCACTATGATTTGTAAGAAGTAGTGTCAGAGTTTATAACTTTATACTCATTTTGTAGAAGCCTCTTGAATTTGGACCAGAGCTCAGATCCTGCTTCTCACACTCATTAAGTGTGTAATCACAGGCAGGGCACTTAACCTCTCCAAGGTTCAGTTTCCTCATCTATAAAATGGGGACAATAATATCTGCAATACTTATAGGATTGTTAGGAGGCTTAAATGAAATAATATAAAAGACTTTGTAAATGTTAAAGCTGATATGTGTCTGTTATTAGAGGTCACAAAACAGGCAACCATTAGTTAAAAATAATTTCATATTGAAAAGTTAGAAAAATCTGTGTTAAATACTATGTTAGAAGCTGTGTAAAGGACAAATGCTTATTTTGTGTGGAATAATAACCTGACACTTGTGAAGTTATTAGAATGGTAACATTTAACACTTTCTGTCTTCAAAGTATTTTACAAGTATTAATTAATTAATCTGCGCAGCACTTCTTATTTTCACTCCTTTTATAAGCCATGCACTTTGAAGATGAAAGAGTCCAGTAACAAAAAGCCATGCTCGTTATTAAAGTCCAAGAAATATTATCTCAGTGTTTACATATGGGGAAACTCTTAGAAGTCCGGTCGGTGACTTAGCTTAAACAGGAAGTTAAGAGTTAGTCCGGAGGTTAAGACAGGAAGATAGTTTATCTTTTAACTCACAGTAAAACTTTTTATTTCAGCCTTGGTCTCCCTTCTAACTACCCAATTAGATTATTGCAAGAATTACATTGCTAAAGAATTAATCAATGAATAGGCATTTATTATATTATATTTTATTTTATTTTCCAAATGCTTTATTAGCTTCTGGTTTACATCATTCATTTCAGCCAGATTTTGAGTTACAATTTTTTCCTACCCACAATCCCAGAATAGCAGTCCCACTAGATATCCCCTCATCCAATCTGCTCTCTCGCATATCTTCTCCCATACCCCCTTCGACTTTTCCAGTAGGGCAGGGTGAATCCTTGTGCTCCAATGCCTGCACATCTTATCTCCCAATTATATGCAAAATAGTATTAATCACAGTATTTATATATTTTTTAAAAATTTGATTTTAAAAGGAAAATAAGCAACACAGTATATACTGTACATGTGCAGCTATGCAAAACATTACCATAGTAGATATATTGTAAAAAACTGACTATATTTCCCTCCCTCCTATCCCACCTCCCACCTGGTCCATACCCCACTTTGTTCCTGTCCCTTTTCAAAAGCGGGTGCTTCCAACTTCCCTCCCCCCAGCCTGCCCTCCCTTCCATTGTCCCCCCTCTCATCCCCTTCTCCCCTACTCTCCTGTAGGGTGAGAAACCCTATTTAGTGTGTATGTCATTCTCTCCCTGATCCAGATTCAATGAGAATAAGGTTTTGCCTTTTTGCCTTCCTGTTTTTCCCCTTCCTTGTAACCATTTTCCCTTGCTTCTTCTATATGAGATAGTTCACCCCATTCTGTCTCTCCCCATCTCCTGTCATTATATTCCTCTCTCACCTCTTAATTTCACATTTTAAGTATCATCCCTTCCTATTAAATTCTTCCTGTGCCCTCTATCTATGTATACTTGAAAACATATATACACACATTCACATATATAGAATAGGCATTTATTGAACACCTCCTAAGTGCCAGCACTATGTCAGACCCTAGAGCCACAAATGTGATAAATAAAATAATCCTAAGTCTTGAGGAGTTTAGACTTTAGGAGATTTTACTTTGGGGAGGAAGGGAGTAACATTGAACTTCCGCTGATTTGGTAGGGAAGGGAATGGAGTTTCTCTGAGGACAGGGTAAGATGTAGAAAGAAGGCTGAAGTTGGAAGGGTTATGAGAAGGGAAGGCACTACCTTCCCCAGACCCTCCAGTGGCAGGATTTAAGAATGGGGTCTGTGAAGGCAGTATGTGAATTTCCAAGCAGACTGTTCAGGTTGGTGAGTCATTTGGGGAAGAGACTTCAGAGAAGTCCAGGTCTAAGCAGAGGTTGGCCTTTATCAAGCAGAAAGATGAATCCTGAGATATTGATGCCCGGCTAGGGTTTGGGGTGTGGGTTGGATTTAGTGATGGAAAAGCGTTCTTCATATCAGAGCTTTAGAAGTAATAACAATGTTAGGGGCAGGAAGAATAGGAACCTGACCCCTCAACTGAGAATGTCTTAGGCAGACCCCAAAGCATAATATTGATCCATAGCATCACTGGAGTTTTCTTGGCCTATATGGAACCATATCTGGATATATCTGCTGCTGCCTCAGCCATCATCAGATCATTGATTTCCTTAAAAAAGTATATCAAAAATCTGTCACTTGCATTGTAAACAAAATCATACATACATATGCAACACGATGTCTAGGTAAAGTCACCAGTATCTTTCTCTCAGTCTCTGTCATGTGGTTTCTGGTGTTTGTGCCACATTTATTGAATTCCTTCTCTCTCTTTTTTTTGGGTCCTTCTTTAGATTTTGGATTCTAAAGTTTGTTTTGGTATTTTTGTGTGGGATAATGCCAATTATAGTGATCTTATACCTGAATAATATTTTACAGATAACAGTGCTAATCTGGACAAGATGTTGATGGATCTGACAGTTTTCTCATACTAGAATTTTTTCAAAAGGAAAGTTTAAGATTTTCTTTTCTTTTCTTTCTTTTTTTTTTTTTAAGAAAAAGAGGAAAACAAAGGGGGACAGTTGCTAGAGTGTTATATTGCCCCATTCATTTTAATGATATCTTTTTTCTAATCCTTACTTTTTGACGTCTAAGGGTTTTGGCAGATAGTTTTTCATCCTGTCTCTTTGAAGATTTGCTTTCATGGATGTATTTTCCTTAGCTTACTTCCAGAAATCTTGTTGCTTCCTTGTAAAACTCCATTTTTTTTCTCCACCATCCACTAAGAGGTCATATTCCTTCCAAAATACAAATAAGTATTTGTTCAAGTGTGCCAAGGTCTTTTGAATACTTGATTTAGGTGTACCAAATTTGCATTAAAATGTAATGAGTTATTTAATTTTTCAATTAAACACATTTCTCAACTAAAATAGCAACATTTTGTTTGATTCTGTATATATATTATAATTAGAGGACTGACAAGTGAGTGAGGGAAGAACTGTGGTCATATTAATGAAATAACATTCTAATATGAAGGATGGAAAATATATTGATTTCAAGTGATAATGCAAAAATACTGACTGAACTTTTGTCTCAGAAATGAAAAGCAACATGATGAAATTCAATATACTTTTGGAAATCCAATTGTATTATTGTTTATGGAAGGCATTTATGCTTCTAACAAAGTCAGAACACTTTAATTCAAATAACCAAAAGATTAGAATTTGCAGTAGAACCCTTAATTCAATATATATATTTTTAAAAACTGTGGATTTTATCATGTAACAGTATTCCCTGTACTGATGTAGGCAGCAGTCCCTTTCTGCCTCACTGGATTGTCTTCATGAACTACTATGGCTAAAAATAATTTATCAGGTGATGGCCAGCCTTCTGGTGATGAGACTCTCTGAATTGAGCAAGGCGAGTGCTCCTTGGGTGGGAGACACATGTTCTATAACGGCTGCAATTACAGTCTTGCTGGCTTGTTAGAGTTTGTATCACATTGCCATAACATTTGAGAACTCAGTCATCTTGACTGCACAATGAAGCATGAGAGATGGTTTTTAGTGAAGGAACTAGAAGCCTAACAAATTTATTTGCTAATTGGCTAGCACCACTGGTAGTCTTCTATCTTTTTTTTTGAAATTTAGGAAATATTCAGGAAAAAAATTTTTACCCAGTATTACCAGGGAATGAATTTTTCAGATGGTTGACACTACTCTTTCCTGGTTTAACTTCTTTCTACTGTCTGATTCCTCCTCTGGTCTTCATTGTTGTCTCAATTTTCTTATACTTTCTTATACAATTCTACTTTCTAATTGTGAATATTCTACAAGGTTCTGTAGAATATTTGCATTCTTTCCCTTGGTAACCTCATAAACTCTCATGGGTCTAATTATCATTTCTATGGAGATGACTTACAGATATTACACACACAGACACACACACGCATGCACATATGTACATGCAAACTCACATGCACACTCACACAGCCTTAGGCTTTCCCTTGAGCTTTGGTCCCTAGCATTACCTATTTCCTATTGAACATCTCAAACTAGATGCCCTGGAGTCATACACTTATGTGAGCAAATTTTACATGAGTAAATAATTTATTTATTCTTTAAAATTCTCTGTACAATATAGTTACTTTTAAGGTGACTGCCTTGGAGGGAGAAATGGACTAGGAGTCATAAGGCCAGGGTTATATTTCTGGGTTTACCATTTGCTCTGACTTGGATCAAATTACTTATCATTCCTGAGTCTTAGTTTCCTCATATGTAAAATAGGAAGAAGAACCATTCCTGCCTTGCTTGCTTCATAGGGTTGTTACAAAGATCAAATGAGTTAATTAAAAAAAAATACTTAAAATGTGGAGAGCTATAAAATGTAAAATTTTAAGTCATCATCATCATCATCATTATTTAGTGGAAACCTTTGGATAGTGGGGAAGACTAGGCATTTATCAAATTGAAGCTTCAAGGGTACAGGATAGAATTCAACATGGTGCCTGAGAGCCTAGAGGTGTAGAATGAAGAGGAATAAGAGCTTATTATAAGATCTAACTTTAGTTTGGAAAGAGAATGTGTTTAAAAAATAAAAAAGTGTTAGTCACAGAATAATAGCATGGGAGTAGACCTCAGCAATTTAGTCCTACCTCTTCCCGACTAGTAATATACAAGGAGAATCATGCAATTTGATGATTTACTCTTCTACATACTTCCCAGATCTTAAGACTCCCTTCAAGGTCCCTATCAAGACTAGTTTAAAGGCTAGATCCCAAAAAGAGAAAATCCAAAATAAATTTTTGGAGTAGTAGTTCCATCATTGGAATAAGTATGTAGTCTTCCAAAGTGATTACTTTGAAGATGACAACATTCTTGTAGATGTGTATAAATTATTTTATTTTAAAATAAGTTCCTTTACTGTATATAATATAAACCTTATACAGTGTATAGCACACTGTTACACTATTGCTTATACTGCACTGGTTGTTCCAAAAGTCTCAGTGCAGTTTTAAGTTACTACAGCTTAAAATTAGATAACCTTTATTGCTCTGGAGTTATTTTCTTGCAGTTTCACATATTTGTTCATTCTTTTTTCAGCTTGGAAAATTTACTTTCTTTGTGTTCTTCCTAGCATCTAGCAAAGGGATATAGATATAGGAGGTTGTTGTTCAGTCATTTCACTATTGTCTGATTCTTTGTGACCCCATTTGGGATTTTCTTGGCAGAGATACTGGAGTGGTCTGTTGTTTCCTTTTCTAGTTCATTTTACAGATGAGGAAACAGAAGCAGACAAGATTAAGTGACTTGACTAGGGTTGTAAAGCTACTAAGTGTCTGAGGCCAGATTTGAATTTAGGAAGATGGTGAATCTTCTTGATTCCAAGCCCAGTGCTCTATCCACTTTACCACCCAGCTGCTCGATAGACATAGTATTTACTTAATAAAATGTTCTTCAATGAGTGACCATAATTTTTCATATGAATACAATTAATTTTTTTTGCACAAAATGTAAAAAAAGACCAGTGATTATGAAATTGAGGATGAGAGAGTAGAATAAGTATATTTTGGAGTGATTCTGGAATATTTGAATAATTTGAAGTAGATTAGCATTTTGTTTCTATAATTCTATGTCAGTAAGGTACTGCGGACTTCTCAGTACACTTCGTTGAGTATCAGGAACTTATGTGCTATGATTTGATCATAATCAAAACCATTGTTTTGCCCATATTCTTACAAAGACCATTGTGGGCATTTTTCAAAGAAATGAAGGGAAGATTACATCCCTGTGTAGTACTAATCTAAAATGGATAACATTGACCAGTCACCAGTGAACAAAGGATATGAAATATTTGGCAGGAACTAGATAGTGACATATTGGATTTTCAAAATAGAAAGTGAAATATTTTTGGTATTTAAGTGTCCTGTTCGCATGCAATATGAGACTGTGTTTGGAAGTGGGTGGGATGGATGTCCTCACATCAATTTAACTGAGGCCCGGAAGAGGAGTTAGGGTTTTGAGGTTATGTGGGAGGCATCATTGAATGAATCTTTCGAGGAAAAAAAATAAACCATGAACTACCCTCTGTTACAGTTGCACCTGTATTTGCAAGTTATTTGAAGTAAATCTGTAGTTGAAAAGGGGGATGGAAATCATAATTACCTTCTGACTTGTTTTTTGAAAAGCTGAGACTAGATTTGGAATTCTAGAAAATCATCCTTTTGGGGTTGGGGTGGGGAAAAATGAAAGAAGAAAAAATGCATAAAAATTCTAAAGAAAATCTGCCCATTTTAAAACAGTAACCTTATCTCTTTTTTCCCCCTACCACCCTGCTTCCAGCTGATCAGCAGCATGGTACAGTGGGAGGAATACTGACTTTGTTGTTGGAGGCCCTAGTTTTAAATCCATTCTTTCATTCATTATCTTGTTACCTTAAACAAGTCACTTAACCACTCTAGGCTACAGTTTCCTTAAACGATAAAATCAAGGGTTTGGAATAGATAACGTGGAAGGTCCCTTCCATCTCTAAAGCTATATGATTCTAGCTCCTTGGTACCATAGTCTTTTTCCTCTCTTCTCACCTTCTCATGCCCTAATTGTTCCATGTAGAATCCAGGACCAAGTAAGCCAGTTGGAAGGAGACTCAACAGGCTTATTGGACTAGACATACTCCATTGATGGCACACTTGGCCTTATGGCTAAGACAATGCTTTTGTGGCTATATATTGATCTCAGTTCTAGACTTCTTCATCAATCATTTATTATTTGACTAGTCTGTGCAAAGCACTGTTTTGCATCTGGAGAGATGGAAATACAATAAAGACATGGTTCTTGTCCTTATAGAACTGTGTATGGGACAGAGAACTATGCAATGATTATAGAATATGCATGCAAATCACAATCACAGTGCTTACTATACAAGTTATAAGTTTACTAGAAAGATACAAAACTCTGTAACATCTAAGGAAAGAAAGGCTACTTATGATTATGAGGAGAAGACTTCATGGAAGTTAGAGCTTTTGAGCTGGTCTTTGAAGAATGGTGTGTATTTCAACAGATTGGAAGATAGAGTATCCAGATATAGGGAACAATATAAGCAAAAACTTAAAGATAGGAAAATGTTCAACATATGTGAGGGAGGGGATGGTTTGACTGGAGAATTGAAAGACTGATTATCAGATGATATAATAAAGTAGGAAAGTACCAGGTGGTGGAGAAGTCAGAAAAAGTAGTATAAGGAGTATTGTAGGTTCCTGAGGCTAATTCCAAGGAGTGGGGGTGGGGAGTGATCAAATCCTCCTCTCCATTTCCTGCCATTTAGTAGCTTCTTGTTTTTAAATGAATAATCTAATCAATAAAAATATTTATCAGGCATTTACTTTGTGCTAAGCATGGAATAATAAAAGTTAAGATTTATAGAGCATTTTGAGGTATACAAAGTACTTTATATTATATTATCTGAGTTATGTGGTCAATCTTACCTTATGTCATTAAAAGGTGAAGGCAAAATTCAACATAAAATTCATATATATTCCTCTGAAATTTATTGAAGAATATGATTCGTGATAGAGCTGAATTATAGTTGACTTGGGTCTTAGATGCATAGCCAGTGTTGGGGATATGAATACTCCTCATGATCTCTCTGGTACTTCCAGAGAAGGACACGCTCTTCTGTGTATATAGAGCCTACACCAGCTTTTTCAGTGTTGAAACAAGTACCAGTATCCATGTGAAGGTAAGAAGGCAGAATGTGATTTGAGACCAGATTACTTTTGCTTATACTGCAGAAAATTTCTAATTCGGACATACTTCATTATTGATATGATTGCTGTTCTTCAAGTGTTCCTGAAGATTTAAGCACACCAATTGGTTTGGTAGCATATGCCTGATCTTGTGGACAGTCTTCTAGGTACCCAGGGTACATGAGCCTAGCACAATGGATTGTGCTAGGTTGGATCTTTTCCACGCTTATGATTAGCCTTTGGCCTTGGCATATATTCCAGGTTCTTAGCAGTCCAGACATAGCCACTTGTTATCTAAGGGGAAACCAAGGGTTAGTTCATGTAGTTGGTTGGATTATAGATTAAGAGCTGGAAAGGACCTTTGAAGTCATCTAGTTCAATTCTCTCATCATACAGATTGAGGGAAACAGAACCATAGAGAAATGAAGGGATATATCCAAGACCACACAAGGGGTTGAGCTGGGATTTGTACCCAGATCCTCTGGTTTCAAACTGAGTGCTATTTCTTTCTTTTTTTTTTTTTTTTGCTTTTTGGAGGGCAATCGGGGTTAAGTAACTTGCCCAGGGTCACACGGCTAGGTTTTTTGTTTGTGTGTGTGTTAAGTGTCTAAGGCCGGATCCGAACTCAGATCCTTCTGACTCCAGGGCCAGCGCTCTACTCACTATGCCACCTAGTTGCCCCAAACTGAGTGCTATTTCTGCCATCCCATGCTGCCTTTTTTTTTTGGTTAACCTAAAAATGTTGTGTAGTCATAGACTCCTTCTTCACATCATTTTTAATAGGAAGGTTTCTTTTGCTTAGAAGCCTCCCAATATGGGAGAAGTACTTAACAGTTTCAGCATATAGTAATAATAATATAATAATAATTCAGGCTTGATCCAACTACTATTTAACATCATCTCTACAGTCAAGCCTATTAAGGCTTTTATTAAATGTCTACTATGTGTCATGCATATATATATATATACACACACATATATAATATCTATGTATATATACATATATGCACAAATACGTGTATATATGCATGTGTGTGTGTATATACACATATACATAAACATGCACACAAACATACTTGTTGTCTAATGTTAAGATATGCTCTTTTAAAGTAAGGATTTTAAAATTCTTTGTATTTGTATCTCCTGGGCCTATGATGGTATCTGACACATACTATATGTGTGTGTGTGTGTGTGTGTGTGTGTGTGTGTGTGTGTGTGTGTGTGTATGATTATATATATATACACACACACATATATATATGCATATATATGTTTAGCTTCTGGAACATCAGTTTCCTGGTACTCTTTCGATCAGAGCATTCCTTCTCTTTCATCTAGTCCTAGGTGATCATTTTTCAACAACCGGTGAATTGTTTTGACCTCACAGGTCCAAATGCTACTGATATATGAATTTTAAAAAATAGATTCCTTTGATATCTTTTGTTTTTATATCATCCAGATTCCTATCCCCCTTCTAGAAAGCTATGACAAAGATTTAAAAAAAAAGAAAAGAAAAAAAGAGGAATAAGAGAAAAAATACTTATAAAAATTAGCATTATAGGCAATGTTCTCCCCTTGTGCACTCTGCCACCTCTATAAAGGAGCAGAGAGAGATGTTTTCTCCTGTGTCTTCTTTGGAGTGATCCTATATAATTATGTGTGCATATATAGAATAAATGCAGAGTTAAATACAAGATAATTTGGGAAAGAACGCACTAGCAGCTGGGGGTAAAGCTTACTGGAGGAGGTAATATAGTTTTAGAGGTCAACATGATGGTGCATGCCTGTAATCCCTTGCTACTAGGGGAGGCTGAGCCTGATGAATTGCTTGAGTTTGAGAGTTCTTAAAATAAGAGAATGATTCTATGAGGAGGGAGTGCATTTGTTGGTTGTGTCAATTCTTTGTGACTCCATTTGGGGTTTTCTTGGTAAAGATACTGGAGTGGTTTGCCAGTTCTTTCTTCAGATAATTTTACAGGTGAGGCAACTGAGGCAAACAGGTTTAGTGACCTGCCCAGGGTACATACCTACTAAGTATCCGAAGCTGGATTTGAACTCAGATCCTCTTAATTCCAGGCCCAGCACTCTATGCATTGTGCCTCCTATTTGCATTTGAGGTATAGGGAATAGCTATTGTAAAGACACAGAGAAAGGGGAAGGAATGTGATGTAAGGAATGGAGAAAAAGGCAGTTAGGTTCTGTCATAGATTGCTGAAGGGGTAGTAATTTAAAACGAAGTGGCAACTAGGTAGTGAAGGGTTTTAAGAGCTAAATAGATGACGTTTTATCCTCATGATGATAAGAAGCCACTGGTGTTGACTGAACAGAGGCATAACATGGTGAGATGAACACTTAAGGAAAATCAGTTTGGCCCCTGTACAAAGGATGTCTCTTCTCATGGCGTGAGAAGAGACAGGAGGCAGGGAGATCGGAAGGATGGTGGTGACTTCAGCGGAACCAGGGCAGTTTAGCCCTAGGGAGGAAGAGAACGAGAGCCCTTTGAAGGTGTAGGAGTGTTTTGAATTTGAGATGTCATTCTATTTGAGATGTTCAACAGCATTTAATTGGGGATTCCAGGCACTGAAATTCAGAAGGGAGTCTGGGGCTGGATATATACATCTGTCAGTCATCTACATAGAGATGATAATTAAACCCATGGGAACTGATGAAGTCACCAAGTGAGAGAATGGATACAGAAGGCTCAGATAGAGCCTTGGGGATCCACAGGTAAAGAGCATACTTAAAAATTATTTATCTGTTTTTACTTTTCAAAAGAACATATTTCTTATCAAACCAGCAGAGGAAAGTAAGAAGTCGTTACAAAAGTAGAAGAAGAGTGGTCAACAGTGTCAAATGCAGGAGAGAAAAAGAAAGATCAGCACTGAGAAAAGATAATCAGTGTTGGCAATTCAGAGATTATTAATAACTTTGAAGACAACACTTTCAGATGAATGGTGATGTCAGGAGCCAGATTGCAAAGTGTTGAGAAGTGGGAGGAGAGGAAGTAGAGGCAATCAGTGTAGACTGCTTTTTTTCAGGAATTTGGTTGAAAAGGAGGAGAGATTTAGCATGATAACTTAAGGACAAAGTGAGAGAGACTTGGACATGTTTGAAGGCAGTAGGGAAAAAGAGAGGGGTGGGGAGTTGAAGGTTCAAGAGAAAGAGGGGACAATTGAGGTTGCCTTGATTGAGTTTGAGGTTGGCCTTGGCAAGGAGAAGAAATTACATTTTCAGAGACTGAAGGAAAGGAGAAGAGAGTGTGTATGTTGGGGGGGGTGATGTCAAGAAGTTTTGAGATGAAGAGAATGACAGATTAGGGAGCTTATGTAGAATGTCCTCAATTTCCTAAGTAATGTAAGAGGACTAGTTATAAGTAATTTTTATTGGTAGAAATTAACACATTACTCCAATGAAAAATATAAGAAGACATTCTTCCCTAAGCCTTTGCATAGGTGATAGGGTCTACAGATAGGAAATGTTACATAGAAGACTTTGGATGTATTTTTCCCCTTTATTCTGTTTTTCTTTTCTTAAAATCTTTGTTTTGGATCTCTAGGAAGGAGGGAAGATTAGAGGAAGTCTAGGTGACTTAAAAACAAATGTCAGTGAAATCTATTAAAAATAAATTCATATATCAATAGTACCTGGACCTGTGAGGTCAGTCACAGTCAAAATAGATCACTAGTTAGTGAAAGTGGAACACCCAGGACAAGTAAAGACAAAAGGAAAGGTCAGGTAGATAGGAGGACCAGCAGAGTGGTATTACAGAAGCCAAGCATAAGGGAATTAGTGAAGACTCTGCTTAATCCTTGAAGAGTCTGGGGATAGAGAAGGTTGGAGTGGAAGGCATTGTTCTTTGCTGGCTTTTTATGGTGGAAAGAGTGAAATCTGAGAGAAGACCAGGTATAGGCTACATGAAAGAGCTGAAAGGAGGAAAAAATCCTGAGGGAGCAGCAGAGGTGAATGTTTCTTGCTTTTACTACTGCTATAATTGTTAACAATGGACTCTATTGTAATAAGTATAAATGAATGGGATAAATTCAACAAATTTAGGTAGGAACTCATCCTTGCTATGACTGCTCCGTAATATATTGGGGTGGGAGGAATTTGATTTGGCTCATCGTGATTTTGCTACTTTTCATTGATATAGATGATGAATCAACATAGATGATCACAGTGAGCTTCCAAACTGGAAAGCTGAGGATATTACTGTTAAATTAAATAAGTAGTTTCATTTTGCTTAAAAATGAAAATTTCCATTTGGAAACTCTATTTTCTTTTTCCTTTTTTTATAGTATGATTACACACACGCAATACACATTCCTATAGATGTCATATTTAAATCTTATTTCCTTTTTTTCCTGGGGTCTAGAAAGTAAATGCTGCTATATTTCTGCTTAATAGTTTCTGGTCTTTATGATAGATCCTTCTAATCCTTTTAAAGGCCTCTTTCTATTGCAAATCTCTGATGTTATTTTATTAGCTGAAATGAGAGAAGGGAAGATTTTCTCCATTGTAAAGAATTTTAAAATTACTTTGTATTTTATTTTAATTTCATTACATGAAACAAAAATACTTCCTATTCAATTTTTGACCAAAATTATATTTCCATAATGAGTCTCCTTTGGATTATGTGAGAATCATTTTATGAACAGAAAGTATGTTTTATATGTTAAAGTTAGCCATATGTTGCCCGTGTCTTATGAGTGTACAACTGTTTCCTGTAAGAAAAGGAAGAAGGCATAGTGAAGCCACCCTCATACCAAAGCAAAACAAGACAGTTTTCCCTTCCCATTATTTAAAATGTTTGTGTCAGGGTGGCTAGGTGGCACAGTGAATTGAGCATTGGCCCTAGAATCAGGAGGACCTGAATTCAAATCCAGCCTCAGACACTTAACACTTACTAGCTGTGTGACCTTGGGCAAGTCACTTAACCCCAACTGCCCTGACTTCCCAGAACCTCCAAAAAGCCAAAAAAAAAAGTGTTTATGTCTCTTGGTTCATTTTTAGCCTTGTTAAATCTGTGACTACAGAGTCCAGTCACAACATGAAAAATGTCAGCAATGTTACTTAACTTTCAACAATGTGTTTTAATGATATAGTTTTGGAGCTGGGCATGGTGGTACATGCCTGTTCTCTCTGCTCCTAGGGGAGGCTAAGGCTGTTGGATTCCTTGAGTTTGAAAGTTTTGAGCTACACTAGGTCTAAAGCTGTGGAAGTCCACAGTGAATATGTCACCAATATATGATCCTCCAGGACGGGGCAGCCAGGCTGCTTAAGAAGGGGCAAACCAGCCCAGGGCAGAAACAGAGCAGGTCAAAACTGCTATGTTGACACCAGTGGTGTTGGGCCCACGAGTGGTTACTGCATTTCCAACCAGGGTGAAATAGTGAAACTCAGTCTCAAAAAAAATTTTTTTTTATTCCCACTTATCTAAGAAGTTCTGGCAGTCTCAGACTTAATTTTAAACCTTCAGTCAATTAACAGGCATTTATTAGGTGCCTACTGTGTGCCAGACACTGTGTCAGGCACTGAGAATACAAAGACAAAAACAAATTAGTCTCTGCTTTCAAGGAGCTTTCCTTCTTTGGTGGAAATAACACATTCATATATAAAACAATACAAAACATATACAAATGTAAACTTGGAAAGAAATATTTTGAAAATGCAGTCTCATAATTCAGCTATGAAACTTCAAATATCAACTTTTCTAGGAATATTTATTTACAACTACACTTTTTTTTCAAGATACCTAAGTATGCTGTGCAAGGAACACTAGATTCTTGAAGATTATATAAAGAGACCATAAGCTTTAGCATATTTTACCTTGTTGGAAAGACTTGAAGTGTAGTCCTGGTGACTGATTGAGACACCTGAGAACCAGCCTACCTAAATAACAAGAGGCTCATGATGACTTTGCCACTAGGTGATGAATTCTTTGACATGATAACCCATAACCCATTCTATGTGACCTCCTTTTACTTCCTGTCACAGTGATACCAGGAAGAGCCTTGAATGGAGCAGAAAGTACTAAGAATCACACAGTTTTTAGACCAATCCAAAGGCTGGATGGCTCTTTCTATGGAGGATCAAGGGAGAACATGGATGAGAATCATACAAGACAAGAAGACATGGGTGGGTTGTGATTTTCATCAGTGGAGGGAATGCCCATAATAGATGAGACCACAGACTTACTGAAGTATTTTTGAAGTGACTGTTAGAATCCCAGAACTGAGAGTGACTGACAAAGAGGGAGTTTATGGTAGAGATAGGTGAGAGATCGATAATAATACCCAGATCTTTCCGACTTCAAGGTTGGTTCTCTATCCACTGTGCCATGCTAATACTGTACTACTTACCTCACAGGGTTGTTGATAGTAAAGTACTTTTACAAACTTTAAAGCACTATATAAATGTGAGTTATTATTGTTATGTGAAACAGGGAGATATTGAGATATCAGTTAATGAGCAAGCATTTTGCAAATGCCTGTCATCCGCCAGGCAGCATGCTAGAAGTTGGGGGTACAGAAAAATGAAAAAGTCTCTCCAAGATCTTGCATTTGATCAGGGGAGAAAATATGTACACATATAAATATATGCAAAATAAGTATATATGAAAGAAATTCAAAGCAAGTTGTTTTTTTTCCTTTTTTTTTTAAACAAATACTTTATTAACTTCTGTTTTACATCATTCGTTTCCCCCAGATTTTGAGTTACAATCATTTTCCCCCCATTATTCCCCTACCCAACCTCCCAGAATAGCAGTCCCACAAGATATCGTTTCCTCCAATCTGCTCTCCCCCATACCTTCTCCCATACCCCCATCGACTTTTCCATTAGAGGAAGATGAATCTTTGTGTCCCAATGCCTGCACATCTTATCTCCCAATTATAGGCAAAAGAGTATTAATAATAGTATTTATATATATATTTGAAACATTTAATGTTACGACCTCGAATTTCAGATCCATTTCCTTCCTCCCTTGTCACCCATTCCTTCTTGGGAGATAAGTAATTCAGTATATGTTGTACATGTCTAGCTATGCAAAACATTATCATGGTAGATATATTGTACAAGGCTGCTTATAGTTCCCTCCCACTCATCCCACCCCCCACCTGGTCCATTCCCTACATGATCCTGTCCCTCTTCTATAGTGGGTACTTCCAACCTCCCCTCACCCCAAGGATGCCCTCCCATCCATCATCTCTCCTCTCATCCCCCTTCCCCCTATCCTGCTGCAGGTTGATATATCCCATTTAGTATGTATGTCATTTTCTCCCTGAACCAAATTCCATGTGAATGTGGTTTTGCCTTTTTAGCCTTCCTTATTCTCCCCCTCCTTTGCACCCACTTCCCCTACATGAGATAGTTTACCCTACCATGTCTCTCC
This sequence comes from Gymnobelideus leadbeateri, assembly GCA_011680675.1. Classification (NCBI taxonomy): domain Eukaryota; kingdom Metazoa; phylum Chordata; class Mammalia; order Diprotodontia; family Petauridae; genus Gymnobelideus; species Gymnobelideus leadbeateri. The sequence goes on along the minus strand of WOXC01007810.1, from coordinate 9,608 downwards.
CCATCTCCTCTTGCCACTTTCCTCTCTCACCTCATAATTTCATCCCTTGAGTACTCTCCCTTCCCAACAAAATCAACCTATGCCCTCTATCCATATATAACTGTAACCATATACACACACATTCACATATGTATTCATATGACCACACCCCTTTCTTCCATTATTTTCATAGTGAGAAAGATATCATCAGTCACTGTTATTGCTTTTCCATATAGGAATGTAAATAGTTCAACTTTGATAAGTTCCTTTTGATTTCTTTTCCCTGATTACCTTCTCAGGAATCTCTTACTTCTTGCGTCTAGATGTCAAATTTTCTATTCAACTCTGGTTTTTTCCTCAAGAATGCTTGAAAGTCCTCTATTCCACTGAATGACCATATTTTCCCCTGAAACAAAATACTCAGTTTTGCTGGGTAGGTGACCCTTGGGTTCATTCCCAGGTCTTTTGCCCTCTGGAATATTATATTCCATGCCCTTCGATCCCTCAGTGTAGAAGCTGCCAGGTCCTGGGCTATTCTGATTGTGTTTCCACAATATTGAAATTGTTCTTCCTGGCTGCTTGTAGTATTTTCTCCTTGATCTGGGGATTCTGGAACCTGGCTATAATATTCCTGGGAGTTTTCTTTTTGGGATCTTTTTCAGGAGGTGATCGGTGGATTCTTTCAACCTCTATTTTGCCCTCTGGATCTAAAACATCAGGGCAGTTTTCCTTGAGAATTTCTTGAAGGGTGATTTCTAGGTTCTTTCTTTGATCATGGCTTTCAGGTAGTTCAATAATTTTTAAATTGTCTCTCCTGGATCTATTTTCCAGGTCAGTGGTTTTTCCCATGAGATATTTCACATTGCCTTCTAATCTTTCATTTGTTTGGATCTGCTTAACAGCATCTTGATTTCTCATAAAGTCATTAGCTTCCATTTGCTCCAGTCTAACTCTGAAGGAATGAATCTCCTCAGTGAACTTTTGAGATTCTTTTTCCATCTGGCAAATTCGACTTTTTAAGCATTCTTCTCCTCATTGCCCTTTTGGGCCTCCTTTGCCATTTGAGTTAGTCTATTTTTTAAGGTGTTGTTTTCCTCAGTCAGGCTGTTGACCCTCATTTCATACTTTTCCTGCATCCTTCTCATTTCTCTTTCCAATTTTTCCTCCACTTCTCTTATTTGATTTTTAAAGTCCTTCTTAAGGTCCTCTATGGTCTGCAACCCACTCATGTTTTCCCCTGGGGCTTTTGGAGCAGGACTTCTGACCTCACAGTCCTTTTCCTGCTCTATGCCCCCAAAATAGGAGTCTAGGGTTGCATTTTTCTGTTTCCTTTGCCTTGGCATGTTGCCACTTAATTGCTTGACTTTTGGCTTGTTGCCACACTATGGCTTTAAGGCCAGATAGAGGAATTTTCGTCCCGAACGTGTGGGGGGCAACTTCCGTTTCTGGCAAGCTGTAAACCCACCCACAACTTCCACCCTAGATCACAATCCAGATCCAGGAAGGTTAAAGCAAGAGCGATTACCCCCCAAGACTGATCGCTGGATCTCCCCACGATTTGTAGGCTGGGAGCCGGAAATGCCTATGAAAACTACAAAATGGCGTGTCTCCTCAGCGGCTTCTAGCCCCCAGGGGAGGGAGCTGACGCATTCCCCAAATACAGGTCCCAAAGCCCATAGGACACTAACCTCTTACTTTGTCCTAGGCATGTCTATGTTGATAATTCTGGAGTCGCCACTGCTCCTGGTGTTCTGGGGTTCCTCCAGCCAGCTGCTGGCCCTGCCGCCCTGGGGCTAAAACCTCAGGAGGACCTGGGCTCTGCTCGGCTCCGCTTCCTGTGCTCTGCGCGTTGCCGGCCCCCAGACCTCTGCGCTGGTCCTTCCTGCAGGGTGCTGGGCTCTCCTCAGCGGGAGGTTAGCTTCTCTGTGTTGTTTTGTGGGTGCTGGGGCTCCAGAAGTTGTTCAGAGTCCTTTTTTACATAGTTTGTGGAGAATCTGAGGGCAGAGAGGCTTGGACGAGCTGTTTCTACTCCGCCATCTTGGTTCCGCCCCCCGCAAGTTGTTTTTTGGGTTTTTTTTTTCAGTGTGGGGAAGGAAGTATTAGCAACTGGGGGATAGAGATAAACACAGAAACCTGGAATTTTCACTTTCCTTTACAGTAAGAGACAGAGTTATATGGTAAAACAGAAATTTGGATTTGAAGTTAGGACACAAGCATTCAAATCCAGGCTCTGACACTTTGCTTAGCAACCGTGGCCAGAATTACCTCTCTGAGCCTCAGTTTCTGCATTTTTGAAATGAGATTAAGAATATTTGTGCTCCTTCACCCCTATGGTGAGGATTAAATGTCAAGTGCCTTGCAAACCTTAGATTTAGTTCTATATAAATGTAAGTTGTGAGAGCATCTGCTTTATCTTTGTCTTCTCTATACAGAGTCTACTGAAGGAAAGAAAGAGGTTAGGGGATGGAACTTTGGGTGGCATTTTCCTTATTGGAGGAATATGATCCAGGGGCACCTGCCCTATTAACAATTTATATATACACGTGTATATGAATAATAATTAATTGACAAAGAGGCTAGGTTGACTGGCTCTGGGGAGACACGAATGAGGAGTTCATGAAGGAGCGGAGGTCAGGATTTATGTATTTACACTCTGCTGAATACCTGATATAACTTTTATTATGAAAGCTTTACAACCTTTTATAGCAATGTAACTTCCTCATGTTTGTTATTTCTATCTCCCAAGTTTCTCTGTAGTTACTTAAAGCAAAATCCCTAAGGAAATCTCAGAAGGACTGCTGGGCTTGCATAGGAACAGGAGAATAAGGGAGAAATTGGGAATCATATTTCACTTCTGCAGAAGCAGGCTAGGGAGGAGGAAAGCTTTAGTCAGCGGGAAGAGATGTAGTGATAATCAGAGGAGAGTAAGCAGGCCAGTTCTTAAGACCTGTAAGAGAGAAGAAGGTGGGGGTGGGGTGGTGATGGTGGTGAAAGAAATGTTGACTCGGAGACAAGAGTCTGCAAGAGCCAGTGGAAGGTGAATGAGTTTCCCACACACCATTGTGCATTATATTTTCTTTTTAGGCTCCTGTGACCATACTTATGATACCACTAGAAGGCAAAGACTAACTCACTTTTATATTTGTACACAAATATGCATTTGTATTATTAGCACAGTGCTTGGTACATAGGAGGTGATAAGTGATTGATTGAAAGAGGATCTTACTAGAGGAATTTTGAGTATTAAAACCCCCCCAACTACTTCTTAATGAATATAAGAATTTGTGACTGTACCATGATGATATTCAGTTTATCTATCGACAGAATCTAAAGCCCATCCAGTCTTTGAGGCCTAGCGCAAATGCTTTGCCATGAAGCTTTTCTCTGTACTGCAGTTTGTGCTAACTCCTCCTTTGCTAAGGTCCATGAGCATTTATAATCTCAGGTGGCAGAGTGGATAGAGTATTGGACTCGAGGTGAGGAAGAGTTTAAATGAGTTTAAATTCTGCCCCAGATTCTTGTTAGCTGGGTGACCCTGGGAAAAAACTTAACTTATTTTCTCTTAAGCCTTGTTTTCCTCAGCTGTAAAATGATAATAATAACAGCTCTGTTAGAAGGATTAGATAAGATAGCATTCTATGGAAACCTGAAAGCATTACAGAAAGACTAGCTATGACTATTGTTTTACCTTCCATGTTCTAACACTTACTTCATCATAGATTATATTCTTCTCACTGTTTTAGGTGAATTGGTTTTTTTTTTGCTTTTTGTTTTTTTTCTGTATGTTAAATTCCTTGAGGGAAGGGCCCATACCTCACACTTCTTTTTTCGTATTCTCCAAAGTACAGGGTACATAGAAGGTGCCCAAAAGATTCCTCTTAATCAAAATAAAAACTTTAAACATCAGCAGGCAGGTTAAAATGCCTTTTGTTAATATCTGAAATGGTTTTGTTTCCCCTATTTGATAGAAGACTCATGTCTGTAGTAGCCCATATGTTGGGAGATAAAAATTCTTAAAAGTTTTCTTTGATAATTGCCCTACTATCTCCTAGTTCTTAAAAACAGACCAGCAGTTGCATTGGTGGAAACATGCCTGCTAATGCAGCTTGCAACATTTCCATGCCTTCATAGGCATGAAATTCTGAAGATTCTCTGGGGGAAAGATACGAGCTGAATTCTGATGTTCCTAGGGGAAAATCTGAAAATGAAGGCACAAGTCAGATACTGATACTTCCAAGGGAGACACTGACTGTGGGGAAAATGAGGCAAGGAGGTTTTAGAAAAAAACAACAACCCACTAACCATCCCAAGAGCAATGGATATGGGCCACCTGTACTACATTGTTTTCACTCTGCTGGCATAGCCTTGAGAAACCAGAGTCTCCTCCATGTCTTGTTGTGGAGCTGGAATAGGACTGGAATGGAAAATTACTTTTGTTTGTTGATTTGCCATTGAACTTTCATTAAGGAGATGAAAGCACAGTGAAAACCACATTAATTACATTCTTTGGAAATATTATTGAATAGCTTAAAATTTCAATAGGACTGCTAGAGTGTTTGGCTGTTGCTATTATGGATGGGCTTGCCATTTATTGTGCTGCGGAACAAGAGAAGCCTTTCTCTTTAGTTATTTAGTTTAGCTATTTTTTTCCCTTTAGCTGTTGAGCAAGGAAGATAAATTAGTTTGAGCACCATCTTCTCTGTCTTCTTACTTGGTTCTCTGCTCATACCACCTAAGGCCTAAATGGCTCCCCATGTTTCTTGATTTTTAGGTGGAGTGGATTCCTTCTTTGTGCCATTGCAATGCTTCTTGTGATATTCCCAATGTTTACTTTCCCAAAGAAGCTTCCCCCTCGACATAAGAAAAAGAAGAAGTCCTCCGATGATGCTTCCAATGAGGAAGATGAGATCATGAAGGAGAAATCAAACAGCAGAGAGCAAGAAGGAGTTGGCTCTTCTATGGCATTTGGAAAGAATGTAAAAGGTAGGTAAAGTGTTCTTTTCAGAGAAGCAGAGGCTTAGCAACTGAAAGCATTTGAACCTACGATCATTCACATGGGCATTGCAGACCTCCAATTGTTTATTTTGACTATATCATACCATATAATATATGGATTAAAATATACATTTGTCAATGTAGCTTTTTATCTATTTGAATGTAAAATTGGTTAATTATATCTCCCAGCAATTACTATTAAAATCCTATAATCCTGCTTTCACATACAGAAATAGCTAATGCATTTAGGCTTCAAATATGAGCATTTTTGAATATGAGTTGAGATTATTTCAGAGATCTTAAACAACTTATTTATTGTATACCAGTTCTTATATATATGTATAGATAGATAGATAGATAGATAGATAGATAGATAGATAGATAGATTTAGACTAAATAAGGATGAGAAAATATTTAGGCTAAGAATTAAAAAAATTTTTTAAAATTAATTTATTTGTTTATTTATTTATTTTTTGCCTTTTGGAGGGCAATTGGGGTTAAGTAACTTGCCCAAGGTTACACAGCTAGGTTTTTGTTTGTGTGTGTTAAGTGTCTGAGGCCAGATCCGAACTCAGGTCCTTCTGACTCCAGGGCCGGCACTCTACTCACTGCGCCACCTAGCCGCCCCTATTTGTTTATTTTTAATTTACAAGATTCAATTCCTTAGTTCCTTGAGTTTCAAATTTCCCTTCCCTCCCTCCCTTGACCCCCCATGACGGCATATAGTCCAGTTTAGGATCTGCAAATACTTTCACATTAGACATTAGTCAGGTTACAAAGGCTTATTGTACTAGATGGGATGAAAAATGATAAAGAGGAAATAAAACCAAACAATGAAAAGAAAAAGATCAAGTAGTTTGCTTCCATCGGGATTCAAGCTCAGTTCTTTCTAGTTCTTTCTCTGGATGTAGGCATTTCTCTCCTTCATGAGTCTTTTGGGATTGACTTATATCACTGCATTGCTGAGAAGAGTCCAGTCTGTCATAGTTGGTCATCACACATATGTTGTGTCTGTGATTGTATACAAATTTCTCCTGGTTCTACTTTTTTCACTCAGCATCAGTTTGTATAAGCCTCTCCAGGTAAACATGAAATCCGTCTCCTACTTGTTTCTTATAGCACAATAGTATTCCATTGCATGCATATACCACAACTTGTTTAGCCATTCCCCAATTGATGGGCACCCCTTTAATTTCCAATTCTTTGCAACCATGAAAAGAGCTGCTATACATATTTTTGTATATATGGGTCTTCCTCCCACTTCTATGATCTCTTTGGGATATAACCCTAGAAGTGGTATTGCTGGGTCAAAGGGTATGAAATTATTTATAGCCCTTTGGGCATAATTCCAGATTGTTCTCCAGAATGGTTGGATAAGTTCACAACTCCACCAGCATTGCATTAGTGTTCCAATTTGCCCACATCCTCTCCAGCATTTGTCATTTTCCTGTTTTGTCATCTTAGCCAATCTGACTGGAGAGATGTTGTTTTGATTTGCATTTCTCTAATTAGTAGTGATTTAGAGCATTTCTTCATATGCTTATAGATATCTTTAATTTCTTTCTCTGAAAACTGCCTGTTCATATCCTTTGACCATTTATCAATTGGGGAATGACTTGGATTCTTATAGATTTGACTCAATTCTCTGTATATTTTAGAAATGAGTCCTTTATCAGAGACATAGGTTGTAAAAATTCTTTCCCAATTTCCCACCTCCCTCTTGATCTTGGTTATATTGGCTTTGTTTGTACAGAAACTTATCAATTTAATGTAATCAAAATTATCCATTTTGCATTTTATAATGCTCTCTAGTTCTTGTTTGGTCCTAAAGTCTTCCCCTCTCCACAAATCTGACAGGTAAACTATTCCTTGCTTTCCCAGATTGCTTACAGTATCATCCTTTATACCTAGATCATGCACCCATTTAGACTTGATTTTGGTATATGGTGTTAGATAATGGTCTATGCCCAGTTTCTGCCATATTATATTCTAGTTTTTCTAGCAATTTTTTGTCAGATAGCACATTCTTATCCCCACAACTGGGGTCTTTGGGTTTATCAAACAATAGATTACTATATTCATTAACTGCTGGCTCTCCTGCACCCAATCTATTCCATTAATCCACTACTCTACTCCTCTGCCAGTAAAAAGCAGTTTTGATGACTGCTGCTGTATAATACAGATTAAAATCTGGTATAGCTAGTCCACCTTCCCTAGCATTTATTTTCATTAATCCCCTTGATATTCTAGACCATTTGTTCTTCCAAATAAATTTTGTTACTATTTTGTCTAACTCTATAAAGTAGTTTTTTGGTAAATTGATTGGTATGGCACTAAATATATCATTTAGTTTGGGTAAAATTGTCATTTTTATTCTATTAGCTCAACCCAGCCATGAGCAATTGATATTTTCCCAATTAGTTAGATCTGACATTATTTGTGTGAGAAGTGTTTTGTAGTTGTGATCATATAGGTCCTGGGTTTGTTTTGGCAGGTAGGTTCCCAAATATTTTATAATGTCTACAGTGACTTTAAATGGGATTTCTCTTTCTATGTCTTGCTGTTGAATTTCATTAGAGATATACAGGGTCCCCCACGGCCGCAAAAATGGCGAGTGTGGCGGCGGGGGTGCGCTGAGCAGCGGAGACGAGCGGAGGAGCAGCGGCACTAGGAGTCCGGAGCCCGGCTGGGCTTCACAGCCGGGAAGATGCACTTCTCTATTCCCGAAACCGAGTCTCGCAGCGGGGACAGCGGCGGCTCCAACTACGTGGCCTACAACATCCACGTGGCCTACAACATCCACGTGAATGGAGTCCTGCACTGCCGGGGTGCGCTACAGCCAGCTGCTGGGGCTGCATGAGCAGCTTCGGAAGGAGTATGGGGCTAATGTTCTCCCTGCATTTCCCCCAAAGAAGCTTTTTACTCTGACACCAGCTGAGGTGGAACAGCGAAGAGAGCAGCTAGAGAAATACATGCAGGCTGTTCGGCAAGATCCATTGCTTGGGGGCAGTGAGACTTTTAACAGTTTCCTTTGTCGGGCACAACAGGAAACGCAGCAGGTACCTACAGAAGGTATCTCTGGAGGTGCTACTAAGCAATGGGCAGAAGGTGCTAGTCACTATTCTGACTTCTGACCAGACTGAAGATGTCCTGGAGGCAGTTGCTGCAAAGTTGGACCTTCCAGATGACTTGATTGGCTACTTTAGCCTCTTTCTTGTTCGAGAGCAAGAGGATGGGGCCTTCTCCTTTGTTCGGAAGTTACAGGAGTTTGAGCTGCCCTACGTATCTGTCACCAGCCTACGGAGTCAAGAGTATAAGATTGTGCTTAGGAAGAGTTATTGGGACTCTGCCTGTGATGATGATGTTATGGAGAACCGGGTTGGACTGAATCTACTTTATGCTCAGACAGTTTCTGACATTGAGCATGGCTGGATCCTGGTTACTAAGGAACAGCACCGGCAGCTCAAGTCTCTGCAGGAGAAGGTCTCCTAGAAAGAGTTTCTACGGTTAGCACAGACCCTGAGGCACTATGGCTATCTTCGGTTTGAGCCTTGTGTGGCCGACTTTCCAGAGAAGGGTTGCCCTGTGGTAGTCAGCGCAGGCAACAGTGAGCTGAGCCTTCAGCTCCGTCTGCCTGGTCAGCAGCTTCGTGAGGGCTCCTTCCGGGTTACCAGAATGCGGTGCTGGGGGGTTACTTCCTCTGTGCCATTGCCCAGTGGGAGCACAAGCAGTCCAGGCCGAGGCAGAGGAGAGGTTCGGCTGGAACTAGCATTTGAGTATCTTATGAGCAAGGATCGACTGCAGTGGGTCACCATCACTAGCCCACAGGCCATCATGATGAGCATCTGCTTGCAATCCATGGTGGATGAATTGATGGTGAAAAAATCAGGGGGGAGTATCAGGAAGATGCTACGAAGACGAGCGTGTGGAACCCTGAGGCGATCGGACAGTCAGCAAGCAGTGAAGTCCCCACCACTTCTTGATTCACCTGATGCCACGCGGGAGTCGATGGTCAAACTCTCAAGCAAGCTGAGTGCTGTGAGCCTTTGAGGGATCAGCAGCCCTAGCCCAGATACTGGCACCAGTGATGTCCATGGCAATTATGCCTTTGAAGGCATTGGGGATGAGGATCTGTAACCTCCGTGCTGCTTGGACAATCCCTCCAACTTCCATGGAGGAATGTACAGGAACTTGCCCTGTGCCTGTGCCCCCCAGGCTGGGGGCCCCTTTACCCTCTTTATCTCATTACCTTCCTTACCCAGGCCAGTGGCCTCCTAACCACCTCTCCCCTGCTCCTAATGCCAAATTAGCATTTAGTATTTTTGCACAAAGCCCTATGGACCATGGACACCTGTGTGGAGGATGGAGATTCCCATGCCCCTGAGCTGCTTTTAATTCCTGGTTGGGGGGAGGGGGGAGAGGCAGGGGTTGGAAAGAGCCTTTGTGTATAGTTTGGCCCTGCTGCCCCATCATTAAACTCAGCCTGATCGCTGCCTGCCTCTGGCAAAAAAAAAAAAAAAAAAAAAAAGAGAGAGAGAGATATACAGGAATGCTGAGGATTTATGTGGGTTTATTTTATATCCTGCAACTTTGCCAAATTTATTTATTGTCTCAAGTAATTTTTTACTTGATTT